>CM029919.1:75169663-76369663 GCA_017639245.1 Myiopsitta monachus | reverse complement strand
ACCCCAAAAGCAGGAATTAGATCTTTTGCCTAACACTCTGTGTACAGGAGGATTTGCTGGAACTGGGCTAGCTATGAGCAATAAATGCATGTTATATGAAGATTCCAGCATCTGCTTACCTCTAGAAAAGCTGAACCCAACAAATATTACTCCTCCTGTGCCCAAAACCCACCACCCTGATCCGTCTGACTCACTTGCTCAAAGAACAGATGGCAGAACTAATTTGCATGGAGGATTAAATTCAGAACTACAGCTAAACAAGAAGTTGTCACCAGGAGAGAATATACAAAAATCACCCGACTTCAAAGACACAAGCAAAACTGTAATGAATTCTCAGGTTGCTGGTTCTGCTGCTGCCAATAATTCCTTGCAGCCTTCACACAAAGACCAAAAAAGAGGATTTGTAGGAAGCTGGGTAAAGAAATTATTAAACAAGAATACTTCTTTTATGCCTTTGAGTGCCTCAGCTCTCAAGAATGAGAGAAGTTGCAAAACTCCTTCAATGCAAAAAATAAGTGAGGTGCGGTTGCCAGTTAAAGGAGCAAGTAACTTTGGTGGATTTCAAAGCAGAGGTACAAACAAAACCACTGAGGCCCTGAAGTCGGTGGTTCCTCAGAGCAATAATACTCATCCTCTATCAACTTTCAAAGGATTTTCTCAAAACACTCGTCTTCCAACAGCAAGTCATACCACTACTGAAGGTCCAGCTTGGACTAAGTCAGGAAATACTTTAGGTACCTCAGGTAAAGCGACTCAGTTCCATTCTCATAGCCATAACTCTGGGAAGGCAGAGGAGTCAGATACTGACCAAACAAAAAAACTTCGGCTAAAACTGTTAAAAAAACTTAATGCTAAAAAGAAGAAGTTGGCTTCATTAGATAGGCTGGCAGTGGAACAGGTGAAACATGGAAAACTTGTGAATGGAGATGTAAGCACTGCACCACAGACTGTATCTCACAATGACAATGAATTATTGCAGAGCTTTTTAAGGGAGCTGCAGTGTCAGATTGATGCCGCAGATAATGAATCCGAATTCAGCACAAACTCTGTATCAGGGTGCACTAGCAATGACGAAATACTGGCGGAGTTACTGTCCCCTGCTTCAACAGTTACTTCTTTAGAGGCTCCAAAAAGTGAGGATGAATGTATGTATATGGAAATGGTGGATAGCAGTGTTCCAACAACAGTGTCTGATGAGAAGACCAGTGTGCCACATGCTGCAGTGACAAGTGAGGACCATAATTATTACAGTCCTGTAAAGGACAGTGATTCAGAACTTCATGCAGTAAGCAAATCCAGCATGAAAAAACTTGCTTTAGAAAGTCCTACAAGGGAGGACATCCTTGAAGACCTGTTCTCCATTTCAGCACCAAGCTCAATGGCAGGTGACATAGACTTACCTCATTTTGATGAAACTTTGTTTGAAACTTGGTAAATATTATGTTTCTTGGGTTTGAGTATTTTTCAATATTATGTATATTTTGAAACAAAGCACTATTAAATTATATTTTCTAACTAGTTTAATTGCACACTGGCTGTACTTGAACAATTTCTATTTGAGGTTGGTTTCTTTTTATTATTTTATTGTAGCAGACAATAAGGTTTGAATGCATTTTATTATTCTGAGAAGCAGTTATTTTACCTGTCAGATATAATTAGGACTTTTAGCTTAAAAACACCTATGAGTCTTCATTTTTGCTGGTTTTAATATGGAAAACGTATCCATATTCTACTGAGTTTGAGAAATAATAAATCTCAGTAGTCTTAATGAAGTAATGGTGTAAGAAATACTGTTCACGTAGTAGTGATCACCCAATTCCTGAAGTTATTTTATCTGACCTTTAAGAAAAATCCCAAGAAAACAAAAGTACCTTCTGTAGCCAGAGATGTTTGCATCCTTTGATACAAAGATCATTTGCAACACTAAACTGGAGGCTGGTATTCTGCTAGGAACTCTGTTCTCCGAATTACTGCTGTGTAAGTTCACTCTGATGTGTCCACCCCTTGGATCCAAGGAAGGGCAGACACATGATAGAAATTTTCCTATTTAAATTTACAGCATGTACTGAATTTTAATCCTGGGTAACTGAAAATATAATTTGGCAGAATATTCTTCTGAGCCAGGTTATTTTTTAAGTAAAATTTAATAAGATTCAGGCCAATGTTTGCAGCACTGAGAAGGAATTTCAGATGTAACTTTTCATGATTCATAGCTACAAGTTCATTAATAGAAGAAAGGTTTCTAAGAATTAAAATCAACTGTAGTTAACACCCATTACAGTTGTCATTAGGAGATTTTAGAGCAGTGCACCCCATCTATATGTGAGAGTGCCAAGGAGAGGCAAGACCAATTGGAAGAAAATAATGAACATTGTGTCAAGGCAGCAGAGAGTAAGCAGGAGGATTCACATCTTGGTGTTTCTGGATTTGTGTAGCTTCCACTTTGCTAGTTGGGAGTCTTTTATATTCACAGACACAGACCTCGGGGCATTATATGCTAAATTAGGTTAGCTGTACATTTTTCTTGCACTCAAAAATACCAAGATTTTTCCCAGCAAGTCCTGATTTCAGCCAATTTTAGAGGTATTCTGCATTTTTTTTCACTGATTTAGATCTGTAGTTAAAAAATGAGTTCTCAGTTTTGCCCTTCCAATAGGTGCAGTTGAACATACTTGGGATTACAAGGCATGGCTACAGATTTAAATGGTCTTGGATTGCTTGAACCAGGTTCAAGAAGCGTTTGAGAAACTGTCAGTGGCACTGAACTCACCTTGCCAAGCTATTTCTATTGCAGTTATGTACATGTTTATGGAACTGGCACTTCAGACAAGGAATGGTTTAATTCTTGAAATGTAAATCTTTGTAAAGAACTTGAGCTCCTTCTTTGTTTTCAGTGTAATCGGTAACGTTACAGTACAAAACAAACAACGGATTCTGAATGCAAAGTGCCTGTGTACTGCTGCTGAGATACTGGCCTTTTAGGAATTCCCTTATTAAAAATCCTGAAATGCTGACCAAACTTAAGAGTTTGATTTATCTGTGAATAAACCAGGTGCCTCTGCAAGACCTGAGGGGGGTGATAGGATTTTCCTGTGGAGCTTTGCAGCCAGTGGTTTCTATTTATGCAAGCCACTAAAAAGTGGTGTGTCTTCCAACCACAGCTACTTGTAGGTTTCCCCAAGCAGTGGGGAGCTGCCTTCACGTATGGGAACTGTCTGTGAGTGACTGAGTGGCAGCTACCTGGAGCTGTGGAGTGGGAACTCCCTCACTGCTGGCTCCGAACATGACACAGACGCAGGGGTGAGTGAAGTGCCAAGCCTGGAGTTGGTGTGATGCAGAATGCATAGGGCATCACAAGGAAGAGACTTCCTGATGTTGTTAGGGGTCCTCTGTCAGCAGCTGCATGGATACGGTGTGGGTACACACACATGTGGAAGATCCAAGAGCAAATAAGTAGCATCTGAGATTAAAGTAAGAAACTAAATCTGTTAGTGCTGCAAATTCTTTGCTGTCTTTTCCTGAAATAGTTCACTAAAGGTGATGCTGTGCAGCTTTGTCAGTTTCCATAAATGTTTCACTACCTCTGAACCTGTGCAAGTGAGAATTCAGCTGAGATTGAATGACAACCCCATGACCAAAGAAAGCGTTTGGTGTCCAGTGGCTGGACACGTTTTGAGACTAGACTTAAAATGCAGCTTTTTATTTGCCATAAAAAGAACACATAGCATTGTATTAATTTTCTGTTAATCAGAAGTACGCTAGGTGGGCATATAGCAAATATGGTTAGTAAGCAGAAGTTAATCACTGTATTTTGATGATTTTATCAGCATTACAGGGTAAATAGCCCAGTAGCTTTGAGCGCTTGATGATATTTTACATGAGTCTTCACCTCTTGCATCGCATAATATTGTCAGTCTGTATCTTCTGATTTGGGAAGGGCACAACTGTGCTACTTACAGATTTACAGATTTTAGTTCAGAATCAGCTCTGGCACTTTGATTCAGATCTTACTACTTAATGATATATTAAAACAAGAGTACAGGGGGAAAGAAGGGCTGTCTCTCACATCTTGCCTGCAGTGAACCAGCCCATCTGCAAAGGAGCTGCCTGGACTGGTTTTTAGCTGTATAGCCACTAGAGCACTGCTCTAGAAATTTGTTGTGGTGCTGATTACAAAACTGATTCTCATCTTTATGTTTTTCATAACATGGCTGGCTATTGCTATTTATTCTTCTAGCATTGGTTGTTGCTTTAAATAATGATTCCCTTCCTGACAATGTATCAATGACAGCTGCTGCATCCTATCTGTGTTCCTTTCGCAAAGCTAAAGAGCTGCTGTTCTCCAGGTAGCACCTTTGTGCTCAGAGCAAAGCACGCTAGATTCCGAGCAGGTAATCCAGCTCTATGTGTATGCTATGCTTTAAAGTCCACCAGGATGCAGACTCTGAGTGCAAGAGCTTACAGCCTGAGCAGAGATCTAAGCATGCAGACAGCAAGAGGGAGAATAAGGTTAACAGGGTTCCAAGACTGATGAAGTTCGCACCAGTGTGCACAGTGTCATGGTTTAAGTCCAGTTGGCCGCGCAGTTCGCTCGCTCGCTCACTCACTCTTCCCTCTTTCTTCCCCCCAGCTCCCAGGGGGATGGGGAGGAGAATCGAAAGAATGCAACTTCCACAGGTTGAGATAAGAACAGTCCAGTAACTGAGGTGTAACACAAACCACTGCTGCTGCCACCAATAATAATAATGACAAGAAAAACACAAGGAAAGAGAATACAACTGCTCACCACCCGATACCAAGCCCGACCCAGCAGCGAACCCCCACACCCTTCCAGGTCCCTGCCCTCCATTTTTTCATCCTGGGCATGACGTGCTGTGGTATGGAATAACCTCTTTGGTCAGTTTGGGTCAGGTGTCCTGTCTCTGCTCCCTCCCGGCTTCCCCTCCTCCCTGGCAGAGCATGAGACTCAGAAAGTCCTTGGTCAGACCAAACATTATTGAGCAGTAACTGTAAACACTGGTGTTATCAGTGCTGTTCCCAGGCCGAAAGTCAAAAACACAGCACTGCACCAGCTACTAAGAGGAGAAAAATGAGTGCTGCTGTTGAACCCAGGACAACAGACAGTGCAGATGTTACAGGGAGATGCTGGAGCTGCACAGTGAAGGAAAGCGTGGTGAAGCCATGGGGTTTATGAAGAAAGCAGATGCTGGGAAAGGAGTGGAAAGGTCTGGATGACCTGCTGGGGCCAGGATACCTCCAGCTCCTGTTTTCTAGGGAAGCTGAAGAAGGCTTCAGGAGGTGTTTCTCCCGGGACATGGGTTTGTATTGCCCTTTTATGTAAATGACTATCAAAAGGGGCTTCTCTGATGCCCACGGTGGGGTTTGGGAGCACCTGGTGAGGAGGCATCTGCCTGCTCATGTTTATGGAAATGGGCTCTGGTCCTGGTGACTGGTCCTGTTGTGGAACCCGTCAATGCAAACTCCAGAAGTGGAGAGCTGAAGAGTGGGGGAACCCCAAATTATTTTATATTCCTTTTTAGTGGAGTGTGTGTGCTCAACCTTGTTGGCTTCGAGAGGACAGCCCGTAATTTTTTATGTATAAAATATGTATTTGAGCTTTTAAACAGCGTTTCACAGTTCTTCATACCATAACTACCTTTTGTGTAGGTTGTTTTATTTTTCTATATCCCTGTTTTCACTGGCTCACTCTATTGTTGTAGCAGAAAAAGAGAGGTGACAGAGAAGGCTGTGAGAAAGAAGTTGAGCACTTGAATTTCCTAATACAGCATTTATTCCAGTGAATATCCCTCTGCCTTCAAGCCTGGCTTTGCCAGGCAGGATAAGATTGTTAAATGCTTTGTGGTGCAGCACCATAAATGTTATCCTTGATGGGCATTATCTCCAGCCCAAACTTAAGCAGTTCCTGGAATCAAGTATCTTCTATACCTGTGGCTGTTCAGGAAAAGCACTGACAATGCTATTATTTGATGGTGGAATCATACTGGTTTTGAAGGTTTTGTCCCGTCTCAGTCTTTCCCTTCGGCCTGAAACAGAAACAACTCAGACTGTTTTCCCCCATCTTCCTTATGTGCACTGCAGAAACTTTACCCCTCCGCTGAGACCCGTTTCTCCTTCCTTAGGTCATCCCTCCACGCAGACGGGGAAAAAGCCTCCTCGCAGTGGAGGAGCTTGCGCGGGGGAACGAGGCAAATCTCCCTTTTAAAGCACCCGGCCCGGCCCTTACCTCCCCCGGCACAGGAGGCGGTTCGCCTATCCTCCGAGCCGGGACATGCGTGGGCCTCGCCGTGTGCAACGTCCTCCACGCGGGGCGCGTTTTAAGGCAGGAACCGGGAAAACTGGCACCCGCCGTGACGCAAGAAGAACGAAAAAGCGGGGTGTTTCCGCCCGGTTTCGAACCGGGGACCTTTCGCGTGTTAGGCGAACGTGATAACCACTACACTACGGAAACTCCCGTGTTTGAGGTTGGCTTCTGCGGCAGCCTTTGAGCGAGCACACGGGGCTGACGCGGATTTCCCTCCGCCGGCCGCGGACAACGGGAGGCTCCTCCCGCCGGAGGCAGAGCCCCGGGCTGTGCGGGGATCTGCGGCAGTTCCCGACGGTATAAGGGCGGCGGAGGCCGGGCGCAGCCGGGAGGAAAAAGACGCGCACCCCATAAAAGGTCTCCTCCCGTCCCTGGGTGGGCTCGAACCACCAACCTTTCGGTTAACAGCCGAACGCGCTAACCGATTGCGCCACAGAGACTCTGCGAGGGTGGACCCCCAAGTGGTTGCTGATGGCCGCGCACCCCGGGTCCTTTGGCACCCGCGCTGAACCCGTGCGGTTGCGCGCTGTGCTCCTGCAGTTCTTACAGCGCCCTGCGGGGGCGCAGGGGGGGGCGTGGTGTCTCTTCCAGCAATACGAAATGGGCTGGTTGTGACCAGAGAGCGGGGGAGCACAGGGCAAAATTCATCCCGCGGTGGACAAAGACCTTTGGTAATTGTTGGCAAGAGCCAATGCAAAGTGGAAGCGCTGACATAAATGAGTCAGTGCGAAAGAAACGTCTCTAAGGGGAGCAGAGCGGAAGACCCAGGAATCTGCTCCCCAGGCAGGCTGGCTTCCGCTCCAAAAAGTCTATAAATGAATTGTTAAGCAGTGGGTTTTCAGCCATCTAAAGATGTTAAGGTGATAACAGCAGCTAACGTGAGCTGTGAAAAACAAGTCATGCCAGAGGAGTGTGATTTGCCCTCAGGAATGCCAGGTCTCAGAGGCAGAGGAGAAAGGCTGGCGTAACCTGCACCTACATAAATCCACTGGCCGTAGTACCTACAAGTGCTAAGGGAGCTGGTAGATGTCATTGCAAGGTCATTCATCATATTTGATCATGGCAACTGAGAGAAGAGCCCCAGGGCTGCAGGAAAGCACCCCCACCTTCAAGAAGGGCAAGAAGGGTGACCTAGGAAGCTGCAGGCTGGTCAGCTTCACTTTGACCCCTGGGAAGGTGATGGATCAGCTAATCCTGGAAACAGTTTTCAGGCACATCAGGGACAAGGAAATGATCAGTAGTCAGCAGGGATTCACCAAGGCAAGATGTGCTTGACCAACTTGATAAACTTCCATGATGAAGTGGTTGGCCAGGTAGCTGAGAAGATGGCAATGGATGTTGTCTACCTGGACTTCAGTAAGGCATTTGGCACTGTCTCCTGTAAGATCCACACAGAGAAGCTGTGGATGTATGGGTTTGATAAGAAGATGGTGAGGCGGATTGAAGGCTGGCTGAACAGTTGGGCCCAGAGGGTGGTGATCAGTGGCTAGATCTAGTTGGAGGCCAGGAACTAGTGGTGTAGCCAGGGACCAACTCTAGCAGAGGGCCATGGAGATGATGAAGGGACTGGAGCACCTCATGTGAAAGAAGGCTGAGAGAGCTGGGACTGCTCAGCCTGGAGAAGGCTGAGGAAGGCCTTATCAATGTGTATAAGTACCTGTGCAGCTTGCTGGAGGTGGCTTTGCTCCAGCAGCGGGATTAGAGGAGGTGACATCCAGAGGTTGTTTCCAGCCTCAGCTCTTCTGTAACTGTGATTCTCCTCCCATGACAGGGTGGTTGTTTCCCAGACTGTCTGGTGGCTGTCACCACAGTGACACCTCATGGTATCACAATGGCTGCTGAGAACCTGCTCCTTGGGAGCAAGGGAGGGAAGGATGACAGGGAGGAAATCCTCACTTTGCCACTCATTGGACACTGCACAAACCCTACTCATCAATAACTACCTGGGAAATTGGGGGGAGGGGGGGTTGCCAAAAAAGCTTCAGTAACGTCTGTCTTGGCCCTGCTCAATTCTTCAATCTCTCAGTGGCAGAGAAAACACCAAATGTGCCCGTGTTGTTTTCCAGCATCCTGGTGGAGGGGCTCAGATTCATATTGGTCTTGCCCCATTGCAGCAGCTCTCCAGGGTCAACCCACTGAAATATAATGAAGATAAACCCAAATAACCACTCTGGGGAAGGCAAACACATAAACTCTGTTACGTGGGGCTGCAGAAATGAACCCGAGGGTGAAATGCAGCCACAGAGATGTCAGCAGTAAGGGCAAACCTTACTCAGTAGGGTGGTGAGTGACACAGAAAGGATGAGGAGGAGGCTGTGCCGGGGCCCTGAGGGGACTATGGGCTCTGTCTTCAAGCACTGTGTTTTGAGCTGAATCTGTACAAATGTTGGATGTTGTCTTCTACATAGCAAGGAAGGAGTCAAAGTCTGGGCAATGCGGAGGAGGAGTTTCCCGGGCAGCACACTGACTGCTCCCACAGTGTCATTCTCCTGGCCATGCCAAATGAAGACCGCATTGAAAACACTGCAGCACTGCCCTTTTCTTTGTGTTGCACTTCACATTTCCAGCTCTGTTTGTGCTCTCCTTGGGGTTTTGTCAGGCTTTGGAAGGGATGCTGAAGCAGACTAATGTGACAGCATGTAGCCACACACACTATGCGTGTAAGTACTGTGTATTTGTTGGTTATGTAGTGCTTTAAGTTTGCAATGCACAGTGCTAATATTAACCAGCTAGACCAAAGGGCTTGTGTCCTGTTGCATTTATGATAAAGCATGAGAGCTGTGTGTTGCCTGACAGTTACACACAGAAACTTCGCAGAAGCAGCTTTTATTTTGTTAGGAGACTCCCTTTCACTGGAGTCCTTGCAGCCGAGTGCTGAGCAGAGTGCTGAGAGATGAGCATCCCAACACGTATTTATAGATCCGTGTTCCCACTTCCTTCCCCTTCAGTGTGAAAGCAGTCCTACACAAGGATTCTTCTGACTGGCTGCTCAAGATTTCCAGAGGAGGGGGATTAAATGTGCAGGAAGCCTCGCAGCTCAACTGGAAAAGCTCACTGGCTTTGCACACTCTCATGAGCTTCACGGCTCAGTGTGGCAGGGTTATCTTCCTCAGACAGGAAGATGTGGATGTCAAACAGCAATGCAGTGAGCGGAAGGGCTGGGGTCTGACAGCAGCTGCTGAAGTACCCAGAGAGCACATACCACAATTGGGTGTTACAGCGAATGCAGGCACATCCATCCCTCGCCCTTTTTTTTGCCTACTTGAGAAAATCCCCCATTTTGAATAGGGATATGATGGAGGTGTCTTGCACTGATCTTTTTCCTGGATGGACAGGGTTTTCCAGTGTGCCGACTTCACTTGACCCAGTGATCCTGTGTGTATCCCACAAAAGAAGGAGACACAAGAGCCATCCAACAAAGGGAACAATTTAATGTGCAGCTGTGGCAGACGCTGTTTGCAGAATCGTTTTGGCCCCACCTTATCCATTGCCAAGGCAATTCCTCAATTTGCAAAAACAGTACCAGAACCTCCTTTCATCCTGCAGCTACTCCAGTGCCAAAGTGTATGAAAAGGCAAATACTCCCCCTGCAAGTGGGTTCTGCTCTGTTGGACTGTATTTACAAGTGTTGCTCTGCTGTGGTAAAGGGACGGGATGTCTTCTTCCATGTCCTTCATACCTTTTTGATTTCCTCTGCTCTTCCTCAAGCAGAGCGCTCAGAGCAATGTTACACTTATAAAAATACAAACCCCTGCAGTTCTTACTTTCAGGCAGCCATACCAAACAGATTCTCTCTGCCAAAGTTGTCTTCTCCCTGCACACCCCCAAATCAGCTTATCAAGCCCTGGAGTTGATGTCATGTGTTTCTTTTTGCAAGGAGAAGCCCTGTTCTCCTCTCATATGTGAGGGGTGACTTTAGAGTGAGCTTTGGCAGGAGGGAGTAGCGAGCTGGGTTTCCAGTGGTGCTGCCAGTGGGTCCTGTGGTGCCAAGAGGTGCCAGGGACAGGCAAGAATCGGAAGGGGCAGAGCAGGAGAGCAAAGCAGGGGTGAGGATACAGTGAGAAGCGCTGAGCAGCAGCAAAGCAAAGAGGTGGAAAGCAAAGAACAGGATGAGGAGGCAGCTCAGCCCTTGACCTGACCAGCACATGGGCATGGCCTGGGAGCTTGGGTCAGACAGCTTGGAAACCTGCTGGAATGAACTCCTTCTATGGGGGTTTTTAGCATTCTGGTGACTTCAAACCTTAGCAGCCTGATTCCTCCCCCCTTTAACATGAGAGTCCTGCTGAACTGAAGCCGCCTTTGGGAAGTCTTTGAAAGCAGGGAAGTGTGTGTGTGCGAGTCGGAGGAGATCTCAGTGTGCTGACCTGCTTATACTCTCCATTGTAAATCAAAAGCAAACTGCAGGCTATAAAACAGGTAGAAGAAAGAGAAGGATCAGTGCCTGCTGTGGGAGGATGACTGGGAGTCCTGCCGCCATAAGTCCAGTGCACAGGCCCTTTCTTTGCAGTCACAGTGCTGGACTCTGCTTGGACAATATTCCTCTTTTGATTTAATTCTGTAACCTACTTTTAGGTGATGGATTTTCCTCCTCAGAATATTAGTGGATGCTTAGCATTTAATACCATCCTTAAATACCAGCTATGATCCTGTGCTCAGTAGACCTCAAAACATGAACTTTGATACTCAAGTAAGAAAAGACCATTTTGTGGGAAGAAGAGAATAAAATCATTCTCAAAGTGCTGTTGGTTTTCTCTCTTTGCTCTTGGGTTTGTTCTTTTGTTGGTTGGTTTCTGTTTTCCTAGAGCAAATTTGCCAAGTGTTAAAACCAGGCCAAATCTAACCTTGGTACGTTTACGGCCTTGCTCCTCACACTGCTGCCTCTGGATGGACTGTTTGGAAGGTTCTCCCAGGACAGCCTTTTCCTATTGAGTTAACAATAAGAAGGCAGAACTCACAGTGTTAATCACCTGCCTCTCAGACACCGTGTTTCTTTTGTATTTGCTTGTGGCCAAGGTACCTCAGTGCTTTCCATATCTAATAGTGCAGGTGATAATAATTTGCATGATAGAGAGACTGGATAAGAGCTGTAGATAAATGTGTCCCTGCTGAACAAGGTGGATTTTGCAGCTTCGCTCCTGCTGGGAGATCCTACCAGACTGTGTCCCATCTAGAGAGAGGTCACCAGTTATACTGTCATGGTCTGGAGGCTAGGTGGCACTTGGACCTTCTGGGTACCATGTGGTGGAGTAGAAACAGAAAGATGGGGCAGAAGTTGTCCAGGGCTCAGTCTGGTGAAAATACTACTTGAATTAGTGTTAAATCCCTACTAAACCAGGCATTTCTGGTAAGGCTTTTCCATGTCAGAATATGGGCAGAAGGGAGCAGAGCAGTTAGGGGCAGTGAGTGATGTGCACTTCGGATGAGGATGCTTTCCACTCATCTGACAGAAGCTCTGGGACTTTCTGCAGATGTCCAGCACTGCAGCCTGTGCTTCTCTGCTGTCACAGGGTCAAAGCCAAGGCATGAACATTATGTAGCAGTTATATGGGGGCTGACTACTAAAACTGGGGTTCAACTGTGAAGCCTGAGCCTGCGGAATGCTGGCAGCTGTCATAGTCTTCCAAGGAGTTATTGATATAGATATATCCCTACATTAAATATATCCTCTTAGATCACAGATACCCAACCTCTTGCTTCTCTGGGCTTCATCTGTGTATGATGAGTGAGTGAGCCTGTGGCTCTGCTTCTCTGACAGGCACCTGAGTGCAGGGTGAAGTGCTGCCACTCTCCTGTGAAGCCACAGGAAGGTGTTAGTGATTCAAGTTAAGAAAGACCTTCACTTCCTCCTCCTATGCTTGTAGGGCTGAGCTGCCACAGCGACTGCAGTGTCCACCCTGGCAGCCTCAGGCAAAATGGACCAGGAAACCCTGGGAAGCGTTGTCCTCCTCGCCATTGTCACCTTGATCAGTGTTGTCCAGAACGGTAAGACAAAAATAAGCATTTGCTTAAGGGCTAAAAGGGACATGAGAAAAACTCAGGATGATGTATGCTGATCTGAAATTTGGGTAGATGATCTCTGGTTATAACTGTGTGTGTGCTTAGACATGACTTTGGCTTTAGAAATGAAATGATTTTCTAAACATATAATTTTCCATGCTGTTGTTGCAGTACCTTGGCAGTAGCATAGTCCTAGTCCGTGATATTCTGGAGTGAGTTTGTTATACAGATGTCAGCTAATGAAAGCACTAACATGCTGGGGTACCCTGTAACAACATACATTTCAATTTGGTGACTGAGACCTCCTTCTCTGGCTGAGGTCCCTAATGTGGGCAGGCAGAGCTGCCCTACAGCCAGAGCCTTGCCACCACGGTGAGGGGCTGGGGCTCCAGTGGGCTCTGTTGGGTCAGATCTTCACACAGAGCTGGGCAAAGGGGGCAGAATTGCACCAACTCATTGGAGGAGTTTTTGGGTTATTTGTGGGCAGGCAACTCTCCTGCTTTCCTGCATCTCCAGGTCCTGCAATCCAGCTAATCTGGATAACTGCAGTCCCAAGAACACTGTGTATTTTCTGTAATGGGGAAATTTCTTTTTTTCAGCCTCTTATTCAGACCTCTGTAGTCCCTATGATACTTCAGGGTCTTTTAAATAAAACAAGAAGTTTCTCTTCTCATTTTAATGAGAATCATCTCTTGCATCATCTCTTGCAAGTCCTTAACCAATTTAGCAGGAAATTCTGCCCAGAATACAGAGAAGGGAGTGTGTTTTACCCCAGCTACTCAGAGATGGCCCAGGTTCAAGGAGAGCCAGCAGTGGGATGAGGGGCTGATGCACATGCAAGCAGTCTTCTGTGAAGGCTTCTTGATAGGAATGGGAGATTCCCAGCAAGTGCGAACTCAACATAATTCAGTCCTACTAAATGGGCTGTTCTTGGGCTGGTGCAGAGAGGGGAAGTGGTGGGAGCCTCAACATAAGCCTGGCTGCCAGAAAGCAACACCAAAAAAGCGATGTGGACTGGTTGAGTTTCAACATAGGCACTAAAGAGCACATGGTTTAACCCAGCGCTGGTTTCTGGTAAATGCAGTGTGTGGCATCGCCTGAACACAGTGTGGTGGGATCAGAGCACGTACTGCAGTAAGTGCCAAGTACACGTTTCTTGCTATTTAACCAAATGACTTTGTATACCAGGTTTCTCCCCTCTCACTCGGAAGCACGGGCATTCACCTTCCAGCCTGCCACACACTTTCATCTAATGAAATCTGCCTGTGAGATTATTGACCCCACTGCTGTGAGCAGGCAGTGCAACACTTGGCAGAGGGCTTAGCATGCCAAGTACAAGTGGCACAAAGCTCTGAACCATGATTTCAGACCTTGCATCATCTGATTTCCTCCTCCCAGGCTTTCTGTCTAGAAAGACTGGACTGATAGGAAGTCCTGCAACAGATGTAATAACTAAGGTGGCATACGTACTTGTCAAGAGATATCAGTTGTACTGAACTCTTGCTGTGTCTTTGGTTCAGCAAAAAGATTGGGCAGCTGCTTGACTGTCTTTAAGTACACAAATTCAGCACCATGTAAATTCAGGTTTATATGCTTTTCTGCATCTGATGCAGGATTAGAAAACAGTTTGGGTGAAAGCTAGAAGTGGGTTGTGGTGCTGCCACAGTCTGACATCCATTTACTGTCATCTTATTCATACTGGGAATCTCCAGATCCTACAGAATGACTTGTGAGGCTGGATGCTGCTGATTCTCACACATAGCTTTCAGCTTTGTTCTTGCATCAGAGGGATGTTGCAATTCAGAAGCTTTTTGGGTAAATCATCGTTCATCACTGAGCAGATCAGGCACTCAGTAGGTTGAAGCATCAGTGCATGGTTTCTATTGGAAAGAACTTGTGGAACAGGCAGGCTTGGACTGAACTCTTGAACATTAACTTCACCAGAGTGGGACTGCAGTGGCTCAGGCTCAGGGCAGCCTGAGCAGCTTTGGAGCTTGAGGGCATCATCTCCTGGTGTAGCTGAGCTGACTTAAACTCCTCAGCTCCAGCCCTCCCTGTTTACTCATGTCATTTCACCTGGGAAATCACCCTCTTGTCTGGAGGTTCAGAGTAAAGAGAAGGAAATATAACCATGCGGTTGCAAGCTGCTTCAAGCTGTAGTCTCCCATTTCCCCAGTGCCAGGTTAACAGGAGCCCAACATTGCTGAGATGGGAGCACAGCCCTGCAGCAGGGACGGCCCCTGAATGTGATCTGTCAGCTCTGCTCTGGCCCTTTGCAGTGCTTCAGCCCTGTAGGCAGGTTAATACCCCCATGCCAAAGGCTTAGGTCATGGGTGGATGGAGATGCTGAGAGCTCTCGGTGACTGTGCCACTGGACGGTGTCTGCTCTGGGCCCCCCAGGGCCAGGTACTCGAGGCACCAACCAGTGCACTGTACTGGTGGCAGTGGGGGGGTCTTCAGCCTGACTGAGATGGGGACACTGGCTTAAACCACTGCAGGTCTTCCTGGAGGAAGACTGTGCATACTCAGGGAATCACTCAGTCTTGGAAGGCACAGTACTCAGTCACTTCTAGTGAAGGCAATGAGCATACAAAATACCTACCTACAGCATCAGTAAGGGGAAAAGTGAGGTAAATCTTCAGATTCCAGGGATGAAATGCTGCAGCATATCAGTATACACTTCTATTGTTATAATAATGTCTTTCCTGGCATGTTATGGTTTTATGTATATATATATGGCTAATATTCTAAATCATGAAGTGCTTTGGGTACACTGTGATGGGATGCACAACAATACAAAGCTTGCAGCTGGTAGCCTGCCAGGGCTCTTTCTCTGGTGTGTTTAGACACATGATGGATGGTCTCTGGTTTAGTGTCATCAGATAAAATGTGTTAGTCAAGCACATGATACATTATCTTGAAGTGCTGCAGTTTTGCAGCAGCTAACACCCTGACACAACACTGTTGCTTAAAAGCGGGATAAGCACAGGATGGTCACATAGAGATCAGGCATGAGGACCAGGTTCTCAACGGGCTTTTCTGGAAAATGAACCAGAGCTGCAGGACATCCCTGGTTCAGCAAATGGGTATTGTTAAGAGAGTAGATTCCCTTGTCTCTTTGATTTGTTAGACTGAGAGTTGGGGTTGGCAGCTCTGGCTGGAAAGCTTTTTTCCCATAGGGGCCCAAAGGGCTGAGTCAGGGCTGTACTTCTGCAGCAGAGGTGCAGGCTTCCAGAAGTGCAGTGCAGGGGAGAAGCAGGGCTCAGGGTTAAGACCCTGCTACCAGTCACATACAGACATGTGGGGATGTCTGAGGTCGCACTGCACTGTACTCTTGCACACAGGGTTTGGTTATACCTTGGTGACTGAGTGAGGATGCTGGCCACATCCTGCACCTCCACACACCCATGTCCTCTCCTGCCATTCAGCCTGGGTGTTCTTGAGACCACAAAGACCAGCTTCTGCAACATCTCCAAATAACATCTCAGAATACTCTGTGGTTCTTCAACAGCTTTTTTTGCAAGCAAAGTGGAGCATGAAAGCAGATACTGCAATAGCAAGGGGTTCCAGCGATCAGGATCCTCCGCCTTCGATCGCGTCTACACTGCCAAGTGAGTAGGCAAGCCCTGAGGAGCCGGTGGGGGAAGAGAGGGGTCCGTCTCTCTCTTCATTAGGGTTTAAAACAAACCCTTTTGGAGTCAAAAGGTGGGCTCCCAATGCCCTCAAATGAAGGTTTCATCTGCAATCCCTTGCTGTGTGCACTGCAGCAGTGTTCAGACCCGTAGTTCTCTAATATGTTTGCTGGTGAGCTCACCTCCCCTCTGGACGCCATGCTGTGTTTATGTGGGACTTTCAGCTCTTTGAGTACAATGTCCCTCATTTGGGACCCATCTCACCCAGCAGTAGCTAATGCTGGAATGGTGATGATACAAGCACAGTGTCCTGAGGCACTGTGGCTCTAAAGGAAAGAACTGGTGGAGAGACACCAACTCGCTGAGGAGCAGGTCAGTAGCAGAGCTCCAAACCCCTTGGTCCACAGCAGCTCCCTTGGCGTGTGGCTCTCCACTTTGTACCTCTTGTCTTTGACATCCCTTCAGGGAGAGAAGAGGAAAAATAATTCCAACCCAGAAGAGAGAACATGAAACACTTTTTATTACCCCTGAAGTACCGGCGATGTGTTTGAAACTGGATGGGACGTCCAAGTCCTGCCCTTCACAGCTGTCCAACCTCTGCCAAGGGCAAAGTGCTTCCCTCTCAGAAAGCATTCCCAGCCAAAGGAGGCAGCTGGAAATCATTCCTGTTCCCCTGCAAAGACACGTGTTAACTCTGTGAGACACTCCTATTTGCAGTGCGATTTTCCTTTTGTTGGCTCCATGCAGCTTTCAATGCCAGTAACATGATTAATATGACTTAATTACAAGGATTTTCCAGGCCAGTAAAGCACACAGCATCTATTATACACGTGCCTTGATCAAACAGGTTAGAGGAGGAAAGCTTTCCCAGGTGCCAGGCATGTGCGCGGAGCGGTTTGTTTTCCTCACCAGGCAGGACAAAGGCACCCATTATCCAAGTGAGGGAACAGGGAAGCAGAGGTGTGGGTGAGGCAGTGTGTTCAGGCACGGCAGGCGGTAAAAGCCCACCCGCAGTAGTTACTGCAGCCCATATCCACAGTTTGCTGGTGAAACACGTTGGGTTTGTTTCTGTTTCCCCGTGTTCTGATTCCTCTTGTGCAAATCCCTCCCTAGCCAGAACTGCGGACACGCGTACCCCACGTTCCTCGCTGTGCTCTGGTGCGCCGGACTTCTCTGCAGCCCAGGTAACGCTCACTGATGGCTTTTCCCTTCCACCTTGCACCGCTTTCAGCAAGGGATGGTGAGTGCTTTGGAGGTGATTCCCCCCCTGCACACTTCTGGCACGGTTTATGCCAACAGACGTGTTCCCAGACGACACGTTTCAGGACAGTTTGGGCAAGGGGCATTTCCCATATAGGCATTACAGATGAGATCCTTCTGTTCTGGGTGAACAGTTAAGTACTTGAATGCTGGATGCCACGTTATTCACCCTCAGGACTAGAAATGGGCTCATTTGATTACATTGACAGAGCCGCAGCCCTTCCCAGTGCTGAGGGCAGCCCTGGCATATTTACCTGCGCTTCTATGATCCTCTTCAATGCAATATGAGTTTGCCTGAGGTTGAGTACTCTTCTGAGGTCTGTGGCTTTTATTTTTGGGAAAGAGACGTTCCTGACCAGAAGAAGAGAGGGTTTTGCCTGCAAGTGTGGCGAAAGCCCTTTTTTATATGCTCAGAAACGAGTACTGGACCAAAGTATAGTCCTCCACCTGCCCCTAGAGAAACGCATCTGTCAGCTGCGTTTTACTTCTGGTGAAGACAGTGCCTGAGCCAACACCCTCCTTCCTGCGCCTGACATGGCAACACCGTGTTTCCAATGGGGATGAGTGTGTGCTGTGCTGTGGGCATAGCTGTGGGCAGGATTATACCCACACAGTCTTTAGAAAAGCCGGAGAAAGGGCCAGGCAAGTGCTCTGTTTCCCCTGCCCAGCTCTCCGCCCTGGTTCCAACACTCATCCCATAGCCCAGGGTTGCAGGTTCCAGTTTCCCGGTCCAGCGCAGGCAGCGGATGGGAGCAGTACGCGCAGTGAGACCTGGGCTGGTGTTTGTAACATCTTGTCCCATCTTGTGCCCTTTACCCAGCTCCTGCCGCCTTTGCTGGCCTGATGTATCTGTTTGTGAGGCAGAAGTACTTTGTGGGCTACCTGGGGGAGAGGACTCAGAGGTAAGGACTTGCAGAGGCTCTTCGGGAAATTGGGGATGTATCAGCAGCACAGGTGGATGCTGCCACTTCTACAGGCACAGCTGCCGGCTCACGGTGCTGCCTGCAATGGCTGCTTGCATGGGATGGCGCAGAAAAGCCCACATCCTCTGGGAGAAGCTGTGGGAGGCATGGGAGGTGCAGTGGCTCCGGGATGAGGGGAGCTGCAGGAACAGCGCGACTGCTTCAGCGGCTCCTGCTCACACCCCTGTGAGCACCCGTGTTTGTGTGTTTGTGCCGCTATTTGCACAAAATCATCCTTTTATATTACAAAAGCTCATTACACACATGCAGAACAAGATTGTCCCACAGGCTGTGATGGCAGAGAAGACATACAAGTCCCTCTGAATGGCCACTTTTGTAAGCAGTAGCCTATGCTGAGCACAGGAGGCCAAATCCAGACCCAAATGGATGCTGAAAATGGCATTGAAGACCTTGCAACTGCCTTGAAATAACAGAGCGGAAATTTGCCCAATTCATCTCAGCCACAAGGTCTTTCAGCAGGTCTCAAAAAGAGTCCAAAGTCTGAGGACTTCTTTCATGAGGTAACATGCATTATTGTTAAATGGCTTTTTCCCCTTTCTATCTCCTCAGCACTCCCGGTCACTTGTTTGGAAAGCGCATCATTTTGTTCCTGTTCCTCATGTCTGTGGCTGGAATACTCAACTACTATCTCATCTTCTTTTTCGGAAGTGACTTTGAAGTGCACATAAAAACCATAACCAGTGCGATCTCTCCATTGTTGCTCATACCCTAGCTCCTCACAGCACTGAGGGGGTCAGCATGCTTCATGTATCAATACCCAGAAGCAGCCATAATTCAACTGTTTAAGAAATGAACCCATAACCCTTTTAGATTGCTGTAAATCTCATGCTTGATGGGCTTTGTAGCTTGATTTAACCTTGCTTTTTCCTTCAGGAAAAAGATTTATCATGGGCACTTGGCATGCCCACAGAATGGTAACATCTTCCAGTTAATTCTTTAGAGTTGTTTTCTCTACACTGCAGTTTGTGAGCTGATTGTATGACCGGAAGGGACATTGTATGCTTGCTTCATAACTGTGTTGTACTTGGCTTTTATTCCAAGACCCAGGAGCCCCTCAGTGTTGTTCCTGACCAATGGCTTCTGCGGTTATCCTCATGCACGGTCAGAGCCTTTCGCCAGCACCCCACACACCTTGGCCCAGCAAAGGCATGGACCAGCTTCTTCACCTACCCTTCCCTTCCCACTTGTTGGTGATGGAGCTCCTGCTGCTGCAGGGCAGCAAATTGGCCTCTGTCTGGTCTTCCTTGATAAATATTCATGTGTGTAATGCTCTTGACACTGATCTCATCTACTCTTCAGCCTTTTTGTTCTTCCAGAGATGTGGAAAGGGGTCTTGAGTAAATGAGGAGCTGGAGTATCAGCAGAGCGGTTGGATTTGATTTCCTTGGCTTTGTTTAATAAAACAGTTTAAAAGCAAGAAATCTGTTTGCTCCCATCTTCTGTGCCTGGTTGGTGCATGATCCTTGTGCTCCACAGCCCAGCAGCTGGCTGGTAAGCGGAGCGAGGGCAGCAGCACCGGGCTCATTGCAGCCCTGCATAGACACAAGTTTAACAGCTCCCTCTCTATTAGTAAGTTCAGTGCTCGGCCTCTGTCTCTCCAATGTGCCCCTACAAGTCCATACTGAGGAGCGACCGGATTAGAGAAGCGAACTGAGGTAGGCAAACAAGCCAGTGCAATCTTTCTAAGCATTGCTACCCTAGGAGTGCTTAAGCTTTTAAGCCTGTCTGATTACTGCATGTGGAATGGGTAAAGCTGTATTTTATGACTCCTTTGGGAGGGACAGAGACAGGGACTCCTCGCTCTGCGAAAAGAGGGTTTGCAGAGCTGTTGGCAAAAGCAAGTGCAGAAATCTGCCCGCCTTTGTCCCACTGCAAGGCTGGTGGGTTTTGTTGCTGCCTGATGGGGCAGAGGCACTTGTGCATGGCCTCTCTCCTCTGCACCCATTCACACTGCCAAAATAACATACATGGATTTTTTCAGTCTTCCACAGGAATTTTAGATGGGAAAGATTAATAATAAACATTTATTACACGATTAGTTAATCAATGTTCTCACTGGTTAGAACAGCTAATTTAAAAAATACACTCTAACCTCCTAACCTTATAGCTGCCGAGACACCTTATTCCCAGGTACAGCGCCTAGGTTCCTTCCCTCCCCTCCTTCTGGAATGGCTGTAACGCACTCCAAACCCTGCTTTCACATCATGTCTCTCTGCCACCCTTTCTCTCCACAGCTCATCGGCAGCCTCCCATCCTTGGCAGTGACCCATGACCCTTCTGCCCCGTGGGGTCACCCCACCAAGGGAAGGCAGCACCTCAGGAGGAGAGGGGTAGCCCCTGCATCCTGGAGTTACAGAGCTCTTCCCACTGCTGATATCAGCAATGTCACACTGTCACCCCTGTTAGCTGGTTCAGAGGAGGAGATGGTTCCTTCACAGCACCACAGTCCCTGATTTCCAGCCAGCCTGGTCAGCCTGAGGTCCGAGACTTGGTTATGGAGACCATCAGTTGTGGATTTGACTGTTCCAACCCTTTGTGCCCACCTTGTAGGTCTCCCCAGCTGGATGAGTCTCCCTGGAGCCTTTTTATATACTTCTATAGTAAGAAGTAGTTCACTTGACTTCTTTCTGATACATTCTGCTAGCATGAGAAAGGGTTCTCCACCAGTCAGCTATAAAGGGCAGATGATTCAAATGTCTATTTTGGGTCAGACCATCTATTGCAGCACTCTCAGGCCTCTCTGCTGACTCGACAGTTGGTTTCTACACAGATGTATTTCGGAAGAACCAAGTCATCTTCTGAAGGAACTAAGGTCCATTTTTTGCTGTTTTATTGTGCAAGAATATCTCCTACTTACTTCCTCAAAGCCTTTCTAATAACAAAAGAGAAGAAAATGAAGGAAAAACCTATTTTCCATCTAGCTATATATGGAAAAGGTGATAGTATCAGACAAACAGGTGGTACACTATGTAAATTCTCTGCGAACATCATACTGTGTTGGTTTAAGCCCAGCCTGCAACTAAGTACCGCGCAGCTACTGCCTTGCCCACCTCTACTCCCCAATGGGATGGGAGGGAGAATCGAAAAAATGTAAAAACATGTGGGTTGAGATAAGAACAGTTGAATAATTGAAATAAAAGTAAAATATTAGAATGATAGAATAAGATTTATGGCTACTCTGTTCTATATTATAGTATATATTATTATTATTATTGAAAGAATAGAAAAAACCACAAGTGATGCACAATACAACTGCTCACCACCCACTGACCAATACCCAGCCTGAGCCAAGCAGTAATCTGCCCTTCTGAGTAACTCCCTGTTGTGGTTTGAGCCCCTCACCCATGCAGTTTTCTCGCTCACGCACTCCTCTCTCTTTCTTCCCCAGTCCCGGGGGGATGGGGAGGAAAATAGAAAGAATGCAACTCCCACAGGTTGAGATAAGAACAGTTTAGTGACTAAGGTATAACACAAATCACTGCTGCTACCATCAATAATAATACAAGAGAAATACAAGGAAAGAGAATACAACTGCTCACCAAGCCCCACCCAGCCAGTGCACCCCCCAGCAACAAACCCCCCACTGCAACACCACCACCACACCCTTCCGGGTCTCTGCCCTCCTGTTTCACATCCTGGGCATGACGTGCTGTGGTATGGAATAACCTCTTTGGTCAGTTTGGGTCAGGTGTCCTGTCTCTGCTTCCTCCCGGCTTCCCCTCCTCCCTGGCAGAGCATGAGGCTCAGAAAGTCCTTGGCCAGACCAAAACACTACCAAGCAGTAACTGAAAACACTGGTGTTATCAGCGCTGTTCCCAGGCCCCAAATCAAAAACACAGCGCTGCACCAGCTACCAAGAAGGAGAAAAATGACTGCTGCTGCTGAACCCATGACACTCCCCTCAGTTTCTGTACTGGGCATGACATGCTGTGGTATGGAACTTTTGTGGCCAGTTTGGGCCAGGTGTCCTCTGCTTCCTCTGAGCTTCCTCTGCCCTTCCTCACTGGCAGAGCATGAGACTGAAATGTCTTTGATCAGGATAAGCACTACTGAGCAACAGCTAAAACATGTGTGTTATCAGTCAGCACTGCTCTCAGACTGAAGCCAAAACACAGCACTGCGCCAGCTACTAGGAAGAAAATCAACTCTATCCCAGCCAAAACCAGGACATCATGTTATAGGCAAGCCGTGTGGCTGCATTTGCCTTCCCACTCTTCCTGCGAAACGCAGTCAGTGTCAGAGGTTTTGGGGCTTTCCCTGCTGTGTTAGACAGCTCCAGTTTTTGGTTTTGGCAGTAAACCCACCCTGATCTTGTCAGTAGTTACCAGAACTTTTCACACCAGCTACTCAGCAAGCTGCAAGCATGGGCTCCTTGCAGGGGTTTGGATCCAGATGACCTTTAAAGGTCCTTTTGAACCCAAACCATTCTATGATTCTATGACTTTATAGATCCATATTCAAAAATACACAGCTGCTGTAAAAGTTGTGCAGGTGCATACTGGGGTCACATATATATAAACCTACTAAGACCTACTGAGCTGTGGTGGATGTGAGGACATGGCTGGTGGCAGAAGTGACAGTCCTCTCTGACATCTCCTGTTCAAGGCTGGTTTGCAAGCTCCAGGGCCAGCACCCATGTTTGATGCAGCGCATGGCACAGCAGCTCCTGGCCTGGTATGGGGGCTGTATGTGAACAGCTATTGCTTTCCCATCCTGCTGATTGATTGCACTGATACTGCTAATTGTCCTGTTTGCTGTGTTGCTAGGCTGTGGACTTTGCTGGTGCATAAACCCCCACATACATGCATAGACATATTGTCTGTGTGTGTATCACACAGATACAGCGTGTTTACTTACTATATCTGTGTGTGTATATATATGTATGTACAGTAGGTGCTGAGTCATTAGAATGCTAGAGGCTTTGCAGGGAAGGCAGGGAAGCAGGCTGCTCAGGCACCAGCCCTCTCACAGAGTGCAGGCTGTGTACATCAGAGACTGCGGAGGCTGCTGGAAGCTGGGCTGTCGCAGGATGCTTTTGATCTGCTGGCAAAGGCCTGAAGTACATACGATGTTCCTGCCACAGTAACCGCATCTGCTTCCGTACAGCGCTACAACCCCCTAGTGGAAAGTCGGTCCTATTGGCACGCCGGTGCCTGGCCATGGGATAAGTGATTCCTCTGAGGTTTGAAGCCTGATGGTGATGCAACAGAATCCACATTTCTGAACAGATGCATTATTGCTCTCAAATGCTGCTTTTTATTATTCTGGCACATAGGAGGCCCAGTCCTGAAGCTGGACCCCCATCCTACCCATCCCAAAGAGCAGCCCTGCTTAGTGCAGGATCTGAGCAAGCAGGTAACATCCCAGTCGGATAAGAAAACTATGCACACCACCCACAAAGGATTCCTGCAGTATTTTCCAAATTCCCAGTTTCCTAGAACTTGCAAAACCGGCCTGTGCAGTATCAGCTTCATCTTAGCCACATTTGTGCTAAGTCAAGTTTCCAAATGAGTCTCTGAGTATTGGAAGAGCAGCTCTTCTGGCATGGAGGGAAGACTGGCCCTGGGCAGCTTCTTCAGCTCCCACCTGCTCTGAGATACTTTCTTCCAGGTGAGGAGCTAGTTTAACACTTACAGGAACCTTCCAAATGCCCTCTCTGGATGGGATGATGCTAATCACCAGCCGCTGGCTCAACTCAGTGGTTGCTTTTTTCCCATGAAGGGAATGCTTGGAAGTAGTCCACCCTTAATAAGTGAATAAGTGAAAGGGCAGTACAGAATGAGAAGGCTGTTAAAAGTATTCCCTGGTTGATTGTGAATTGGTCTCCTTTCCCAGCTGGAATGAGCAGGATGAGCATTTCCACGGAAAAAGCCCCTTGGTGAGCTGCAGAGCCTGGCAGAGCCCAGCAGTACCCTTGCAGGAGGCATGGTGACTCCAGCAGGGGGAAGTCTCATCAGAGCACCCAAGGGACAAGTACAAACTTCACAATCCCTTTGGGTAACGAAGTCTGATGCCCCTGGCTGTCCGGGAGGGTGCAGGACATCTCAAACTGTGGCTTCTCCAAAGGAAGCTCAGTGCCTCAGGGCATTAGGTGCAGAAGCGGGCTCTGCATTGCTAACTGGCTGCAGCAGAGGAAGAGCTGCTTTCAGCAGCACTGTAGTGAACCTCAGGAAAACACATCCTGTGGAGAGGAACAGCTCAAGCTGCTGCCTGTTCACTGCCCCTTGTTCCTGCACTGGTAGAGGGAGGCTGTGGGAGGAGAGCATCAGCACTGCTCCATCCATCCTGCCTGCCAGAGGCGGCATCTCAGTGCTCCCAAGCAGGACACAGAGACACGAAATCTGGCAAGAGTGAGATTCCTACCCCAAAGGACAAACAGCCTCCACAGTGAGCTGGTTTTCCCTTTAGAGGAGAAATAAATAACTTTTCAATTTCAGCTGCAGGGATCTTCACACTGTGAGATGATTTCATCAGACACACAAGCTCCTGGGGCTTTGTGCTGGCTGCCTACTGAGCTGCTTGGGTGCCATCCGCTGGGTTCTTCCTGCTCATCTCCAGGGGAAGGGGGTCGGGCACCAAAGGGCCAGCAGTGATGCAGGGCAGGAGGGCAAATGGGGGGGTGCTTTTCATCTAAAAAAATTAAGGTGTGGTGCTGCTGCAGTGGAATTCAACTTGTGGTTACGGCAGTGCTGTTTCTGCCGTATGGCAACTGGCAGGGATTACTTGTGTACCATGATCTCTTGCTAGGCCAGGGATAATTTGGGAGGCTTAGGAGAAGGGCTGCTGCCTCCTGTGCTGCTATTTGCCACCACTCGTGCAAGCACATGGTTGATTTATTGTTCCTGCATTTTCCCAAGGGGGTACCACCCTGCAGTGAGTGGGGGCATCTTCAACTAGAGGGGACAGGCTGTCCCAACAAGAGCAAGGGCCCCCTCAGTGCTCTGGGGTTGAGCAGAGCAGCGCGATGTCCCCTGGTCAGCTGCTTCACGCTTTTGTTTTGTGTTTTGTGCTGCAGCGAAGGGATTTCTTTTCAAAGGGCAGCACCAGCCTTCCCACTGCCCTCACTGGACAGGAGGGGATGGTGCACATCCCCACCAGCAGCCGCAGCTGCAGTCCTGCTGCCTGCCCTGTCCCTGTGCTCTCCCACCTCCCTGGGAACCATGTACCCTTGCTGGTGGACAGATGCTGGTGGGCAGAATTCCTTCCTTCTCTCAGACTAGACAACTTCAGCCATAAATCAAAGCCAGCAGTTATTTATCAGCATTTAAGTTATGGCTTAGCCCTGACCTATGTTTAACAATACTGCGGCTTAGAATCATAGAATCACAGAATGGTTTGGGTTGGAAAAGGACCTTAAGATCATCCAGTTCCAACCCCCTGCCATGGAACACCTTTCACTAGACCAGATTGCTCCAAGTCCCATCCAGCCTGACCTTGAACACTGCCAGGGATGGATCTTTCACAGCTTCCTTCAGCAGCCTGCTCCGGTGCCTCACCACTCTCACAGTAAAGAACTCCTTCCTTATATCCAATCTGAACTTCCCCTGTCTAAGTTTAAACCCGTTACCCCTTGTCCTATCACTACAGCCCCTGATGAAGAGGAATTTTTTCCCCCTTTTATTGACTTCTTTTTAACCCATCTCAGCAACCTGATCCCCACTGCCACAAGTGGGGACCCAACAGAAATACCTGTGGAGCTCACAGGGTTTCCTCTCTGTAGTGTGTCAATGCTGTGCTGATGTCTTAGTCTTGATGCACTCACACGTGGGTGAGGTTTGCTTCCCTTAGTTCACACTGAGTTGTTGCAGAGTCATGCAGAGGCCAACCCCTGCTTCTCTCACCTCCTACTGTCTGTAGGATTGAAGCAGCATCCCATAAGAGCACAAAACACGACTGTACCTGGGTCCTGCCATGCTTGCCACCTCTGCTGCAGATCTGACAGCACAGACTTTACACATGACGTACTAATGACAGCTCACAAATGGAAAACAGCAGCAGGAAAATCTGCCCAAGCAAGTTATAGGGACCAGAATCCTTGCCAACCGTTTCTTCTCTCACTTACTGTTGGTTTAACGGCTCCTAGGCTGCTGTATTCCAGAAAAGTACTTTTCTTTCCCAAACAGGGACTGATGTTTGCATTTAATTTTTCAATTTAATTTGTTCTTGCTGGGGCAGGAGGCTGTAACCCTTCCGAGAGGGCTTCACTGTGGGCAGCGCAGTTCTGGCTAAACAGAGGTTGCTCGTAAAACATCAGTTCCAGCTCTCTGACAAAAGTCAGCTGAACTTCTGCTGTTCACACGCAAGCGACACTGCCTCGGAAACAGCCTTTTATAAAAGGAGAGATGGAGAGTGGAAAGGTAGGTAAACAGCGACACCCCTTATTCTTTCACAGCCCAGCCTCCCCAGTAAGGTACCCTGGGCCTGTGGGCTGTTTAGTCCCATGAGATGCTGGTGGGTCCCCATCCCCCTGGAGCCACCGCTTCCCTCTGGGACTGCACACATCTCGCTGAGCTCAGCATATCTCAGATGCTGCAAGCCCTGAGCTCAAGACTTACTACATTTGCACTGCAGTGGTACCTAACTTCAGTATTACACTGTACAATATGTTTGCAAGAGGCTGCCCTGAACTAGGGGGTGTTGAGTGTCCTGCATCACCCCTTGCTCTGTGGCGGGGTACTCCTCCCTTCCCTCTGCACCCCCAGATCCCCTGCAACATGTTTTGGTTTCTCCCCGCGCTGTGTGGTCTGAGGAGCTGCCAGCTGGCAGCATGTTCAACAACCTGATTTGGAGCAGTGGGACCTCACCAGGGTCACATTCCCGGTATTCATCAGGCACAGGGTGTGAGACCTGATGGGCGTTTGTTCCCTGTGGGATGCAGAGATCCTCATCCATACGACCACAGGCATTCTGGACCTCCTGACAGCTGCAGGACACGCAGAGCTGCCCAGGTAAACCTTTCATGCTGCCAAGCAGGCACCTGGCCAGGTCTCCCATTTGCTGCCACCATGAGCGGCGAGTGAAGGTCAAGACATGAGTTTGCACATGGCGAGGCTGCGGTTTCACACACTGATGAGCACACTTGACAGCTTGCAGGCACTGGAAGGAGATGGTCCATAACTCCCCTGTGCTTTTCCCAACTCTTGCTTTCCCAGTACTGACCCCAGTGTCTCATCCCCACCTTCGCTTTAGCTGCAGCACCCAGCAGATCTTTCCCTGCTCCACCCCACCACCTCCAATGGCAGAAGAAGGAATGGGTGTTCCTTCAGGTTACAGCAGTCTGCAGAAAGCATCTGAGAAGGCAGAGCTGCTGCAAGATTAATGCAGGGTGGGGAGCAAAGGGCGCAGCCTCTGCCCGTGGCTGTGCGTTGTGTTCGGCTTGGTGTAGCTAAGGTTGAGCACAGAAGATGCCTAGGTAGTTATGATGTTAAGACTTGAGATCAGCGGTGTCACCCTGTGCAGGTTCAGCTGCTGCTTTTAAACATGGCCAGAAAGCGTGGAAGGCTTGAAGAGTACTGCTGTGTTTGCCCTGTGCTTGCACCCTTGCACAGGGATCTGCTCTCAGCCACTGTCAGAGGCAGGATCATGTTGATGATGTCAAAGAATTTTGACTAGCACAGATGATGTGTTGATGAACTTCTGCTCCCAGCTACTTTTGTAACACACACCATGGCTCTCCACCAAGGTGAGGGGAGCAGAGTGGTGATGCATGCTACAAATCAATTAGGAGACACCTTGGCAAATCTGTTCCTTTGTTAAATGGTTCAGCAAATGATCACAGGATGGTACAAGAGAGGTTTATTTGTGCAGCGTGAAAAATTCAGCTCTGTAAATGAAAGGAAGATCAGTCGAAAGGCCCTCAAGACCGAAGCTGGGCAGGGCTTGCTCTCTCCCTCCACCAGCAGGTGATCATCAGTAACAGGCAGACCTCAAGGCTGGATGGCACCAACCTATGCTGGAGCTTGCAGTGGAGAAGGAGCCTTTTCCTAACATTTCCCAGGGGAGGAGACTCCTCTGCCAGCCCAGGGCACAATGCAGTCCTTGTGCTGGAGCTCTGCACAGCCACCCAACGACTTCACAGGGCGGTGTGAAGTCTCCTTGTGTCTTGGGTGATCAGACAGGTCCTGGGTCCCGTGGTGATGCTGAGCAGCACCCCACTGAGTGAGCATTGCACTGGCATCCACAGTCCACCTGAGGAAGCTCACACAAGCAAAATGTGCCCTGACCTCCTGTACTGCTGCCACTTGAAAGCAGTATGGGGCAGGACCTCTGGGATGTAGCTTGTCCTAAGTCACCCTGAGGGCCGTGGGCTGAGGTTGCTATCTCCCATGTGATTGTCCTCTCATCACTGCATTCTCTGAGCCATGGAAAGGTGATCCCACACCAGCAAACATCACCTCTCCCACCACTCCATCCTGATGTCCCTCCACTGCTGCTGGCACTCAGCACACTTTCCCTGGACCCAGACCTCATGAAGCATAGTGCTGCCCCCCTGAATCTTAGTTATCAGTGAGAAGTCCAGCAATGCAGCCAGTGGCAGCAGCTCTGCTCTGAGTCTGGTGTGTTACAGGGGAAGCCAAGCTCTGTCTGAACTGCCATTTGCAGGACTGGTGGAAGATACCAGCCCTCACCACCAGACCCACTGCAGCTTGCACAAGACACTCAGCAGGTGGTGGGGCAGCAGGCTGAAGCCCTCATTTATGGAAGAATTGTCATCCTGGGAATGATGTGCTGTACTCATCCAGGAGATTTGTCATCCAGGTGGGTGTCGTGGTTTAAGTCTCTACCCCCCCACACGCAGTTTTCTCACTCACTCACTCACTTACTCACTCACTCACTCACCTCTCTTTCTTACCCCAGTCCCGGGGGAATGGGGAGGAGAATTAAAAGAATAATGCAACTCGCACAGGTTGGGATAAGAACGGTTTAGTAACTAAGGTATAACACATATCACCAATAATAATACAAGAGAAATACAAGGAAAAAGAATACAGCTGCTCACTAAGTCTGACCCAGCCAGTGCACCCCCAGCAGTGAACCCCCCACTGCACCATCACTGCACCACCCGTGCACCCCCCAGTCCACCACCACACCCTTCCAGGTCTCTGCTCTCCATTTTCACATCCTGGACATGACATGCTGTGGTATGGAATAACCTCTTTGGTCAGTTTGGGTCAGGTGTCCTGTCTCTGCTTCCTCCCGGCTCCCCCTCCTCCCTGGCATAGCATGAGACTCAGAAAGTCCTTGGTCAGACCAAAACATTACCCAGCAGTAACTGAAAACACTGGTGTTATCAGCGCTGTTCCCAGGCCCAAAATCAAAAACACAGCACTGCACCAGCTACCAAGAAGGAGAAAAATGACTGCTGCTGCTGAACCCATGACAGTGTGGCAGGCGCAGCCCTGGAGGGAGCCATGCAGAAGGCATGGAAGACAAGGCAAATGCACCCTGCAGTACTACCCAAAGCACCTGAAGCCTGCACTGCTGCACCCATTGCATGCCACTGACTGCAGGCTTGAGGCAGACTTAGATCAGATGTATGCCTCCAGAAATCCAGCATGAATACAGTGACAGAAGCTGCGGAAGTGTGCCTTAGGGCAACATTTGGCAGCACCCTCAATGCTTCCCTCCCTCCCTTCTGGTCTGATAAAGCGCAGTGTGATGCAGCAGTTGTTTGTTCAGAGCAGCCTGTGTTGTAGCTCTTCAGTTTTTAGTGGAGGTGTAGCACACCTAGGGAGGCTGCATAACCCAGGAAGCGCCTCTGTGTGGACAGCTCCTGAAACTTAGCTCAAACAAATCTGCAGTGGGCCTTGGCAAGTGTCAGTTGGACAAGGTTTCACCGAAGTTTCATCCTCAGCATGGCAATGTTCTTTACTGTGGCTGTCTGGGGTTTTCTGACCCAGATAGCAAATGCTAATTGGCTTTTTCCTGTGCTTGACTACTGTAATATGTTTTACACTAATGAGGAATCTATAGTTTGTTACTGGTCCAGTTTCTGGATCTTTCGTTATAAACCACAGTAGAAATTTGTGGGAGGTATGTGTAAGATATCCCTACCATAAAAGCACAATCATGGATTAGCCCTGTGGAAACTATACTAGGGTACATATAACTCATTCTTTATCTTCACCATCTAGGTGGGTAGGGCTGAAATCATGGCATATATCCAACCTTCTTGCACTGGTACCCTTCTTGTTATGCTAGGAGACCCTACTGATTACGTTATGGAGCTTATTATATTACCACTGGCAAATGTCTAGTGACACTGAGATTTCGGGTACAGGAGCCCTCCAGGGTTAGGTGTGCCTTGGATGGAAGGTGCGAAGAGCACTGAAACAGAACCAGTGCCAGCTTCTAGGAAAAAAATCCCTCTGTGCGGTGTCTGGGAGGAAAGCAGAGCTGTGTGTTGTGGTTTAAGCCTCCAAGCCACGCAGTTTTCTCACTCACTATCCTCTCTTTCTTCCCCCAGTCCGGGGGGGGTTGGGGAGGAGAATCGAAAGAATGCAACTCCCACAGGTTGAGATAAGAACAGTTTAGTAACTAAGGTATAACACAAATCACTGCTGCTACCACCAGTAATAATACAAGAGAAATACAAGGAAAGAGAATACAACTGCTCACCAAGCCCGACCCAGCCAGTGCACCCCCAGCAGCGAACCCCCCACTGCAACACCACCACCACACCCTTCCAGGTCTCTGCCCTCCATTTTCACATCCTGCACATGACGTGCTGTGGTATGGAATAACCTCTTTGGTCAGTTTGGGTCAGGTGTCCTGTCTCTGCTTCCTCCCGGCTCCCCCTCCTCCCTGGCATAGCATGAGACTCAGAAAGTCCTTGGCCAGACCAAAACATTGCCAAGCAATAACTATAAACACTGGTGTTATCAGCGCAGTTCCCAGGCCCAAAATCAAAAACACAGCGCTGCACCAGCTACCAAGAAGGAGAAAAATGACTGCTGCTGCTGAACCCATGGCAGTGTGTCCCTGAGCTGTGCTCCTGAGGACCTGTCAGCATCCTGTGTCTCAAACACTGTAGCCTTCAGGATGGGAAAGGCCAAGCTGATCCTGGCTAACTCACACGCTCCTCTTCTGCCTCAGCACATATTATATCACTTAGGCCAATGCTCTTCCAACAGGTCTCAGGATTTAGTGCAGTTCATATTTGATCAGATACATCCCCAAGGAACAATTTGAATAGCACAGGATATGAGTATAGAATTAAACCCAGTCCCTGTTGTCCCTGGCAACCGTATAATAGACATTTAATCCAGAAAGGCCTAACTACCTCTATTCCTCCTCCCCTGTGTGGCCAGAGCCTGTAATGTGATATTAAAGCATTACTGGAAGCACATTTCTTGCTGCAAAAAGGCAGAGCTCACAGAAAATGGAAAGTCTCTGGTGTCTTTGGCCATAATATATCAGTAGGAATAACACAGCTCCTAGCAATAGCATTTCACAGAGCCAGACTTGGCATTCCCCCAAACATTTTCTCAGCCATTTTAGAGATTTATAACTAGTAATTGCATAGCTGGATAAATAATTAGACCCTGAGGTTTTGACTTAGCTTTTTTTCTTATAAATAAATCCCTTATTCACAAGCTGTATTAAAACACCTGTCAGCAGTGTAATGTGCATTTCATATCGGTGACTCGCTTATTTCCTGCCTGGGTACATTGATTTTATTTCCATTATCTGTACTCCTTTATTTGTGCAATTATCAGGCCTGTCTTTAATCAGAAATACACCTATACTATGTGTATAGGTGTATATCACTGTACTGGAGATGATTCACGTGCACAAAGGGTTACAGAGAAGTCGGTCATCACAAGGCAGAAACCCATCACAAAATGATGAAACTGTCCTAAATTGCATCTAATGGCCCAGAGTGAATGTTGAGATATAGCAGAGCTATGGCACAGCTATGGCAGACCACGTTGTCCCACTGAAGAAGCGCTCTGATGGAAGAGCAGTGACTCCCAACAACAAACTTGATCCCTGCACAGAAACTGTTGGTTAATGTCCAGAAATACCTTCAGAAGGTCCTTCTAGGAAGGAGAAGATTAAGAGAAGAGAGAGCTATTGCAGTGCTGAGCTCTCAAGGGAGCTGGTGTTAGCAGGTATGTATGAAGCATTTACAAAAGTGAGGGATAAAGAAAACAGAAGGAGCAGCACTAGCAATATATTCACCTATTGGAAATGCATACTGCTCCCTTTTCATTCTTGGTGTGCCCAAAAGTTGCACAACTACTTAGAGTCAAGGATAGGAAAATAGCTATCAGGTTAGATTTATAAATGGACAGGCATACTTACGACTGGGAATAAATGAGCACATCGCCTGCTGTCAGCTGGAGGCAGATTTATGAGAGGGAGGAGGAGGAAGGCTAACAGGGCTGTTGCTCCCCCCTATTATTGCTGGTGTGGCACATGCTGTGTATCATGTCAGCAGGGCTCTGCTGCCCCTCATCATCACCGCAGCCATAGCTGGCCCTGTTTTATTTTCCCCCACTGCTATGGGGACATGCAGCTTTGTCCCCTCTCGCTGTCTTCACTCTTCTCCCGAGTTCGATGAAATCTCTCTTCCAATTTAGAGAATGCTGTTTGCAGCCCACAGGAATTAGCATCTCCCTGGGGGATGTAAGGCACAAGCTGTCCAGGAGCAGACTGACTTATGTAAGCAGAAATGTAAGCTCAGAAGACCCACAAGATTCAAAAGTCTCTGTTTTCTCTGCACTTGTTTCTCTTTTCATTTTATGCCAGATGGGTTCTATTGTGAGCTACAGCCCATGGAGCTGCAGCAAGTGGGACAGGAAAGACCTGCGATGATTACTGAATCCTGTAAGACAGGGTGTAGCCAGCATGGATCTGAGTTCACCTGACCTCTCAGTGAAAACGGGGCTCAGTTTTGTGTCAATCAATCAACTTGATTTCTTGGCTGTGTTTGGACACAAGAGCAAGTAAAGGCACTGGCTTTTGGGCCCATTGTCTCTTGCCTCAGCTCTGACCCCAGGCAAGGGTGACAGATTATGTGCATTCTTACTGACACTAATTTCTTTTTGTCCCCCTGAAGACCTTAGGAACAGCACCAGCAAATACCAATTGTGAAGCAAGAGGTAAGCATGGTTTTCTGTAGGTTTATTCCAAGGATGGACATATTTTGCATCACACAACTGTAAAACCCAAACTCTAATGGATTGAGCCAAACAAAAACAACCTGTAAGAGCTCAGTGCTATTTCCTCATAACCACAGTTTTCTTTCCTCCCTCAGGTCCAAGCCTTGCAGCAAGGGCCATAGGAACACTTCTACAAACGCACAGGATGCGATTATGCTGGAATTCCACCCAAAGTGGAAGGGCTGGAAGGCAGCAAGCCAGTCTTGGCCGCACTCCTCCTCCTTCCCAGCTTCCCAACCACAGACTGTGTTTTATCTCCAGACCTCAGGAGCCCCCTTCGTGTGTGTGTTTCACCCATGCCCCACATCGCGGTTGGTCCAGCAGAGCACTAAGGACTTGGCAAACTTTAACATCTTGATTTTGCTGTCTGATGGGAGGCTCACTTGCCCCTGGCTTTCAGCGAGGGGTGTTGGGGTGCAGCCACTGCCAAGTGCTGATGGTAGGTGGCTGGCTGCAGGAAGGGGGCCAGGACTTTCAGGAAAGGCATTAGTCGTGCCATTTACCAGAAACATTTACCAGTTGTTGGCAACCACCAAGTGCCCTCCTGGCTCCAGGGGTTTTGTTTTGTTTGGGCTTTTTTAATGTCCTTGGCCTGTTGGGGTTTATTTCTGCTATCACCTCATGAAATGCCCTGGAGAATCTCTGCCCTTAGCAGCCTAATATGTCATCTGCCTCATGAACTGGGTGGCTGTCCCCAGCATCCTGCAGCTGCAGCACCCAGGCACTGCAGCCACTGCCTTTTGGTCATCTATCCTCTTGGGAGGGCAGTGGCATCATGGAAAAGTCAACCCAGTCTTTATGCAATTAGGTGTGTTTGTGGTCACTTTACACTGTAAGTATAAGGGAATGAGGGGCCAACTTACCTGCATTTATCACACATTTTCACTTAATTAGAAAGGATTTCTGTCCAAGGTCCATGCTGGCCCACAGAGACCTGTGCAGTAAGATGCAGTCAGAGCAGTGCAGTGAATACAGCCATGCTTTCTGAGGAGGTGACCTGTGGTTCTGAGAGGCCAGAGCACACTTCATGCAGGGCTGCTGTGTCTGGAGTTAGCAAATTGCACTGCATAACCCATGTGGAAGATGTTCCCACTGATGCTTAGCTGTGTCCTCTCCAGGATGTGATATAACTCCAGGAATTAGAGGAAGGGCAGAGAGGGACAACTAGAACAATCAAGGTAATGAAACAATTTGTAAGGAGGGACTGAAAAGGCTTTGGAGAGAAGGAGGCTGGGGATTATGACTGACATTTGCAAAATCATGAAGGCAGTGGATGAGGTGAATGCAGAACAGTTATTATATCCCACACACTAGAACTAAGGGACCATGATCAAACTAGTATTAGGTTAAAGATAGATAAAAGTGCTTCTTCACATAACGGGTAGTGAGCCCTCCTCAGAACCCTACCTGGGCTTCATCTTGGAAAGAGCTAAATGGACTACATGCAAAACTGAATGAAAGAATGAGACAGAACCTGGACAGTGGACTGATCATGGATGATCAGGATCCAACATCTCCCCTTTCATTTATCACTGTCATCATAACCATCGTGTACCTTTCTCTACCCTATAGTCATTGACAATTTTGTAATAACATTGCCAGTTTAGTTATTCATCTATTTGGCTCATTACACAACACATCCTCAGTCTGTAATTCCTGTACAAAAAGCAAAATAAGAACAAAGTATTAAGAACTGTGATTTACAAGAATGAGTGAGGCGGTGTTTAACCTAGCCAGCTAATTCTCCTTTAGACCTTTGCTGAAAGCCACAGGCAGGCTTCCAGCGTGTGAGTCTTTCTTCACTATTCCCTACAATTTGAACAAGTGTTAAGCTGGAGCTCCAAACTACTGGGAAATTGGCTCTTCTCCATCTGGTTTCCACCAGTTCTGCAAAGATCACACAAAACTGAAGTGAACTTCCTAACATTTCAAAATATGCTGCAGCCATTGGAAGTTATTGGGAAGCACCAGTGCAAAACCTACCAGCAAGGTCAGACTGCAGAAGAACTTGACCTCTGGCTGCAATGTGACTGGAGTGTGTGAGGAGCAAGAACTGCTCGATCATGTATGAGAAGGAGCTCCTTATCCACCCAAGTCAGTGGGAGCCACAAGAAGTTTGCAGAATGTACTTTTCATTCATCCCACATGGAAATTGCCTGGAGAAGAGAAGGCTGCATGGAGACCTCATAGCAGCCTTCCAGTACCTGAAGGGGGCCTACAAGGGTGCTGGAGAGGAACTCTTCATCAGGGACTGTAGTGATAGTATAAGGGGTAATGGGTTCAAACTTAAACAAGGGCAGTTCAAGTTAGATATAAGGAGGAAGTTCTTTACTGTGAGGGTGGTGAGGCACTGGAATGGGCTGCCCAGAGAACTGGTAAATGCTCCATCCCTGTAAGTGTTCAAGGCCAGGCTGGACAGGGCTTGGAGCAACCTGGTCTAGTGGAAGGTGTTCCATGGCAGGGGGGTTGGAACTGCATTATCTTAAGGTTCTTTCCAGCCCAAACCATCCCGGATTCTATGATTCTATAAATAAATAGAAATAAATCTGGAAGCTATCCTATCCCCCCCCCCCCCCCCTCCCCCCCTCCCCCCCAAATCTCTAGATCAAACCCAAACTTTAGCAGCCTTAGAAGAGATATGGGTTTTAGCTAGAAATTTTGGTGCATCTGCCCATGCACATTTCAATAAAAGGGCCCAGAAACATCCCAAAGTTTGTACCATACCTTTTCAATATACTCAGTAGCTATTTCCGAACCTTGTAAGAAATTGTGTTGGAACTGAGCTGCCAGGCGGGTAGTGTCGCTGCAAGTGGAGCCTGACAGTGCAGAGGGGAGAAGGTGAGCTTGGAGAGAGCCCAGTGGAACAACAAGGCATTGCTGTGCAGCTGGGGAAGTTTAATGCAAGTGTTAACACCTAATACCCAGATTGTTTGGAACACAGGAGGCTGAAGATTCTATTTTACCTCCTGTGGAAACCCTTCATTTTGGAAAGATTAGTGCATGTAGACTGGTTGAGCAGACATCTATCCTCTCTCAGGGCTGCTCAGTCTTTAGGATTTACTTTTAACTGTTTGCATCTGTAACTCTCAGCCAGAGAATAAGGCAGATCTTGGGGCAGTGAATGTCAATTCTGATTTGCTCGGGGCTTGGGAGGAAGAGAGGCAGAAATCAGGGTAGTTACAGGCTTTGGAGGGACCTATGGAGCAGCTGTTTTACTGTCTGCTCCAGAACTTTCACAGATTCAGGTGGTGGCTCCAGATTTGTGTTCTGCTGAAAGCCCCGATGACACAGTCAGGAGCTTCTCACATCATCAGGGCGGCTTCCAGCAGTCCCTAAGGGTGCCCTCCTCCCTCAGCCGTGCTGTGCTTGTGGGAGGACACACAGATGGGTCCTGGAACTCATGCAACTTTTGAGTGATCATGAAAAAGAAGAGGGGAGGTGTTATTCCCAGGCCATGTCGGTTTGCTTGTTTGGTCTGTGCTGCTGCCACACAAATAGTAGTTAATAACGTTCGGCTGTGGAGTGGCCATGAGCAATTACAGCAGCACAAGCTGCTGAATCTGGCGCTGCTGCCAAGAGAAATGTTTGTAGAGCAACAGCTTGAAAAGCTGGAACTTCACCCAGTTCCTCAGCAAAGGACTTAAACTGATATGCAGGGCAGTGAGTATGTAATAGAATAATGCAGACAAATCTTTTTGTCCCCCTCTTCCAGTGTCTACAACATGATCACATCACACTTGTCATTAAAAACAAAATATCTTTTCTTAGTAGAGCTACATCTTAGATGGCATCATCAATTCAAGGATTCTTTCAGCTCCCCGTGGTATTTCAACCAACAGATGGCAGCAGCCCTATTCCTAATGGATTTTTTGTTCTCACCAAGGCGCATGGTTGCCGGGTTCCCTGGGATGCTTCAGACCTGACTGACGAGCCTATGGTCAGAAGAGCACCAGAAATGTCCCTGTCACAGAGCAAGCAGCTGTGAAACACAAAGAGAATCCACTGGCTGCACCCTCCATTGCATTCCTAAGGACAGGAGGGTGTATGTGAGACTTCAAATGCCCAGAGAGCATGGCTGAGTCCTACCAGGGACATCAAACACTGCTGCTCCACCACCTGTGTGGCAGCTGACATTCAGCATCACCAGTTCTTCATACGAACCCTGTTTGTGTTTTATTCACACCCTGCCTCCACCCTGTTTATGAAACAGCACTTGGCACAAAGCACAGGTGTAGGTGGTGCTTTCGGTCAAACACCACAGGCACTTTTCACTTCTCCTGGCTCTTCACCACTTGCCTTGTAAAGGCACTTGGCCATTCACAAACAGCCACAGGCTTTTCCCTCCGACAAGCCACTTGAAACTCCATCTCTTCTTTCTCTGCCAGTGCTCGCATTTTGCATCTGTTCTTTGTTTTAAATGTAAACTTCAGATGGCCATGTGTATCAGTGGTATAAAATTCATTTTTGTGTGGACGTCCAAGCCAACAATGTACCTTTGTGGTAAGGATGGCAAGGCACCTCCTGGACTGCATTAGGAAGGGTTTTTCCAGCAGGCCAAAGGAGGTGATCGTTTCTGACTGTTCAGCCCTGGTGAGACACATCCGAGATGCTGTGTCCAGGTCTGGGCTCCCCAGTACAAAGGAGGCATGGATATATTGGAGACATGGCAAAGATAATCAGGGGATTGAAGCACCTGATGTATGAGGAAAGGCTGAGGGAGCCAGGACTATTGAACCCCAAGAAAGGAAGGCTCAGGGGGATCTTATCAATGTATATAACTAAGCCAGACTCTTCTTATTGGTGCCCAATGGAAAGTCAGGAGGCAATGGTCACAAATGAAATTTAAACACAAGAAATACATTTTTTCACTCTGTGAGTGACTGAACACTTTAACAGGTTTCTCAGAGATGTTGTAGAGTCTCCATCCCTGGAGATATTTAAACCCCAGATAGACATGGTCCTGGGCAGCCAGCTTTAGGGGCCTTTCTTGAGCAAAGATTTGGACTTCATAATGTCCAGGTGCCTTCTAACCTCAAACCTCAACCGTTCTGCGACTGTTGAATTGTTTAAATAACCTTGTTTTCAATATAAGTCAAATGCATGTTTTTCCTGAAATGAGAGCTGAGGCCAAGAAAGACAACGAAAGATGAATCAGTGGAATCTTGTCATTTTAGAGAATCTTTTCAGTGACTTGACTGTTCCCTACAGTAATTGTGTGACTAAGCCCTGTTGGTAACTTTATTCCTTGGAAACTGGAAGCCTGCTGAATTCCAATCCACATAAAAACTTGCCCTGCCAATACCCCAGATACCAGATGAATAACCGTCCTCCTCCATCACCAGTTGTGCTAAACAAAATACATTAGGCATCTTAATTAGGTGTATGCAGTCATCTTGGAAGGCGCAAAGAAAATGACCTAATCCACAATTAGCTCACCGAGTCTCGGTTCTGTGGGGATTTTCTTATGCATAATCAGCTGCACATGTTAGTGTACCTCTGCAAAATACCTTGGAGGCTGATAAAACACCTCCACACAACTGCACTGTCCTTGTTCCTCTTGTCTTGGTGCTGGTCTGTGTTTTGTCTTTGGTGCCCCATAGCAGGAGCTCTCTGAAGCACTGCTTGTGTATACCCCAAGCACAATGGGGCCCTCTTGATTCTGCTGTGCATAAATACATCAGATTGCGGCTCTCCATCTCATTTATGCAATCCTCAGGGAGGCATTTGTGGTGCTTGCCTCAGAAGAAGATGGATAAGAGAAAGCTTACCTTATCAGCCCTCACTCAAGGGTCAGATACAGCTGGGGTCTCTGCACTGAGAGGACAACACTCAGTGCCCATTTGTCATGGTTTAAGCCCAGGTGGCAACCCAGAATCATGCAGTCAATCGCTCACTCCCCCCCTTTCCTCCCCCCAACTCCTGGAGGGATGGTGAGGAGAATCAAAAGAATGTAACTCCCACGGCTGAGATGAGAACAGTCGAGTAACTAAGGTATAACACAAACCACTGCTGCTGCCACCAGTAACAATAATGATAAGGGAAATAACAAGGGAAGAGAATACAACTGCTCACCACCCACCAACCAATACCCAGCCTGACCCCCGCTGTGATCTAACCCTTCCGGGTAACTGCCCCCAGTTTATATAGTGGGCATGATGTGCTGTGGTTTGGAATACCTCTTTGGTCAGTTTGGGTCAGGTGTCCTGTCTCTGCTTCCTCCCGGCTTCCCCTCCTCCCTGGCAGAGCATGAGACTCAGAAAGTCCTTGGTCAGAGTAAACATTACTGAGCAGCAACTGAGAGCATCGGTGTTATCAGTGCTGTTCCCAGGCTGAAAGTCAAAACCACAGCACTGCACCAGCTACTAAGAAGGAGAAAAACGACTGCTACTGTTGAACCCAGGACACCATTGCAGAGCTTCTCTGCACATGAAAGGAGGGAGACAGGGACACGCACGGCTGTGCTGTTCACAGAGATTAAGGATGTGAGAGCGGGGGTTGCAGTCACAGTACTCTAAGAGAAATGGGTACACATGCATAGCCCTAGAAGGTGTTTCATTTGGTTTTGCTCTTTTGAGCAAAGCCAAAGCAAAAATAAATCAAAATAAACATTGTAGCTTCTACAGGTTCACTGCAAAACAGCCCAGCTGTAATAACAACAAATCATACACAGTGCATAGCTCTTTTTGTCTCCTGTAGGTTAACAAGGGAAGGTCACAGCAATCATGTTTAGTTAAAGAAAGGTTTCCCTTAATTTCCTGGCACTGGCTTTGAGCAATTGGCCAGTAAGAGCTGATTTCAGAATCACTCCCCAGTAATTCTGTCTCTTTTCTGCTCAGTATTCCTTGAGGCACTTGCAACCAAGCAGATTATTTCTCTTTTTTTAAGAGCATGAAGCTATTATATTCATTTATCTCAGATTCCAACCACCACACATTATAAGCCTCTGCAGATTGTATATTGGCATGGGAATTATGAATACGCAGTAAATGAAATATATTACATTCAAATAAAGTCTCAAGAGGGCAGCTTCAAATGTCGATTTAATTCCACTGCTTTTTTAAAGTATGTGCATGGTATGAAAATAATTCACTGGGAGACATTCTGCCTACACTGATGAACTAATTCAGGGCTTTCTCCTAATGGCACCTTGTGTATTTTCCCTTCGACAGCTACCCCCAAGCTTTGATTATCAGCAGATCATAAGAATCTGTAATCCTGGCTGTAAGCGGTCTGCGTGGTGAAAACAGTCCATATTTTTTATGCCTTGCCCATCACTTAGCACACAGCCACTCCTCGGTACCCACTGAGCTGCATTACCTGGGACTGCATACATCCTACCCAAGAGCAGCCACACTGAACACAGCCTAGCCACGTGCTGTCCTACAACTCTGCTTGCAGGATGCCCCTGACATCTTAGGATGGCAGCAGGCTCTGCAGACACGTTAATGTATCTGGAAACCTCACCCTTGGGGTCTTCTTCACCAGGACTGCTGCTCTGAGAGTGCTTTGCTGCTAGCAGTTGTCACCAGGCCTGAGGAGGCTTGTTAATGCCCACAGATAATGACTCGCATGGCGTGGCTGTCCCTGCTGCCTATCCAAGGAACAGAGAGCCATGGTAGTGGAAAGCGAGCCTGCAGCTCATCCTAAGACCAGTGCTCACACAGAAAGCCACCACCATAGGGAGACTGGCCATGCATGAGCCTCAGCTGTAAGTGCCACTATGCTTGGGGCAGTGTGGACATTGCTAGGTTGAGATGCTGGATACAGAGACTGCATCTGGAAAAGGAAGGGAGCCCAGCAGGCATTTCCCAAGCCAGTGCTGCCGTGCTCACAGGTGCCCTGCTGGGAAACACCCAGCTCAGGCTTCCCGGCAGCTGAAGGGCAGAAACATAGTGCCTCACTCCTTCTTGCTACCCCAGACCCACCTACCAGCCCAGGTCCTGCAAACAGCCAAGGCTCTCCTAGCTGTCAGAGCTCTATCTCCCATGGCACTTCACCCTAAAGCAACCCATGTCCTGCTGCCCCTCTGTCAGCCCCATTTGCCTGTCTAGTAATACAAAACCCTCTCAGACTGTTGGTCTGTCAAGTCAGATGGGTGCTGATGAGCTGTGGGAGCTGGAACCCTCCGAGAGCATGGGGTGAGAAGAAGAATGCAACCTCTGATGTGTCTGTGCCTGCATTTCCCCATCCTAAGGATATCTAGATCCCTTGGACACTCTTCTTGCTTGAAAGGGTTTAGTGGGAACTGTGATCAAGCAGTCTCGATCCACAGAAATCAGCCTTCCTCTACTGCCAATCTGCATTTTTCACCTCGGCTGCCTTTGCCCCAGCAGCTGAAGTTTCCCCCTCTGCCTGCCCATGTGTGGACCTCACTGCTCCTGAGCCCAAGCCAGCCCTTCCTGCCCGCAATCTGATCACTTATCCTGCTTGTACACCAAGCTCCTGCTCCAGCTCCTGTGGTTCACGCACTATAGCATATAAATGAACATCATCTGCGTCAGGAATTTTAATACAAATTAGCCAGCAGAAGAGATTGAAGGACACTTCGTACTCTTCAGGCCCTAAAGAACCCCACGGAAACAGAATATGTCAGGAATGAATAAAATGCTTGTACAGTGTTCTTATCCCTAACGTCAAGCTCAGCAGAGAAGATAGATAGATCACCAGGCTGTGCGCTTGTATTGGTAAGCCCCAGACAGAGATGGGAAATTGGGAAATGGCATGGCTACAGCACAAGGGAATTGCTGGGGATCATAGTACCCTACAAACAGGAAGGCAGGGTAGGGAAAAGTCAGCAAGAAAAGCACTTCCCTTGCATAAGGCAGCTAGAAACAACTTCCAGACACCATTAGGATGTTTCCAAGAAGGAAGTATGGTTTACCAGAAAAGGCCGGGAATGCCAGCATGGATTACACAGACGGCAGTTATGGTTACTTACTGAGTTGGTGAAGAAAGCTTGCTGCTATGAAAACAAAGATGCCAAACTCATCTCTGCAGAAAGCATGGAGGGAGATGAGGGGCTGTTGTGATCAGGCAGACACAGCAGCACTGACAGCTGATGTGTGGGGATGCTGGCAGCCCTGGGAACACATGCAGGCAGCACAGAGCAGAGCACAACCTGATGAGCTGCAGACTGCAAAGACCTGACAGAGCCCATATGCCTGAAGGCCGTGGAGAGGCCACACCAGAGCCTCAGAACGGACCCTTGCTTTGTACGGCCATTTCCGACTGCCCAGAGGTGGGGACCCCTGCAAACAAGTCAATAGATGTCAGTGCAATGCCTTCAACCTCAACAGTGGCAGCGTGGCAACAAAGATGCCAAATGCCAAGCAAAGCAATGGCCTTCAAACTGCTTCAGGTTTCTGAGGAAGAGCTGAAATATTCACAGAGGCAATAACAGCAGGGTTTAGAAGAGAACAGGATATTATGGCTAACTAATTTTTGATGCTACAAAGCACTGCTATTCTACTCCAGGCCACAACAGGACAGCTGAAATCACTGTCTCCTTCAAGTTCTTAGTGATAGTCTGGAGTAAAATGCTAACAAGGCTCAGCTATATATGCTCCAAGATGTGCTACTCAAAAGGTCTTTTTTCCGCCAGACAGAGGTTTTGGGAAGTAGGTGGGAACTTTTCGGATAGCTGGGTAGGGAGAATAACTTTGAACTGAATAGTCTGGAATCTTTTGGGATGTATGAACAGAAGTATTCTAATTATGGAATAGAAGTTTCACTGACTCCAAAAGAATCATAGAATAGTTAGGGTTGGAAAGGACCTTAAGCTCATCTAGTTCCAACCGCCTTCCCATGGGCAGGGACACCTCCCACTAAACCATGCCACCCAAGGCTCTGTCTAACCCGGCCTTGAACACCGCCAGTGATGGAGCATTCACAGCTTCCCTGGGCAACCCATTCCAGTGCCTCACCACCCTCACAGTAAAGAATTTTTTCCTTATATCCAATCTGAACTTCCCCTGTTTAAGTTTGAACCCATTACCCCTTGCCCTATCACTACAGTCCCTAATGAATAGTTCCTCCCCAGCATCCCTATAGCCCCCCTTCAGATACTGGAAGGCTGCTATAAGGTCTCCATGCAGCCTTCTCTTCTCCAGGATGAGCTTTCTCAGCTCTGATAAAATGGGGAGAGTTACTTAATGTTACTTACTTAAAGAACTACAGGGGTTGACTGTGAGAAAGGCTGAGAGTATCTTTACTGTAAATATGTAAAAACTATATACATTAACTACGCTAAGTTTTTCACTAACCAAAAGGGTAAGGCCTCTATGGTCAACTGGATGAACAATTATCAACAAGGAAAGAGCCTACTGAGAGTGAAAGGAAGACATGAGCAGCAAAGCAGGCCATTTCCTGTTGGTTAAGAAGTACTGGGGAAAAGTAAGAATTGCCAAATATCCACCTGGGTTAGAAACTGAACTGCAAAATAAGAAAGACATTGCAAAAAGCTCTGAGAGCAAAGGCGGCAGCTTGTAATCAGTACAGGGTAAAGATTAGAGATTACCCAGGTACAGCCCCCCAGACTTACACCCCTTTATAGGCCTGTGCAGAGAAATTATTTGGAACACAGTATATGATTCCCACAGATCAACTTCAGGCAACGTCTGAAGTGGAACAAGTACAGAGTGTAAATACACAAGCGGGAAACCGGCTGCAAATGAGTCCTGGTTGGAAATCAGAGGGTAGCTTCCATCTCATAGAATAGAATGGTTCTGTAACAGTTTATCAGGAGAGGTAGTAAGAAGAAGCAGGTTAAGTCACTTGGAGCCTGGCTCCTGCAAAGTATTCCTGAAGATGATATCAGTATAGACAGCATGTTTCTGGTGCCTGAAAGTGCAGAGCACTGGCTGCAGCAGACCAAACGTTAACATCAGTGCAAATAAACTTACACAAACTGTAAGAAGGTTTAGCTCCAATAAAAAAAGCATTATATTCTCTTGAACTTGTTCACTGCGTGTCAAATAGAACTACTGTGTTAATAATTTTTTTATTTAAGGATTTCAATCAAGCGGGGAGAACACAAAAAAATCTTGGATTCATGAAAGAGGTGTAAGTGGGATCATTTACCATGCCCAGAGCAGCTTGGTTACTGACTACCAGAAAGGTGTCCTCTTGAATCTACAGAAATCTTTGCTTTAGTCTAATGAATTTCATAGTGCAGCTCTTAACCACAGTGACTTTTTAGTTCATATTTTCCCGTGATCCATGTATGCTAAGTACAAATGTTGCTAAATATTCAGCTCATTTCCTACATTGTCCTCAACAGGGTATTTGCAACACTGTGAAGCTGAAGTAATTTAATTTCTCCAAATAGTTATTTCATTCATGGATAATAGAAATAGCTTGGACTTTCCTTTGCATTACTTACTATCAGGATAACTGTGGAAGGAAAAAGTTAAAAACACAGGCAGTGCCCCATCTGAGCACCTAGGCTGCCTCCTGGATATTCCTAGGGTAAAGGCTTAGCAGAAAAGCCTGTGCCACTTGAATAGTGCCCTACACTTTCTACACTTTCCTGTTCTCATGGGGCTGCTGAGCACCACGCTCCATGAACTTGCCCAAGCTTCTCCTGGGCCTGGGACAGCAGCTCTCACTGCCATCCTTGCCAAATGCAGCTCCACGCAGATTAGAGCCACGTGGTTCAGCAGGACAAATCTGATCCTGATTAAGAGCAAATACCTAATTTCTCTTCAATTAGATTAGCCTGAGTGCATCGGGGTATTTACTCTGACTTCATGCTTCATCTGATCTTCTGACATGTTTTGGAAGGACAAGCAATGACTTTTCTGGTGTGGAATTACAATGGCTGGCAGCAAACCCCATCGTGTGTGAAGTGTGTACGTTCAAAGGGTGGGTGGTCACTGCTTCTATACCTTGTGTCATATGGCTGCAGGAGTTTTGATTCATTACTGGGCCATCTAAAACCAGATTTACATCTCTTAGAGGTGCACTGCTGCTCTAATTAACTCCATGCGGGACTGTGTTTTCTCTCCCTCTTCAGCAACACACAGGGGTGTTTGACAGGAAGGGTATTCCTCCCTCTCAGGAGTCTGATTAAGGAATAATGGACCTGGGAGGCACAGCAGGTTCTTCTCTGCCCTGAATTGTGCAACACTTTCCCTGCCCTCACTTCATTGCCCCCTGGTACTACTGGCAGTAGCAAAGCCAAGCCCCAGGCTGGCATTGCAGCAATACTGGTGGCGGAATAACGAAGGGGAGATCTCAGATCTACCTCTGCCACAGACCAGAAAGCCAGGTGGGTGGCACAGCAGAAAGGCAGGCTTGGAGAAAGCCTGTCGTGCGTTTTCAGTCTAATTCGGTTTGGTCTCCTTGGCAGTCACTGCAGTACTTTCCACACTCAGTTAAAAATACATTTACACAGGCTAAGCAGTGACTACAGCGGAGTGGGGCAGTCTGATGCGTCGTATGAGGCACACCAGTAGCAGCATGCCATGGCTTGCTCCTTTTCCAGGGGGAATCCTGTAGTCACAGTTTGCTGTTGGCTGTCAGGACATGACTCCAGATGTGCTGGTGCTTCTGAGCTTCCCCGTGCTTGGTGCCTCCATAAGCTGGAGTGCAGCTGGGGGCTTGCTGACAAACCACGTTGTACTGCTCTTGGTTCCATCTAATGTACAATTTGGTTGTCTTCAGTTAAAAACTGTACTTACGTAAGTAATAATGAAAACAAGCTTTTCAAGTGTTGTTAGCTTCATTACGTCCTTAAAACCAAGACACGTTAGCTCTTAGAGTACTTTGTATAAAACCACAACATAACAGTGAAGTCCTCCAGCCTTCAGCTTCATGTAGCACAAGTTCCTTAAAATCCAGCTAGCTTCAGAAATAAAACCTTCTATTGCTTTACATTAGAAAGAATAAAGCTTAAGAACAAAAGTGGAAGCATATTTTTGGTGCGTGAGCAGTCTGTGAACATCGGTTGGTGCTCAAAAACCTCTTTCTGAAATGTTTAATGTGAATTCCCGGTTATAATGTTTTGCTTTTATCACATATGCTCCATCTGTGAGATCTGAGTCATTCTTGAAGAAAACAGGAGGGTCTCCATGGTGACAAACTCCTGTGGTCTGAAAAAAAATGTGACAATATTTTCTCCATATCCTAACATTTTTTATTTTGGGGGGTTTCTTTTCCCTCCAAAGCTGAGTTTACGATGATAAACACGTAAGAGCATGGTTTTCAATATTCAGTATAAACAGATTCTTCCTGCATGTGCAAAGAAACCGTCCTCTCTTAGGTACACCTGCAGAGGATTATCAGCGTGCTCTTATGTAGTGAAAACTCTCCAGGAGGGACGTGTTAGCATAAACTGCTGCAGACTCACCCACATCAGAGCTACCAGAGCTGGGGATTGCTGGTTCCTTAGCCTTCCCTTATGAAAAATTAACACAGAAAACATCTCCCTCATAGATCCTGACAAGATGGAGATTGCAGTGTTTTATGCGTTTATATACGCAGTGAGGGATGCCTGTAAGGCTGCTCTGTCCAAGCAGAGTATTGAGAAGCCTCTGGAAGGGAACAGGGCTTTGCCCGCCACTATAATGACAGCCACACTGAGGTCCTTCTTGCACCAAGGACCCACTGTGCAAGCATCTGTAAAAGCCACCAGAGAAAATGGATGATTTCCCCCAAAGGCCTCACATTCCTAGCAATGAAATTTGAGCTGTTTTTTCCCAAATCACTGGAGATTGTAAAGGACAGCATATCCATCCAAATTAGGGAAACAAACCCATTCAATTTCTGGGGGAACAAATAAACAATTTGAAGCATGAAAATGAGTAACAGATAAAATGCATTTGTCAAGGAAGATCTAACTGTCAAATTAACCCACAGCTCTTCTGGGTGACAGGATTCTTCTCTTGTGAGTAAGAGAAAAGAAACAGAATTTACACATGTGGAATTCAGCAAGTTTTCTGCTGTCTTGCATGATGTTTTCACTAGCAGAACAGGGAAACATGGCTCTGTGAAGCTATGATTACAAGGGGCAAAAATAATTATACCCTGTACCAGACTGAAATTATCAAACAAGAGGATATATTGACCTGGAGTACATCTGCTGCCTGTCCTGAACTTAAGTCCATTGCTAGTAACCCGATAGCAGCACTGAGCACTCACCCAGCAAACCTGCCTGATAGAAAACGCAAGTTGTAGTTGTTTGGTGCCTGTCTGGTACTGCTGATCCTGCCATTCCTGAGCAAGTCTTGGGCACGACTTTCCTTCATTGGGTTCATTTTATGGTTCTGTTACTGAAAAATTGAAAATATTAACTTCTATTAACTGTTTTCTCCCTGTTATCACCAAGCACTTTACAGACAGGGATAAGCAAAACTGCCTTTCTCCAGACGTAGAAATAGAGGCACAAGTTTTGCTCCCAGGTACATGGGAAATCAGTGCAAAACTGAGAGTAAGGCCATGTGATTCTCAGCATATCCACCCCGTAAGTCTTCCTGACCTGTGACAAATTCTAATTTCAAAGTAAACATTTGCTGATCTAATACAAAGCTGCATTGAATTTCTATGCAGCAAACTCCAGAAGCAATAAAGAAAACAAGGTGGAGGAAAAGGAGAAGTTTTAATCTACTGCGTATGTATTCAAAGTATCGTTCTGTCTTTCACTTCTCATCAGGAATTCCAGCTCTGGACACTCCACTCACATGCGTAATGGAAAAGTGATCACATTGTGTGTATGTTTGACCCGCAAGTGGAGCAGAACCAGGCAAGAAGAGGCCAGTCCTTCTGCCATGCTTAAAGCATTCATGCTCATTAAGATCATGGTGGGGTAAACGTACAAAAATTGAGGCTTCCAGCCAAACAAATATATTATAGAATATTGAGAAACTGGGAGTAATGAGATATATGATCCAGCAGCGCTCAGTTTCCTCATTTCCAAATAGCAATGAGATTTGAAATTGCCCACTTTCACGTCATTTACAGAGTTTGCAAAAAGAACCATTCTTTCTCACACTCTGCTCCCTAAAGAATTTTTAATTGTATGATTTTGCCATTGTGTTACTTTTCTGCTTTCTGAAGTATCTCTGGAAAAATGTCTGTTATCCCCAAATGTCTGTTAATTGCGCTCAGCTTACTATGAAATCATTATTTTTCCTTCTAATGGCTCATCCTGCAAATCAAACAGAAAGCAGCTCATCCATCTGAGCTCATGCTTTCTTGCACATTAACAACAGTGCAGAAGAAAGCTAAATTATGCCCATGGTTATTGCAGGCACTCATGGTCTTCCAGCTAATCTGAGTAATGTCACTGGCATCCCATTATCTTCAACAGTAGAGATTAGGCTGAATTAAGCAGTTATTTTCCACCAAGTTTCTCCTCTGCCATTTACTGAATTTGCAGGGCTAATGTACAGTATTAACCACTTCCCAGCACAGCCTGGATTTGGCTGCATTTATACATTTATAGTGTACATGTGTATTCAAAAAGTGGGGTGTTGAGGGTAATACAAGACAGAATTCATCTGCATCTAACTTCAGCGGTACAGTATTGGGTTTGAAGATGGCAAACTTAAGACATCAACAAACAGATCAAAACTGATCATGAACAGGGCCAGAAACTGGAGCTCTTACTATAGAATGATGAGGTCCTGGAACAGTTTTTTTCTTCCTTTTTTGATTAAACTGCTGTTTCATCTGGGCAGGTAATTTTCACTCCTCGAATATAGATTCCAATTAAATTAAAAACTAAGGTAACTACAAATTGATTTTGAAACAGAAAGAGTCTGATCAGCAGAACCTTAAACAAGTGATACATTTCTAACAGTTCAACGTGCGCACAAAAGGTATAAAGGTACCTCTGAAAAACTCCAACTCCTGCTGTCGCAGAAACACGTTCATAAATGACCAAGAAAGCTGTAATGGGGTATTTAGGCTTTTGCAGACTGATTTGCCCCCAGAGCACTCAATTTCCTCTCCTTCTCCCATAATTTTCTGTAACTGTAATTCCATTTCAACTCCTACTCATTTAGGACCCACCAGGTTGTATGGCATTAGCTACAGTCGTACTTGAGCTGCGTTGCAGTTTGCCAAAGGCTCTTCTGGAGTTGGTTACAACGGACTTTGTGCTAAGACATGTTCAGTAGCTCTATTAATCTGTCAGCCATATTAAATTGAAGTATCTGAGCATGAACAGTTGGAGGTCTCAAGAACAGCACTGGCACTTCTGTTTCTGAGTAAATACAGCCTTAACGTAGTTCTCCCGGAGTTAAAATTCTCCATTTGTTCTTATCACATGTGGAAAAAACTCAAATGCATTCTGAGTTTAAAACATCAGCCCTGCCACTGCTACCACAGATCAGAATTCCACTTGCTTAGGTAGAATATGGGAAACCTCTGACATCTCCCTTGGAGGGAGGAAAAACCTGAAAGGCTCCAAGAGGGCAGAAGTTTGTGAGCTGGAAAACCCATGTCTCTTTCAGATGCTGTCTGTGAAAGCTCAGAAAGCTCCTTCTCAAATTAATTTTGCATACTTCGAGAGGCCACTAATGGATGTGAGCACTGATGTTTTCTCTGGCAACTGAAAACAGAGGATCATGCATGAGGTCTTACTGGAGCTGGCTGTGGGCCATGTGGTCTAGCTGAGCAATTGAAATACCTGTATAGTGCACTAAGTGTGATGTGTACAGTTACTGCACCTTCTTACCAGCCCATGATCTTCCGACTTTCCAACAACAGAATCTGTGTCCTGGCTTTTGAACACAACCAAACAGCAGCAATTCATTAGAAGACTTGTTAAATTGCTTAGAACAGCTTCAGTGTTGTGGTATTGCTTTCACGCTGGGAAATCAATGCAGCTTTTCCAAATACCCATAAATCACCTTGAAATATTTCTTAATAATTTAAATTCCTGCCTAACCCTGATGAAGTCAACAGCATTAAACAGGCATTGCTCTATGACAATGCTCAGCACAGCAGGACTCAGTTGAGGAGAAGATTTGGGGGGAGGTCCAAAGTAGGGACTCCTAAGCAAAGCGGCACACGATGGCCCTGAGACACCTCCAGCAGGAAAGACACAGTTTAAAAAATCATTAAAATTTTACCAGTAGAGGGAAACAGAGCACCTCGGCTGCAACCTGCTCAGGGATGCAGGGCTCAGGGATGCAGGGCTCAGGGATGCAGGGCTCAGGGATGCAGGGCTGTTGTGGTTTAAGCCTAGCCGTAACTCAGAAAACCACACAGTGTCTCACTCACTCTCCCCTCCTTCTTCTCCTCTCCTGGAGGGATGGGGAGGAGAATCGAAAGAATGTAACTGCCACGGGTTGAGATAAGAACAGTCCAGTAACTGAAGGTATAACACAAACCACTGCTGCTACCACCAATAATAATAGTGATAAGGGAAATAACAAGGGAAGAGAATACAACTGCTCACCACCCACCGACCGATACCCAGCCCAACCCATCAGTGATCTAACCCTTCTGGGTAAGTGCCCCCAGTTTATATAGTGGGCATGACGTGCTGTGGTTTGGAATACCTCTTTGGTCAGTTTGGGTCAGGTGTCCTGTCTCTGCTCCCTCCCGGCTTCCCCTCCTCCCTGGCAGAGCATGAGATTCAGAAAGTCCTTGGTCAGAGTAAACATTACTGAGCAGCAACTGAAAACATCGGTGTTATCAGCACTGTTCCCAGTCTGAAAGTCAAAACCACAGCACTGCACCAGCTACTAAGCAGGAGAAAAATGACTGCTACTGTTGAACCCAGGACAAGGGCTGTCACTGCCATCTTGAGCATCCCTCTTCTCCAAGGATGATGAGCTAACCTCCTGTTTCCTCTCCCAGTCAGCGCCTGGGTTGACCCCTTACTTCCCACATCTGTACACTTGCATGTGTACATATCTACATGCCTGCACCAGGCAAGAATCCTGCATGGGCCACCCCATCCACCTAACTCAGGGGATGTGCAGTACCTTCAGCATCTCCCTGTCTGGGCTTGTCTCTGCTGATAATGAGATGGTGTTTGCCCTTGGTATATAAATGAAACCTTCAAAGTTGGTTTCATGATGTTAGGTCCCTAAATATCCATGAAAGTACTTCCATTCTAGCAGCTTAATCTTCAAAGCTGTTACATACCTCTGACTTCACGAAATTTGTGGCTTCTCAGCACTTCCAAAAATCAGGCTCCTGAAGATGTACTTCAGCACACACATTGGCATTGGTATCCTGGCTAAAGGGGCAGAGCCGCGTGGGGGGTGTGATTTATTTTCCTCAATCTGTTAAGAAATATCTAACCACTTTCATATGCAATGTGCAATTGGTATTTTTGCTTCCTCTTCAACCTCTCTGCCTTTCTCAGAAATGCCACTGTGGTATGCAAGTTTAGATAAAAAGATGGTATATCTCTCACTTGCATGGTACAAACACAGCAGCAGCTCCTTGAAAGCAATAGGATCATAAATTTTCAAAGGAAAAGAAATCCTTTGCTTTCCCTGGGATGGATCCTATCTTTGAGAGCTGGAGAGCAATAACATGTTCAGAAAGATTTTCAGCTCATGGAGATGTGTGTGCAACTTGTGCTTCACCACCCATCCCAGCTTTCTATTTTCTGTCCCACATCCTGCAGTGGCACCTTCGTGTTCCAGAAAATGACTCCTGTTAGCAGTGGTAAAGGTGGGAAGCTGCATTTTATAACTGCCATTACTACTTCAGCAGATACACAGAGTGGTACCAAGCCTGTGGTGGTAACCTACAACAATGACGTTTAGGTAACTTTTAACAGGGACTTCATTTCCTGGAGTCATACTGTGGGAAGGAAGAGCGCTCTGAGGTCTGGATCTCGCATCATCAAAGTCAGGGGCTTGTGGTGAGGTGCTGCGGTGCCTTTAGCTAGGACTTTTTGGCAGGCAATGGGACTCACTCCAGCCAGGATGGAGCCAGGGTGTGACTGCAATGGGCACCTGGCTCTGAAAGGCACTCCTGGATCCCACAACTGAGAGCATCCCTTGAACAGACTAAACATGCAACCCATTATCTGCACTTACAAATGCTACAGCATAAATTGATATTTTAATTCTGGAAAACCATGGTTTCACAGCAAAGCAGTTGAGAAGTGTGACTTACAGTAAGTGGAGTTTTTGCAGGTTCACATTCTTTGTTGAGTAACCCCATTAAAACACATTCTTCTTCTTAAAGGAGTCAACGTTCCACAATTACTCAAGTAATTTAAAAAGAAAAAGAAAATGTGCGTCTCATTAAGAGTGCTGTCATTCCCTAAATCAGATCAGTAGGCAAGGCTGATTTTTCCAAGAATCGAGGTTATTTTGGGGTTAGTCTTGCCACTGAAAAAATTTCTTGCATTGAAAAATTGGTCTTACAGAGGAACAACAAGGAATTACTGAAATTGAGACAGTCTGAAAGGATTGCACAGGAGACGTCCATTATTTCAGTTCCATTTTTACAGGTTTGTCAACGAAAGGTGTAGATGTAACAACACATCTGTATTTTACAGGCTAGAACCTTTATTTCTCCACTTCCATATGAACCATGTCATTATAATAATCACTGCTGATTACTGAAAGTTTGCACATGGCTTGAAAAATGTTAAGCAAATTACACAGGACATTAAATTAGCAATACTGGGTTTTTTTGAAGTGATTATACAGAAGATTATTTTAGAACTGGCATTTTTACAAGCTTTCTCTGTGGCTTTATTCCATTTGGTTTTAATTCCAGTCTGTGCAGACATGATAGAGAGAAATTGTTACAAGGCTTTTTGGTTTTTTTGACTATGAGCTACAAGTAAAATGCAACAGATATCGAATTGCCTCAGTCATCAAGTGCTTTCTTCTCCCTGGTGTCTTTTACAGTAACAGCATTGCTTACTTGACTCATTTTTGCATCTTGTTTGTTGGTGAAACAGAAAGTTTTCTTGTGCTTTACTCATTTCAGCTGATTTTCCTGTTTGCAAAGGATGATGGGGGTAGCTAAAAATAAATCTGGTATTGACAATGTCAGCTGTTCTACGACATAAATTGGCTTCCAAAATCATTGGATTAAAAATAATTTATTCCAATCATTCAACTGAAAATCTATTTCCTTCTTAAGTAATTTGGATTGTGCTTTCAGGTTTTTCCTTGTGAGTTCAAGGACAAGGAACTTGCTTTCTAATGGAAGAAGTGTTTTTTCCATTTTCCTTTGAGACTGAAGGATAAATAACTAATACATTACGTCTCAATAAGATCCTGAGAGGTGGGAACACAAATTAACAGTATTGTCAGATTCTCAGAGGCTGCTGGATAAAGCTGGAAACAGCTTCATCAAATGCCTTTATTCAGCTACCTAACTCTTGTAATGGTAACGGGAAAGAGTGTGCTGTATCTCTGACTGACTTATTAGGCCTTTTCTGCATGACTTTAGCTGAGGGATGTCTTGGGTAACGGAAACTCAATTATATGTTAATTTTCTTTTCATAAAATGTGCCCCCCTTGTTTAAAAAAACACACTCAAAACCAGAAAAAAAATATTGTTCTTTTCCAAAAGAGCAGCTGACAGCAACTAGTGATGTTTTGTTTAATAAAGCTCTTATTAATACTCACTACCCATGGTGAGTATGAAGTCTACACAGAAATCATCTTAAGCAGACCATTAGCATTCTTTACAACAGTCAAAATAAAAAATGTCCCCTTAAAGAATGGGTATTTTCTATCCTGTCATTTTTATCTCCTTGTATTTAAAACTCTTTCAGTTAAAATTAAGGAGCTCAGCTGGTGCTCACTGTCCCAGTAATACTGTGTTCATCATTTGGGCTGTGGTAATGTGTTTCCTTCTAATGCAGCTGCCATTTGCTAGTAGTTGCGAATGCCGATTGCTTGACCTGAAGTTATACTGCACACGTTTTACCAGCTATTTTCCCCATGTTCTTAAGATTTAAGCCAATAGTAACTCAGTTTTTGAGAACCAGATAAAGCTTAAAAACACATTTTATGTTTCACCAAGCTGATTCATATTTGAAGTAGCAATTCAGTGGAGGATGTGCTTTCCTATGGAAATAAGGTTCAACAAAAAAGTACCTTGCAATGGCCTAGTGAAAACCATCTTTGCATCTGTACCTTTGTAAATGTTGTCATATCCTTCTTAAGTGCTTTTAGCTTGTAAATTATTCAGATGGAAACATTCTGCATATGATCGTGCTGAAGAGCTGTGAAATGAAGAGTGGTGCCCAGGGACTGAAGAGATGTGTAAGTGGCCTTCTCTAATTCCTCAAAATCACAAATCTGTGAGGGCTTTGGTGCCTATAGGAGAAGAAATTGCTTTCGGGTGCTTTAGTGAACAGGGAGCACTCTCCTGACACTGCCATGCCAGCCATTGCTTCCACTAAAGCACTGCTGCAACGGACAAATACAGTTTATAGCAGATGCTTCTGGGATTTTATGCTATTTGATTAGCTGCATGACACTAAGAAGTTTAATATTGGACCAGGTTTCTGCTCTCTTACTTTGATATTAGTTTGAAGTGATTTCATGTGTACTTCTGTACACATATAGATATTTCAATCCAGTAGCTGAGATGACAATTCAGCTCCAAGACCAGAGTTACTTCTTTTTTTAACATGCCATTAAGAAAGGATGTAATTTTTGTCACCTCTTGCCCTTGAACTTAATCCATCTATTCTGAAGCAGGGATTATACTTTAGTACCAAAATTCAGCTAGATGCATGCATTTAGCAAGATGCATGGACTTTCAGATCTGCAGATAAAGACTTGTGATAAGGATTATTCTTCTTGTCCAAAATGTAAGCAGAAATGTAATAGTTGGCCATTACATCATAAAGACATTGAAGAAGCATCAGCTTTAAACAAATAAGCTGCTATGTCCAGCTGGAATCAGGTAGGTCCCTCAGCACATGTAGTCATTGATCTGATTACATGGTTTACATACAGGAGATCCAGTTACATGCTCTGTAACATATATCAGAAGTCAGAATGCTTCAGAATGCTGCTACAAATTGTGAGACTTTGAATTTCAGCTTACAAAGCAAAGAACAAATTACGAGTGAAAACTTCATTGCTATTACAATAGCTTCCTATTGGCTACCATTTTGTAAAGCAAGTCTCTTCTCATTTCCTTCAGAACACTGCAGTTTCTGAAAAGGGGAGATTCTTTATGATGAACTGAGAAACGTATGAACATCTATTGTTACAAAGTGCTGGAGCACCTCTTCTATGAAGAGAAACTGAGAGAGCTGGGCTTGTTCAGCCTCGACAAGAGAAGGCTCCAGAGAGACTTCAGAGCAGCTTCCAGAACCTAAAGGGAGCCAACAAGAAATCTGAAGAGGGACTTTTTACAAGTGCTTGTTAGTGACAGGACAAGGGGGAATGGCTTTAAACTGACAGAGAATAGATTTAGAACAGATATTAGGAAGAAAAATAGCTCCAGACAGTTTGAGGCTAGCATCTTTACAAGTACTGCTTGACCTGTGATCGCTCTTGGACCCCACTTCCAGATCTTTTTCCAGTAACCTTTTCTTTGTCAGTAGCCAGGTTTATTCCAGGTGAAACATGAATCCCAGGCCTCATCCTGCAGATTTCAGTGAATGAGCATTTAGAGGTAATGTCCACCATGCCGCAGGATGGCTCCTAACAAGAAAGCTCTTCATAAGGAGTGTAGGAATTTAGGAAGTAGGTTCGTTCATCAACTAAACCAAGTTAACTGGATTTTTTGGAAGTTCACCAAAGTTTGTCTACTCATAACCTGCAATTTTTGCTGAGACTTCTGGCAAGGGATGATATCCTGTGCATGTTTCAATTGAACATTAAACAAGCCATCATCATTAAGGATTATAAGGAAATTATCTGCACTGTACTTGGGTCTCACATGGGGTAATCTGACTAAGGCAGCCAAAAGCTCTCTTGCAAGCAAGAGGAAGGCTTAGGTTTGGATGATGGAGTTGTATACTGATGACAGTATATAGTAGAATAAATGTTAAGTAAAAGGTAGCAAATCTGTTTTGAAGATTTTTTGTAGTTATTTTATTAACAGAGAAAATAGTTCTTGCCACTTTAGGGCAAGTTGAATTGTTCTTTGGATTCCAGCCTGGATCGATGGGGTCTTGACTCAGGTTTGCTGTTGTACCTACTACCCCAAACAAATATCTGGCGTACCCAGAGGACCTCAGGCAGCAGTGAGAACCTGTAGCTGGGCACAAAATAAGCCCTACAGGCAGTGGAGTGGTGTGCCAGGTGCATGGGTGCATTGACTACTGTGTAGGAGGAGGTCACACACTGAGCTTGTATTGTATATCCACAAAACCAAGATGTCCAAATCTGGAGCTGAATTTGTCCCTTTCCAACTGTTTCTGTGACTTGAAGGAATTACCAAGCCACAGTAATAATAATGTCCTTGTTGCTGCCAGCAGACATTCTTCCCTGTTCTCCTTTTTGTTTTCATCTTTCCCACCCACAGCAGGGCACTTGTCCCTGCTCTCTTGCCTTGTTTTCATCTTGTAAACTCTTTGTAGCACTAAAGGCAGTGGAGTTAATACAGACTATAAAGATACAATACAAATACCTGGTATTGCTCAGCCGCAGTTACAGCAGTCATCGGTAACTGGTTTCTGTGCAGACGTGACACAAATTATAGCCTGATGTGAAAAGAGCTTAGGGCTCGAGAATTTCTGGCTTGCCTGTAGCTTTCTGTATGCATTTTGTGCTAACAGCTCAATGTGGCAGTCACGTACGGCCTTCCCTCACCTCCTTCCCATTGCTGCTGTGTTAGGAGAAATAATTGTCACTCTGTGGCGGCAAAAAATAACAGAAAAGTCTCAGTAACGCACAAACCAGGCACCCTCTCACTGTCTCAAGCTCAGTTACGCTGACAAGACATGACATTGTGCTGCAGGATGGTCTCATGGGTGACCCGGAGCACCACCTGCCATGTGGACCACTGCTCCATCACACAATTTCATTAGGATGTTTACAGGCACGATTCGCAGGAGGCATGGATTGTTAAGTGTTCTGTCAGTTGTAATACCTGCTCAAGTGTGCATCAGCGATGTTTGGGGTTTCTTCTGCGTGCTGGAGCCTGGAGGAAACAAGCTGTTTGCTGATTACAGGGTCTGAGCTACATGGATATTGTTCTCAGTTATGCAGTGTGCATGATTACTAACGTTTTGGAAATCTCACACTGTTCTTCTGGTAAAACAGATTCTTCTCTGCAGTCTCAAAGCATGAGCATTGTTGTCACTTGAAAATGACTTTTTCAAGATTGTGTTTTATACCATGGCTCTCTTCTTCCCTTAAATTAGCCTTCATCTGTGTTTTTCACGAATGCAGCTAGAGCACATGCTGGAAAGCACCAACCAGGGCATTGTTCTGCTGCTTTCAGTATTAAGCATGCTCCTGTTAACTGTAGCTGCTGTGATAGGCAGGAGCCCTGACTCTGGAGCTGGTTTCCATGGAGTTTGTGACCACACAAACCAAGAAAGTGATGGGCTACGCTATGGGAGCTTGCGGCTGAAGTGTGTGTAATAGGTGTATCTGAAGTATATGGGTACAAGGAGGAAGTAAGACAAGCTTAGTGAACATGGCAAAGTGTTCTTGGCACATGAGCAGCCTAACATTTTTGGTCAAGCATTTTAAGTGGTTAAAGGTTGTAGTGGGAAGGTAATATTGATTTGTAAAGCTGTGCAAAAAGCAAAAAGATGTGAGCTCTTTGGACATACTGACCTTTTTCTGTCCCTGCGTTGTGTAGCCACAGTAGCTAACAAGTGGAAAGAAGAGCATGGAAGTAGCTCCATAGGTGGAAACAGGGAACTTTTTTTCCCATGGGAATGGCAGCAAAAAGGAGGTAGGTGGGTGAAGAGGGCTGGAATCTGAGTAATAGCTGCAGGATAATATTCAGTATTATCTAGTTTTGGGGCTTCAGTTCAGAAGAGAGATGGAACAACTGGAGAAGGTCCAGCATAAGGCTACCAGGACGGTCAGGACCTAAAGCATGAAGCCCAGGAGGAGAGGTTGAAGGACCTGAGCTGGTTTACTCTAGAGAACATGAGGCTAATTTAACAGCTACCTAATACTGCCTACAACTGCCCAAAGGACTACTGTGAAGACCTTGGAGTCAAGTCCTTCCTTAGTAATGCCAGACAATGAAAGCAGAGGCAACAGCCATGAGTTGTGGCCTATGACTTTTAGTTAGGACATAAAAGTTTAACAGGAGCAGTTATCCAGAAAGGGTAATATCCATCCCTGGGGATTTTCAAAACTTTGTTTGAAGATACAAGGCCTGATCCAGCTTTGGTGGCAGTTCTGCTCTGAGCAGGATATTGGACCAGAGTCCTCCGAAGGTCCCTTCCAGCTAACATGTCTATAGCTGCAGCCATGTTCTGCTTGTATCCAGCACTCCAACATAACTTTGCTGACAAAACATAACCAGTATACAGCAGCATATACTGCTCATATAAGGTGTGATCTACCTCATCATCCCCTCCCAAAGGTGCGGGTGTTTTATCTCTTCTCTCAGATTATCTCCTACTGCTAGATAAATGAAGGTAGGGAGCAAGCCACTTTCGCCACCCACTGCCCATCACACTTTGCTGCAGCTGGCGCTGGCAGGGTGAACAAGCTCCACAGCCCACCGGTGACAGGACACCCTGCACCTCGAGTGCCTCAGCTTGTCTAGGAGTCCTCAAGCTGCGAGCTGCATCTCCTGCCCGCAGCTTCAGGGCAGTAGCCCAGGAGGACAGCTTTCCCCTCCTCAAATGGCTGCTGAAGGAGGCATGGGAAGGGCAGCAAAAGGGTAACTCCCTTGGGTTCATGGTAACGGTAACAGAGTGCAAGTGCTCAGCATCACTTCAATCCTGCAAAGAGCCTCTGGGAGGGAAGGTGTGATGAGCACTACAGTGTGCACCCCCTCAACTCCTAAGTGTTTCTGCTGTGAATAGAACTTGGCAAAAAGGAAGCAGGCAGCCAGAAGCAGAGCTGTCACTGGTGGTTTGGGAGAACCTAATTACCGAGTAACAAGGAAAAAAACACTGTTTATGGCATGCTGAATTACATGGGAAGCTGTTCAGGTTGATGGTAGAGCTAGCCAAAAACATTTCCAAGTGGCAATTCGAACTCCAAATAGTGCTAGCTACTGGCTCTGCAGCAGGCAGCTCTGAGCTGACAGAGAAATCAAGCCTTCCATCTTCATAGCATGAGCTGTCCAAACCGAAGTTTGCTGCTCAGGCAAGCTGTTCCCAGACACTTGCCTGCATCAGCACCAGCCAGCAGTGAACCCCACCAAGTATGGAGCTGAGGTAAAGCTCTGTTTTTAATGACTGAGCTCAGCCTCCAAGTGGTGAAGGAGAAACTACAAGAATGTGTGGGTAGGAGGTAACACTGGTGAAGAAATGTTGGGATGCTGGAGCCTACAGGACTGCCTGAAGAAAAGCTAATGGGACACAAAGCCTCTGCCGCAGATGCAGACAGACAGGCGTAGGATAAACAATTAAGCAGAGGAAATTTCTGCCCCTGAGTGTTGGCTGATTTGTCCTCTGAGTAGGGCTGGGTCTTTGAAAGTACCCAGCAGCATGTACTGCTTATTGGGGAATGACAGAGCTTGGGCTGTGTGCAGGACCTAAGCGTGCATGGCATGAATAACAGATTTCCACCAGCCCCATCAGCCTGAATAAAGAAACACCATCACTCACATCATCCAATTTCTTTTTGACTTTCAGGAAAGCAGAAGGGGGTGGGCGAGAGGCCGGCAGCAGATATTGGTATTCAGGAGCAGAATTAGAATTTTAATCTATGTCTGCTACTCAGGAGGCAAAATCTCAATATAAATGCTAAGTATTGCATGCTTTTATTATGATGGCTGCATGAATATGCATTGTCGCTGCTGGCATGGGGAGTCTGTCTGGTCGTCCTTTGGCTTTGACACAGTATGGGGATGCCAAAAAGAGCGGTAAGGAAGCCAGCCACAGTCTCCACATGAGAGGTTCAGCAAGAAAAGGAGCCAAGGCTGGGATGGGGTTAAAATAGAACTAAAGTCATGTCTGGCTGAGATCTCCCAATGCAGGAGAGATTCTTGTCCTTCCCCTGCTCTGGAAAGCGTGAACCCAGGGCTCACCCCTTCCTCTCCCCTCCCATGTGGCAGTGGGAACAAAAACAACAAGCTGCTGGGGAAGCCAGATAGAGAGGCCCCCTAACAGGAGCAGGGGGACTGGGCTCTCTGAACACTCGGAGATGTCTGTTCAGCCCTGCGGGATTGCCTCTGGAAGGTGGGGGAGCTGAGCATCACTTCCAGTATTGCCCCTTTTGCCTCTCCTCAACTCCCTTTACAAAGTTTTCCTGTGCTTAACACAAACATGTCTGCTGTGGCTGGTCCATTCACTGCTCTCACACTTCCACCCCTCTTGTAGGACCTGCTCAGTGCCCCCTTCCACACTGGACCCTGCCTCTAGGCTGCACAGGGTCAATTGTATGACAATATGGCTCTGGATCAATCTCTGCCTGATGCCATCAGGAGTATGTGTACTGGCAATGAAGCAAAGTGCTGCTCTGTCCCATCACTTACCATCTCAGGATCCTGCTATTACTTCTGCTCAAGAAGCATCATTTATGCAGTAAATTATTGATGAAGGCAGCTCTTTGAAAATCTGAAACTGTTGCCTGTCATTCTGCTGAATGAATAATAGTATGTGGAGCACTTGCAGCAAACACTGTGTCTCCCTGATTTGAAGAAAAAGAGGGGAAAAATAGACAAAACCACTTTCCTTGGACAGCTGCAAATATTTTGGTTGTCCATAACATGTTTGATTTTACTGGGAACTATACACAGGTTAAGGAGTGTAGTGGGCTCCCAGCAGCTATCACACTTAGCTTGCAAGGCTGCATTGAGACCTCATAGCAGCCTTCCAATGTCTGAAGGGGGCCTATAGGAATGCTGGGGAGGGACTCTTCATGAGGGACTGTAGTGAGAGGACAAGGGATAATGGGTTCAAACTTAAACAGGGGAAGTTTAGATTGGATATGAGGAAGAAGTTCTTTACTGTGAGGGTGGTGAGGCACTGGAATGGGTTGCCCAGGGAAGTTGTGAATGCTCCATCGCTGGCGGTGTTCAAGGCCGGGTTGGACATAGGCTTGGGTGACATGGTTTAGTGTGAGGTGCCCCTGCCCATGGCAGGGGGGTTGGAACTAGATGATCTTAAGGTCCTTTCCAACCCTGACTATTCTATGATTCTATGTATTAAAAATAGAATGATCCCTTCAAAGGCAGTGTTGAATCCCCATTGTCTTCAGTAGGTACAGGGGAGATTTTTATTTAAGGAGTATGTATTAATGGGGTCTTGTTTGCATAGATACAAGAAAACAATCTGAGAGGGAAAGAAGTGTCTGCTAATTAATTCAGCCCTGTCCCTTCTGGAATCACGCACTCCAGGCTCCGAGGCAATTCACTGCACAGTGTTACTGTGAGTGTGACTAATAGTGCTGTGGGTGACTTCTTTCTTTAACACCTGCTTTCTTTTGTTCATTTGCAACATTGAACAACAAATGACTCTTGAAGAACTTCAGAGGCTGAACTCTGTATTTCAGGTATGGGTTTGCCAGCAAAATTGTGCTCTCTACACAAGCATGCAAACAAATGCCCAGTGCAGGGCAAAAGTAATGCTCCCAGTGACTGGATCTGCTGAGGCCATCAGGATGGAGACAAGTGGTTGTGAGAGGTGCAATCCCTTGGCAAGAGGGATCTCCTTAACTGGCATGAGGTTTAGGTGGAGGAAGAAAAGGCTTCCCAGCGCAGAGCAGTTTCTCAGCCTGTGGTTGGTGGCAGAACGTGTGCTTTGCTGGGGATAAATTTACTCTCCTTCAGCCTCATTTCCTGCTGTCCGGCTCTGGAGGAGGAAACAGCTCCAGAAAAGGAAGGGAAATGGGAGCTGTGCTCCAGGATTACCCTCCAGCTCCAGCTCAGGGGCTTGTAACAGCGAAGGAGACAAGAGCTGTCAGAAGGGAAAGATCTGTTCTGCTAGAGGAGGAGACCTGGCACCCACTTAGAAAGGCAGCTGTGGGCTGGGCAGCCTACACAAAGCAAAAGAGGCAGCACTGTTCCTTTACTCATGCTCCAAAATGTTTGTAACCGGGCAGCTAAATACATCCCTTCTCCTGCTGTTGTTCATGACAAGAAAGGCTGGAGTCGTGCCGGGAGGTGCTCAGCATGGCCACGAGCAGTGGAGCAGGGGTGATTAAGGTCTCTGCCTGTGGTCCCACCTGTGCTCCAGCTCAGGATGCTGATCCAGCATGGGAATTTTGGCAGTATTGAAAAGAGCGGGGTTTTAGGTTAGCAGATTGCTGGCTGTGGAGTCAGGGGGCCAGCTGCAGAAGGATGCGGGCTCTGCAGATGAAGCACCCTGCCAGCAGTACAAAACATCCTGGCTCACTGGGTTTAAGTCCTGGGAATAGTGCTACGACCCTTTAAATGATAAATAGACAGCCCTGGTTTCTGAATGACCTGGTGTGATCATGCGTCCCAAAAGTGGGCCACTGGAGCCATGGCTCAGGCTGCCCTGATGACCACCAGCAGGGTCAGCAAAGAAAGGAGACCATGACTGTGTGAGAATGCAACACAGCTCAGGCAGAGGGCACAGCTGTGGGAAGGGGAAGGCACAGTGCTCACCTGGCTTCTCTTCTTTTTCCATGGGAATTCCTCTGTGGGATGGGCTCTGCAACAGGATGAGCCTTGGGAAGAAGAGAAGGGAAGGGAGCACCTGAACTGGGAAAAGGTAGAACAGAAGGATCAGGGAAAGGAGCAAGCCAGACATATGGGTGAAGGAAGTGTCAGAAGCAGGGGAAGATGCGTAAGAAGAAAATCAGCCCAAATCAGCAAGGTTCAGAGATAGCAGAAGAGAGGAAAAAAGTGAATGAGATGACCACTTGCAGATTAGAGCTTCCTGACAAGCATGTATTCATATTGCCAAAGGGCTGAGGGTACTGCAATGGAGCCAGGGCTGCAGTGGGGACACTGGTTTGCACTCCCAGGTACCTGGGGACATGACTGACCTGCAGCCACTGCATGAAAGCTGCTCTCTGCCTTCGCCTCACAAACCCCAGGAGTCCAAAGGGGATATCCATCTCTGCAGAGGCTTCAGAGGAATTTCTGTCTTGCCACCCCATCCACCGCCCAGGAAGGTATGAAACAGCATCAGCCACCTCCGTCCCGGTCCCCTCTGCCATCCTCTGCTGTTCAGGCAGGCCACACAAGCACATTATACCTTTCTCAAGACCAGGGAATGGACAATCAGGATGTCTTAGTCCAACTTTATAGCAATAATCTTGATCCTCCAGGCCTAAGTGCTGTTCAGATAGATCCACTCTGGCCTGTAAGAAAAGAGTGAAGTGATGGAGGTCTCCATTCTGGAGGTGGCAACAGGACCACTTTTGTATATCCAGGAAAAAGTGTCCCACGTTGTACTTGGTGCACCCAGGACCCATAGTTTAACCTGATCCATAACATTTTAAAAACATTTTTCCAAATTTACATAGACTTTTCACACTCTGCAAACCATGCTTTTTCAACAATGTGTTTCTGAGGAGCCTGAAATTACCATAATTTGTTTTGTAGAGCGGAGAAAGCCCTGGGCTTATTTCCTGGCTTTTGTTTTCCTTCATTATTTAGCAATAATTGTATCACTATATCCAGATGACTAAAAAGTAGCCAAATGGGTTTTCATTTTATTAAATAATACAGCCAGGCTGAAAAAAGCACAAGAGATTTAAGGCCAGTTGTCATGATTTGATGGAGTCAGGTGACGGGATCCACCCCAAGGTGCTAAGCTAATGCCAAGCTAAATTTTCTCAACTACTGGAATAATGAACCTGTGTTGGATTTAAGAAACTTATTATATTTCTATACAAAACCTGTCCAGAAGTGTGGGCTCACATTAACACACGTGGTAATGAATGATATTTAAGCAAACCAAATAAAATCTTTCTCAGCAATGTTATGTTGTTTCTTCTAGTCCCTAGGGGTTGGAAAAAATGGGTTATAAATCAAGGCATGTAGAGAAGTTCAAGCAGATAGTGAGGAAGTGTGTGAGTCCACATAACACAGTACAAAGCCTGAAAAGCAAGGGTGCATTTTGTTGAAGTGTAGCTTGGCTTTATGGACCTAATCCTGCAGACACGGGATCCTTCCACAGCCCCTGTGCTGTTGTAGCCACTGAATTTCCCAGAACATTCTGAAACCCATAGTACTATGTCGTGGTTTAAGCCCCCCACCCACGCAGTTTTCTCACTCACTCACTCGCCCTCTTTCTTCCCCCAGTCCCAGGGGAATGGGGAGGAGAATTAAAAGAATAATGCAACTCGCACAGGTTGAGATAAGAACAGTTTAGTAACTAAGGTATAACACAAATCACTGCTGCTACCACCAATAATAATACAAGAGAAATACAAGGAAAGAGAATACAACTGCTCACCAAGCCCGACCCAGCCAGTGCACCCCCCAGCAGCGAACCCCCAGTACCAAAAACCTGACCATACCATGCACCCCTAGTCCACCACCACACCCTTCCAGGTCTCTGCTCTCTGTTTTCACATCCTGCACATGACGTGCTGTGGTATGGAATAACCTCTTTGGTCAGTTTGGGTCAGGTGTCCTGTCTCTGCTTCCTCCCGGCTCCCCCTCCTCCCTGGCATAGCATGAGACTCAGAAAGTCCTTGGTCAGACCAAAACATTACCAAGCAGTAACTGAAAACACTGGTGTTATCAGCGCTGCTCCCAGGCCCGAAATCAAAAACACAGTGCTGCACCAGCTACCAAGAAGGAGAAAAAAATGACTGCTACTGCTGAACCCATGACATACTAGAAATTGAAAAATACGGAAAAGCTATGTTCTAAAGGTACAGTTTATCCCTGTGTCCAGAGTGGTTACTTGTTTATGGTTATGGAAAGAGGAAGGGTAGGCTGTTTGCCTGAAGTAAAACCAGTAGGAGAGTAGGATAACTCTACAAACAGAACTGAACTGTATTTGGGTCACATTCATTTCCGCTCAGACATGATGGATTTGGCATTTTTGTATAAAATGCATCTGTAATGGATTAATCTGATCCATATTTGGTAAAAATATATTCCTGAAACTCTAATACTTGTCCAGAAACCAGTGTGGAAACCAAGACTGTAGAACTCTGGTATTTCCAGCTGAGTAAAAATCTGTTGAGGAAATGAAGCCTTCTGATTCAGTTACTCTTCACATCACAAGTTTATCCCAAAGTTGTGTCTTCCACAGTTCTCAGAGCCATGAGCAAATTGCAAACTTTTCATGGAAAAAGTCTGTGTGGCAACAGGAACAATTCAGTGGGTGCGTGTGCACGGGGGGCTGCTCTGGGGCTTTTCGTTTGTTTTCTCTCACTTGAAGAACAGTCTTTCAGCCAAAAGCAGGAGTAAGAACTGCAGCCTCAGAAGTTCATTAATCAGATTTAAGTCATGGTTTACTGTACATTAAAGAGAGGAAGTATTAAATGAGATTCAAATTTTCACATTAAAATTCTTCTGTAAATTGCACTTTCTTGTTCTATTTTAGGTGACGCTTTGCATGGTACAGGATCCAAGCTTCCTTCTTGGGTTTTATTACAAATTGAGCAAGAAGCTGTAGAAACAATCTTAATATCCTAATCCTGCTCAAACTGACACGAACGCAGGCTCCACACTGCTCTCCCTGCTCCTCTCCCTGTGCAGCAATAAGCATGTGCTGGACACTCCTCCAAAACTCACCCAAGCCTCATCACAGCACTCCCAAGTGTGGCCATACATTATGAAGACATGAGACAAGGGTCAGCCCCACCAACAGAAAAGGATGTTGTGGAATAATTGAGTTTTCAGCGCTACAGGGGCTCATCCTGGGTGGGATTTGATGGTTCATTCTTCACTATATTGAACTGGATGCAATTGACACCACAGTCAGTCCAGTGGAGGTCACATAATACTTGATCTCTGCAAGGTGTCTGAGGTCCTTAGAAGCATCAAGAGCAGCCAAGCAGAGAGACCGGACCTGACAGCAGCACTTTATATTCTCATGGAGCATGGGAATGGCAATATCCTTGCATGCTCTTCACAAGGAAAAAAATGGCATCTCCTTGCATGCATCAAGGAGAAGCCTAAGTGGGTGTTGAATTTTACTGTCACGACACAGTACAACAAACTCCTCCTGGGAAGAACATAAGTGGTTCCTGCTTATGGTATTGGATCCCTCTGGCCTTGACAGTAATTAGTCGCATGTGATGTTTCTCCACAATATCCTGTTGGATGTACAAAGCTATATCATTAAATATGTCACTTTGTCGCTCTTCATTATAATCTTAATTTCATTACTTTACCCACATTATGTGCTTGGGTATTTATTCAGCTTGAAGTCAGGCATTAAAGGTAATGTATGGGGACATCATGCCCTTGATGGTGAGTGAACATGAAATGTAGCTAATGCCTGTTGAGGCCCTGCCTCCAAAATATTTTGCACTAAGAAATATTCTGTACAAATGGGAGGCAACATGATTGACAATGTCATGCCAATGACCCCAAAACCTCCTCATTCCCTTTAGCTTTACACTGGGGATGGGGGACAGACAATGTATTACATCTGCCAGCAGAAGGCAGGGAATCATTGAATGGTTAGGGTTGGAAAGGACCTTAAGATCACCTAGTTTCAACCCCCCTGCTGTGGGCAGGGATGCCTCACACTAGACCAGGTTGCACAAGGCCCTGTCCAGGGATTTTGCCTTCTGACGCAGGAGTTAGGGGCCATTCACCTGAGGAGAGCGCTGAGTAAAGGGGTTTAATCTTGCTTCCTACAAAGTGAGAAAAATCAGGGTTGGACCCAGTACAACACAATGTCCCTGTTAACTACTGTGTGGTGTATCAATCAGCCTGCAATAAAATATTTATAACTAATCATTTTGTTAAATGAAACATGTACTTTACAGCACCTTTTATAATTAACAAGCCATGTTCCAGTTAATTTTGCACATGATGTTTCACAGTTTATTACTAGGTTCTACAAGGGTGCATAATAAGTACTTACAAATAACCATCCATATTAAGGTGTAGTATTACAAACAAAAGCAATTAAGCTCCTGGGAAGCTTAGCATTATTTGTTTGTACACATGTATAAGGGTAGGACCTTTGCCAAAGAAAGGTTGGGTTAGTGGGATGGTAAAACAATAAGCCTTGCAATGCATGAACATGTTATTGTGGAACTACAGTAATGGAGTAATAAGGATGATTTAGCAGGGACTTTAATGAAGCTGGATTTTGCTGACAGATGATGTTTAAAGATACTGGTAGTGTCAAGCTGTACTTAATGATACACTAAATGACCTGAGTGATGGCATTAGCATTGAAATAATGGCTTGTGATCCAAATAAGGCATTCTCGGTGGATTATGGCCACATGAACGTATCAGCACTTACCATTAAGTTGTCTGTTTTGCAAATTAGAGACGAAAAGAAGACATTTGAGAGGTTTGTGCTGAAGTGAAACCTATAATACCTGACATTGGCCTTGCTCTCAACAAGCCAGAGGTTGTGGATGTAAGGAGCTCTTAGAGATTTGTTCTAATCTAGCCAGAGAGCAGAGATGTTGTGTTCTTAGTTCACTGACTTGATCACAGCAATGCAGAGTGCTCAGCACCTCCTATTTGTTTCTGCTGTGCAAGCACAGAATAGCCTGCTGCAACCATTTTCCACAGACGTCTGGCAGGACAAACCTAGTCCAGATGAGGTTACCCATCCTGCAATCAAAAGCAGGTCACACAGCTAAACATCAACATTTTCATATTTTAAACACAGTCTGAGGATGGTTATTGAAGCATCTTCTGAGGCAGAACTATCCCTTGGTGAGAGCTAGCAAAATGGGCATCCTGCCCCTTTTATGGCTGCCTGACAGAACGAGCAGGGTGCACAGTGCTCAGGCTGAGCAAGGGAGGAGGAAGCCTGGTCTGGTACACCTGAGCAAGCCTCCCTTCCCGGCACAAACTCCAGTGCTTCCTATGGAGCAACCATGTTGGAAATGCCCCTCTGATGCACACAGACACCCTTTGTCTCTCCCAGGCTGCTGCATGCTGGCCTGGCCAGTCCATGCTAACCCCATGGTATGGGAGCAAGACACCTTGCCCCAGGGAGGCACCACCGCCACTTGGGTCAAACCAAGGAAGGGCTGGGATCTCCAGACCACCACCACTGGGGACATAACATAGTTTTGGGCCTCAGCACTGCAGGATGAGGCCTTCCCATGAATTAACTGTGAATATGGCATTTTCTGTCTCACTCAATGCAGGAGGCTGGCGCTGGCTCTGCTGGTTATTTGGAAACTGGCAATTCTCATGCATCTGTAACTTTTATTGGTGCTCTGGGTTCAATTATGGCAGATTGCTGAGCAGCTTTGCACAGCCAATGTGTGCCTTCAGCTCTCACTGGCTTAATCACTGGTCCTTTGGTAAGCAATATCTACAACACGAATTAGCCATCTGCAACATGCTGCTCTGCTCTTTGCGCCAAATCCCTGCATCCTTATTTGAGATCAGGGACTGAGGGAAGAAAATGAGCCTGTGCATACAATTCTCTTGCAAAACACTTCTTGGCTGTTTCATTTTTTAAGGCTGTGTCAATATTTGGCTCAAGTAAGCATTTATGTTTCAGATGTAATGCAAACCAGGTGAGAAATTAAGGTCTTTAATGATGCCCAGTTTGAACACTGGCAAATTTATTGTGAACTGCCACTGCATCTAACTTTCTTCTTTTTGTCCTGTATTGTCTTGGTCTGTGTGAAGGACAACTGAAGTTGCCCAGGCAGTCTAGCTCTAGCTAGGAATACCCATCCTGGTTGTTCCATTTTGATGTTGTTGCACCGGTTTCTTTGAGTTTGCCCTAAAACAAGAGGCAGAATAGCCAAAGAGGCTTGCAACCAAGTGAAAAACTCCTGGTTTCCTTTTCCATGCTGAAGCCAGCAGATGGTGCTTACTGCCTTTGCTTCTTGGAGAAACCCTTTGCTACCCGCTAGTGTATTCACGGTATTTACCAGGGAACAGCTGTAGGGCTGACAGCCACTCAACTCTTTGCAGAGATGCTGAAGGATTGGGCCCTGAAAGCAAAACACATCCCGCAGTGTTGGGAACGTTAGGATTTCAAACCCCTACGAGTCTGGTTGTTTTCAAGGGCTGTTTTCTCAAAATGCTGCTTTGCTGCCGTCATAATAATTTGGGGGTTTCATCTTTTAAACTGGGAGATGGGAGGAGGAGAGCAAGTTGTACCATCTCCTGGGACAGGTTTCAAAGTGGAGATTGCAGAAGCAGGCTGTAAGAGGCAGCTTATGCCTCTGTCACAGGGTTTCTGAGGCCCAGGGAGCCTGTTTGAGTCAAGATGATTTGCAGGGAATACTGAGTAGCATGTGCATCCAGGAGGGATGCTCTCAGACCACTGCAGCCTGGAGGAAAAGGATGATAAGCCCTCAGAAAAGCATCTTCCCAATCCATTCCCAGCACTGGTAAAGTAGTGCTGTTGGTCCTCACTGCTAAGCAGAAAAAGCTGTTGGGTTCACATATGTGCTTTGGGGTACCTTACACTTTGGACAGCTACAGCTGTTCTTTCTGCCAGTGAGATTTACCTGTGCTGAGAGGCGAGCAGACACTGGGTTACAATGCTCATGATGAGCATTTGGTGGTGGAGGGCATGAGCAGCAGTGTGCTGAGGATAAGAGGCTCAGCTATACATTTACACCATCCATTCCTGTACAAAGAGCTTAACTTGTTCTTATTTATTTGCCTGTGCATTTCCTTTCTACAGACTCAAAACCAGAACAGAAACTCACCTGGCAGACTGCACCTTCCTGTGAGCACATCTTTTACTCAGTATTATTCTCTTTCTTCTGCTCTTTGTAACTGAATTATTATGACTCCATTAAAGCAGTGATTTCTGCCTTCAGCCATGAGCTGACAGCTTTCGTAATGCGTTAACAATTTTGCTTATCTTTCAAAGCAGTAGGAGTTTCTTTCAGGATAATATGAGTCCGACCAGCACTCCCTGCTTCCCCACCTCAGTGTCAGCACTACCTGCATTGCTAGGAGTAGCCTGAGGGTTAAACTTTTACTTTGATGATGGAAGCAGAAGCAGTATTCTCTTTGGGGGGTTCTTATATTGGTTTTGGGTTTTGCTTGTTTGTTTAGATTTGGGTTTTATGGATTACCTGCTGCAGAAGCACAGCTAGGTTTCCTACATGGGAGGGCAATTTCTAAACCCACCAAGGCTGGTCAGAAAAGGCACAGCCATGCTGCTGAGCTGGACTAATTTCATGGCCACTCTTGCCAGCTTTGGCAGCTAACACAGGGGGAAATACTGGGAAGGAACCCGTGCTGCTTGGTACCCTACTCCTGCAGCCTGGACCTGCATCCTCAGGTTTTCTCCAAACATTTTTTTGCCTTCTATCTGTGTATTTACACTGGGAATTTGGTGAGATCTCAGGAATACCAGTGTTTTCCTGAGGCCGCCAGCTAGTTCTTTGTATCTCACTGAAAATAATGCAGGATAAAAATTCTGATGATTAATATCCGTATCATTTGATCATATGTGGGTAGTGTGAATCAAAGATTTTCTAAATTATATGGGAGAGGCATGCGCCTCGGCTTGGGCAGAGGAGCCGGGGGGGTCTGGCCTAGTCTGAATCTTTATAGGGGGAATTAGTGTGTTTCAGATGCCTGGAGCTGACATCCATGGCATTAACACTTGCATTAATCAAGATAATAACATAAAAGTAAACATATGGAGTAACTTTTTAGCTTTCGATTGCATCCAGTAGCTCCTAGCACATTCCCTCTAATCTAACTTTCTATTAACAGCTTAAAAGTGGATATTGAAAACAGATGCTAAGTGGTTACTGAAGGTACTATCAGGCTTCTTAATTTTTTTGCTTATGTCGTGTGCAGGCTGACCAGCTGAGGACCTTTGTCCTTAAATAACCAGTCTACAAGAAAAAGGCTTGCACACTGAGTTCACTTTCTGTCCTGTTTCTAGGACCAGGGTGCAAGCACAGGTCTTGTTAGTGAAGGCAAAAAGTGCTCAGCAACTCCATGGCCCCATTTCAGCCATGCACAGGCAGCTGCCAGACGCTGAACTTGCTGGGAGACATGCAAATATGCTTCTTTGCTTAGATGGATTGAAGACACAGGAAGGTCTCTAAAATCTGCTTTGCTCCTAAAGAAGTCAATTGCAGAGCTCCTATTGATTTCAGTAAGAGAAACCCTCTTTCAAGGGTATGTAAATGTATTTCATCAATACAGAGACCAGCACTCACACAGCTTTGTGATGTGAAACACTGAGCATCTTTAGCATCATGGAGAGTACCGTGCTGCCTTGCTGCAGTGTGCTTTATCACCCAGCCCACACCTGCTCCCACCCAGGCTGACTTTGTCTGCCCACAGGAGCAGAGCAAGAGGAGTCACGTCTCCTTCAGGTCACCTTGGGTTTCCATAGTGACTATTTGAATGTGATTGTCTTATCAATCAGAACCTCCTTTACTCTCATAAGCAAGCATAGAATCTCTTCTGGTTTCTATAGCAACCATCTTTAAACTCATATATTTGTTTTCCTTAGGCTTAGCTCTGATGGAAATAGTGCAAATTAACTGCTGGTGCAATATTTCTTATGTTTTTTCCCTTAAGCTGTCCTTTACTGTCATCCAGAGCAACAGTTATGATGAGGCTGCTGTCCCTTTGTATCAGTTACTTAGAGATCCTCTCTGTTGCCTACCCGCATGAGCAATGCCTCTTAAAAACCATCATTTTTGTGAGGAACACTGAAAACCTGAAGCCTCTGGAGTTCCATCTTTCCCTTTGCAGCTCAGGCCCCTGTGTCATTCTGTCCCCAGGCACCTAGAAGAAAAAAATAGTGCTGTTTTGTCAGCCCAAGTCACTTCTTGTAATAATAAGCAAGAACAGCACCTTCCCTCCAGTAACCCCAACACAAAGTGCAGTCGTTACTTTAACAGCAACACTGTGAAGTAGTCAAATGTTATTATCAGTGTAGTATGAAGAATGTGCACAAGGGTAATGGCCCATCTACACTGCAGACCCAATGAATGTCAAGAAGGCTGGGGGATTTTTGAACCTAAACGTGGTTACTGCAGACAAGGCTGCTATCACGTTCTCTGTGGCTTCCGTTCACCTAGACAAAAAGTTATCTAAAAGTGCTGGGGCTGGCACAATGACAACTGCGCTCTTACTGCATGATCTGACTATAAATACAAGTTGCTTTTCAGTCTCAAAGTCCAGTTTTTCTGCTGTCTTGGTTTAACCTGGCAAGGAAGGAATGACCTCAGCTCCATCCATGGTGCTGGTTTCTATATGTCCTGGGCTTTTCTTATTCCTCTTCCTCTGTATTAGGAAAAGAATTTCGGTTTTGGAGGAGGTTGACAGAATTGATCAGTTTTCTCTTAATATCTAACTTTTCTTAGAAACCTCTGGTCCCTCCAATGTTTTCTCCCACTTTCCCAGAGCTGCTGGGTGCTGGCATAAGGAGCGTTTGTGCCTGCGCAATGGGACGAGCAGCACATGCAGGCACACCAGCAAAGTTGCAATGAGTCCAGCTTGCTCCCTAGGAAAAGGGTTGCTGACAGACTGGAAGAAGGAAAAGTGAAATAATAGCCAGGGGGCTGGGTTGTGGTCACAGAGTAGGGAAGAGCAAAAGAGCTCTGCATCAGTTACTGGGAAACTCAGTAAGTTTCACTGGGAGTTAGGAAATTCTACAGGTATGGGAGGAGGAATAAATTGAGATGATGAAGAGGAGATGAGCTCGCTACTTCTAAAATTAAAAGGAGGAAAATAGAGTGACTCAGGATCATAATGCTGAATCACAAAAGGTGCTTGGTGCTTCAGGGGCTTGGACCCCCACAGCCGCCCTGCTGTGCTGAGGGAGGTTTCGGTGTTTCTCCAGGGTGCACCATTGAATCATAGCTGAATCATAGAATCAGGGAACGGTTGTGTTGGAAGGGACCTTAAAGCTCATCCAGTTCCAACCCCCTGCCATGGCCAGGGACACCTCCCACTACACCAGGTTGCTCCAAGCCCTGTCCAGTCTGGCCTTGAGCACTGTCAGGGACGGGGCAGCCACCGCTTCTCTGGGCAAGCCTGTGCCAGCACCTCAGCATCCTCACAGTAAAGAATTTCTTCCTAATGTCTAATCTAAATCTCCCCTCTGTCAGTTTAAAGCCATTCCCCATTTTCCTGTTGCTCCATGTGCTTCTGAAAATTTCCTCTTCAGGTTTCTCATAGGTCCCCTTTAGGCAGTGGAAGCTGCTCTAAGGTCTCCCCAGGGCCTTATCTTCTCCAGGCTGAACAAGCCCAGCTCTCTCAGTCTCTCTTCACAGGAGAGATGCTCCAGCCCCCTGATCACTTCTATAGAGAAATCCTTTGCAGAAACAGAAATAGTTTCCTAGGGGTCCTTGGATGGAGCTCTTCCTCATCCCTAAACTTTCAATCTCATACTGGTTTCTGCCCAGACACCCCCCAGGTGAGCAGGGCTTTGGGCTCTGTAAGGGTCTTGCCACATCACTGCGTGCTAACAATGCTCCTTCAGACCTGCTTCCAAACCTGCAGGGTACTGCTCAGAGAGGGTACTGCTGAGGAGCCCACAGCTGACCCAGAGTCTGCAGGACACATGGCAGCAGGCAGAGGTGAAGCCATGAAGAAAGATGCAGAGCAACGCCAACCAGCAGGAAAAGCTGCTTTCTTCAGGCTAATGCTCACAGCGAAGGGTTGCTACTGCTGGCTAGACCTTCCTGAGGAAACTTGTGTTAATAGATCTGGACCCATTCCATTCGACTTGGCATAACAAGAAGCTCACGCATGGAAACTGCTTAACATGAAGCTGTTCTTATCTAAAGTTCAGTCAATGAACAGACATGCTCAGAGGCCATACAGCACAAATCTTTTACCTTCGCATATCTGAAGAAGGTGCTAAAATATTTTCTATGTCCCTGTTGAGGTCTGTAGAAGCTGCTGACAAAATACTCTGATACTTTCTGTGCGAAGTTGCTGAAGTTGTCTCATTTCCTAATGTGCATCTCGTACATAGTCCATGCAAAATAAACACAGGCCTTTTGCTGGCATTAGAACATTTACAAATCTGAAGTCAAATACTCAGGAACTGGGAAATGCCAGAGTTGAAGCTATCTCTGTAACTGTACCACAGCTACATTCAGTGGAACACCCCAAAAAAGCAGAGCATTTCCTTCTAAACTTCTTCTTAGGCAGACTGAGCTTTTCTTCCTTCTGATTTCCCCATGGATTAGGGATGCTGAGAACCAGAGACGCTGGTTTTCAACTTGCATAGGGACAACCATGGCAAACTCTCTGCTTGCCTCTATGTACCCAGCTTATGTTACTGTAGATACACTTGTTCTTCTTGACCTAAAATTGAGGAGAAGGGCAGCTGGGGAGGAGGGCTGAGAGGGTGTTTTGCAGTGTGATTTTCTTTCTGAAGCCAGTGGTCAGGAGGGTGCAAAGGCAAAGAGAGCACGGTTCAATAAGGATTGCCAGTGCCTTAACTGGGGCAAATAAGGAGCACATTGCTTTTAAGGACTAAAAACTTCATTCTCCTTACCTCAATTTTCAGAGCCACTTCAGTCTTTCTTTACCACTTTCCCCTGTGTGGCTGATGCAGAGCAACTCCATATGTTCCTGGCTTCCCTGGGGTTTGCTCAGCATGGCCACAGTCCTGCTCTCCTTTGAGAGCAAAAAGAACATGGATTGTGCATGTTTAACACCCCACTCTTTACATGGTATGTAGCTGCACATCTCTGTCGTCTCCTCAGCAGTCTGCCCCCAGGAACATGACTCTCTTATGTATGCTGCTCCCACTCCCATTGCACTGTGTGGGACCAGAGCCTGTGGTGGGTGCTCCCTTGGGTGGGTGACTCAAGAGGCAATAAGACCCAGCAGTGGGATATTCCCGCAGCAATTGCCACTAGGATGAACTCTGGAGGACAGCCGGGAAGGTGGACAGGTACAGGGGTATGGAATGCTGCTCACTGGGCTCTCGTGTCCCTGCTGGGTAGGCCTCAGACCCTTGCCCTGAGACCACTTGTCTTCCAGGCCTCCTCTGAAGCATCTGAGCATCTCACAACCAGAAGCAGCTTCTGTAGGAGGGACTGTAGTAATCACTGCACAGTGGGTTATAACATAGCTGTCAACATTACTGTCCCCATCCCTCATCTGACGGGGGTGGGATGTGCTCTGAGTACAGACAGGTCCTGGAAATGAGGTGGTAATGCTTGTCCTCTTCCGTGATTCCCACTAGCGCAGGGTGAGGCAGACTGGACCGTACAATTGTTTGTCCACCCAGCAGAGGACTGCTTAAATGCAGTCTATAGACACCCTGATCCAAGTTCATTCAAAGGGACTTAAACTACTAAAACCCACCCCAGCATCCTCTGATCCCCATTGCAGTATTGGTGAGATACCTAAGATCTCAGTAAAGGTAGAGGTAAGGACATGCCTTTTCCATGCTGTTAAACAGAAAAGGAAGTTGGGGCACAAAGGTGGGGATGAGGGGTCAGAATTTAAGTGGAAAGTTTGAGCTACTTTTCAGAGTCCAAACTTTGTCTTTTTGTTGTTGGCTTGGTTTGGGGTTTTTTTTGTTTGTTTGTGTTTTGGGTTTTTTGTTGTTGTTGTTTTGTTTGTTTCAAAGCAGCTGAAATGTGGGATTTTGAAACAGGAAAGCAGTTACATGAATTCACAAATGCTCATGCAGAGGCAGCATCACATAGAATCACAGAATCATGACTGGTTTTGGTTGGAAGGGACCTTAAAGATCATCCAGTTCTAACCCCCCTGCCACAAGCAGGGACACCTCACACTAGCACCAGGTTGCTCCAAGCCCCATCCAGCCTGGCCTTGAACACTGCCAGGGATGGGGCAGCCACAGCTTTTCTGGGCAACCTGTGCCAGTGCCTCACCACCCTCACAGGGAAGGATTTCTTCCTATTGTCTAATATAAATCATAGAATAGTTCGGGTTGGAAAGGACCTTAAGATCATCTCAGTTCCAACCCCCCTGCCATGGGCAGGGACATCTCCCACTAAACCATGCCACCCAAGGCTATGTCCAACCCGGCCTTGAACACCGCCAGCAATGGAGCATTCACAACTTCTCCAGGCAACCAATTCCACTGCCTCACCACCCTTACAGTAAAGAATTTCTTCCTCATATCCAATCCAAACTTTCCCTGTTTAAGTTTGAACCCATTACCCCTTGTCTTCTCACTACAGTCCCTAATGAAGAGTCCATCCACAGCATCCCTATAGGCCCCCTTCAGACACTGGAAGGCTGCTATGAGGTCTCCATGCAGACTTCTCTTCTCCAGGATGAACAGCCCCAGCTTTCTCAGCCTATCTTCATACAGGAGGTGCTTCCAGTCCCCTGATCATCCTCGTGGCCCTCCTCTGCACTTGTTCCAACACTTCCATGTCCTTTTTATGTTGAGGACACCAGAACTGCACACAATACTCCAAGTGAGGTCTCAGGAGAGCAAAGTAGAGGGACAGGATCACCTCCTTTGACCTGCTGGTCAGGCTCCTTTTGATGCGGCCCAGGATATGGTTGGCTTTCTGGGCTGCGAGCGCACACTGCAGATGGCTCATGTTCATTTTCTCATCAACCAACACCCCCAAGTCCTTCTCCACAGGGCTGCTCTGAATCCCTTCTCTGCCCAGCCTGTAGCTGTGCCTGGGATTGCTCCAACACAGGTGCAAATCTCCCCTCTGTCAGATTAAAGCCCTGTAGATGCAGATTACTGATTTTCAGCATCTTAAGGCAAACCCATCAAATTTGTGCTGGTACAACACACCTCCCCTGTGGGGTAAAATCTGCAGGACTTCTGGTCCTGATGTGACATAGTGATCTGTCCTGTGGGAGAGCTCTGAGTTTCTCTCATAACAGGACTTGCTCTGATCATTTTAAACTGTTTTGGGTTGGCTTTTCTCATTAAATGTGGATATTTTATTGATCCCTCCCTTTGAGTTAAAGTTTTGAATGTAAGTAAACATTTCTCTGAAGACAAATACCCAGGGAATACTGGAGGTGAATGATAAAAATGACAAAACCAGCATGTTATGGAGCCCTAGTAAATAAACACCTTATAAGCGTGATGATCAGATTGGGATTGCTGCTTCTAACTCTAATGTCATCCTCTGTGTGCTCCTCTCCCAACACTCACATTCCACCATTACTGAGAAGTGGTTTTGCCATCACCATTTTTATGCAGGTTCCTTCTACTCCTGGAGCCTGCTGGCTTCACACCTATATGCTTGCCCAATCAGCATGTGCACATCATGCAGAGCCGAGCTCAGCACCATTTGTGTAGCTCCAGACAAACCGTGTGTGGAAGGAAGGAGGTAAAGCATGTTCTCCCTGATGAGCTGCTGCGGCCATGCACCCCTGTCGTCGTTTAAGCCAGTTCACTCATTCACTCACTGCCCTCTCTTTCCTCCCCAGTCCCGGGGGGACGTGGGGGAGAATGAAAAGAATGCAACTGCACACAGGTTGAGATAAGAACAGTTTAGTAACTAAGGTATAACACAAATCACTACTGCTACCATCCAGTAATAATACAAGAGAAATACAAGGAAAGAGAATACAACTGCTCACCAAGCCCCACCCAGCCAGTGCACCCCCCAGCAGCAAACCCCGCAGTCCACCACCACACCCTTCCAGGTCTCTGCCCTCCAGTTTTACATCCTGGGCATGACGTGCTGTGGTATGGAATAACCTCTTTGGTCAGTTTGGATCAGGTGTCCTGTCTCTGCTTCCTCCCAGCTCCCCTCCTCCCTGGCATAGCATGAGACTCAGAAAGTCCTTGGTCAGACCAAAACATTAGCAAGCAGTAACTGAAAACACTGGTGTTATCAGCGCTGCTCCCAGGCCCGAAATCAAAAACACAGCTGCTGCACCCTACCAAGAAGGAGAAAAATGACTGCTACTGCTGAACACATGACAATCCCCTCTCTGGATTCACTAGACCCCCGCATGATGCAGTGGGTGCCCCTTGAAACAGCCCGCACTGTGTTATCACAGACAGTAAATTGTTGGTTAATCACACAGCCTGGATATCCGTCTCAGTCTGGAGCACAATGACAGCTCAGCTCAGCCCTCACTCCCCACAAGCCAATGGTGATGAATGTGAGCATGCTGAGAGCACCAAGAGAATCCAGACCAGGACCCACCACAGTGTGATACGGATTGCTCCTACCTAGATAAACTGTTTGAGAGGCTGTACTGTATACATGTATCTGAGCAAGCACGATAAGAGAAATTAAGGATTTAAATGAGCAAGCTCCTATGAGTTGTAGCTATATTAAAATAAAAGGCAAACCAAACAAAACAAAATCCTCTCTCCTCCCCCCTGTTAAGCTCTTTTCTCCTCTTGCAAGTTCTCATAAATCTGGCCTTGCTATTGCAGCAGCTTGTTTTCAGCACTGCTAAGTTTGCTCCTGTGTAGCATTTCAAGTAAAGCAATTTAATGGCCCATTGGCTAAACGCTAACAAACCTACTTTGAATTCAGTAGGAGGTAATGGCTGAGCAAAATCTCAGCAAGGACTTTGGCATAGCATCCTGCAGCACTCACATTTGTGCAGTTTTGTAGGAACTATTTACCCACATGGGTCTGTTTCACGCTCTGCATGAGAACTATTTTAACATTTTGTTGCATTGAAACAGCATTACTGAGGAACTTAGTTTTCATTTGTTCTGCTTTCTGCTTGGCCCTGAACAAAGTGTAGCCTCTTTACAATGTGGTTCAGTGGCACATTCATCTCTAGTGCACCCCTATCTGTGTATTATCGTGAATGTTATGGGATGTTACAAACTCATTCTTTATTTTGCTGCAGACACGTACAAATAACACATCAACACAGTTGGAGTGTAAGTATGATTTTACATGGCTCTGTTTGGGCTGTGGACATATCCACAAAGTACACAGGCCTACAACTAGCTGCTTTTCATTACGTGAAAAACAATGTGATTAGGCTACTAAATTACCACCCCCCTGGAAGCACAGTAAACCTCAGCTCTGCCCTCCACATGGTCCAAAGGTCACTAGCAGTGATCCCTTCTCAAATCACAGAAAGTGTTATTCTATGGTGCCATTTCTAGTTCAGCATCTCTTGGATGTGTCTGAACCTCCCTGCAGCCTCACTTCCTCGGAACAAGCATCAGCGCAGGCACACAGGTACCATACGTGCAGTCACAGCTCCTTGGTCAGAGAATACTATTACCTCTGCCCCTCTGTAGCCTGATCTCTCAATTCCCTTCCTAAATCTTTCTTTGGTGGATCTCTCTCCTCCCCATTCTCTCAGGCAGGATCCATATAGGTGTCACTGGCAGCCCAGCATCTTCATCTACAGAATGAGGGCTACTGGCTCTCTTCATCCACATGAATGAAGAACCAGGAGCCAAAGAGCACTCAGCAATGCTTCAGAAGTCCCTCTTTCCTCTATAGCTTGTTTAAAACAGCAATGCTTTTCTTAGCTTGAGCTTTCCATTATGTGTATATTGTAATCCCACTTTCTGCTCTTCCTCAGCCTAGTAGCTAATGGAAGACATCCTACCAGCTTACACTGAGCTTTGAGGCAAGTCCTCCTTGTGCACCGCTTCACACAGCCACCTTCCCCCAGGACCATTGGCCAGGCTGAGCCTTGGGATGTTTCCCCTTGTGCCTTCTGGACACACTTTTGGGCTCCCTATGAAGTACTGACAGACCCACAGAGCCTGCCCATTCACCTAGTGCTAGGAAAAGGGACTTCTGTCCTGAAAATCACAAACTCAAGCAACCCAAAGCTTGGGGGAAGCCTATGCTTAAGGTCTGTGCACACATAGCAGCTTTTCTTGTGTAATGGGCAAGGCCTCCTGTGCCTCTGCTTTGCCTTCTCCAGCAAAACAAGCGATGGAAACAGATAGTGCACTTTGGGCAAGTCTTTGCCTTTCCTACAACAGACTGAGGAGCCAAAGGATGAAATTCAGCATGAGATGCATTATCACAGAATGGTTTGGGTTGGAAAGGACCTTAAGACCATCTAGTTTAAATCCCCTGCCATGGGCAGGGACTCCTCACTCTATTAAGACTACAGTCTGATAAATTCATTTATCAGACTGTATATTATATACAGCAAGCATATCTGGTATTCCAGAGAGATTATCTTATTTTGGCTCCAGCATTTTCATCACATACATTGATGAAGGTAAAATCTACTGCAAAAATGGGAGAAGCAGTAAATAATTAAAGTAAAATTTCACTGAGGGCAAGATGCCCAAGTGTTAAAATGCATAATTTGAACTTTAATCGTAGTCAGTTTATGCACTGATAGGCCATTGAAACATTTTAGATCAAACCTTTATGAGAGGTTATACAGGAGATAAGCTTAAGATATGACCTTGTCACTGGTTCAGCAGCAGCAGTCATTTTTTCTCCTTAGTAGTTGGTGCAGTGCTGTGTTTTTGATTTTGTGCCTGGGAGCAGCGCTGATAACACCAGTGTTTTCAGTTACTGCTTGGTAATGTTTTGGTTCGACCAAGGACTTTGAGTCTCATGCTCTGCCAGGGAGGAGGGGGAGCCGGGAGGAAGCAGAGACAGGACACCTGACCCAAACTGACCAAAGAGGTTATTCCATACCACAGCACCTCATGCCCAGGATGTGAAAACAGAGAGAGCAGAGACCTGGAAGGGTGTGGTGGTGGACTGCAGGGTTCGCTGCTGGGGGGTGCACTGGCTGGGTGGGGCTTGGTGAGCAGTTGTATTCTCTTTCCTTGTATTTCTCTTGTATTATTACTGGTGGTAGCAGTAGTGATTTGTGTTATACCTTAGTTACTAAACTGTTCTTATCTCAACCTGTGGGAGTTGCATTCTTTCGATTCTCCTCCCCATGCTCCCGGGACTGGGGGAAGAAAAAGGGGGGAGTGAGTGAGCAAACTGGCTTAAACCACAACAGACCTTTTAGATTATTTTGTCCTAATCCTTTTGTAGCTCTAAACAGTCAGTGGCTTAAAATACTTAAAAATTTTATTTAAAAAGTAATTTCTCAGACTGTACATAATTTCAATATTTAGTTCCACCGAACCTTTAAAAAAAGCCATAATGGCAAAGTAACGTGCAACAGTCCTGGTAAGTCTTAGGAATTCTAGGTAACTTAAAATCATCCAAGATTCAGAATTGCAGGAAAAAATAAATGAATTTCTGGCAATTTTCTGTGTGTTGAGAGCTTAATTTTAAAGCCAGAGTTAATTCACAAGTCTTATGTTGTTAAGATATGGCAGTTAATGAGTATTTATATATGTCACTGTGATTAATAACAACCCAACAAGGCAGTCTGAGTAAGTGCCTTTTGAGCCTTTTCCTCTCACATGATCATGAACATTTTTAGTAGGGATTTGACCGCCTTGTATCTGAATAAGAGAAAAACATTTGTATTTATTAGACGTTTTTCTGAGGATCTTTGAAAGAAGCAGAGTTCAAAGAACCTTGGAACACAGCTCAAGAAAGCCATGCTTCAGAAACAAAAATACATTGAATACTGATGGCATTCTATTAGTAATGTCACTATAGAAATCAAGTTGTACAGACTTAAGTAAAATAGGGAATTTAAGAGAAACGCATTGTAAGTAAATGCAATGACTTAGAAAACATTATCCAAAACACTCCGTCAGAGTAATTTCAAAAGGTTGCTTTAAAGTGAAGTTTCAAACCTTGACAAAACACTTAGTCAGTAGCACAGTAAGGCCACTACACACCCATGACAGTAAGGTTAAACAAGCCAGCAATCTATGTCTTGCACTGCTGAGTGTTCTGGTCTGAAGCAGCATGAAGGAAGCTGCTATTCTGAACATACCTCCCTGTGCTGATGCTGGTATCAAAGCGAGAACACAAGTGATTTTCACATGTGGGATAAAAGGTAAATCAGAAAGCCAAAAATTCATTACACTGGGGGAGGACAGAGAAGGAAAAGCTGAAAGCAGAAATCAGGGATTCATTTCCTCCCCCCAGATACAAGCACTACAAGAATTTAAGTAAGCCACTTAATCATAAGGGATCAATCATTTACCACACCATTAACTGCCATGAAAATAGTTAATGTTCCAAAACCTGGGAAAGGCAAAAAAAAGAACAGACAAAAAGAAAATCTGTCTGCTCTCAGTACAGACTTCTTTTATGCAGGTTCATTAGAGGAAAATTAGAGCAGTACCTTCCAGGGAGGTAACTGAACACAACAATTCATCACTCCAGGGCCAGCAAAGCTTCCTTTTGTAGATCCAGAACTAGATGTTCTGATAGAGTTCTACTTTAAATGTCTGCACAAAGTTTTCCTCTGATCAGGCTAGGTCTCCTGCTATGGCATCCCACTGATTTTGCAATGCAAGTTCAGATCTTTTATGGTGCTAGAACCAATTTCCATTTCAGCAATCATCTAAGCAAGTAGTAGCTTGTTAAAAAACCTAAACTTTGATGCTACCGTTCTATCAGTACTAAAATGGAAGTACTCTTTCTTCTACACAGCAAACATGGCTTTGAAGTCTGGTTTGACTTCCTACACCTTAGCTCTAGGAAAAGGATGTGGAACAATCAAAGTATTCTTGGTGTGGCTGACTGTACACAACTGTCTGACAGATGAGCAGAGGTAAAGAACAAGCAGCAGTGGCAGGATCTACATTTTGATAATCCAGCTGTTCATACCAATGTAGAAAATTAGGCACTACTGTGGGAAGCCGCACACACTGTGGTATTGCTCCTGCCCTGGCTGTGAGAAGACTTAACATACTGTTAAAAATACTGATTAGAAGAAAAAAACGTGTTACAAGTAAGATTAGCTGTCCCTAGAAAGCACCAGTCCCCCCACCTGTACTCCCCTCTTCAATAGCTCAAGTAGGACTAATTTCTCTTTTCTCCTTTTGATTTTGTTGTTGCAGACAAAATACTGATGGTGCCACACTAACAGTTTAAAACCAACCAACCAACCATAAATCTTTGCCTTTAGTGACACTGATCTTCCAGCATCTGGTGTTACATGCTTCTTATACATGGGGTCTATGCTTCAGCATTATCAGTACACCCCCCCCCTTTGGAATATGCATCCCAAGAAAAACCCTTCCTCTCAGTACTTCAGGTGTCCAATCCCCTAGTGTAATCTGGTATCTAAAGAAGAGGATACAAGCAACCTGTTAGCATCCTCCCCTACTCCAAGTAACTAAAAATAAGCTTCTCTCACAGACATTTAGTTGAAAGGAATTCCTGATTTTTAGAACTTTAACCAAGGTTAAAGAGAGCCACTCCCTCAGAAGAATGAGCTGAAATCTCATTTACCATTTCAGTTCAGCCTGTAATAACAAAAAGCAGCAGAGCATGGCCTAAGTATTCAATCAGGTTTTAACATCTTATTCTGAACTGCAGAGATTATTGTCTCCAAGATAAAGGGTTGTGTGTTACAAATTTTATCCTATGCCTTAACATCTATGAAGCTTCCAGGTTATTTCAGGTTTGTACAACCCGTGGGGCAAAGAAAAGAAAGAGGCATAGCTTGTTAAACAGCTGAGTTACTTTCAATTCACTGCACAACTGTTTTGTGCTAAGTGAGATAGTTTTAAGCCTTTTTATGACTCTTATGCATAGAACGCTGCAAGAAGGGCAACACTTTCACCAAAAGTCTGAAAATTAATCACCCCAATAAGTCAGGAGATACCAGTAGAATGAACTTTATTTTAAAGCTCATTAAAAAGCTTCACAATAACACTAACAGAATTAGCATTTCCTTCATTTTATGTACCCCACATGAAAAATGTATTCTTTAGCAAAAGATGAAACGTAAGCGTTTCTGCATGCTACTAACACATTTCACCATCTTATTATCTGATAAGTGCTTTGAACTGCAATGATCAAAAACCTTAGAACACCGGATTTCTTCTGGAAAGTCCTTATGAACGGGACAGACACTGGCTTTTTATCGACGTACCCAATTAGATGTCCAGACGAAAGAAAACTACCTTGGCATCTACAAATGCCTACGAAGGTTTTGATTACAACCTTTTGAAGGAACAGTGTATGTCAGAGCATGGGCTTCTTTTCATCTTCAGTGATGCAAATGGTTAAATACTGCACAGAAGCTTAGTATGAACTCACAATTCCACAGGAATCTGAAAGTTACCAAGGCAATTTTCCTTTTAGGATAGTCATGACCAACACTATTACTATTCTTCCTCCCTTAACACAACATATCCCAGACAAGTCTTAAGAAAAAAAAATATAAATAGTCCCCCAAATGATGCATTCCACCCCCCCATCACATACGACAGCAAAAATATCTTCTGTCATGGGATGAAATAACTTGCTGCAAGTGCAGTGGTTTAGTCCAAATCCATGCTAATGGTGTTTTGATCACTTGGGTGACATTCACCAGTTTTGTTGAGGCATTTCAGAGCTTTTGTCATCTTCTCCCATGTCTTCAGTTTTATAATCACCCCGGTCACTTAATGGGTTTTCTTCCTTAGGAGAGTCAACTTTTGGTTTTGGTTGTGTCACAATAGTCTCACAGACATTGTTTAACTCCTAAAAGAAAGGGAAAAGATGTGGTCAGAATACATGTTAAAGACCTCATCAGCTTCACTACTATGAAGAGACCTGTGCCCAGAAGACTTTGAAATTTGCTTCTGTATGTTTCCCAGTCCAAACTGTTAATTACTTATTGCACCCTGAAATAAATCAGCTGGTCTACTTTGTGAAGATCTGTGGGCAAAGTTCTTTAACCCACTATTCTGGGTTTCACATGGGGTTTTTCCAAGACTATTTGTGCCTACCAGTAACACTGGAAACAACCCAAGTTTTTAAGGTGACTGAAAGATGCAAAATGTCAATAAAGCTCCACACATTTGTGTACTTTACAGTACAGTTCCTCTGCTTTGTACCAGATCTTTCTGCCCACACTAACTGCCTTTTAGGAACACTAGAGCAGTTAAGATGAAATTGGAGGAGAGGTACAGCTATTAGTCTAGCTTTTGCACTAGCCTCTAAAACTGGTCTATAGTACTTACCTGTAGCTTTGCCTTAATTTCACTTGAATGCACAGCTGGATCCTGATCCAAGCTCTTCTTAGCCTGTGCACTAACAGCATTATTCATCCACTCTACCACTTCACTAACACACTTCTCCACTTTCATCATTTCCATTTCATCGATATGAATGTATTTCTCATCCTGTCCAAATACAAATGTTCTGTATTAGTTAAGTGAAATTTTCTGTCATCCAGTTATGCCAACAAGACTATCCCAGTTGTTTACAACTTATAATCTTTACTTATTCTTAAAATAAACAGAATTGTCAACAAGCCGGATCTGTTACAGCCCACAAGAAATACAGATGTCAAAATAAAGCTTCCTTTGCCCAATAATCAAACAAGAAACCTAGTCCACACAGGGAACTGAAGATAAAATTCTTAGAGCTAATACAAAAACATCCCTTCCCTCCTAGAGTCTTACATGGGCTGAGGATAGTCTGCTATATATAGAAGGGAAACAGAGTTGTTCATCTGTAGGAGCATTCCCTACAATTCCAGTTACATAATTAGCTGGTATCAAGAGAAGAACCTACCCAGCAACACAGCCTATGATTTCAGTTTAGAATGCTAAATATGGATTCAAGTCTTAAATATACTATTTTCCATAATGCTAGTTATTTCAAGACTACGTAATAGTGAATTTCAGGACTTCAATACTGAAAGCCTTCACTTAATTCTGTGATCTGTAACTGTGAGGATATACTTGTTTCTGATGCAAGTCTCAATCTTGAACTGAATTGCCTTGTATTTCTTGAGCTGCCTTATTAAAATTCATTAAATTGAAACCTATGGGGTAAATTTTTAAAGGCAGGAATCCTATCCAGAAAATGACCTTCAAATACCAATTGCAAAAAACCCCACAAACATCCCAAAACAAAACCAGACAAAACCCACATATAATAAAGTTGGATATTTTAGTTTATTCTGAGCAGCTGTTACACTAATGCTCTCACCATGGCACAAATCTTGTTCCTGAAAGAAATGGGAAGAGGAGCACACTTAAAAAAAAGTCAATTAGCTTTTAATAGGTCAAGAATCACAGTCTAACCCTTGCTCTTTATACGAATGTCCTTTTTAGCCTGAAAACATCCAGAAGTATCTAGGAACTGAAGATATGACACACTGTGCAAGATTTTTGAGTACTGGGAAGCATCTGCCATGTTAAATTTGTGAACTATATAACAGTAGATTGCAGCTCATCTGAGAAGAGTACTCTGCCAGCTGGTAAGCCTCAGTGAAACTATGTGGTAAAAAGAAAGATACTTTAAGGCCACTTACTTTTTTCCTGAATTCCCCAGCTATTGTAGCATAATACTGGAGCCTGTGTCCCAGTTCTTCTAACAGCTTCGGTCGTTCTTCTGCTTCCTGATAGCGCATTTCAATTGGAGTACCTAATTTCTAGAAAAGGCAATTCCTGTGTGTTATGTGATTCATTAACAGCCACTAACGTTGTTTTGGACAATGTTTTGGAAATTTTGCATTTTTGACATACTAATGACCTACCTTTAAATCCTCTAATTTGTCCACGTACACCTGCTTAGCTTCATCCTCACCCTCTTCATACAGCCAGCCTTCTGTCTCTGTTAGGAGTGCAGAGAATCCCTGCAGATCCTAGGCACCAATATAATTCAACAAGTCAAGCATCAAAATATGTACCAATTGACTGTGTTTGTCCTGCAGTAACAGGATATTGGTAAATACAAATTAACTCTTAACCTCCTACATAAAAACTACATTTTGACTGCAGCTTTTGCAAAATCAAGTCACTTCAACCACACCAGCTTCTGAACTGAGAAAGACATCTACAACACAGGTAGCATTTACAGCCCTTAGTCCTTGATTAGGTCAGTGCTTGGGGTGCAGCTCTAATTCATGGTTTTGGTTATGGGTACAGCAACACTAGCATGTATTTTCTGCTAGTCACCAACTTTATTTGGGAACAAAATTTTACTCTACTTGTCACAAGATTTATTTTCAGGGCTGTGTACTACTGCTAAGCCTGAAACTAATTCTGGATCGGTCCCAGCCATCATTCAAATGAGTTATGGTTTTCAGCTATTTTCAGGGTGGTTATAAGAAAGCTGGACCAAGGAATACAAAACAGATATTTGCTGTCAGTATTTTCAGAGAAGCTCCTGAAATCATCACCTACCTTTTCACAAACAAACTTTTCATATGGTCCAGACAACTTGTCCCTGAACTCATACACATATTCCTCCACTGCATTCTTTGCATCATTTCTTTCTTTCTCCAGTTTATCTTGCATTATCATCTTCCCCTGTATAACCACAGAAAATAACTTAAGTAAAAATAAACACTACATTCAAGCAGCATTCTTCAGTGCACAGCTCCTATAAACACAGTAATCTCCCAAAGGCCTTGGCTGACGGAACTATTGGAATTCTCATTAAGCAGTGGACTCACCTAAAGAAATATGTTGCACATCTCTGGATCACAACAGTTTGAATCAATCTGTGATGCCATGCCATGGATCTATGCTCTGATACTATCGCTATAAACCACACTTCTATCTTTTGATTAACATATCAGTTTTGTGTTAGACTGTATATTAGCTCACTGTAAATTACTTGCTTTCACTCTCAAGGGTTACAGTAAAAGATCAGAGCTTGCCTTCTGAAGCAGATGAATGGTTAATAGCTGCAACCAAGAAAGCAGTCTAAACCACACTCTAACTCACCTCTGTTTCAATATACATATTAAGGAGATCTTTTCCTAACTGCCAAACCAAGTTAGCTTCAATAGGCAGTTCCACATTCTTCACTTTTATCTTGGGTTTTTTAGCTTCTGGGGGCTGATCACCTTTCTTCTCATTTGTCTGAGTTGGAGAGAAGAAAAATAAGATAATTTCCCTGACTTCTTTCTGACGTAGCAGCACTGATGGAAGAAACATTCACAGGAAGAACATGCAGAGATTTTCTCCGTTCCTTCAGAATCTTCAAAACACACTTGCGAAGCACTTCCAAAGAATTCCACTTCCTATCCTGCTCTCCTTACAGTCTATCTCATAGGCAGTAAACACTGTGCTACAGGAAGGATGTTTCTCAGCTATACAGTGTACTTGCAGGTTTTCCAAAAGTGTGCTTCAATAGCTTAGCACTATGCTAGTGATGCTGACAGTGGAAAAATGTTTTAGGTTAAAATTTTACATCTTCTACAGATGAAAAGAGCAAACCTCTAACAATATCATGCAGGTTTTTGGTTTCACATATATCATTTCCTCTTAGGTTCATGAATTCCTGATCCCAGCTTCCCTCAGCAGGCCTAATAACCCTGGCCTTTAACAGCCATTAAACAAATTGAAATGTTTGCAACCCAAACAAATTAGCTTGCATAAGGACAGGGAAGTGGGAGAGAAAGACTTCTTGCAGGAATTCTTTCACAAACTGTACAAAAATCATTATGAGATGTATGTATTATTTTTTCACAATAGAAAAGGTATAGAAATGAAAAAGATTCCAAGCACCAGGTTGCTTACTTTTTCCTGGAATATGTTACTATTTTAAAAGCCACCATTATAGAGCATAACATTTTCAACAGAGTTAAAGGGTCACTCACTTTCTTGACATCTGGGATTTTGTTTTCTTCAGAGGGAAGTTCTGATGAAGGGGGAGACTGTGACGTTTGCTGACCATCAGTTTGTACCTGGGACTGTGTTCCAGCCTCACTGTTCTCTTGCTGGATATTTTTCTGAAATGAAAGCCCAGGCACAAAGGATGTAGAAGGCATGTGCACTTGTATTTAATAAAAATTATAGGGCACTCCACTTCTGATGCGCATACTCTACAAAGTGCCCTACAAAGCATTTTGTGCACACGCAGTAACACACACGCTTTAACTAACGGAGATAAGGACTAGGTGCAAGTTCAGAAGGACTTGTTAAAAATGCTATGAATGCCAGGCTTGGCAGCATAATACCTACGTGCGTGTGTGCGCATGCTACCACTTTCTCTTACAAAAAGTAGCTTGTAGTTTATTGAGTCATAGCTTCTTAAGTTCCCCCCCTCAGAAAACTATTAAAACATCAAGTACACAACAATGCTGCATTATTCCCCAGTGTTCCCCTCCCCTTCAATGCTGTAGAGAGCAATCATAGAATACCAGGTTGGAAAGGACCTCAAGAATCATCTGGTCCAACCTTTCTAGGCAATGCATGACCTAGACTAGATGTCCCAGCACCCTGTTTACCTGAACCTTGAAAGTGTCCAATGTTGGGGCAATCCAGCTCTCCCTTTCACAAGAAGTTTCAAAAAACTTACAAAGGACTGCACATAAATCCTTTTAACACAGAGCATGGATGACTAATAATCCAAATGAAGCTCCCCTATTTGGAACAGTCTTGACAGCTACAGCAGCTATAAGTAATCCCACCCTCAAGCAACCCATCTGCTGTTATTTAGCACTTTGCCCAGTAGTTGATTTTGAAATCCACTGTTTCAAGATAGCACAAGTTTTCTCCTGTTCTTATAAAGACACTGGATTTCCTGAAAACTATGCACAGCTCAAAGTTAACCTAATTTAGAGGCTAACTTCTCCTTGGAAGAAGATGGTCTTCTTCCAAACTATGTAACAGCAGAACACACTTTCATCAGGAAGAACATTCACACACAAGTCAGGTCAACTTACATCACTTAGGCCTTCAGTAGGCCTCTGGTCCTGAGATTCCACTTCAGTTTCAACACTGACATCTTCACTGTCTTCGCTTTTAACTGGTTCTACCATGGACGCAGTGGACACACTGAAAATGCCATGAGTATTGACACGGACTTTCACTTTGACTTTAGACTTCTCTCCATCTTTCTGGGCTGCCACATTCTGGATAACATACCTACCTAAATACAAAGGAATTAATACTCACACAGTGGAATTACATACGTAACATTACAGAGCCAGGAAATTACATCCTTTTTCACAGGGGACACTTTCTAAGTATTTGATGAAGCCTCTGTGCCAATCTAATGGCCCCCAAAAGGAGGACAGCAGGGAAGGGCAACCAAAACTACGCTACTTTTCATCCAACTTTACCTTACAAAAGGGAAAATGTTGATTTTATTATAGGGTAGTTTCTCCCAACACTAGCAATACAGAGTAAATAAAAAAAGCTCACTCCCCCTTACTTGTGTTGTCTATGATGCTATAGCGGGAGGAAAGAAAATTACACAAAGATTTAGTCCAATGCCAATGTTAAGTGGCAAGTCTTTTTACTAGAAGTTACTGCCCAACACGGAGTATTTCTAGAAGTACTCTCTGCAGCTTCTAACATCCATACAAGTCTGCCATTACTTTTTACTCTAGGGCAGAATGTAATTGTTTTGTAACTCGTAACACTTGAAAGCGTTATGAAACTAAGAAACAGACTGACAGCTATTTTAACATTAAGAGAAGAATCAGATCTTCTTCACCTTAAAAGCAGACATTTTTCCTGCCTACTACATGGTTATATGTCAACACCCAAAACAATGACCTGGAGATTACGATGCTTGTGTCCACATCCACTGATCTCATGATAGGCTGGAATTACACAGGCTCACACACATTCCTTCAATAGATCTAAACCACAAGTAGACAAGCTTTTACATGCTTACTTTATAGGCTGAAGAATGTAATCGCCCCCTTCTTTTGTAAATCCAACAATACTGCAGTTATGACCTATCCTTTCTGGCATTCTCACCATAACTACTGACTCACTCATTAGAACTACTAACAGCTCTGTTCTGTGCAAAAAGTTAATGGGCAAGGAAGCCAAAATTAATCCGATTTCTAGTTCTGTTCTTACCAGTTTGCAGAACATTTTCGTTTCTTAAAACCACATAAATTGAACACTCACAAATCCCACCATCAGTCTTTATGGCAAGAGTTAGCATGAGAGGAAGTCTTTTCCTGTAACTACAAAATACTTGGGTGGTTTCTAAATACATGATTTTTGAACTTTCTGACTCTCAGCAAAACAACCACATAATTTGCTTTGAAACAGAAAAAGTAACTGATGCCTCCTGTTAGGATATCTTTTGTTAACTTTGCAGTGCATTAGGCATTTGCTGAAATATTGGTAAATCAGATGGGAGAGGTTTTTGTCACATATATCCTCCCATGTATTTTAAGAATATTTATATAGCTTAACACCACAACTCTGCTGATGTGGTATTTTAAGTGTTAACCAACAGGACAGCCATACTTGTCAAATACTTAACCAAGATTTGTCATTTCTTCTACAACTCTGAAAAATAAAAAGTTGAGCTTTCTAACTAAGGAGCTTCCTAGCAGAACCTAATAATCACTTAACAATTAATAATAGCTTTATCTTAATTTTACATGCAAATATACAACATTTAATTGCATGCTTAGAACTTAATAGCAATTATTTAATTGGCCTGTCTTTACAATCACAACCTTTTTCTAACTAACCACAACATAAACTCTTTGTAAGATGGTCAATATTGTAATTGGTCCAAAAGGATGAAAGAGCTGCTTATAAATGTTACCTATACAATTGACATCAATACTGCAGCTCTGAAGCAGCCACTATTTAGGCTGTCTTGATGAAAACTTATTCAGCATTATGTCAAACCCAGAAAGTGTAAGGGAAAAACATCCAACAGTTACTCCAGACATGTTCCAATTTTTACATGCAGGAGATTTTTCAAGCATTCCTAGCTTGCTTTAGTGATATGCAGAAAAGTTTAAAAGTTATCTTTTATAGTGATAGCCCCATTCTAGCACTGTGCATTCAGCTGCCGCTCCCCATCATTTCTTCACTGGACGGAAGCAACATATGAAGTCCAAGTTCAGTTATCTACTGAGTGGGAAAGTTGAAAATCAAGTCCTTAAGACACAAGAAAAATAAATACATAAATCACGTAACCATACTGTAACACACAATTAGAGGAGTGATTTAAGACCAAACAATGTGAGACAACACTATTACCAGGACAATTACTTACCAATTTTTGACTCAGGATATGGCACTCCATTAGGATCAGAATAAAAAGCTTCTAACTCAAATGGGCCTTTTCTATAGAATGTAAGAACCTTGGAGAAAGGTGCTGCATGATTTCTGCTGAAGACCTCATGAACCCTATAATTAAGAGGAATACCACTTTTAGCAGAATACTTCATCTGAAAAACTTCGCTCTAGGGTCAAAACTCTTCAGAGAAACATTATGTTCTGGCACATTAATCTGTCTGAACAATTCCAAGGATACTTCACTGCTGTACTGAAAGGAAAAAAAAATACTGTTGTGTACTGTACTGGGAAATTGTCCTATTCCACAAATTTTGAGTCTCAAAAGCAAGTTCAGGTGTAGATGGCAATTCAGTGACAGACTATCAGGACCTCCAAAACCTGCAAAAACACTATTTCCTGCAAAGACACTATTCTGAGCTTGGAATAGCATAATTTAAATCATAATTTGCACCCTTCCTCAATTCATCTCAGAAGACTAATTATAGCACTGTTAATTCCATACTCATTTACTTCCAGTGGCTCAGGTAAGAACCCTGACACCAGATTATTATTCATTCCTTGATTTGACAGAAAGACAACCAGCTTTACTGTGTTCTTCCTCTAGGGTCTGTCTGTTACTATACCAGTCTGATTCTAATTTCCAACTAAGTTTTGTCTCTTAACTATGGAAGGATCTCATTTAATAGCCTAAATGTGACAAAATAAGAGGTTCACCTAGAATGTGATCTTCTAGGTTAGTCTCAAAAGCATGTGACAGAACAATTAGGTTCTGCATCTACACAGAAGACAGATAAAAGGGCCTAATTACAAAGAATGAGACGGGTATGAACAGGTCCCTCTAGAACTGATGACCTCTAGAACTCAGACCTCTTTACATCCTAGACAGCAGCTGCATTTCCCACAGGCATGGCACACTTAATAGCAGAGAGGCCTGAGTCTTAAGACACTGCAATTGCAAGAAATTTCTCTTATGAAACCTTAAGAGTTAAATCCTACTATTTAGCCAGCCAAATAGCATCCATGCAAGCTCACAATACTTCCATGGTGTACTATGTTCCTACTGAAACATAAATCCAGATAGGTATTAGAAACACCTTGAGTAAAAAGCCAGAAAGTAAAGTGGGATCAGGAGCCAGTAGTTGCTCTAGCTCATTTCATATTCCAAAACCTGATAACCAGGTATGGGCAATGCAAGACAAAATACTGGTTGGCAGCTCATTCAATCACTTGGTTTTTAATCTTTATTTTTTAACATAGGAAGAGTTATGGATAAATTTTCAGTGCATGCCTTTACCACATGCCCCTTGACTGTCAACAATCTCTAGTACATGGTCTATGGGCTTTCATCATCAGAATGGCAAGATCCTTATTTACATGCAAACAAGAACTTTATCCTTGAATTATGAGGCCAAAAGCTTCATAGAACCATAGTTTGAGCTACCTACCCTTCAGTGTCCTCTGCTTCTGTGTTCCACAACAAAGATATAGGGAATGGTGTAGCATCTGTCACTGAGAATTCTCTCACTTTAAAAGCTGGAGAAAGAATTGCACACTAAACAAAAAACAGACATGCATTAAAGTTGGTTAACTGCTTTACACCACCCACCCCCAAGACAGCTAGGTATCTTCAAAGAGAACTCTGCTGACTTTACTAAAATGGAGCTGGGCAAATTGCTGGATTTCAATGGAGTATGATAAGAAAACAGAAATCTCATGCAGAAGTGTTTATGCTCTTCAGGTTATTGTGACTTTTGGCCGTATTCTTACCTTAACTTGTGAAAAAAGGTAGCAGTCTAAATGAATACCAGGACTGGAAAGAACAGAAGTGCTGCATTAGTTAGTCCTAAAATAAATGGTGTTTACCTTACAACTCCTGCTCCTTCCCCTAGAGACAACTAGCTGATAGTGATGGAAAGCAATTAGTGATATGGAGTAAAGAAACAAGTCAAATAAGAGCAGCAAGTAAACGAGTAAGTAAAGGAGAAAATGAAGAAGGTAGAATGAGTGGTTTGCTTGCAAAATATAGCTCACCAGTTGGAGACTGTAAAAATGAGGGGAAGATAGAATAAAAGTCTATGTCACATACATGGAAAGTTGGATACCAAAAACGTGAACTTGCAGTGTCTTGTTCTCATACAGTTTGTTGATTAAAAATATCTTCCCTCAGCTTAACAGCAACTTAAAATTTTTCTCATTAAAGATCCCTAGATCCTGTTCTTTTAAAGAGAGGACTGCTTATAGAATACATCCAGCATCAGCACTTTCAGTAAAGTATTGCACCACAGAGGAGTACTCTGAATGTTTTAATCAGCATAGTCCCAAAAAAGACCCAGCACGTCTGTTCCCTTAAGTACTTTAAAAAAGGACCACTTCTGCCATTTCTTGTAACTGTTTGGCTAAGTCTTCACATAAGTAAGTGCTCTCAATAAACCTAACTTTTACCAAGTGTTGCCGGTACTATACCTGCAGAGCACAGCCCCTAGCTATGGCCTCATCTGCATTCAGTGTTGTGCTGACATCCTTGCCGAAGAATTTAGCAATCCTCTCCTTGACAGCAGGAATACGGGTTGCTCCTCCCACAATCTCTACAGCAGTTACATCTTCCACTTTCAGTTGTGTTTGCTCCATTAATGAAAGCAGAGGTATCTCTATCCTTTGCAGCAGGTCAGCACACAATTCTTCAAACTGTGACCTTAGGAAAGAATCAGAGTTAACCAAAGAATGCCTGTCCCACCACTAAGATTTCCCGGCATGTTTCCAAACTGATGCTGACCAGGATTATTAACTACACTGCATAAAGACCTAAAGCTAAGCCCCTACGAGTAGACTGAAGTGACAACCATACACAAGGTAGTACATGAACAGGTGCTTACAGATTTTCCTATGCTGCCATCAATGTACTTATGTAAGACAAAGGTATTTTTTGAAAAGGTGCTATATATTTGCCTCTCAGCAGAGATTAGAGGTTAAGAAATCAGAAAACACTGATACTTCCTCTACAATGAAAAATTGTTCCCTAAATCCTGGAAGAAAAAAAATCCCTTCACTACTCTCTTGGCAGTAAAGGACTAACAGTGACTACAAATTAAGTTGTGCCTGTAACTGCATGTGATAAAGAGACACATACGCACACACAGACTTCATTTACACTCAGACCACAATCAAGTCAGCCCCACTGTCCTGCATTTCTCTGCCAGTATCTGCAGTGCAGTAAGAACAGAAAGAAGTAACAGCTTCAATTATTTCCTATCTTAAGAGCATTATGGGATTTAGGTTACTTAAAACATGCAGGAGGCATAAATATGCAGCCAGCCCCCCAGGGTCTGGTTTGTATGCATCTATCCATGGTTTTAAGAATGTATCAGCCTACAGAAAGAATCCAAGCCTCTTATACATGTATTATTACACTGAAACATTGCTCAGGTAGCTGAACACTACATTTCACAGCCTTAGTTATTCTAGCATTACAAGAATGCCACAGCTATTCAGCACTTGCACTTACTTTTTTTAGCACACTGAGCTTCTTTCAAACATGGAAAGAAACACTTGTTTAAGAAATACAGCCACCAAAGCAACTGCCTGTCTTGTACAGAACTCACCTGTTCATTTTTCCAGATACATCAGTATCATTCATGAAACACTCAATATTTAGGGAATGTCTGTGCTATTCGAACTCATTAGTTTCTTCAGCTTCTCACATTCCTGATACAGACGAAGAAGAGCTCGAACTTTTGCTTTTGGATCCAGTTTGTACTTCGATTTTATTTCTGCACAGAAGTAATCTACCAGCTTTCCGTCAAAGTTTCTTCCACCTAGGAAAGGGTCAAATGCTGTGCCAAGCACCTGGTTTCAAAGAACACAATTATTTAGCCTTATACTCAGTAAAAATCAAATGCAGTCTTCCAACATCAGCAAGTCTCTGCTTCACAGAAGGTTGGGGACAACCTTTTATCTTTATCTTCCAGTGCACAGGCTTAAGTACTTCAATCAACCACAGCAGCCAGTAACTGCTCTTCGCTTTTACAGTGGAAGTAAGACTAAGTAACGAGGTGACAATCCTAACCATCCAGTTTTAATCCATACATACAGTCATTTAGATAAAACTAAATTATAGCAGTTATATTGTAGATCTTACATTGGTGCGTTGCAAAAAATTTACAGCCTCTATTTGAAGCCATCTTAATGAAATGAAGAATACTGATAAAAATCTTCACCTTTTGACTTGTTACCACTCCCCATGCATTAAATTATTTCCCAATTTTACCAGCAAGGCAGTTTCACAAGCTATTTTATTGTAATGTCTGATAAACCCTTTCATTTTCATTTAATCTTACTACCTTTAGTTTACTCTTGTTGAATGCACAGGCCGATACTTGAAATGCAGAATGCCCCATATCAACAAACACAATTATCCGCGGCTTCTCTTCAGGAGCTGGAAGGTCTTGTTTATAAATTCCATAATTCAGAGCCACTGCAAGAAAAATGCCATATTACCCATGCAATCTCTAGTGAGTCTCCAATTGCAAGCCATCACAACCCTGTGAATATTAAGCTATAGGATCAAGAGCAGCAAGACAAATCCAGACATACACCTACACAAGGCCTTACCTACATGGAACCTTTATTCCATTAATATGTTTCAGGATCTAAGAAGCGTACCATACTTCCTCAGTCACGTGTGCTCTCCAAGTGTTTAAGCATGCAAAAATAAGCAACAAACCGGATCTGTTCATTAACAACTGATTTTTTTGCTTTGCATAGTAGTCAAAACCAAAGCATCTTCACAAAAAAACCCAAACTCGGTTTTGTATTTACAAGGGGTACCTCCCAGGCATGAAGGTTTTGTTTGAGAATGGCACAAATGGTCAGCAGAGGTTACAAAAGGCAAGAACCTCAGTCTATACAGAATTAACAGGGACAGAAGGTTCATTAAGTGTATCAAAAGTGTTAAAACAGAAGCCAGTGGGGCATGAAAACACAGGATGAAGAAGCCGTAAGACAGAACACAGCTCTGTAGCATGGATAGCAGTGTCAAAGCTAGGCAAGAAGCTGATGCAGTAACTGAAGATAAATAAAACCATAGAGTCTTGGCTACAAGGTTACATAGGGAAGGCTGAGATTTTGACATCAGATAGAATGAGCAAGAATGCACGTTTGTGTATGACCAAAAGACTCCCAAGATGAAGATATCAGCCAGGATACCAAGATTATCAGGAAAGAGAACTAGAGCCTTACGGTCAAAAGGAAGGCTGGGAATATGCACTCTGAAAAGCAACATTTTATGGTCAACACTAACACTTGCTTCAGGAGACAGTGACACCAACTCCCCCTCTCACATCAAATGCACTAGATCCAAACCATGTGGAACAAGGACAGCCAAGTTTCCCACTGATCAGACACTAAGGATTCACGGATTCTGGTGTATAACAAAGTTACCCTGCAGTTGGTGCACCCATTCTGGGCAGATGCTTTGGGGTCTGTAAAACCTCCATTAACCCCTCCCACAAGCAGTCATTAAAAGGTAGTTAATTAAAAACAAACTTTCACAAAATATATCCGTTATATCCTTGAGATCTAGATTTGGCTGAAATTGCGTATTGGTCTGTTTCACATAACATTTTTATCTCTGAGCAAACTGAACACACTGCCTTTGTTTCCAAGCTAAAAAATTAATTCATGAACTTGGTAAGTCTCAGCAGAATTTGCCTTTCATTAAAAACAAACAACTAAGTATTTTTCTTTTATGCCCTACTGTACTTTAGGACCCCTTCCCCAGAGATATAATCAAAGATTCTTACATTTAAAATATCAGAGAAACTTGTATGGCACTCATTAGCCTTGCAAGGTAAAGAAAAAGAAATAATCAGAAATGCTACAGGCTACACAGTAAAGAAAGGCTGATGGCGCTAAGGGCAGGAAGAGCTATATGCTTTTCTGGTGGCCTGAGATGTTCTGACAAACACAAAGGAAGTGAAAAATGCCCTGTTTTGCAAGGCCTAGGCCTTTAATTGGCTTGTATTGTGAGAGGTCATCTTTGAATTGGGTATGAAGGGTTACTTTTGTTTCAATACAGGAAGAGGTTGGAAAGGTACTCTTTAGAGACTGCTAAGATCATAAACACCTTTTTTTTTCCTCCTGTAAATTAACAGAAGAGCAACAAGCTTTTAGAATGTTCATCTCATGTCCGATCTTTCAAGTCAGTCCTGTTTCTTAAAGTAGCCAAATGCACCCTCCATCACACCTTCCATTTGCAGAAAACTGCCATTTCACCCTACTTACCTGCTGTCATGTCATTCATTAATCTAAGACAATTTAATCCAACAATCTGAGCTGCATCTAGAAGAGACCTCCTTTCAGCATCTGTGAAAAATGATGGAACCTGAAGAAAGGAAGAATGGGAAGTTATTTCCAGAAAATGAGACGCCACACTGCTTATTTGAAAGAATTCATTTAAAAACATCTATCCCTCCTCCTCAAGGAAGACACTTGATCACTGCAAGTCTTTTGACATGCAACTACTAACTGTACTGAATTAAGACTTCAAATATTCTACTCAACCAAGCTGAAATGGAATTAAACAAGAGGAATACGTTGTTGCAAATTTGCTACAGATCTCTAGCACTGGCATTGGAAAGTGATCTTTGATGTCCTCAGGGACAGAATCTCCATCATTAGAAGACACTTCTCAGGTATTGACCAGAGAACAATCTCTTCTAATAACAGAACTAAACATTCTAGATACAATATGTGACAGTCTTATTCAAAGACCCATTGAGAATCCAGAGACAGATGTTATTTTATACTCAGCCTTTGCAATGGAATGACTGTTCTGTATCTGAAGTAATCTTCTGTGCAGTCATAAACAGAAAAACAAATTAACTTACTGAGAGGATGAACAGAAACTAAGAGCAGGACAGGAACAAAGGCTTTCAGCTGCCAGAGGGCGAACTTCAATAAGCAAAGGTGTCTTCAATGAGTAATTAGTGTGCTTAGTCATGGAAACAAACTGCAGCAGAAGGATATGTACCTGGATCCCAGAAATACTCTGGGTCTGAAAGTACAAAAGTCTCCCAGAGAGTAAGTTAATGAAGTGTGCCAGTGTCTGGAATATAGAAGTGGCCATGGGATTTCTTTAAGCCACAAGCTCTAAAGCTAGTTAGGATTAATCCCTTTCTGAGTGCTTATGCAGTGTTCTTTTCACTCTACACGAACAGAAACAAAATGTGCTCGATAGCTGAAGTTAAAAGACAATGTCCCTGTGCACTACAATTACTTACAGAAATAACACAGTCTGTTACTGGCTTTTTCAGGTTACTCTCTGCTGTCTCCTTTAATTTAGTCAATAACATAGCCGAAATCTGTTCCACACTAAAGATATGCTCTTCATCCATGTACATGACCTGGATAGAAGAAACAGGTAAAATAATTGCATTATTTCAACTGGAGGAAAAATTACTTATGTTTAATGTTGCTTGATACACTGCTAATACTCTATCAACCATGACATACTTAATTATTTCATTACAGAACTTCACTTTCCAGTTTAATTTCCCAGTTGAGTGTCTACAGTAGCAATAATTCCATGTTCAGACTTACAGCATTAAGAACTGTATCAAGCCAATAGACAAAGGAAATGGCTAGGAAGTAATTTAAAAGGTGGCACAAGTCTAAACTGTGACTAAAGCTAGACATGGTTACACAGCATTATTCCAAAGAAGTAAAAATAGCTATAAATTTTTCAAACTGCTGCCAACTGCACAAAAGTCAAGTATTTCTTGCTGTTTTCCTGACATGTTAATGCTTCTGCTCATATATGAGAAGAATCTCTGAAAGGAAGAACTGCACCACAACAGTTCACCTATGCATGTAAAACAACTAAAAGCTTAAGGTGAACCTCAGCAAAAAGATCATTTGTTGCTCCCTTACCAAGAAATCTGAATCACCATTTTAGTGCGTAACAGAATAAACAGCAACGATGAAGTGAAGGAATGTTACAACTGATTCTTGAAAATAGCACTTGCCTTTGATTCACAACTGTCCAACTCGGGGAAAAAAACCCAACCATTTCACAGTTTTAATAGAAAAATTGTTCTCTAAACATCCCAGCATTACTGAATGTTACTTAAAACTTTTTACCAGTTAAAACCACTAATTTGTTCTCCAAATAGCCAGAGAACAAAGAAATACCAAGTAGCACTGTCTCCCAATATTTGACTCTCATATAGTAAGACTCCTACACACACTAATTAAAAGAAAACATTCACTTCTGTCTGAATTTACCTGTTAATTTCGCAAGAGTACAGACAACATACGAAAAAGCACCTCCTCTTTTGTAAAGCTTGACTATTTTTCCAGTCAATGGAATAACTGTGTCATCTTCTCTGTAACCTATATTTGTTACCTCGGCCTGACCTATACTGAAAAAAGCAGCAAACTAAATTCACACCCTAAACGAGGGTCTTCATTAGTGAAACAGCACTGCCTGTTATGCCAGCAAGACTTCATGATCAATATTTTTCTATACTCCTGTAAACGAATATGCTGTTATTTAATTGTACCCATTCCAAGAAAAGCTGATATTGTGTCAGCAAACTCCCTGAAATGTAAGCAATTTGTACCTGTAATGTGGTACAAACTGGTTTTGAACATCTGTTGCAAGTAACTTATACCAGGCAGTCCATTAAAGACAGACATGTTGCTCATTTATAGCAATTATTCTAAAGAAGAGTTCCTGCTACTTTACAAGGAATTTGTAACCGTGTAATTAGATCGTTGCAATGCATTCCACACAAGAGTGACAGAAAGGTTAATAGTCTGAAGTAAAACCATACGACCTCATAATTATCTTAGCAGTGTTTTTTCTGGGATGTTTTGAGATGGATGTGCAATTTACCAACAAGGAAGCTCACATTTCAGCAATTACTTGCAAATGAACCTTAAGTTGATAGTTAACATCTGCTATTTCAAGATGAAGCTGTCTATTCATACAAAAGCTCTTATTTAACAGAAAGGTTAAAGAAAACCTTTAGGGTAATTAAAAGAAACCTGTATTTTCATGACTAGGTGCTGAAGTGTAAACTTTTAAATTTAGCTATAAAACCCCAAAATATAGACTGCAGATTTACCTTTACTCCAACTCCACCATTCTTCATAGGAACCAAATCATAGCTCAACTTCTCTTTTTCCTTTTGAACAAAAGGATCATTAAATGCACGGCCATGGAATCTCTTGAAGTTAGAAACTGTGTTATGTGCATGAGTAATTTGCTGTAAAGAAAAACAGGAAATTTAGAAATCCACTGTTTATCAGCCTGCAGAGTTCAGTGCTGGCCTGTATGACCCCACGCATCAGACAAGTTTTAAGCCAACTGCTTGTTCACTTGTCATATGTTTTTGTAACACCTGTAATTACTATCTGTTCTTGTATATGAGCTCATTATTACAGAAGATTATACAAGTCAGAGGCACAGATACTTACAGACCATTATACATTAATGATTATAAGGATTACAGAAGTATCTCTAAAACCTTGAAGCAATCAGGTGAGCAATAAGAGGATCTTCAGTATCTAGTACTATAGCCGCCTAATTTAAAATCATAGATTTGTTAAGGTTGGAAAAGACTTTTATGATCGTTAAGTCCACCACTAAACCATGTCCCTAAGCACCACATCTACAAGTCCTTTAAATACACCAGGGATGGCAATACTACCACTGTCCTGGGCAGCCTGTTCCAAAGCTTGGCAACCATTTTGGTGAAGAATTTTTTACTAATATCCAATCTAAACCTTCCCTGGAGCAACTTGAAGCAACTTCCTCTTGTCCTATCACTCATTACCTGGGAGAAGAGACTGATATCTACCTCGACACAACCTCCTAGTCAGGTAGAGAACCAGAAGGTCCCCCTGAACCTTCGTTTCTCCAGGGAAACAGTCTCAGTTCCCTCAGCTGCTCCTCACAGGACTTGCTCCCTAGACCCATCACCACCTTCGTTGCCCATCTCTGAACCCGCTCCAGCACCTCAATGTCTGTCTTGTAGTGAGGGCCCAGAACTGAACACAGGATTTGAGGTGCAGCCTCACCAATGCTGAGTATAGGGGGATGATTACTGCCCTGACCCTGCTGGACACACTATGTCTGATACAAGCCAGGATGCCATTGCCCTTCTTGGCCACCTGGGCACAAGCTGGTTCATGTTCAGTAGCCCCAGGTCCTTTTGCACCAGCAGCTTTCCGGTCACTCTTCCCCCAACCTGTAGTGCTGCATGGGGCTGTGTAACACAAGTGCAGGACCCAGGACTGAGCCTTGTTAAACCTCACACAGCTGGCCTTGGCCCACTGATTCAACCTGTACAGATCCCTCAGCAGAGCCTTCCTATCCTCCAGCAGATCAACACTCCCAGCCAACTTAGGGCTGTCTGCAAACTTACCAAGGGTGCGCTCAATCTCCTTGCTCACATCACTGATAAAGATACTAAACGGAACTGTCCCGGTACTGATCCCTGGGGAGCACCAATGTGACAGGCTGCCAACTGTATCTACCTCCTTTCTCCACCACTCTTCAGGCTTGTCCATTCAGCCAGTTTTTTATCCAGCAAAGACTACACCCATCCAAGCCACGAGTAGCCAGTTTCTCCAGGAGAATGCTCTGGGAAATGGTACAAAAGGCTTTACACTGAAGTTGAGGTAGACAGCATCTACAGTCTCCCTCATTCACCAAATGGGTCACCTTCACATGATGAGGCTCACCAAGCAGAACCTGTCTTTCATAAACCCATGCTGGCTGGGTCTGACCACCTTATGTGCCATGTGATGGCACTCAAGGTGATATGCTCTACAACCTTCCAAAGCACTGAGGTCAGGCTAACAGGCCTGTAGCTCTCCAGATCCCCATTCCACCCCTTCTTATGGATGGGCATAACACTTGCTACCTCCAGTCCACTGGGTCCTCCTTGGTTACCCAGGACTGCTGATAAATAATGGGAAGTGGCTCAGTGAGCACTTCCATCAGCTCCCTCAGTACCCTTGGGTGGATCCCATTCGGCCATAATAGACTTGTGCGTGCCAAAGTGGTATATCAGGTCATTGACCATTTCCCTTTGGACAGGCGAGCTTCATTTTGCTCCCTGTCCCTGTTTTCCAGCTCAGCAGCTGGGTACTCCAAGAACAACTGGTATTACTATTAACAGTAATTATTACTGCCACACCACACCCTTTTCACCCATTCTGGTCACCAGTGCTCCCCAACAGCTTTTTCCTTGAGGACAGACACAGGGGACAGCAGGGCTTGGCCATGGTTGCTCCAGGACTGATCCCACCTGCTGCTCTAGCCTGAGTCACAGGCTCCTGGTGTCTCTCCCAGATCCCCAGCTCAGGAAACCCCTATGCACCACACCAGAGTGCTCTGCTGCCAACTGTACTGGCACCACAGCCGCTCAACTCGGCATCTGCATGACAGAATTCAGACAGAATTCAAATAGTTGAAGACAACAACCAGCTTCACAAGTAGTTGCAATGCTTGTAAACTGGTACTCCAAGCCCAGCCACCCTATCCCATTAACAGCAAACAGTTGCTTTCACAGTTACTAAGCTCCTAACTAAGTCTCCCCATACATTTCACTATGTACTTTTTTCCCCTTGCGCTACTTTTAAACCATGTCATTCCCCTGTTCATGTTTACCTTGCAGCTATTCAAATTCTTGCACCAGACTGAAGGATTCAGTGCACAAGCAGCAAGAAATGCGAGACTCTCTTTTGGCAACAATGACTGCTTAAAGTATATACTAAAAGTACATCCACAGAACCAACTGACCTAGAGAAGCATTCTTTATCAGGAATACAATGCAAAACAGAAATTAGACAACTAGTCTGGCCCTAAAGAGATACTGCAAGTATCTCAGAGCAGAATAAATCCTATTCTATTGGAACGAAACTACAAAAGTGCATTGTTCTCTCCAGAATAGGCAGGCACCAAGAGAATGCATGATACCAACTCAAACGATGAGCATCCATCCAGAGGAATTTCTAGCATGAACTACCCTCAAAGGAAAGCATCAGTTTCTTATTGCACACAATTTTCCATCATGGAATTGAAAAACTCAAGCTACACCTGAGATTAGAAAACTATGTAAGTATGACAGTTCTCCAACAGAAAAGCTCCCTGACAAAAGAGCACATCATTAACCCATGCTATTCAACATACTTTCAGAAAGGCCTGTGTGTGGAGAGGAAGATGTCACACCCGCATCCGCTACTAGGAATAATCCTTGGTCTAATTGACAAACAGTACTCAGCAATTATTAGTAAGAGCACAAGTTAGTACAGGCCAAAAATCATGCCAGGAGCTATTCCAGTAGTTTAATGCAATGGAGTATTTAGGTTCCCATGTCCAAGATCATTTCCCAACATGGTTTCATTTATTTTTATAGCCTATAACTTCAGAGTACTTCAATGCTACGTAATTCACAGCTGTATTGCTGAAGAACATAGAAACAAAAATTATTAGCACACAGTGGTCAGAGAAGCACAAACACTCTAGTACCTTCTATAGCCTAATTTAGAATTAGCCTCAGAGCTTTTTCTAAGAGAACAATCCTTAGATATTTTTAGCTTAACTGTATGTCATTAGGTCTGCAGCATGCTTTGCTATCTTCCTACTAAGTCACAATTAAAAAAGCTGAGAATTATGATCTGTTAACTAACATACTGTTCTTAACTCCAGTGATACAGACTTACCTAAAGGAAACAAATTCCCTGAAAATTCACTCCACCAGCAGCTCCTCAGGTGATAAAGCAAGAGAGCACCTCTGAGTATCATGAGCTACCTCGCACAATCATGTTGTTGAAGTCACCAGTCAAAATATTTTTGCTTTTTTCTTTTGTTATGGGGAGGTGGTGTGCTGAGGTTTGGTTTTTCATGATTATTAGTTTTGTTTGTTTGTTGGGGTTTTTGCCTTTTATTAACCAAGAAACTTGTTCAAATAAAACCTGTGATCATTTTACTCATTGATTTTAGTAGCTATTACACCCTAGGACACTGAAAACACAACTCACAGTTGTGCATGTCAAGAAATTTCTACCTTTAGAAATCAAAGAAACAGGATTTACATCTCAAGTGGTCAGCCAAACCAGACCAATTACAGCAAGAGAAATAAATGTTCTGATGTCTTTTAGAATGTTTAGTACCACATATCTTTCTTCTAGTAAAAATACTTGGTTTTAACAGGACAACAAAGCATGAAAAAGACAATATAGTAACGTATTATAAAGGTTAGTCTGAAGAACTGGAGTCACAGGCGTTCATCACTGCAAATGCATGCTTTTAAACGCAATTCAAGAGATGAACTCTACTTCACATTCAGTTTACTTCATATTTTCAATGGCACTTACTAGAATAATCTAATATTACTGGAACACACCCAAGAGTACATAGGATTCAGATCACTTGCTGTTTTGAGTAACAACTCATTTCTGCACACTGATGAATCATACTAGTTTCCAACTTGAAACTGGAAGCAGTCTAATAAACAAAAGCAATGCTAAACTTAAATTTCAGGAAAAAATATAAACACATGCATTGACTTTATTACTCCAAATGCTAACCTGTGACCAAGTGTATGTGTGCTAGTGAAGACATAACCTATTCACACTGCCTTGCCTGATTAAAATTAAAAGGGGAGCTACTGGGGGGGGGGGGGGGGGAGTTTTAGTGCTCTCTCCATGGAAACCCACTGCAGTCCTTTTACTACAGAGATCCGCACAGGCCAGCGGGGGCTGCATGCTTGGCCTCCACTGGCAGCAGTTATGTAACAATCTACCACACAATACCGACGGGTTTATTTAACCATTACACTTAGTTATTCCAAGACTTGTCAGAATTAAGCTGTCCTTGTAAGCTGGAAATACTGCTTTAATGAAGATTCAATCTTCCATAATACTTTAATCAGAGGAAAAGAAAAAACAAACCCACCACAAAAAGCAGCACTAAGGACTTACACCTTCAAAACCACCAGCATTTACCTTCCAGTGAAACCAAAGGCTGTAAGGTAACCAAGCAGCTTTAACAATCTGAGCCAAGACTCTCCCTTTGCATCTAGTTTTAAGAAATTATACACAGCATTTTATTTTTTTTTCCTTCAAGTGCAAGGAAAACCTTACATACAAATATTAACAAAAGAAACCTGATGACCTGAAGCTGTCAGGAGAAGAATGTGTTCACCTGGAAAATATTACGATAAATGAAATAAAGCAGCAATGGTCTAGTAAAATCATCCTGCACCTCCCTGGAAGGTGCATGGCAGCACAGTTACGTAGCATCTCTCAAGTAAGAGGCTTGACAAGGAAAACTAAGTTTTTTGTTTTAACTAGAGCGAGCCAACTCTCTTTACACCCACTGGCACTCCAACAGTTTGCACTGGCCAATTCAGCGCTGCAAACAAATAGCAGAAAATGACCTACCTGGTTTTTAGCCGAGACACCAATAGCTCTGTTTTTGGGTCCAAACGAAACCACCGATCTGAAAAGAGCAACAGGCTAACTCAGTACTGACAATAAACGGGGCTGAGGGCTGTCACGGATACATTTTCTCAACTGCAAAGTCTTTCTGCTTAAGTGCCATTCTTCCAACTTGTGCCAAAACGACATGATAAGGATCTTATCCACCCTCAAGCCTGGGCTCGAATCCAAGACTCCTCACAAAGATTCGTACAAACAGTTAAACATGAAAATAACAATTAAGAGCTCGTGCCCCGACTACGTCCTGTTCCTCTGTCCTTGGCTGCTCATAACTTCACAATAAACTCCTGCTTTGAGACAGAGGCTTTCTCTACCCGACCTCAGACTGCAGAACTGCTCCGAGGCAGTTAGAGTCCACCCGAACGCGGAGAGACAGAGCCGCGTGTGCGCTATCCCCGTGTCCCATTTACACCAGACTGCCCCCCGGGGATTCTCCTCGCAAATTCCGGCTTTGCCGCACCATTACCGAAGAAATTTTCCCGCCGCGGACCACCCTTGTGTCCATGTCCGTGCCCGCAGGACACGTTCCTGTCCCGATTCGGGGGGACGGGACCCCGGCCGTGGAACACCGCTCCGCTACCCCCCCCCCCCCCCCCCAAGAAGCTTCCAGCATCTTCCAGCGCGGGCCCTCCACCGCCCACGGACGGGTTGCCCCCCCACCCGCCAGGGACCCCGCCGCCGTAACCCATCACCTCCCCACCCCCCGAGCTCCTCACTCACGGCGTGCACCGGTCGCTGAACTCGTTGGCCACGGTCTCGATGCCGCCGGCCCGCGCCACAGCGATGTAGCAGCTCTGGCAGCCCAGGTCAAAGCCCACCACTGCCATGGCCCCGCCGCGGGGAAGGAAGGCCCTTGCCCCGCCTTGCCTCGGCTTGGGTCGGCTCGGCTCGCTGCCGGCGCTGCTGCCGCCAGTACCGCGCGCAGGCGGGAGGGGAGGGAGCGGGGCCGGCGCCGCCGCTTTAAATATGACAATGAGACGAAGTTTCCAGAAACTGCGGCAACCACTCACCGGCTCCACGTGCGGCTTCCGCTTCCGCCTTCGGCCGCGTTCTCGAACAATTCCCGCCAATCGGCGCCGCCGCCTCCCCGTGACGCGACCGTTGTCGTGGCGACCGCGGACGCCGCCGACGCCGCTAAGGGAGGAAGCGGGGCGGGGCTGCCCCGGCCCCGGTCGGAGTCGGCCTGGCAGGGGTGGGGCCAGGCGGGAAGGGGGCGGGCGGTGGCTCCTGCCCGCCCCGTGGTAGCCGGCAAACGGCTCCTCAGCGCGGTGCGGCGGGAGCTCGGGAGGGGTCTGTTCGGTGTGCGATCTCGGTTCCGTCGCCTGCGCTTTCCAGCCCGTCTGCTCGCCTCCGCCTTTCTCGCAGAGTGGCGGGGCTTTTCTCCCGCGCGGGGGTTGCTCGTGGGGCCGGGCTGCCGGAGAGCAGGGGTCGTGCGGAGAGCCCTGCTGCTGCTTGCTGACAGAAAAAGTGTTGGGCGGGGGTGGCAGTGGCTGTGCGGGCGCTGAGGTAGCGTTGAAGTGCTGTAAATGGCGGTACGCGCCTGTAGCGCCCGCTCTGCCGGTGGCGGAGCGGAACTAGCCCGAGTCTAGACGCGGGTGGCGGGGGAACGGCTGAGCCCGGGTGGGCGGCACGGAGGAGCAGAGCTCGCCAGCCGATAGAGAGAGCGGCATGGCGGGGGCTGTATAAGGAACTACTGAGACGCAGGGGAGGTGCCGGTGTGCTCCGTTGTCCAGTGTGCTGCTCAGCTCCTCTGGTCAAGGAGCTTGCTTTTTGCTGAGCCTATACATGTGGCAGAGTGGAAGAGAAGCAGTTACCTGTGATAATATCCTTACTCCTCTAGTACACTGGGGACTGGACTGTAGAGCTGACTATCACATTGTTACGGGTATCCCCCACTGTGCTGTTGGGATGCTCTTATGGCCTAGCAAAATGTAACAGCACACATTAAATACATTCATGCTATAGATCATTTGGCCTCCTTAAAAGGACTTTTATCTCTGTCCAGTTCCGCAATCTGCTGTAATATAAATGTCCTGTTGCCTTGTAGCTGTCTTGTTCTGTCTGTTCAGTTCTTCATCCCCTGCTACAGGCAGGCCTTAATCTCCTGCATTCTGTTATCAGAGGCATGGCAGGCACAGATCTTGATCTTGTTTGCCAGTGGTAAGTTTGTTAGATGCTGCCCTTCTGGTCCTGACTGTTAGAAAGAGTGAGGAGAGATGGTTGCATTCAGAATCCTGGGTATCCCTCTGTAGAAGAGGCAAAACATCAGTATTTTGCCCCTACTTACTTCCTAGGTACTGTGCTTTCCTAATGCTTCACTTCTGAGTTGGGTAATATTCAATTCTGTTTTGGATCTTGACCCCTCCTGAGTATATATAGGGAGGAATTGGTTCCCTAAAACAATGCTTGCCTTTTTCAGAAGAGCTACATACCTGAAAAATATACTGAGATCAGTGTGTTACTAGCTGAGGATCCAGCTTCTAACTTCAGAACAAGCTGGCAGGTTGGCCAGGCAGTACTGTCTGTGTTTGTTGATGAGGTTTCCTGCCCCTCCTCAACATGGTAAATATTCCTGATAATACATTTCCCATTTTAAATTAGAAGGTAGAGTTCTTTAGAATATTTATGTGCTTAAATATCCTGCTTTTTCCTGGGTGATAAGGAAATGCTGGAAATGCTTCTGCTGCCTTCATGACCTAGTAGTTTCGTTGATTGTTTAGAAAATTCTGTTGTGGCAATTAATGAACATACAGCATACCCACTAGTTTAAGTGCCACTGTAGATGATGAAAGTAGATGCCGAACATTCCTTTTGCTTTTTCTGTTTTGCTGTACATTGTTTATCCTTGAATAGAAATAAGTAGAACTTGACTGTTTGCCCAGATTTGCAGCTGGTCTCTAAAGGCAGAAAAATGTTAAGCTCAGCAGTGAGTTTGGAAGTTATTCTGCCTGGCACCATCTGTCTGATGGCGCGGTACAGTGTTGTGCAGTGCAGTGGTGAAACTTCAGTGAACTGGGATCCCTGCATAGGAATAATTGTTTCTTCAGCAGCATAGAGCAGAAGCACATTTGATAGTGACTTGCTATCTGTGAGGTCAGTTTCCACTGTGGAACTGTAAGTGGTGTTGAGGGTTGGGGAAGACTAAAAGGAAGATAAGAACTGGTGAAGAATGTAATAGCGGTAAGATGCTTGCTTCAGATGGTCCCTAAGGTGGGGCCAGGGGCAGCTGAAACAGTGGTGAGGGCCCTTCTGAAAAAGTAGCTGGTGCTACATGTTGCCAGCAATTCCGTAAGATGGAGACACTGTGGCTGTGGATGTCGCCCCTGCGTCACCAGGAAGTGCTCTGTGGAAGAGCAAGTTTGGTCATTACAGTGTGAGTAAGAACCCTGTTTTTCATCACTGATAAAGGCCAACAAGCATAAGATCAAAGAGCCATTTCAGTCAGTAAGGTGTACAGCAGTGACAATGTCAAGTCCTGTGGCCGAGCGCTGCGTCAAGGTGGATCTCCCAGAGCCAGAAGAGCCTGAGCAAAAGCTAAGTGACCTGGCAGGAGCCAGCAGCAAGGCTGACCTGGCTTGGGCATTTCCAGGAGCAACTGCAGCAGATTTAAAGGGCCCTGGGGAGCACAGGCAACACAGCAGTCTGCACAGGAGGGTGCGCAGGGAGTGCCCTGTACCCTGCTTGTAGACCCACAGCCCAGAGAAGTGCTCTGCCAGAATGATGGTCATTCTTCTCACAATTAAAATGAGGGTTTCGATAGAGAAAGCTCCTGAGATGTCTGAAGCTTCCATCCATACGGAGCTGGTAAAGAAGGAGACTTCAGTACAGGAGGTAGATTGCAGTGAGTGCTCAGCCCTTCTGCAGAAAAGGAAGTACCTGCACAAGATATGCACAGGCTGATGATCTGTTGTGTCAGGTGGCTGAGTCGCAGGAAGCAGTTAAAGGCTTTGCAATAGTAGAGGGGCTAGGCACAGATAGATGGGTGGTTTCAGAGCCATGCTCCTGTGGCAGACACCACAGAGGATGAGGTACGTTGGACTCTGGTGACCCACAAAAGCAGGGCTCCAGTTCAGTCAGCACCCTCCAGCATTGCAACCAAAACCAGATATGAAGCTTTAACAGCTATAGACACCCATGAGCAAGGTCTGCAGGGAGAAACTGTGCCAGCATGATTAGTGCTCATGATGGGTGACTGTTAAGGGGCACTGAGGCACCCATCTGTCACCTGACAGGAGGCACATGAAGTGCGCTGCCTTTGGGAGCTAAGGTCCGAGATATTGTGAGGGAGTGCCACAACTTGTCAAGAGCACAGACTAGTACCCACTGCTACTCCCTCATGTGAGCATGAATGATGCCACAAGCTGGAACCTGGGCAGAATCAAGGAGGACTGCAAAGCCCTGCGGGTGCAAGCAAAAAGTATTGATGCCCAAGTTATCTTTCTCCTGTTTTTACCAGTGAGAGGAAAGGCTGTGGCCAGAAATACATGTATAAGGCAAATCAACTCTGGCTTTGTGACTGGTGGTGCCAAGCACCTTAAGTGTGTGTATAGCTGTAAGAGATCCTCTTGCACCTCTCCTGGGAAACCTGCATGCTTGATTACCTCTCCAAGCGGAGACTCCAGGCATCTGTCCTTTCTGAACTAGAGATAGGCAGGGTTGCTTAAGGACAGTTAACTCTCTTGTATGGGGGTGTCGTGGTTTAAGTCCCCAACCCCCCCACGCAGTTTTCTCGCTCACTCACTCTTCTCTCTTTCTTCCCCCAGTCCCGAAGGGATGAGGAGGAGAATCAAAAAAAAAAAACAAAAAAAAACCAACTCGCACAGGTTGAGATAAGAACAGTTTAGTAACTAAGGTATAACACAAATCACTACTGCTACCACCAGTAATAATACAAGAGAAATACAAGGAAAGAGAATACAACTGCTCACCAAGCCCCACCCAGCCAGTGCACCCCCCAGCAGCGAACCCCGCAATGCCAAAACCTGACCATGCCGTGCACACCCAGTCCACCACCACCACCACCACCACACCCTTCAGGGTCTCTGCCCTCCGTTTTCACATCCTGCACATGATGTGCTGTGGTATGGAATAACCTCTTTGGTCAGTTTGGGTCAGGTGCCCTGTCTCTGCTTCCTCCCGGCTCCTCCTCCTCCCTGGTAGAGCATGAGATTCAGAAAGTCCTTGGCCAGACCAAAACATTGCCAAGCAGTAACTGAAAACACTGGTGTTATCAGCGCTGCTCCCAGGCCCAAAATCAAAAACACAGCACTGCACCAGCTACCAAGAAGGAGAAAAACGACTGCTGCTGCTGAACCCATGACAGGGGGGTAGGGAGACCCTGTAGTTATTTTCTGCTGGGGTTTACTTGTGTTGGAAAGCTTGTGAGCCCAGGAACTGCAATTAGCAGTATGCTGCCCTTAGGTTGTCACATCAGTGTTTACTGAATGGCCATGTGGATAGGCATGCTGGTCTGATGCAAAATTTCTGTTAATGTTCTTCTTGGTAGCTGTCAACTAGTCTGGGATCTTGATGCTGCTGGGAAGAGGAAGGTTCTGTGGTTCCTGCTTTCTCATTGTTCAGTGTGATGTAGGATCCTTACACATTGATACTCTATTTCAACCTCTGTGTCTGGCAATGCACCAACTGTTGCAGCTTGTCATCAGAATATAATGATTGCCCCATGTTTTTAAACTTTTCAAGGTTGTCTTGCACAGTTAAGATGATTGTTGCTCAGTCTACTCAAATATTCTATCTATTTAGGTGTTTAGCTTATGGTAAATAAGGAGAAACTTTGGTGACAAAAGTTTATCTGTTGTGGATTTTCCTTTACTCCTCAGCATGCACAGGGATTTCAGCTATGTCAGAGCTCTTACTGTCTGTGACAGTTCAGGGTTTCTTTAAACGTGTCCACATTCTGTCTTCTAGAAAAGAGCAACCTGGCCTTCATCAGTGCAAGCAATGCTTTAAAATGGTAGCTAGTCAGGCCTTTAAATAATTTTTCATATTTGTTTTGAATGTGCTATGTTGTGGCCTCTACCAGAGCATTAGTAAGGGTGTTAAGAAACTGAATTGCACATGGGAACAGGAGTTACCTCATCTGTTAAACCAGTTCTAATGTTGGTAAACTATCATGGGGTGTGGAGGTAGAATGACATTAGTGTTGGACATTAGTATCCATGACATTAGTATCCATGCAGGGAATATTACCATTGTAAATCATGACCTAAGTGAACTAAAGAGGTGTAGAAGGCCAGGCATCATGGAACATAACATAGAAATCTATTGAATACTTGGGATTTCTGCTGTGTTGCTAGGGGCCCAAACAGAGATGTACAGGAGTTCTGGTGGGACAGCAGAATCAGCACTCTTTGTACATAATCATCATATTTTATTTATAACAGAAAACAGGAAAGCCCATCCCCACATAGGCAGGCAACAACTGAACACTGCATTACAAGTAAATAGGTCTTTGTGTTATTTCTCTGGGGGCTGTATATATTCTCACTTTCCATTTGTGGGTTGAGCTGTATTCCAGCCCATGCTATCATTCTAATCTATTTGGAGGTTGCCTGTGCCAGCTTTACTGCATCTGACATTCCGTAACCATGAGTAGTTGTTTCCTATGATAGTGCACGATAGACATGGTGGTCAGTTTGAGCTCCTGCACCATTTCTGTCTCTCTTCATTTCAGAAGGCCTTTAATGCAAACTTAACAAGATTATGGTTCATTTGTTTATGGGTTCCAGGCTAAGTTTAGAAGGGTAAAGAGCATTTGAGATTGTAGCTTATTCCAAAGAGAGGCTGACATTCCTATCAAGTCATAGTTCTCTAGAAATACGAATTAGTTCACTAGATAGCTCCATCAGTCTCACCTTGCTGTAAAATGCTGTACTGCAGCTTTTTTCTTTTACTAATTTTCATACCCCTGTGTCACCACTGTATGATATTTATTTTCATGTATATAAACATTTCGTAAATCAAGTGAAAAATAGGACGGTAATAAGGAAAATAGTGTGAAATGCCAAATGTTTATTCAACTATATGAAGCAACAAGTAACAGATTATGCTTGTAAAATAGCTGAGTGTTTTCATTTGGCTTTTTTTTGGTCTCTTCTGTATAGGAAGTGTTAATGATACTGTTCTACAGTATTATCTTTGTTACCACTTTGATCTGTGTGCTTACCCTGGAGAAAGAAACAGTGAATGAAGAGGGTATATCACCAATGTGGTAGCGTAAGCAGCCTGAAGCATAGCAACCAATAGGCAGTGCTTTCTAAAGGTCTCAAATCTGGGCTGTGCTGTTCAGAGCATCTCTACTGTGGGGAATATCCACTCTAAACAAAGTGTGCAGCCTTTCTGGTCAGGGAAATAAACTTCACTTGATAGGTTTTTGCATGCTTCCTGGTAAAAGCCTTGGCACTTGGCAAATTCTAATGTGACTCTTCACAGCTCTGGCCGTGTCTCAGCATACTTTAGCACATGGCATAGCATGGGTCTGAATCCCAGAGTAACCAAGAGGGTGATGCTTTGTCTTCCTGACACTATGAATAGAAATCTTAACCCAAAAGTAACTTTTTAATCTGAAACAAGGCTGTCTTTTTCCTTTATTTATTTTTAATTTTCACACCTGTTAGTCGATGTATGTGCGTATAAAACATGAATTAAAATGGAGCAGGCTTTGCTTTTGAGGTTAAAGTGAGTTCCTCAAAAAATCTGATTGTGAATGTTTGCTTTGGTTGCTGGGAAGCAACCATTCTTTAGATTTAATAAAACACAGAACTAAGACTGAAACTAAATAATGCAAAGGTGGAGAATGTAAGCTAAATGTGACTGTCAATGTCATTGTAAACTTCTTAGTTCTATTCGCTTGTATGTACAGATGTTTTCATTCTTTCACTTAAAAAACTGGATTGGCCTGGTGGAAAATGTAAAGACTTTAGGAAAAGAACAGTTACACTTTATTTACTTTGTATTTAGTAAATTTATTACAGCAAGGTAAGCATACCATAAATGCTTTCCAGATGCAAAATTATGGATTTCAGGAATATTCAAATAATACTAAACCTGAAGTGTTCATTAATCTGAAATACTTGCTTATGTGTTTATAATTCCCTCATAACCTTTTTTTTTTTTCCTGTTGATTAAATAGAAAAGTGTTTTGCATAAGAAAATAGCGCAAACCAAATTGAATGTAGGTGACCAGCTGCAAAGCACTGATTGGAAGTAGTGAGGAGTTGAACAGTTTTTAAGTAAATATGGAATCAGATTATGTAATCTCTCTGATGCTTAAGTGCCATTAATAAAATAAACACACTTGTAAAAGCAAAAAGGTTGCAAAACAAGGAGTCAGTCTGGATTTAAAAAAAATCATTGGATTTTTGACTGGTTTGTGTATATAAAATCAAAGGAACTGAATGTTATTTTTAAATAGAGAAATAAAAATGTGTGTAAATGAAAACTGGGGAGAGGGGAATGGAGAAAACTAAGCTAAGTTAATAGTACTTGATCTGATAGCAAACCATCTGGCAATATGCTGCCAAGTCATTATGTATCATTTATATGACTGTGCTAATTAGATGTGTGCAGGTTATGCAGATTCCTTGTGCTTTCAAGGTTGGTAGAATGTTTAAAAAAATAATACTTGCAATATTGGCATGACATGTACTTGTTAAGAATTTTTGACAATAATCCAGGCCATTTTTTCACTGGAAAATATCCCACGCAATGCAAAGACTTATTTTGACTTATTAAAAAAACCCCGAACCATCAATAAACCCCCACCAATACTAATACCAGTTATCTTCCGTAGAGACACTAAGAAATTAATCTCTTCTTCACTAACTTGCTGAAAATATATCGACTAAGCAGTCAGGCCTGAACAGCACAAGAATGTAACTAACTAGATAGATACACATACACTACAGGTTAGAGTAAGCATGCTTTGAGAGAGCACATAATAAAACATCTTTTAAAAGAGTGTGTTAGTGGTACTGAGCCTGTGCACATACAAATCCAACATTTGCATTTTTTTTTTCTTGAAAGGAATGTATGTAATTTCTCTGCTTGTGTTGTCACATCAACAGTTGCCACAAATGGAGTACTAGAAAAGTTTTCTTTGAGTGTTTGCAGCATGTCTATAGTTAGAATATAGCACAGCTATCGTTAGAATAAATTGGCTATTATAAACATATGACAAGCTTAAACATGCTGCCACAGAAATCTGTTAATAAAATGTATTTTGAGAATTACAAACTTCAAGCTGTCTTCATATGAAAGCTACAAAAATCTGTTGGATAGACTATATGGATATTCTATCCATATAATTCTATCCATATTCTATCCATATAACTTGGGTATATGGAAAGTTAAAAGTCAACAGGCTGAGTAATTACTCCAGCTCCTTTTCCTCATGGAATGTCTCAAATGTGGTACATACAAAACTATAGAAATTATTCTTTTGAGGAAACAAAACATTTCACTGCAGGGATATAGATCTTAAGACTACACTTTGTGATGTGGATACTTGTGCAAATATGTGTGACTTGTGTGTTTTTCTTATATTGCTGTGTGTGGTTTCTTGTATTTACGTTTATAACCCATTTGGAAGAGTTGAAGCTAACTCTAAGAGCTGGCAGCATGCTTTATGGTGCTCTGCAAAGTGGTGTAAGTAATCCATTGTTTAGATTTACTTAAAGACTTAGAATTACTTACACAAGAAAGGGGTATATGCTTATAAGAACATTATTTTTTATTTTAGGCATAGTAATGTAATATTCTTCTAGTAGACAGATGAGAGCAAAGTTCAGAACAAAACTGAGATGTACGTTTTTAACAGTGACTGTCATTAATGAGCTCTTGGTAAACTTTTCCAGTATAATAAACTTGTTTGAATTCTTTATAGTTACAGATGGCTGCTCTTCTAATAAGTTACTGGCCTTTGAACATGCGCTAGATTCAGGGCTCCATGGATGAAAATTGCATTGCTGTGCAAGAGACTTGATTTCAGTAGTGAAGTCCATGCCCTGCTTGGAACAAGCTGAAGGCTGATCCCTATAAGAGGCCTCGACTGGGTGGGCCCAAGGGTGTGAAACTAAAATAATGAGGACCTGAGAAAAATGCTGGTTAATGTGTTTTGACAGTCTGAATTTACCTGGGCTGTGCTAGTATCTATTTTATGGAGAATTCAAGCTGAAAACAAAAGAAATATGAGATATTTACCTGTTTTGAATTTTACCACATCTGTTAATCTGATGTCTGAGCCAAGCCTCAGCATACAGGTATGATTACTAATAAGCAGTAACTAGAGTTTGTTGGGGTTTTTTTTTTTTTTTTGGTTGTTGGTTGGGTTTGGTTTGGTTTGGGTTGGTTTTTTTTTGTGGGGATTTTTTTGGGTTTTTTTTTGCTTCTTCTTGAATCAAGAAAAACAAGATTGTGTATAACTTCTGGACATTGGGTGGCACCATTGCCTCATGTAAGTTGCCATATAGATGCCTCCTAGCTTCAGTATTACAGGGTTGACTCAGCTCCCTTTTTGCCTTTGGCATAACTATATAAGGCAAGTCAAAAAGCAGTCATCTTGCTTTAAATGGTAGTGGATTTCTGACCAAGTTTAAGGAACTGCTGTTTGGTTTCAAGTGCTAATTTACAGATCTGTGAAGCTCTTAACTGAAACAGGAAGATACTCTTTACAGGCAAGCTGCTGTTGTGTGTGTGTGCCTCAGCCAGCCTGTTGGGAAGCTCTGCACTAATGTAAAAAGCAGGAACAGCACCTGTGTGTTCTACTGTTTTTAATAAAACTTAAGTTTAAGATTATCTTTTAATTAAGAGCCGATTTGCTCAGTGCCATGGCTGTTAAGACCCAGTCCGTTGCATCTTCTGGCTGGAACTGGGAAAGAGGAGACAGAAGAGGATACTCAGGACTGGTGGTGTTTTGTGTAAAGCTGTGTAAAGAGCTCTTTATTGCTGTTCAGCGGCATAACACACTGGGCATGTCCACAGTGCAGTCTGTCTTAAATGAATGGGTTTGTTTTAGAACTTCATATTTTGGGGGGCTTGGTAATACTTCATGATTTTGACATCAATTTCCTAAACTTCTTTTGACTTTTGTATTTCCTCTGCATCATGTTAATTTGACATTGCTGTATTTGATTGGTTCTGTACCACACAGTGACATTCTATGTTTGGTTTCTTTGTTTTGATCCAGTGCCATTTGACTTTCTGTATCAAAAGCGAAATAAAATAGTCCTAAGGGAGCAACTGCTGGTGGGTATAATCTAAAACTGCTTTGAGATAAATACAGGCTGTGATGGGTGCAATTGCTCTGAAGTGGCTCCTAAGGGCCATTTCATTACTGAAAATTTCTGGCATGAGGAGTGCTCTGTTTCCTACTGTCAGTTTTGCTCAATAAGCTCCTCACCCGGTTAACTGTCCCAGCCCTTGTTTTCTCTTACCCCTGTCAGCAGGAGAAAGCAAATGCCACATTTAAGATCAGGATGCAGAATTAGTTTTCAGACAGAATGAAAAACTCTTTTTATTGCACAGGGATGTTTTTGTGATTTTGTTCATGTCAGGGATTGGTTGTTAGGTGACTATTCATGAGCAGTGATGGTTGGCAAGCTCAGAATTTAATCATTTTACCTTTAATGACTGACTTTTTTGCAAAGTAATTATTTTTAAATGCTGTTTTGCCTTAAGTGGGGGGCCTCAATAGGCAGAAAATACCAACTTTTGTCCTTGGAATCAGTTTGTAAGCTCAAAGTTATAGATTGATTTTGTAGGTATGTGTCAAAGAGGTGTCATATGCTATTCTTCTCCCTACCATCACAGAAAAGGAGGTTAATTTAGCCTAGGAAGGCCCTCTTGAGATCACCTGGTCTAATGCCCAGCTCAAAACAGGACTGTCTCTGGAGGTGCTCAGGCTCCTATCTGGTAGGTTTGGTATGTCTCCCAGGGTGGCGATTCTTCAGCCTCTCTGGACAGAATTGTCTCAGTGTCATTTACTGTGAGAATGAAGACCCTGGGCCCACTGTAAGAGAGAATCTGGTTCGAGACCATCTTAGGAACCTGAACATGCACAAGTCCATGGGACCTGATGAAATCCATCCGCAGGTCCTGAAGGAGCTGGCAAATGAAGTTGCTAAGCCACTCTCCATCATATTTAAAAAATCATGGCAGTCAGGTGAAGTTCCTCACTCCTGGAAAAAGGGAAATATAACCCCCATTTTCAAGAAGGGGAAAATGGATGACTCGGGGAACTACAGACCAGTCAGCCTCACCTCTGTGCCTGGCAAAATCTTGGAGCGGATTCTCCTGGAAGGCATGCTAAGGCACATTGTTGTGGTTTCAGCCCCTCAATAACTCATGAAGTTTACTCTCTCCCTCCCTCCCTCCCTCCACTCTGTTTCTTCCCCCAGCCCCGGGGGGATGGGGAGGAAAATCAAAAGAATGCAACTCGCACAGGTTGAGATAAGAACAGTTCAGTAACTAAGGTATAACACAAATCACTGCTGCTACCACCAGTAATAATACAAGAGAAATACAAGGAAAGAGAATACAACTGCTCACCAAGCCCGACCCAGCCAGTGCACCCCCAGCGGCAAACCCCCCACTGCACCACCACACCCTTCCGGGTCTCTGCCCTCTGGTTTTACATCCTGGACATGACGTGCTGTGGTATGGAATAACCTCTTTGGTCAGTTTGGATCAGGTGTCCTGTCTCTGCTTCCTCCCGGCTTCCCTTCCTCCCTGGCATAGCATGAGACTCAGAAAGTCCTTGGCCAGACCAAAACATTAGCAAGCAGTAACTGAAAACACTGGTGTTATCAGCGCTGCTCCCAGGCCCAAAATCAAAAACACAGCGCTGCACCAGCTACCAGGAAGGAGAAAAATGACTGCTGCTGCTAAACCCATGACATGTTGAAAAACAACAAGGTTCTTGGTGACAGCCAGCATGGCTTCACTAAGGGGAAATCCTGCCTGACCAATTTGGTGGCCTTCTATGATGGGGCTACAGAACTGATGGACAGGGGTAGAGCAGTTGATGTCATCTACCTGGACTTGTGCAAAGCTTTCAACACTGTCCCACATGGCATCCTTGTCTCTAAGTTGGAGAGACATCAATTTGATAGGTGGACCACTCAGTGGATAAAGAACTGGCTGGATGGCCTCATGCAGAGTTGTGCTCAATGACTCAATGTCCAGCTGGAGACCAGTAACGAGTGGTGTCCCTCAGGGATCGGTGTTGGAATCGGTCTTGTTCAACATCTTTGTTGGTGACATGGACAGTGGGATTGAGTGCGCCCTCAGCAAGTTTGCCGATTACACCAAGCTGTGTGGTTCGGTTGATACGCTGGAGGGAAGGAATACCTTGACGCGCTTGTGAGGTGGGCTGATGCCAACCTGATGAAGTTTAATCATGGCAAGTGCAAGGTCCTCCACCTGGGTGGGAGCAATCCCAGGCACAGCTCCAGGTTGGGCAGAGAAGAGATTCAGAGCAGCCCTGCAGAGAAGGACTTGGGGGTGTTGGTTGATGAGAAAATGAACATGAGCCGGCTGCAGTGTGTGCACTCGCAGCCCAGAAAGCCAACCGTATCCTGGGCTGCATCAAAAGGAGCGTGACCAGCAGGTTGAAGGAGATGATCCTGTCCCTCTACTCTGCTCTCGTGAGACCTCACTTGGAGTCTTGTGTACAGTTCTGGTGTCCTCAACATAAAAAGGACATGGAAGTGTTGGAACAAGTGCAGAGGAGGACCACAAGGATGCTCAGGGGACTGGAGCACCTCCCGGATGAAGATAGGATGAGAAAGTTGGGGCTGTTGAGCCTGAAGAAGAGAAGGCGGTGTGGAGACCTCATAGCAGCCTTCCAGTATCTGCAGGGGGCCTATAGGGATGCTGGGGAGGGACTCTTCATGAGGGATTGTAGTGAGAGGACAAGGGGTAATAGGTTTAAACTTAAACAGGGGAAGTTTAGATTGGATATGAGGAAGAAATTCTTTACAGTGAGGGAGGTGAGGCACTGGAGTGGGCTTCCCAAGGGAGCTGTGAATGCTCCATCGCTGGTGGTGTTCAAGGCCGGGTTGGACAGTGCATTGGGTGGCATGGTTTAGTGTGATGTGTCCTTGCCCACGGCATTGGGGTTGGAATGACCTTAAGGCCCTTTCCAGTCCAAACCTGTCTGTGACTTTATGAAACCATCAGCCTTTTTTGTTATATTCATTCATGCCATCACCTAGAGTGTTCTTATCTAAGTGTAATCCCTGCACTTCTTGGGATTACTAGCAATAAAAGCTGTGAGACAGACATATCCCAAAGTCTTTGTTAAACATAGTTGAGATGTTGCATACTCCTAAGGATTTTTTTTTTCTGCCGAATTGGCATGTCATAATGACTTTTGAGTTTATTCCTGGGCTGTCATAGTTTACAATGCAGCTGTCATGATGTAAAACAAAATACGTGGAAGCCTTTTGTGAGATATGGGACATCTTGAGGCAATAATCCCAACAACTGATGTAGGTTAGTCAGTGCTTGAGTGATCATGTTACTTACAGCTCATCAAAACAGCAGACAAATTGAAGACATTCAGAGGACATTATTTTACCACTCACTCCCAGTGTTCCTTGAGCAACTTGGTTTTTTCCCTGCCGATATGACTTAGCACAGAATAGAGAAGGGCAGGTGATTCTTCAGGCTCTTTAAAATATACAGAAGCATTCTATTCCTATATGGTTTTGCTCCATTAAATTCCTTGCTGTTCATCTATACATTCTCAGTTGACAAGGTAATATTATCAGAAACTGATAAAAAGACACTATCAGGTAGGTTAGGACTAACATTTTGTATTTTCAAATAGCGGCACTTGCAAGGAAAATATAAAGAGCTGAGGCATGCTTCGTAGAGGCAGTTCTGTGTCAGATGGAAGCAGTAGGAGACCAAACAGGAGAGTATAAAGTCTGACAGTTGTTTTAGGCAAGCTGTTCATTTGACCAAAGGAGTGGGCAATATGCCTTTGGCTTATAATTGAGACTGAAAGTGTTATCCTTGTTTCTCCTTGACTGCAGTACAAAGATAGGAGCATAAATCATCTTCTTCTCATCCCCTGACAGCCACAAGAAATCAGAATAATGCTTTTCCCCCTAGTTTTAACCTGGCAGCTATTTGTCTGCAGATACTGATTCTGAAAAGAGTTTATACAATAGCTTTTCAGGAGTGTTGTACTAAAAATACAAACGAAAATATAAAACTTATAAAATAAAAATATACAAATAATTTATAACTGAACCTTCTTGTCACTATCACATGGGATTAAATAATTTCCATCAGTTCTGAACCTAGATAAATCTAGATAAAAAGATTTTATTTTAAAAATAACCTCATGAATTAAAACTGGGGACAAACACTTGAGCTTCCAAAAGTAGAAAAGGAAAATTTTATCATTGCACACAGTTGAATGTGACAAAATATTAGTATGAACTTAAAGATAATAAGGTCCTTTCCACAGGACTCTGACAGTCTGAATTCCTTCTCTGATATGATAGGTTAGTACAGTAATTTTCAGGTAGACTGGATAATCTTAAGGTTTTTTTGACAGGTTAGAGCTACTGTAGTAAAAAAAAAAAAGCCAAAGAGGAGGTAGAATTTTAGGAATGCAGCATGAATAAAGCCAACATGGTGACTTTGTGTAGCTATGGAAAACATCTGAGGATGATCTAAGATCTTGTCAGTAAAAGTTAATGTCTAGCCAATATGACAAGAAAGAATGAGAATCAGATTCTGCAACTTAACTATACTTAACTGATTCTTAACTAATTCTGTGGCAAGGAGGGATAGCTGAGTTACTGATTAAAGTGTAGGAAAAGAAGTGTGAAAGGTTGCCAGCTGAGTAGGGGGAGGGAGAGAGGGAATTTAGTTTCTAGGTTCACCTTCCAAAGAATTCTGGCTTCTGAATACCAAGCTTGCATCTCTCCCACAGACCTACTGATTTACTGCTACTGTGTGCTTTAAACAAGCAAATTTAAGAAATACGAACTTGATAAGGTTATATTCTTTATGCTACCTGAATAATAACCATTTTAGACTTCCTGCAGAGCTGAGATTATCCGATCAGCAATTTGAAAGTGTGGTCTACAAGGGAGACTGAAACAATGACATCTAAGCATTTGTCTTAAGGCATTATGGGGATCTGTGTCAAGTTCCACAGTTTGATAGGCCTCCTGTTTCTCATCTGTGGCTTAGTCTGTAATGGCTGAAAGGTGTTAAAATACCTTTGTCCTCCTGTGCTACCCTGAGTGTATATACTCTGCCTCTTGGACAGTCTTATAAACCTCAGAAAATACACCACCTAAGGTGTTTTCAGAGTTTCTGTGCCGGATAACACAAAGGAGCTGTTAGGTAGACATTACTTGCCACGTCTTTGATCCATCTCTACAGTCTTCTAAGCATTTGTGACTGATCACTTCATGCCCAGTGGATTTCCAGGTCCTCTCTAAAGCATGTGTAATCTAATAACAGCAGTCTCTATAATGAGAAATTGCTTGGTTGGACTCTGTCTCCAGGAATCTCTGCTATAGCCCCAGATTTGTTCTCCACAAAGCTTTGATTGAGTGCCCTAAGACTTACCTCAAGATGTTTTCAAATATTAATTAAGTGCAAGTGGCCTGCAGATTAACCCAAGAAGGAGGGAGACTAAACTCAGACTACTTTGTGGGCTACCACAGGGGTTGACTGGATCTCCCTTGGTGGTTTGGTTGTCAGGCTTACATCGCACATGTGCTCCGATACTGCAACTTTATCAATTCTGAGCAAGGAGGGTCAAGTCCCAGGCCAAGTGTCACTGACCGACTCCTGTCTACATCACTCAGTCCTTTGCCTGCCATTGCCAGTTTCTCCTGTGAAGAGCTATTTAGAGTGGTCTGAGTGGGATAAGGGAGTGTAGCTAAAAGTTGAGAAAGGCTGTCTATCAGAGCTCCCACGCTTGAGCTCACTGTCGAGCATTTGAGAAATGTAGATTGGGTATTAGCTGGAATGGTGCATTCCTAATGGAATGGAACTATCATCGAATTACACTCTGGAGTAGCTGAAAGCTGTGAAATTCTCTTCCCATATGCATATTTTGATTCAAAAAGGAATTGGGTGATTCTGGACCCATTTGGATTGGTTTTGCTGATTTCCGCGGGATTAGTCACAGCTTAAAGTTATGCCCCTGCTTACGTAACTTGTCAAGTAGGACAGAGGTCAAACTACAGCAACCTAAGGAAGAGCTGGAGCAGAACTTGACTTCTTTGATTAACAGGCCTGTCTCTGACAGAAGTGCCTAGGTGGTCCATCCATTGAAAGGAACTGTATGAGTATGCGGTCATTCCTGGATTAGTTAAACATTTTTCAAATGGCTAACACAACAAAGTAGTTCAGTCAAGTTCTCTAAATCATGAATTGCTATTGTGTCTGGTTCATAATTTCCCTCTTCTCCCATACTATATTCCTTCTACAGGAACAGATGACACAGCCATCAGAGTATCCTGAATCACTGCTAGCTGCCTGCACATAAGGGCAAACCACCTTTGAACCATGTGCCAGTCTGGTCAGTTGCAAGTGTTGTCACCCTGTCACCTGTCTCTGAACTTCTCTCACTGTTCCCTTTTTGTCTGACATGGTAACCTGAGTATTTCCATTGGGACTACAGATTCTTTGCTTTTTTTTTTTTTTGGTAGCCATTTGATTCATGAAAAAGGCTAAAGGTGTAAGGACTTACATTTATCACGCAAATAGTTCTGTTGATCTCTTAACTGCTTATGCACATAAAGTGTTTTCAGAACCAAAATCGTAGGTGAAAAGTTGTCCCCATTCCAGTCACTGACAATTTTCAGTTACTGAAACATTGCTTTTTCTCTCGCATCAAATTGTCAAGCAGAAGTAAATCAGCAAAGCTTTCACAAATCCATAAGAAAACACAACCTCGGAAATTTTAGAGGCTTCAATGCCACAATTTAGGATACCTCCTACAATTTATTTCCTCCTTCCTCCTCCCAGCCCTGAATATAGGATTATAGTGCTATTTTTTCTTAACAGTTGGAGAAAATTAGGTTTCATGGTGGAGTTCCATATTTCTAGGGAGGTTGCTATAATGAAATTTCTCTTATATTTGCGAGAAACCAAACATTGATTACACCTCAGCAAAAGGTTGGAGGTTTGGCTTTTTCCTTACTGACTTGCTGCATAGGGAAACATTAGAACATGGATGTAATCTTAATCATTTTGAAAGTGAAAAGCTTAATGTTAATCCCAGCTGTTGTGGTCATGATATTTGTGACATGAATACTTCTGTAAACCAGCACAGAACAGGGAAATGGGAGAAAGGGCAGGAAACTCCGCTGGAACTTACAAGGGAAAAGAAATGCAGATGTATGTGTGAATCCTCCTGCTTAACAGATTTTATATTGTTATAAGCATAGAAATGGAGGGTTAACGTAACACTTTGTGTTCCTGGTAATGAGTATGGACATAGAATCAGAGGGACAAATGTAGTATAAAAGTTTTTATTTAAATTGCACTAGAATTGTTTTTCTTGAGGCCAGTAACTTTTTTAGTGATTCAGAATGTCAGCAACAAGCAGTTGTTCTCTAAGGCAATAACAAACTGTGGTCGCTTACTCTTGCCTCCTGTTTTTCCTCTGTCTTCCACCCCCTGCAATATAAGGGAGGTAGAAAATACATAAAACAAGTCTAACACCCCAAGGCGGTCTGGCTGATCTATTTCTGTTGAGAAAGTTTTAAAGTGTGAAGTCTGCTACCAGGTTACAGTGATATAAATGTGCTTGCCTGAACTTTCAGTGAGAATGATCATTTATCACTATGAAAAGATTTCCATTCATCTTCAAAATCCCGTCTCTGGCATGCCTCAGGTACCCTATTGTATGCACTTCATCTGTCAGAAAAAGAATGTGGTAGATCTAGAAGCTGCAGAGTTTTGAGGAAAGGTCCAAGCTAGGTCCCATGCTCTTGGCCTTACTGGATTAAAAATACAGGAAGTTTATGGCTGACCTGAGCACTGCACTGTTTGTCTCCAGTGAGATCAGGGTGTAGTGAATGGCTGGGCTGATAGGAAGGTTCTGTGTGGAAAGTATTTGATGGAAAAACACAGACCTTGCTGAGATTCAAGTCTACACATATACCCAGTGCGTAAGGAAACCTATGGGTACTGGCTGTTATGCTCAAAATCACTTTTAAGGGCAAAGAGGCATGCCTTATGTTAAGTAAGGCCAAGAATTTCTTGTTACTATAGTTTGAATGTGAAGAATCTGTAATTATTAATACAGGTCTAATTGCTAAGGAAGACTGACAGTGCCATGCAAATTTTATACACACTGCTGGGTTTTCCTCCTTTTCCTGCTCACCCTTCTCTGGCTCCCCAGGGTCTGGAGGTTGAGGTTCTGCGGTCTGGGGTGTACAGGTGAATGTCGCAGCAAGTTGTCAGCGTGTCAACTGCTTCACTGTGACAGGGTTGACATTCCTGTGGATGATTTCTTTTTCCTTGCTCCAGGATCCATGCGGGGTAATTTTCTTCTTTGCTAACAGGTTTTGCACTCTTGATCTTTCTTCGTTCATATGTAGCTGTTACGTTCAAATTTCCTTCCTGTATTGTGACATTTATGCGTATCAGATATTACTTCTTTGTTTCCCATTATCCCTAAAGCCAGTTTTGTGCAGCTCCCAGTCTGCATTTCTTTATGGGAGGTGTTCCCTATGGGTGAGCTGTGTGTAGCTGCAGAGTTCTCTGGTGCCAAGGCTGTGGCCCCCTCATGTTGAGTGCCCGCACTCAAAGATGCACCTCGTCTCCACTCTTGGCTGCACAGATTTCAACCTAGAAACCCCGTCTGCGGACTTTCTGGGAAGTTAATGCACCATTGGGAATTAAAGACGTTACGAATTCGGTAACAGCTGCTGGGTGGTCAGCCACGGCCGCGCCGCGCCGTGACAATTCCGGGCGGGCTGTTCAGTCCGTAGCCGTCCGGGGCTGCCGGAGCTCCGGGTGCGCGGGGACAGCCCGACACGGGGGGGGGGCAGCTGTGCCGCTGCCTCCCGCCAGAGGGCGCCGCTGCGCCGCTCCGCCCCGTCCCTCCCCCCGGCGGTGGCGGCCGGTCGTGCCGGGCCCTGGCGGGGGGGCGGCACCGCCAGCAGCCGGAGGCCGCTCGCCCCGTTCCTGCGGCAGAGGCGGGCCGCCGGGCGCACCGAGCCCCGCTCCTCCGGACCCAGCCGTGCGCCTCGGCGGCCCGTGGCGACATGTCTCGGGAGCCCGGCTGCAAGCGCTGCGTCCTTCTCGCTGCGTGCGCTCACCTCTTCTTTCTTCTCCCGCTGCTCCGCACCCGGGGTGAGTGGCCGGGGGCCGGACCGGGCCGCCATGGCGAGGTGACGGGAGGAGAGCCGGAGTGCTCGGCCGCTCCGCGGAGGTGTTGAGAGGAGGAGGGCGCAGGACGGAGCTGGAGAGCTGGGGGTGCCCTGGAGCAGCCGCTTCCTCGCCCGTCCGTCCCGCCCCGTGGGTGAAGCGGGCGGGCCGGCGGCGGAGCCCCTTCGCCGAAGTTTGTTGGCGAGCCGGGCTGCGGCGCGGAGTGGGCGGCGCGGGCGCCCCTCAGCGGCCCCCGCTCACGGAGCCGGTGCCTGCCGGCTCCCGGACCGCTCCCCGTGCTCCGGGCCCCCTTCCGCGGGGGGCGCGGGGAACGGCGACCCTTCTGCGCCCGGCGGCGCGGGGCAGCGGACAGCCCTCGCGTGAAACCCGCCCCTCGGGTGTCAGCCCTTGAGGTCAGGGGGATCTCCTCTGAAGAGCCAGCTGAAGCTCGCTCGTGCTCTGGTGGGGTCAGCGCCTCGCTGAGCGGAGTTGCTGAGGGGAAGTGCCAAGGCAGTGTGGCCTGGGTAAAATGTCAGCGTAGAGAAAAAGCACCGCATTACTGTGTGCTAGGGATGTTCTTAATGCGTCTAGCCAGGTGGGAGAAGATGAGAAGGGCTAGTAGTGTGTCGGCAGTTGGATCGCTACAGGCTCTTGGAGTTAGGAGCTGTTGCTGTGAGTGCAAGAGGCAGGAACAAGTATTTGCATCTGTTCTGTTTCCCATTAGCTTTGCTCCTGAATGCTTCCATCTCTGTCAGCAGAGGCTTGTCAGGTTGTTCTGAGCCTATGGATTTGTTTTTCTTCCTCTCCTGTGGCTTGTGGATCAAAATCCTGCAAGGGGAGCTTGGTACAAGTAAATCCTGATTCCAGCGAAGTAAAACAGTGATATTTTGATTTTTCTCCTGTAAACCCCTTTTTATTTCACCTCTGCAGCTTGGGCTTTGGAGGAGATCTAATACTCCACTGCTCTCCTAAAGCTGTGTTTCATTCTTTCCAGGGTGAGTAGTTTTGCTCCAGTGCTTCAGCAAGGTACTGTAGCGCTGGTAACCTTGAACAGATTGTCATCACAGTCAGAGAATAGCAGCTTCGATTTTCCCTGTGTGTGTATATGTATTTATTGTGCATACATACACACCCGCCCGCAGGTAGAAGGCAGCAGTGGTGAAACCTGAGTTCTTGCTTGTGCAATTACCTCTTGTTTAGTAGGTCTCAGTTAATGCTGGTGTACAGTTTGTTCACAGGACGTTTATTGCAGTATCATGGTTTTCTTGTAGTTTTAAAAATGTCTTTTTAAATTAAAATCTTTTCTTTCCTAAATACCCCATGCTTTTGAGACGACCAGTCTTTTTCTTAGAAAACAGAAATAATTTGGATTACATTTTGCAGAATAAAATAGCATGTCTGATGGCAGTTAAGTCATTTCATACATTCTGGCTTGCAGGTGGCAGCTTGCAGAATGGGGGAACATATTCAGATGATTTTGTTTGGTCTTAATTCTAGACAATCATAGGGGATAATGATGATGCTTCTACTGCTTTTCTTTGCTTGCCTTTATTATAAAGATAGTGGTGTACACAGCACTCATTTAGACATTTCAGTGGTTTGCAGTGGTGATTTCATCTGCCTTCTTCCCATATGTGCCATTAGTGTAAGGAAATAAAATGAGTTGCTTTTATGACAAGCTTCAGATGCTGGATATTTGCTTGCATCATCCCCTCCACTTCCTCCTTCCCTCTTTCTCTAAATTGTAATTAAAAATATAAAGAAATCATATGTTAAATGTTTTATCTGTACAACATAATCAATGGCTATTATTATTTGAAGTGGTTATTATTAATCAGGGGTTTGCCATACGTAAGTCATAGAATCATCACTTTTTTGTGGCTCATTCAAACTGATCCACAGCCCTGTGAGGTGTTTGGAATGACTCTAGGGTCAGGCAGCCTCAAATCAGATTGTAAAAGAGGAAGATAACAGAAGTGTTGCCTTTCTGCTTCGAATGGATTTTGTCTGTGAAAGGAAAAATGAACTCCTCAGTTTTTAACATCCTTTGCACTCAAAGGATGTAAATGTTTGGAAGTTGTTTACACTGGAAAGGGTAGTAATGAAGAAAGGATTACATATACATTTGTAATGCAATATTATATCACTATATATATTTATACAGTATACTGTAATTTAATACTACAGTATTTACATCCATTTTCCTAATTGTTTGTTGGCACATATTCCTGCAGTTCTGCTGCTAAACAATGATAATAAATGATTTTTACATTCTCATGTTATATGCAAGCCTGTTTACTTGAGAAAAATAAAACAGGAATTGAAGCTCCTTACATTGCATTCTCTGATTAAATTTCTGGTTTTTGAATGGAAAATCCGAAATGTTGTCTAGCTTTTTCAGTGGATTTTAATTATGCTTTCAGAAGAAATTAAGATAGGATTGATGAAAATAAAGAGCTTTATTTCTAAAATTTCTTTCCTTTTCCTACTTATCCTCAGTTTTTGAGCATTTAGCAAAAGGAGGGGAGGTCTGGCAGTTGACACATACAGCTTCTCTCTGCTTGTGCCAGGTGATATAGCTGTGTGTGTTAGCAAACTTCAAAGTATGCAATGCATCAAATAATGACATAACAAAAACAAAATTAAGAGGTCCATTTAAGACAGTGCCTTGCTATTTTTTTTCTGCTTTAGAAAGCTTTGTTTGCAAGAAATGATGCAGTTAATCATTCTAGCCTTTTTGGTTACTGTGGTGCCTAGCAGTTTGAACTTCTACCAGCTAATCAGTTTCTTCTCTCAGTGTTTATTTTCCCTGTGCTCTGTGGTAAGTCAGTGGTCCCTGTGAGCTATGCTTGCACTGCATCAAAAAACTCAAAGGGACTAGAGGAAATTCTGGATTTTGCAAAGGTACCTCTAGCTCCAGAGATTGATGTGTGTCTTGGGGAGCTCTGTACTGAAAGAAATCTGTTGCAGTTGTCTGAATTAATAATGATGTTTGGACATGGAAAGTTACTGTTTTGTTATAGGAGCATAGTAGCTCCCAGACATAGATCATCCTTGTTTGTGCATGTGCATTTTACAGACAACAAAAAGATATCCTTGCCACAGAGAGTTTACTTTTCTACCTGTGTTGTACAACTAATCTGGTCACTAGCTGTATGTGTAGTTAGAATTTTTCTATCTGAGGTCCCCTCCTGGGCACACATTTCTCTTGGGAGTAAATAGTGGGTGGATCTTAGAGATGTCCAGTTGTGCTCAGGTACTGCATTTCCTACCTATCCTTTAGGACCTTTGTTGATCAGTTGTATGCCAGCCACATTTACCACATTATTCTGATGCCACCCTTTTCCCAGTAAATTCTTAGAAGAAGGTACTTATTTCCAGGCTATCGTGTTGCTTAGGCAGAACAGTCCTGGCTATATGTTAGTAAGACTTGAATTTACCCCACAAGCTCATCCCAGTTTACTTCTTAAGACTGCTTTACTCATATCAAATTATGTGTGCAGAGCAGATTTGCTAATAAGGTAGTAGAGGGGCCGCAGCATTTTGTTGCTAAAATAAATTCATACAGTGTGCCTTAGTGAAAAGCTTGGTTGCTGCTGGGTGAATACTGAAGGCTTTTCTTCTGGTGTCTTCAGGGGTCTGCTAATCTGTTTAGTGAATGGTTCTTCAGTAGTTTAAAAATAGTCTGAACAGTTCTTGTCTTATTAAAATGTACTAAGTGGAAAAAATCTTTCTGGAATATTTAATGTAAAAGATAACAAGTTGGTTTAATGTGTTTATTTGTTGGAAAAGAAGGGGAGGCTGCATGTCTGAAATCACTGGGAGTAAGAATAGTGGTATAGAGAGATATTTCAGTGTTCATCCGAGATATTGGTTTGTTTAATAAATGATATGTGCGAGTGTTGAAGTTGCACTGTATATCAGGACAGCTGCAAAAGAAGTAATTTTTAGCCAGGCATGTTCAGTCTACCACTGTCCTCAACCATATAGAAAGATTGATGTGGAAGGTGGTCCAGGAGAGCTGGTTGATTTTTCCACGTTCGTCTCCTGCAAGCTCAAGAATGGTCCGTACCCATGTTCAGGAAGGCAAGCAAAGATGGCGGGAGGCCTACAGACATGGACAAGGAGCTCAAAACCCAGGCATGGAAAGGAAGCATGCAAGAGATGGAAACAGGATCAAGTCATTCCAGGAGTAATATGGAGACACTGTCTTGAGAGTGCAGGTATGCTGTTAGGAATGCCAGAACCCATGTGGAGTTGAATCTGGCAAGGTATTTGACGTGTGAAAAGCAAGAAAAGGGGCTTCTACAGGTGTATCAGCAGCAAAAGGGAAACTAGGGAAACATGTTTCTGAATGGGGAGAGAGACTTGGCTAAAAGAAGGACATGGAAAAGAGCAAGGAACTCAAAAGCTTCTTTGCCTTGGCCTGTACTGGTAAGACTCACCTTCGGCAGTCCCAGGCCCTTGCAACACATGGGAAAGTCTGGAGCAGGGAGGATTTACTCTCACTGGAGGAGGACCAGTTCAGGAGACATTAAAACAAACCTCACATGCAGAAGTCCACAGGACCTGATGGGAGGCACCTACAAGAGCTTGACAGTGTCAATACAGGCCACTCTTTGTAATCTTTGAAAGGTCATGGTGACTGAGGTAGATTCCTGAAGAATAGAAGAGAGTAAATTTCACTCTTGTATTCGAGGAGGGCAAGGAAGAGAATCTGGGAAAACTCTAGGGTTGGCCAGTGTCATCTCAGTCCCTGGGAAGGGGACAGAGCAAATAGTCCTGGATACTATTACCAACTGAGGAAGGACAAGACAAATATATGGAAGGACAAGAAGGTGACTGGGAGATATCAGGATGTTTGTATGGAGGCTTGACCAACCCAAAAGACTTAAGTGATGAGAGGAGTGCTTTCATGAAAGTGGGGAAAGCAGGGAATGTTGTTTATCTCAACTTCAGCACAGAGTTCAATACTGTATCCTGTAATGTCATACACAAACTGATGGAGTATGGGCTAGATCTGTGGACACTGAGGTGAATAGGAAACTGGCTTGCTGGGCTCATGGGCTCTGGTCAGTGGCTTGGTGCACTCTAGGGGTTGATTATGGCTGCATTAGTGTTTAATCTCTTCATTAATGGCCTGGACAGTGGGACAAGGTGAACCGTCAGCAAGTTTGCAGAGGAATTAGAATGGGAAGGAGGGGTTGATACATCAGCTGCCATTCAGAGGAACCTTAATGGGCTGGAGAAACGGGCAAACAGAAAACTTGGACAACCAAGTTCAACATAAGTAAATGCCAAGTTCTGCCCCTAGCAAGGAGTCACCCCATGCACCAGTGCATGCTGAGGACCCACTGTCTGGAAACCAGCTTTGCAGAGAAAGATCTGAGGGTCCTGGTTGGCAACAAACTGGCTGTGAACCATCAGTGTGCCACTGTGGCAGAGATGGCCAACAGCCTCCTGGGCTGCATTAGGAAGAGTTTTCAGCAGGTTGAGGTATGTGGGTCCTTCCTATCTGCTCAGCCCTGGTGAGGCACATTTAGGGTGCTTTGTCCAGGTCTGGGTTCCCCAGTACAAAAGAGACATGGATATACTGGAGTAAGCCCATCAAAGAAACATGAATTAATGGGAGCACCTGAAGTGTGAGTTGGGGCTGAAGGAACTGGGACTGTTCAACCTGGAGAAGGGAAGGTTCAGGGAGGGTTTTACCAACGTGTAAATACCTGATGGGGGCAGTAAGGAAGACAGAGCCAGACCCTGTGATGCCTAACAGCACATGAGGTAGTTGACACAAACTGAAATGCAGGAAACTCCATTTAAGCATGGGTTTTTCTTTTTTTTTTTCTTTTTACTCTTAAGAGTGATTCAACACTGGAAGAGATTGCTTGGAGAGTTTATGGAATGTCTGTCCTAGGGAGTACACAAAACTTGACTAGACAAGGTCCTGAGCGTCCTGCTCTCATGGGGGTTGAACTAGATTATCTTCAGGAATATTTTTCAACCTCAACAATTCTGTGGTTCTGTAATATGAAGATAAAGTAGTTTGTTAAAATAATCCCCTGAAGAGGAATTAGCTATGCTCTCAAAGACATAGTGTGCAATAGGTCTTCTTTTTCCCCAGGTAGTCTGAGTGTTATTTGATTTGTTTCAAGGATCATGTGCATTAATATTTTATAGATCTTACAAGCAGTGTGGCACCGGATTTTGAACGTTGCAGTGAGAGATGCAGCATCTTTGAGCAACCCTGGTCTAATGGGAGGTGTCCCTGCCCATCGCAGGGGGATTAGAACTAGATGGTCTTTAAGGTCCTTACCAAGTATAACCATTCTGTAATCTCATGTCAATCACAGTTGTTTCAGGTCTGTCGTGCTTTTCCACAACTGAAAGTCCTGAAAATTCTGCTTGTGTTCAGTTTTGCAACTAAGCCGAATTTACGAGGTGATGCTTCTTCAGGTTAATACTATGTAATTGACACATTTCCGGGTGTAACAGTATTTTGTTTTGATCTTGTAATTAGGATCGTGTAAAGTAGATGATCTGGGTCTGGTTTGTGTAGGGGAAGATACTCCTTATTTGGAGCTGTAAGTACTGTTACATTGGAAGAGAAGGAGTAAGTGATCAGAACCTGCTGTCAGCAAGGGATATGATGGGCATATTGAGGTATTCTCTGTGCACTTTTGAACTAGAAGTTCAAAACATTTACTTGAGGATAACATCTGGGGGACCACTCTTACTTGTACTCGGTTTTCTTCCTCCTGGTTAAATGCCTTACTGAAATGTGGCTATGGTCAACATGAGTCTACTGATTTAGAATTTTGGGATGTCTGGGTCTAGTGGTGTGGTTTGAAATTCAGATTAGTCGAGACCTGAAATGTAATTGTGAAACTCAGCTCCAAGACACTTGATGAAATTAGGTCTCCAGTTGAAAGAGCATAGGGATATAGCTAATTAGAGATGGAGTGCCACAGCCTTTGGACAATCTTGTCTTCTTGCTTTCCTGCATTCCAGTTTTCTAGTGTCTCAAAGGAATTGACAGTTGCTAGTAATTCACTTTAAATTATTACTGCTTGAAATTGCTTCCAAACTTGCAGTGAGACACTTCACTGAATCTGTTGATCTTTTTCTGCCCCAGTTTTTAAGAAACCCATCAACTTGACCGTGATGAGTAGTATCTTGAGTTCCTTCCAAATTGTAGCAACTTACCTGCATTAGCATCTCTTTAGTACCTTTAAGAAAAAGACTCCTTATGAAGACCCTTAGCAAACCTTTCCTGTGTTAAATGTAACTGCTTTAAAAGTGAGCAAGGTGAGTCAAATTGATTAGAAGACTACATCAACAAGAAAAAAAACTCACAACCCAGAACCCTTTTTTATGATGATTTTTCTAATACAAACCAGAAGTGTGTGTATAAGATGGTGTCAGTATAAAAGTATATTTACGATAATGCTCAGTCTGTGCCAATTAGCTCTTTGGGGTCTCTGTTCTTTTTCTAAATGTTTATTTTCTTATACATTAACAAGGTTGACTGTTGTTCAAAGATGGCATTCCAAGCATGTGACAGCTATCTTAAAGCTGATAGAAATTTCTGTCAGGTGCTGTCAGTTTCTGTGGTTCCAAGTGAAGCTCTGGTACTCCGAAACGTAAACCTCGAGTCAAGTCTAGGTGTCCCATTAGGCTGTTGTCAAGTGAACTACTGAACTGAACAGATATTATTGTTTTGTTTTGTTTTAATGGGTTTTATTTGTCTTGAAGCCAAGATAAATTGGCTTCACATCAAAGAGTGATCTTTTCAGCAATGTATAGGAACAGAATTGTCAGGCAGCAAATGTATAAATTCTGTAAGAACGGACTGCCTTATGTTCATAAAGATTATTACAAATGCAGTAACATTGAATGTGAAAATATTCCTAGATTTTTTTTCTCTTGCTGCAGAACTTTGTGAAGTGTGAAAATGAGCTCCTATAAAATGAAAAAAGTCTGCTTTTTCTTTCAGCTTTTGCTGTAATTCCTGATGGTGCAGAAGATGAGACTGAATTACCAGTGCTGCAGGTAATAAATTTTAATTGCCGGAGCAAGAGCATTTTACAGACATAAAATCATCTAGAAGATACCAGAGCAGAAGGCTCAACATCTGTGACATTGATTATTTTGATCATTGACTTTAGTGGTACTAAATGTCACATAATGTCTTTCTGTTCTGTGTGTCATACGAGATACCTTTGATGGGACACAAGTTGCAAGTAGCAGTACTGTTTTAGTATTACTAGGATCTTAGTTTAGCCAATGGATTCTTAGCATTACTAGAATAAACTTACTTATGCTGATATTTGTGTGAAGAGAATTGGGTTTGGAGGGTTTTGTTGTGGAACAAAATTATAATTTAGAAAACAGTTTATTTTCTTGTTTCCAAGGTCAGCTGAAGAGTACATTGGAAACTTACAGTAAAAAAACCCGTTGCAATTTTGCATTGCTTCTACAAGTCAATAGTGTTATTGCTGTTGAGAAGTAGGTTTTGGGTAGTTTTTATTAGTTCGGACATGGGGTTTCCTTTGTTCTTGGTTTTCTTAAATATCTAATACATTGAGAGGAAAATGGCTGCCTCTCTGCTATATCAGCATTATTGCATTTTGCTGCCCAAGCCATGGCTCAAGTAAAGCTTGCGTATGGAATTTCAAACTCACAGGTTAGAAGAACTAATGGTCAGAACTAGCCTCAGCATTAAATAACATAATAGGTGTTAGGTGTGTATGCATCTGTCTCCTTCAACAAACTTCTACCTTCTTTTTTTTTGTATGTATATATGTGTAGCAGAAACCTATGTTATGTGTAAGAGAGGCTTCAGGAAGGAAAATTGAAGTCTGGAATAAATCAAGAGTTAGAATCTATAAATGCCATTCATATCTAGTGATCTCACATCAAATGCAATAGAAGCATGGTCTGAGATACATGTTTCTAAACAATTTGTGGTGTTGATTATTGCTCTATCTACAGTAATTTTCATAAATGAAAAAAATCCCGTATTGCAAACTGCTGATCTGCTGCAGTGTATGGAAGACTACCTAATATCATTCTGTTTTCATTACTTATAAGTTACTGCTTGTCAAATTCCATTACGGTCTTAATCTAGTTGTTTATAATGTCATTATTCCAATGTAGGATGTAACTTATGATGGCTTTCCTCCTATGTGAGTGTTTCAAAACCTTCCCTCAGATGAGTTCTTCAGGCCAAAATACTTTTTTTCCCTCTTCTTTTTCCCCCCTAATTTTAACAGGGAAGTGATAGTGGGCAACAAGTGTTTTGCTTTAATAAAGGTAGCCGTAAAATACGGCTTGTTCATTACGCTGTGTACCACAGAACACATACTGTTTTGATTGCATAGAAAATGAACATTCCCCTGTTGTTTATGATGCAGATTAACTTTAAAATGTGTGTATTATGCTGTAAGATGGCAGTACTGTGTATAGTCATCAAAATAACTTAAGATTACAAGATTTTTTTCAACTTTATTGACCTCAAGCAAAAAAGGGTCATAAACATGGATGCAATGCAGTCACTCTTGGGAAGGTTTTGCAGATGGGTACCAAGGAAGTCAGAGGTTAGGCATTTCAGCGTAGAAGTCAGTTCTGAACAGAGGAAGAGATCATCTGATGCAAGTAGGACTAAAAGGATTAGATGGATATGATATTTTAAAAATGGGGGGAGGAAAAATGTGTTTATAAATAGGAATTAAGTCACAAGGCTAGGAGAACTGCAAAAGAGCCTACTACTGAGGAGTGCCTTGTATGGTGTTTCTATCTGAAGGTCTTAAAACACTTGAACCAAGATAGATATCACAACAACCTTATGCAATTAGTAAGGATGATCTTGATTTTTACATGTGAAGAAACCAAAGCACTGAGGTGCTGTTACCAGGAAGAAATTGGGCAAGAAATGAAGGCTCTGTTTTCCTTCCTGTGATTTTTGTAGGAAGCACACAGCTGTTTCTCCAGTTCTCTCTCTCTACCAGTCTTAAACAACACCTTTCTACCCATCCTCTGTTATGTAGAAGTTAATTGAGAATGCTCCTAGGATATTTTTGTATATGTGTCTTGGTTTCCTGGCTAACGATGCAGGTGCAGTGTCATTGTTGTCTGTTCCTCAGCACTCTGCTAGAATTCCATCACAAATGTATGTAGGTGATACCTGAGTAAATCCCAGTGAAATCATGTTATGTGCAACAACCTTTTCATACTTATTTGCTTGATGTAAATTGCTCTCGAGTTTTCCTTTAGGAACTGTGTTTCAGTAGATGCTTGATAGTGGATCAAATGAGTAAGAGTATGCTGGGTTTTTTTACACACTTTATTACAAAGCTCCATATTCCGATATTTGTGCTCAGGAGATACATGTATATAATTATATATATATTTATATATACATAAAAAGACATGGCATTCTCTTTTTTGTCTATTATTCTCTTACTGTATTGTCTAATAGTATATAAACATGTAGAATATCTGTTTCAGTTCTTGATGATTAAAAGCTTTTTACATTAGTTTTTATTAGTTCTTGAGTTAAAACCTCTGTGTGTGCATTTACAGTCTGATGAATGCTTTGATTCCCTGTGTTTATAGAAATATTTGAGTTTGTGTGTGTATCCTTATTCTGCTTTTTCTTCTTTCGTCTAGAAGTCTAAAAAAAGTGGAACAATTAGTAAAATAAGCAGAGGTAAGTACTGTACAGTCTGTATTTGTTTTCAGCTGTGGCTGCCTTTTTAGTGTAAATAAAATATGGTTATGCTTTGAAAAGTGACTGTGTGCACAGTGCCTAAATGCTCAACAGCATTGTTAGTTAATTGCTGATTCCCAGATACATCATCTTTTTTTTTCTTTGCTCATGAAGTCTCATCAAACAGAAGTTTTTTGATCTTTGTATTCGCAATTCTTATAGTTAACCAATTTTCTGAAAATGTGTGCCTGCACTTTGAAACTGATGCATTGCTTTTTGTGGTCCATAATACATTAAAATCAAATGCCATGATACTTAGTAGCTGTTCTTGTGAAAAAATTAATATGGAACTGAATTTTACCATTCTGCTATGCTCTCATAGTATTTGTAATAAGTAGTGTTACTATAAATTACTTGTAACAACTTGTAATAACTTTGTAATATCTAAAATAACATATTTAAGTATTACATATGTATTTAATAATTTTTTACTAGACATGTGAGATAAATTCTGCAAACTTCTGCCTTTTCTGAAAGAAAGTCTGATGTCCTTCCAGCAACAAGTATACAGATCTGAGATAAGGACTTGAAGTCCCTGCACTGTAGCCTAGGGCTACTTCTGCTTTACTACAGCAGCTCAGTTAAAACAACTTGGACTCTTAATGGTACTTGTTCTTCTAAAACCTGAGCACTTCATTCTGCTTGTTCTTAAAGAGCCACCTTAACCATATCTCTGTTGTAGCAGTTTTTGAGTAGTTGTGTGCTCATTCTGACATCAAAGCTGAACACCAAGAAGATTTTTGCATGCTTTTAATGTAGTTGCTAACAGAACTTAGCATGGTGCTGAAATCTGGTTTTTGTTCGTTGGCTTTTTTGAACTTAGTTGCAAGCTATGGCCCTGACACAGATAACCACTTTTGTGGAAAATAACTAAGTGCCTTGTCCCATTTATGTCCCATTTTGCCATTGGAAGGTCAGGATCTGTCAATGGAAGCTTTATTGCTCTGTTTCCCTGTTAACCCAACATTTTCTGGTGTCAAATACCATTTCCTCTCTGTGTTCTTTCACCTTTTTCTGTGCAATCTTATAGCTAGGTGTTGGTTGCTGCTTTTATTGCTCCTAGCAGACCTGCTGTGTCTCAGTTTGTAAATCACCTAGGGAGGCATTGGCAGACTCCTTTTTTTGGCTTTTGACAGAACAGGGTTTTCATCAGTTTTAGTGTGATCTCATTACTTAAGAAGGTTACAGTTAGTAATGTTACAATCTAGAATCGTGGAATCAAAATAGTTTGGATTGGAAGAGACCTTGAAGATCATCTAGTTCCAACACCCCTGCCATGGGCAGGGACACCTTCCACTAGACCAGGTTGCTCAAAACCCCATCCAGCTTGGTCTTGAGCACTGCCAGGGGTGGAGCATTCACAACTTCTCTGGGCAACCCATTCCATTCCTTCACCACCATCACAGTGGAAAACTTCTTCCGAATATCGAGACTAAATCTATGCTCTTTCATTTTAAAACCGCCCCCCCTTGTCCTATTACTGCATGCCCTTGTAAAAAGTCCCTCTCTATAATTCTTGTAGGCCCTCTTTAGGTACTGGAAGCTGCTCTTAAGGTCTCCCCAGAGCCTTCTCAAGACCAGGATGTCATGTGGGACAGTGTCAAAATTCTTTGCACAAGTCCAGGTAGATGTGACTTGGAATCATAGAGTGGTTTGGATTGGAAGGGACATTATAGATCATACAGTTCCAACCCCCCTGCTTATGCTACTGGCTTGTCATCTTTGTGGAAAGTTACCTTGCTTAATGTTTCCACAGGCAGCATCACATCTGTCCCCAGATGGTAGGCTACATTACTGACCAGCAATATTTGCAGGTTTTAGAATATTTGAATAATAAATGCAAATTTTTCCTTGAAGTGAGGCACTGGCTGTTTCAGGGTAGCGCGCAATGGTTTTGCTTTCTGTGGAAACTCAATGAAATACTAAGCTTGGGAGTGCAAGTCCTCTAGGTTCGTTTGCAGTCTGTGGAAAGAGAGGGGCACTTCCAGTGGGCTGCTGAGATCCAAGAGAGGTTGATTCATTCCTTCACAGCGGGAGTATCTGCTAGCTTTTGGCTGTGGGTTAAGGGGGTATTTGGTTAGGGGGTTTTCTTTTTTTCAAAGAGTATGTTGAATGAGAGAAGAATGAAGCAGTCTGGAGGAGTTTTTTTTTCTTTGATTCTTGCAAATATGGTGATGTTACACTTCCTCTGATCTGCAAATACCTGCAATATTCTGAAAGGATCAAAAGCACTTTTTGCAGCTACATCCTTTTAATGTCCCACCTGGCCTAGTTCTGCATTTCATGCTGGCTCTCTAGGAATTCATGCGCAAAGTTCGGGAGGAAAGGTGAGAACAACATGCATGGTTTAAATAAGTTTTTTTCTTCAGTATCAGAACAAATGGGTAGGTGATGAACCTTTCTTTTTTTAAGTGTTAGGACACATCATGAGCTCTGAAGTGGTAAGCAATATACTTTGTGTATTACAGAAGTATGAATGGGTATGCAGTTGATGGAGAGACAACTGGATACTATTATGTCAAATTTCAAGAAGTAAACAAGTGTACTAAAATTGTAGTGTGTTTGGATTTGATTTTAAAGGGTTTTTTTGATGTTAAGTTTATTAAATTTCAGGAAATAGAAATGCTGGAAATTTTCAAACTGTGTTGGTAGGGAGTGTTTGAATTTAGGATGACTTTCAGTTCTCATGCGGGAGACCATAAACAGAAATCAGTCATTTACAGTGCTTATGGCATAAATGACAAATAAGCATGCACACAGAGATGTGATTGTGTGTCTGTATATATGTCTTCTATATATATGCATGCGCTGCCTTTAATCCAGAAGGATCCTAGTAATTTTATATAAACATGAATCATTACTCCTAGAGTGAAAAGACTTGACTTTACTTTTAACTATGGAAGCTTTATATTAGGCTGTAATGATCTGCTCAAAGTGTAAGAGCTAAAAGATTCTCATCTGGAGTTTCAGGTTGATTTTCTGGTCGGCATGAAAGGAGGGAAGGCCTACAGAATATGCAAATGGCCTAATTTTTCTTAACTCACATTGGAAGCTGGGTTTTCTGACCTACACAGTAGGGTCTGGTTTGTGAGTTAAATCATAGGTGCTTCTGCAGTTCAGGTTTTATCTCAATAAATATTGAGGCATTTTGTCCTTCTCTCTGGGTTTTCATTGTACAAATACTTCATTTAGCCTTAAACAAATGAATTTTATTTATATTTGGTTTATTTTTTTTTAATGTGAACTTGCAGTATCTTTCCAATCAATGAGCATCTGAGATTTTTGAAGATACTTTCCAGATGTGGAAGTGTCTTAGGGAAGCAAAATAGAAAAAAAGACAAGAAGAGAAATAAAGTATCTGCATATCAGTAGTTCTTTTAGATATTAATCCTTCAAAATACTTCATTCTTTGCCTTGCTTGGTTGACTACTTCTCAACTTGAGAAACAATTTAGGTGTTTAAAATTATGCCTATTTTCTGTTGACATCTTAATACAGTGAATATTTCTTTTTATGAACTATTTTAAAGTGCCTATAGCAGAGGAAACTATTTCCATTGGGTTAAAGCAGTAACACCAAGTAAGTGTAGATTACTCCTAGAAAGTATTCTACTGTGGGATATAATAGCTGTTGTTAAATGTACCACAAATGAAACTGAGCGTAATTCAGATGCTTGCATTCTGTTAAGTGTACTGATACTAAACCAGTAATTATATAGAGCAATGTAGCTTTTGCTTTTTATCTCTGGGGAGATTTGCAGTGTTCTGTGTTTAGATTTAGCCCTTTGACTTTCTCATCAATGAAGTGTAGTATTAATTTTTGCTCTAGTTCTAGTTTTCACACAGAAAGTTTGTTGTGCATAAGTGTCTTTAAGCAGTTTGTTTGCTGGGTCAGAGCATGAAGGAATGCTGCGTAGGAAAAACGTGAAATCAAAGCCGATAGCTGTGTCAGTGCTTATGCCATCTCCACAACTTTATCACCAGAAATCTCACACAATTTGACATGTTCAGAGTTTGTCTGGGTGACTAAGCAAGGGAAAAAAACTTTCAAGCGAAAAATAGAAGAATATTTTAACTGCAGCTTTGAACTGTCATCAATCTAAATTAGCAAGTAACTGTTCAGAGGAACAAAGAAATGTAATAAATCCTCAAATTTTGGACATGGTAATATTATCATAATCTTGGCAGGGATACTTGTGGTTAAAGCTCTGTTTGTTGCCACTGTTTTTTCTTGTGATCCTACTTCATGTGCTCAGTTTCACTTTTTTTTTCCTTGAGACTCTTTTCTTGAGAGTTTTACTTGTTTTTCTTCTTTGGACATTTGCTTTCCATCTTTGCTCTACTGTTCTTCACTCATTCTACTCCACTTGCCAACATTGCATTCTTAATATGAGGTCAAAATCTTGATGTGACACTAGGATCTTTTAGGTTGACTTGATCTATGATGCAAGAATATACTCTTTAAGAATAAATATTGCATGATGTAAAACTTGAATCTATACTGTGCTGAAACTGCAGATTTAAAGCGTTGAAATAATCTGCTGCCTGACGGGAAGCTTCATTTGCTTCCTCTCAGGTCCTCTGTCTTTGGGATGTTTGTCTTCACAGACATTGCTTGTAGGAAAATCTGGCAGCTTTCAGTCAGCCATGACTCTAGTTCTCTACTGAACTCTCATGATGGGTTGTCTTCAATTTGACATCTCCCGTATCTTACTGACAGTTTGGTTTCAATGGAATACCAGAAGGTGTTCTTAGGAAGCTCTCCTAGAGGTTTTGTATCTTTTATTTTTCCTCTCATATTTCATAATATTGCTAGAGATGGTGGTCTCGAAGTATTGCTCTTCTGAAGTTTGACTCCTACGTCTTTTTTGTTACCTATGTATTTTTTTTTTGGTATGCACTTCATTCCTTCTCCACATATTTTGACATTCTGAACAGATTCCGTGTGACTTTAATTTCTTTCCTTTTGGTACTGACTTGTCTTGGAGTGATGTCATCTGTAGACATTAACTGAGCAGCCTTTTCTGTGCTGTCTCCTTGCTGAATTAACGAGAATCTGTTATCCCGTATGCCTGATCTGACTGTCACCTCAAGTGACAGACTTAAATGCAGTTCTCAATCCTCCTGTTCTCTACTTACCTCCTTGAACAGCGGACAACAGCATTGCTAACTTTTTGTGTTCCTTATGCAATAATTGGTGGGTCGTTGACTTGGACATCTTCAGTTGTATTCTGAGTTTTCTCGTCTGCACACTTTCTGCATAGTATCTGTAAAATTCAACCTTTTCTGGCCAAACAAACAGAAACTGCAATATCATGCCATTCTTATCTTATGCCTTGATTGCTGCTTAGTTATGGTCTTGGGTGGGTTATACAGCAGAGGTCAGGCTTCTCAAGAATTTTTGGAAGAGCATCTGTCCTCTCCTCTTCCTTTCGCCTTTTCATCCCCTCTTGTCCTCTGCTGTGTTCTGCTTCTGAATGGGGGCATAATCTGCCTGTTTTTCTTAGCTTTGAAAGTGCTGAAGGATTATTTAGTCTATTGCAATCAAGGAAATTTTGCTATTGGCTTCATCACCTACTTGTATTTTTTAAAAAGCACTTTCTCTATCCATAAATGTTTGCAAAGCTGCTTTATTATTTTCTTTTAAATTTCTCATCATCTCCTGTCCCATTGGACGGTCTTAACTATGGTGCCTTTAAACACTGTAAGCACATGTGAGATGTTGATGCTGTCCTATCAGATAAAAGTATTTCCTCATTCTTATGTGTGTGTCTCTCCATCTGATGTTTGTTTCTGGGTAGGGTTTTAAGCTCTTTATTGAGGAAGCATCTTTTCTGTTTCGTGTTTATGCTTTGCCTGGTGAGGGGAGATGCTGGTCTACGATTAACAGCTTTTACCTCTGATAATAGGAGTGCTGGTGGTTTGGAGGAAAAGGAACTTCATGAATATGGGTATTAACTGTGGGCATAAGTTCTCCTGCAGATCTTCTAGTCATGTCGTGTTTTATATGTTAATCCTTAAAAGGACCATTTTGGATTTATTTTTGTGTTCAGTTATGCCTTTTTACTGTTTCATTAAATGTTTGTATAACTAAAGAAAAGTTGCTGTGTAATGGATTCCCCCCTCTATACCTGGGTTCTCACTACCTTTGGAGAAAAAGAAAGAACAACCTCTTCTGTCTTTAAATCTTCTTATTTTCTGGTTTGCAGAATTAAAAGAAATTGTATTTGTCATCCAGAGTCAAAGTAATTCTTTTCATTCCAAGAGAGCAGAAGATCTGAAAAGAGATATTTTAAAACAGGCTGCAGATCTTGGAAAGGTATGTTTAGATTATACAGTTTGCACCTTGTTATGCATGCTTTTACTGCATTTTACTAAAAATATTGCTTTCTATTGTGCCTTTTTTTTATTCCTTTTGTTAATTGCATTCTGTGTGCTTGTAAGAAAACTATTTCAGCGGGTATTTACTGACTGTATGCTGTGATTTATCATTAAATAATTTTAATTTGGACTGTCTCCCTTTTTGTGTAACAGCTATTTTTGTTTTGATGGCATTTGAGGACTGCAGTTTTCTGATATGACTGTAGTGTGCTTAAAAGAAAGATGCTTTCTTTATGAAATGAAAAAACATAATAATTTAAGTAATGGAATAATATTAGGTGAGGGCTTCATTTTGTTGGAGCTGTTGAAACTTAAATGGCTTTAAACTCTCAGAGGGAAGATTAGGGTTAGACATGATGAAAAAATTCTTCCCTTTAAGGGTGGTGAGACACTGGAAGAGGTTGCCCAGAGAACTTGTGGCTGCCCCATCCCTAGCAGTGTTCAAGCCCAGGTTGGATGGGGCTTGGAGCAGCGTGGTCTAGTGGAAGTTGTCACTACCCATGGCAGGGGTTTGGAACTAAATGAACTTTAAGCTCCCTTCCAACCCAAAACATTTTAGGATTCTGTGATTCTATGAAGATGCTGCAATGTCAGTTTTGTCAGGATTTCACTGCACAGCTGTAGCATTCTTGAGGGACTGTAGTGAGAGGACAAGGGGTAACGGGTTCGAACTTAAACAGGGGAAGTTTAGATTGGATATAAGGGAGAAATTCTTTACTGTGAGGGTGGTGAGGCACTGGAATGGGTTACCTGGGGAAGTTGTGAATGCTCCATCGCTGGCAGTGTTCAAGACCGGGTTGGACATAGCCTTGGGTGGCATGGTTTAGTGTGAGGTGTCCCTGCCCATGGCAGGGGAGTTGGAACTTGATAATCTTAAGGTCCTTTCCAACCCTAACTATTCTATGATTCTATGATTGTGGCAATAGAAGAGCATGTATGTGGACACTGAAATCCTAGCACAGGATTCCCTACATCCTACAGCAATAGTCTTCCAGACCTTTCTTGCTTACATCTGTACTGGCTCCCTCCGTGGTGTGGTACCTTCCCTGACTACTTGTTCCTCTGCCATCCCCACTGCAGACTGCGCGCTCTGCCTCTCACCTGCTGGATGGGCCATGCTGACCTGCTAGCTGCTTGGAGTTATGCGAGTCTGATTTTGACTTAACACTAATATATTTTACTTGTGAAGCTTTATCCTAGAGAGAAAAGGTTATAAAGAGGCTTAGATTGGAAGTCATAATTGAAAGCTACATGTATATAAACAATGCTTTATTTTCTTTGTCTTTAATAATAAGAAAAAAGTAAGAGGGACATACATCCCCTGATGCAAAATAGCTTGTTGTGAGGTTATTGGACCAATTTTTTAAATTCCAGGTTCTTTGTTGCAAACTAAGAGGTCTGATTCAGATTGCCTTATGTGTCTTGGTCTTGGAATGCCTAAATCAGATTTCTGGATGTTTTAGGCTTCATTTATCCAAGCTTATCAAACCTTTTGTAATTAAATCCATTGTAAATGCAGTTTTTAATCCTTTAATGAAATCAGTCGTGTGAACAGTCTTTGTTCTGTGGAGTTCTGCTCTTTCAGAGTCCTCTTTGGGATTGAGACGAGTGTTCAGATACAATGTTCGCAGAGAGGATTATGACTTCAGTTGTTAAAACCAAAGATTTTAGTTGAGCGCTCTAATTGATGTTGCAGAATATGAATTATCACTAAGTGGAAGTATAAATAGTTCCAGTGAGGCAGGAGTATAGGCATGTTTTATGGGAGAGGGGTAAAATCTTTTTTGTAATCGAAGAGTTGTACCTGTGAGTACTTCTGCCTTGAGCGGACTGAACTGGCTTTTAAAAAGCCTGAATGCTGAAATGGTGATGCTTTTCCAATATTAAAAAGTACCTGTTGAACAACATTCAAAGGATCTTGGAGAAGCAGTGATGGAAGTAGAGCACACCAAAAATCTCATACCTGAAATCTGGGAACAGGGAAAAGCCATCAATGTACGGGAAAAAAATTAGCATAGCCAGCGTGTACTTGGTATGTCTTGTTTATGTCAACTTGCAGTTCCGCTGTTGGCCACTGTGAGGTATGACCCAGTAGTGCTGGTTATGGAGAAGTAACAGAAGATCTTTGAAATCCTGCACATCAACATTAGAAATTCATATGGAATACATATGGAATTATTACTTTCAGACGAAGGAAGTTAAATCTTTATGTTTTAAAGGACAGTGTTGTATAGAAACTAAGGACTGGATCAACTGAATCATCAGGTTCACTTGCTTGTTGTTACAGGACCAAACAATAGATGTTTATAGCAACTTAGTGCTATCCATTATGGAGTTAAAAATGAAACACCAAAACAACCAACAAACCCAGAATTTAAGAATAAGATGTTAAGACTGATACCATGGAATGCTGGAAAATTACGTACTTCAAAATTACATACTTCCATATGAAAAATAGATGATGTGAAGTATGACCTCTGTTCTATGGAAGTGTTGTAATTATAATTTGCAGTATTGTTACTATTAGGCTTACTTTGTTTTGAATAAAATCTTGTATTTTGTACTATCTCCACAAATTTAAACTATCCCTGCATATAAAGGGTATATTGCTCTTTTGTGAGTTCAAGGACTATCACTGTAGTGACTAGTAATACTAGTTTAAAAGAAACAGAGTCGAAAGTATGAACTGTACATAGAAAGCCACTGTATTATGTTGCTTGAGTAAATATTTGCTTTAGGTAGCATATTCATTACATTTTCGTAATATTGTTTCTTTGTCAATCTCCCAGTTTCCAGTTTGGCTGATGGATGACAGATGTTAGGAGTGTTCTATAGTTGTTAATTTAAGTGGCCAGTGTATGAAGTTCACATTTCCCTTTCCTTATCTATATTAACAGTCTGCGTTTGTTTTCTGATACATTACTTATTCTGCTTGCATACATTGCCTGGTATCAGCATGTTCTTGGTAATATTCTTTCCTGTTGAGTTCATAGTTTGTCTTCATAATGCTTAATTTCTTTTGAGATTTGCATTTGATAATGCAGCTGCTCATTTTTGGGGCCTCAGCGTTTAGGTGCCCAACTTCTGAAATGCTTCTGAACTCTGATCTGTTGAAGGGTGATGTATCATTAAGTTCTAAAAATCAAACCTTTTGAAAGCATTTCAGGGAAAATGTACAAAATTAGTATTTAGTTTTGAAAATGTATTTCAGGGTAGTCTTGAATCTCTTTAAGGTTATCTTGCAGGACTTTGCAGGTTTGACTGACTTCGGTTTTATCTTTGCTTTCCTTCAGCCGTTTTCTTGGCTTTCTGACTTGTTTGATCTCTGTCTTTCTGATATGCTCCTACTTCTCATTCTGCAAAGGTACCAGAATCCTTTTGACAATTATTAGGCTTTATTATTAGCAAAATTGATGTCTAGCCCATTAACTGTTGAACCCTGTAAGTTACCTATGGTGTAATGCTAGAAGGTGAATAAGATCATCTTCGTATAATAGATATTCAGTAGATTTGAAGGAATGTATAGAAGTTGGCTAATTCAGCACTAATGAGATCTTTTAAATGCTTCAGCAGTGATGAATAGGCTTCTCTTGGCCCTATCTTGCACATCATACACTGCTGTTATGTAGCTGCTTTCCCCTAGTCAGATGTGGTAATTGCATTGACTTTTCAATGAAGATAATGGGACCTGTCACTTCACAGAGATGGCTTCTCATGTCAGGGCAAAATATATACATGAAATTGGAAAGTTTAAAGTGCTTTAGGCAGAGGTGCCCCTCTCAGCCTCTTCTGCAGCAATCTCTGCATACATAATAGGATCTGAACAAAACCATTTCACTAAGGTATACTTTTATTGGAAAAGTATAAAAAATTTATCTGAAGTTTCCATTTCCACAGTGGCTGCTATCTGTTATGTTAAAATTGCTTAGTCATCTTTGAATAGAGTGCCATATTCAATGCTCTCGTGTGTATGTGAGACTAGAATTTCTAAATCATCAGTTTTAAACCCTTAAAATCAGTACCTGTTGACATTTTAATATATTCTTGTACATTCTTCTGATCATTTTTGCTAGTATTTCAAATACATCTGCTAAATTTCTTACCTTGTGGAAGCTTTTTTTCTCCTCTTCTCTCCTTCTTCCTTCTCTGCTTCCTTTTTTCTTCCTTAGTAAGAAAACTTAAAGTAAGTTTACTTGGTAAGGGACTGTTGGGGGAAAGGGACCTGCTGCCCTGTGTATCACACTAAGTTAGCTAGGGAGATGACTGCTTTAAACTTGGTGTCAGTGAAAGACACTCGTAATTTATTTGTCTGGTAATATAAAAATCTACTAAAAGTTGGTAATACTTTAAACTTTCTGTGAGTCTAAGAATTTTTGTAGATAATTGCAATAAATTGAAGGATCATGAGCTTATATTGTTTCCGTAGACTAAAGGAAGAGAAGAGCAAAAGAGAAGTAAGCCATTGTCTGTGTGAGTGTATGACACATAGAATTTGGAAACCCTCCAGTGTTAGAATAGACTATAGATTTTGAAAAGACAGTTTGCTAATAATACAGGAGTCAACAGAGCCCCATAAATAGCTAAATTCCATTGTTTGAAATCATGTAATAAAACCATAGACTGATTTGGGTTGCAAGAGGCCTTAAAGATCATCTAGTTCCAAACCCCTGCCACACCTTCCACTAGACCAGGTTGCTCAAAGCCCTGTCCTACCTGGCCTTGAACACTGCCAAGGATGGAACATCCACAACTTCTCTGGGCAACCTGTGTCAGTGCCTCACCACCCTCATAGTAAAGAACTTCTTCCTAATATCCAATCTAAATCTGCCCTCTTCTAGTTTAAAACTGTAAATTTGTTGTGTTCAGTTTTCATTGAGAAAGATTTTGCTTTTAAGTAAAAACTCACTTTACACACTGATATTACCACCCACGATACTAAAATCCTATCTTAAACACATTCTAAATAAAGAATCTTATTCAAAGTCAGTTTGCAACATAATTATTATGGCTCACCACCAGTGCTTATTTCATGAATAACAGCTGTGTACTATATAGCACGTGTCTGTCTTTTGTGTGGTTGCTTTTTTGTAGAATTCTTATAAACCGAGCTGTGAAGACAGTATTCCTCACTGCTTTTTATCCACACAAGCAAACAAATGGCACTACTTCAATACATTGTTGTCATTCTAGACTACTGTCTCATTATATGTATCTCTGGTGGCATTTATTGTAATAAGCACTCAAAGCTTTTCCATATTTTTCCACATCTTTTTGTCTTGTTACAAAATAATGACAGGTTTTGGAGGCAGAAATTCATTGTAGTAGGGCTTTCTTTTTGATGGTAAAATAAGTTATTGTGTAAGAATTAATATACGAGATAACTACCTAAAAAGTCACTTCTGATACAAATACTTACTGTAACTCTTACCAGGCCTTGAGTCATTGGATCTAGCATGCAAGCATGCAGGAGACAGGGCATTGGTTGTGCTTTCAAGTATATTTTCTGTCAGCTAAGTTGTGTTCTGTGGATTTGAATATAATGTACTGTAGGAAAAAGGAATAAAATTACTTCCTGTTCATTAAAACTGTCTGTTCTTTTGCCTCTGAAGTTGTAGTCAAGAACACTTCAAATCACTTTCTAAAGCTACAGTTATTACCTCCATGTGATTGGATAAATGCTTCTATCTTTAATGTAAGATTATTTAAGAACAGACTTGCACACAGCATCTTGCTCTTGATTTATGAAAGTAGGGTGCTGCTATGGCCATTCCCTGAAGCCTTTGAAACTGCATATAGTACATTAGGAAAACTGTTGTTTTTTTAAAATGGTCTTAAAAAGTGTTTAAATTATTTTAGTTAGATTAAATTTGACTTGTGTCATATATGAAGTGTTAATATGTGCAAAAGCATATGGGCTCTGTAACTGTGGAAACAATTTCAAGATAAAATAACCTGTGTATACAGTACAGGGTATGAATGCATTTGTAGGAGGGTTTATGAGAAACACAGATGCAATGTGTAAATTATTTATTGTGATATTGACAATCTAGCGACCCCTGGAAGAGCTGTACTGCACATGCGCTTTCACTCCCCAAAGCTTTTTTTAGGTGCTTTTTGCCTTTCTTCTGCCCTAGTACTGAAGGTGGAATAAGTAAAACAAATTGGTCAGGCCAGTTCCACTAGGTTCAGAGTGAAAATACGTAAAATGAGAAAGAAAAGGCCACAGAGATCCTCCTGTATTTTTGAAGAGGCTGTTTTATTTGTACAGTGTTTTTTAAGCATCTCCTTTATTAAATCAAAATTGTTGCATTTGTTAGAGATGTGTGGAAGGAAAGGGAATATGCAGGATGTGTTTTTTTCATGTTTTAGAGGAGGTTGGGTAGAGAAAGAAAACAGGTGTAGGAGAATTTCAAAAAGAAAAATACCTTGCAAAAGTATCAGATTAGCTCAAGAAAGAGTGCTTTTTCTTTGTCATCGCTCCTTTGATCTGCACAAAGGAAAGAGTTGGGTTTTTTTTGTGAAGGAGGAGATACCTGGGTGTACGGTACAGCTACTTAGATTATGTAATTTACTTCATACCTTTTTGCATCCGCTAAAGTTACTAGTATCTAATGCAACTTCAGCCTTTATTGTGATACAGACGTTCAATATATTATGGTTAACTACTGTTATCTCTGTCAGGCTCTTATGGTACATGAAATACATGGCCACATACAGATACTGGCATAACTGCAGTGTTTGTATGCTTGTAAAAACAAATGTTCTCGTAAAGACAGAAGTTTGTGCTTTTATCTTCCTATCTGCAATCTTTAAACAAATGTATTTTTATGGTTTTACCATGAAGTGGGTGCATTTTATTGACATACCAGATGTTGAGCCAACTGTTACTTAAGATTTGCTACTTCTACTAAAATCCTCTGGATGCTTTGGTTTTACAATAAATTGGAACTAGCCAGAAGCATACTTGATAGATTGCTTGAACTAGAACCATAAAGCAGAACCGCTAACATTTTAGATGCAGGTGAATATCCTGTTCCAAGTTAGAGTTTGGAATTGTTTCTTTTCAGTGTGGATTATTCACAAAGCATAAGTAATTTTTAAACCAGTAGATTGTTATTTTTTTAATTGGGTTAATGCACTTCTCAGAGGCAGTTATTCTTTAGAGTAGTAGAAAGGTTTTCTTTAGTGTATCCCACTTTTAACATGTATTATAAATTATGCAGTTTGGTTTATTAGTGGGCCATGTTAAAAGGGTGTTTTCTTAACTACCCCAGAATGATAGCTTGCCTGCTAGACACCAGGATCTGCCACACCAGAGAGATTTCAAATCAAAGAAGAGCAAAGAAGTGTATGAAAATCTTTTTACTCTGTAGGAAGCTTCTTTGATTCTTCAGGAAGAAAAAATGCTAACTCCTCATTTTGATTTTTTGCGTGAACCCATGGGGTTTTGTCATGATGTTAGTGTGACGGGTCAAAGCTGAGTTCAGCAAAGTAAAGAGTGTTGGAACTCTCACATAAGCTCTGTGTAATGTGATTGTCCAATGGAAGCTTCTGTAGAATACCCTACATTATTTGTAAGTTTTTCTTTACAGTATGGGATTTTATGATATGGAGAAGAAATGCGTGTGCTGTATTTCTTAATTACTTACATGGACCTATATGAAATATTTAACTTGAAGTGTATTAGCTTTATATCTAATAGAGAATTAAGGACTCATGAGTTTGAAGAAGCACTTTCCCTAAATTGCAGGCCACCATTGTTCCGTCTCATTCAAAGTCATCTGTTCTGCAGGGCTGCTTGCTGGTAAAAAAACAATGAAGAACTAAGTAATCATTCCAGAATAAATTTTTTTTAGATTAGTTGGTGTTTAGGGAAAAAGAGTACATACAATTCAAGTTTAATGGGAATATTTTTATTTTTCTTTAAGGAATTACCTACAGTTCTTCTTATTCATCAGATGAACGGGCATGAAGGTGCATGGACAATATTACCCTTAATGAGAGAGTAAGTCTAGCAAATGCCAGTTATTATCGGAAGTTTTTGCAACCAAGAATATAAATATTAATTACTCAGACCTCTTTTTTCATCAGCAAAGTTTCTGAATGAGAGTTGAAATCTTTTCATTTGCTAGCTCCTGTTTTGGTTTTCCAGAGCAATTTGCTGTTAAATTTCATTAAATCATAGGAAGCTATTTTAAATAAAAGAACAAAAATAATATAATGTAACTGAACACCTACCTTCAACTCATTGTGAGTTTTAAAATTATTGGGGAAGTAAACTAGTCAAAAGAAATATCATTTTTAAATGTTTATTTTCATATATGGTCCCCAGTTCTCACAGAGTATCGTGTGAGGTATTTCAGAACTTTTGACCTTTCAGATTATGTGGCTGAATGAAGTGAATAAATACTTATTGTTTTTAAAATAGATAATAATACCTATTTGGTGATTCTATCTCTTACTGCTTACAGTGTTTTTAAGAGGTGGTATTGCCTCTGTAGTGAAAAGGTGTAGGTTGCAACATCTAAAAAGAAGCTTATATGGCCAGTTTTCATATTAGTGTGGGCAGAGAAGACAGGTAATCTCAAATATCTTTTCTTTATAGTTTATGCAGGTGGCTCCAAGGAAAACATGCTCCATTTACATGGTAGTATGTAGTAAACGGCCAGGAAACAATGATTCTTGTTTCAGAAAGTTCTTAAGCTCTGAGGTGCTGAAAGCTATCCTTTGCCTAAAACTTGCATTTGAAATTGATGCCAGAGGCTTTGGACCCTCTTGAGGTTTAATTTAGAGTTACTCAGAAGGTGTTTCTGTTTTGGTTTGAAGGTTTTTGCATCAGAGTGGTTGCAGAATAGGATGCTTTTCCATCTGCTTTCTGTTGCTTTCTGTGTGTTTAGAAACATTAAAATAGTGCTTGTATAGTATCTTTGAGATACATGTAAACTGTGAAAAGAAGGAAAAGGGGAATTAAAGTAAATTGAAAAACTGAAAAGATTATGTTCCAACTATCAATCATCTTTGGTTTTCCTTCTTAACTCCAGTTTCAATGACCTAGTAGTTTGTCTTCTGAATTATTTATGTCTCCGTGACAGGATTTGCAGTTACAGTTCTTACAAGCTAGCAAAACTCAGAAGCAAGAATAAAAACGCTCATTTGTGTGATAAAGCAGAAGAACTATATTCAGGAATCAGAAGAGGAATCTTTAAGTAGAGATTTCTATCTTGAGAATTCTGGAATATGAAGTTCCTTGTGTCTACTGTTTCTCTTATCACTTTTTGGCAGAATGAAGACATGCAGTAGTTTAGAAGTATGTTGATGTTTCGAAGCTTGTACTGTTTAGTTTTCTCAGTGGACAAAAGAGGAGGAAGGGAGATCAGCTCATTCTGCAGCAACTGATGATGCTCAGAATTGTGAATTAAGATGCATTCTTGTTTGAAAACTGCTTTTAGAGAGTGGCTTTCCTCAGTTCTGTAGTTGTCAGCATTTTTGAGGAGACCTCTGAACAGTTATGACAGTTTTATGAAGAACTTTTGCTTCTTGGGCACATGTTAACTTGGATGAAACACTCTATTTCATCTATCAATGGATGTCTTACGATACAGTACCCTTGCTGTCTCCAGAAGGCCCACTACATCTCTTCTCAGTGACCATGTTCATTAAGCAGAGAAGAAATCAATTTTTTTTTTTTTTAAATTGCTACCCTAAAACTGTTTTTTATGTGAGTACCTCCAATGGCTCCTTGCAATCTGAACTCCAAAGTTGTGTGAATATAAGGTCTGCGTAAGTGTCGTGGTTTAAGTCCACTCAGCCACGCAGTTTGCTCACTCACTCCCCCCCTTCTTTCTTCCCCCCAGCTCCCGGGCGGATGGGGAGAAGGATCGAAAGAATGCAACTCCCACATTCACAGATAGGAACAGTTTAGTAACTAAGGTATAACACCAACCACTGCTGCTACCACCAGTAGTAACAATGGCAAGAGAAATAAAAGGGAAAAGAATACAATCCCTCACCACCTATACCCAGCCCGACCAAGCAGTGCACCCCCACCCTTCCTTGTCTCTGCCCTCCATTTTTACATCCTGGGCATGACGTGCTGTGGCATGGAATACCTTTTTGGTCAGTTTGGGTCAGGTGTCCTGTTTCTGCTTCCTCCTGGCTTCCCCTCCTCCCTGGCAGAGCATGAGACTCAGAAAGTCCTTGGTCAGACCAAAACATTACCAAGCAGTAACTGAAAACACTGGTGTTATCAGCGCAGTTCCAAGGCCCAAAATCAAAATCAGAGTGCTGCACCAGCTACCAAGAAGGAGAAAAATGACTGCTACTGCTGAACCCAGGGCAGTAGGACTCTCTGCAGGTCTTAAATACTTGGCCTTGAAAATAGTTCTGTTTGTCCAACAGTGGCTAGAGGGACAGATCATTCTTTTTGTAAACTTGTGTCTGCTGTATTAGCAAGATGCAGTAATTGTTTTTGTCTGGGTCATTCTAGTGTTTTTTTTCTTGCCCTTCACCCACCTGCTTTTATGTAAATCCAGATATTTCTCTCCTGAGTTCCAGCTGAACAAAAAAGTGTGAGAGAGAAGCCTTCAGTCTTCACAGGGCACTGAATACTGTGCGTGTATAAAAACGTGATACCCTTTCTGTACTTGTTTGGCAGGTTTTAGAAGGAACAGCTAAGAATTGTCTTTCCCAGCTGATCATATCTTGTTTGCTTGCCTGAATTGGGAAGAGTTGACCAGATTTCAGTGTTAAGTACAAATGCCATCTTTCCAAACATCTCCCCTTCCTTCTTGCCCCTGCTGTTATTGCTGAGCATGATTTCAAATGGTATACCAGCTACTATGAAGAAAATTAACTCCATTGCAGTCAAAAGCAGGCTGGAATAGGACTTAGAATCATTTAATTGTTTAGGTTTGAAAAGTCCTTTAAGGTCATAGGATCCAACCATTAGCCTAACACTGCCACGTCAACTACTAAATCATCACTAAGGGCCACATGTACATATCTTCTAAATGCCTCCAGGGACGGTGATTCTGCCACTTCCCTGGGCAGCCATTTCCAGTGCTTGATAACTCTTTTGGTGAAGAAATTTTTCCTAATATCCAATCTAGACCTGCCCTGGGGCAGCTTGTGGCCATTTGTTCTTGTCCCATCACTTGTTAGGTGTGAGAAGAGACTGACCCCCACCTCACTACAGCCACTTTTCAGGCAGTTGTAGAGAGCAGTAAAGTCATGTGTGTCATCCCCCCCCCCACTTAGCCTTCTCTTCTCCAGACTAAATACCCCCAGTTCCCTCAGCTGCTCCTCATCACACTTGCACTCCAGACTCTTCTGCAGCTTCATTGCCATTCTCTGGACCCACTCCAGCACCTCAATGTCTTTCTTATACTGAGTGAGTAGCCCAGAACTGAACATAGGATTCCAGTTGCAGCCTCACCAGTGCCCAGTACAGGGAGATGATCAGTGCCCTAGTCCCACTGGCTGCACTGTTGCTGCTGATACTTGTCCCAGATGAAAAAAAGACTGATCTATTTTAGCGCTTGGCGACCACCTGGTCCTTCTAGTATGTAATTAGGAGACCTGCGGTGGCAGGTACCACATGTTCTAGCATAAGTATTTCTCAGGTAGTAGGTTTGGGTTTTTTGTTGGTTTGGTTTTTTTTTAGGCACATACCATTCCCTAAAACATAAAGGATCCTATCACCCTGTTTTGCTTTCTTTTGCTGACATTTGTGCTGTTTATTTTCACTGCTGGTTTTGAAAGCAGACAATGCTGGACAGGAAAAAATCTCTGATGTTCATAGGTGCTAATTTTGTATCCTTCTCAGATGATTTGTGCAATTAAATCAGTGTAAAAGCTAAGCAAAGGAGACTGGACAAGTGAAGATCGGTTTGTTTGTTTCTGTCAGGACATCATGAATTAGTAAGGCTTTGCTTTGTTAAACAGTGTTTAAAGCTGGGAGGAGTAGAGAAACAAGGAATGAGAATTTTCTGAAGGACTCAGAAATCCTACATTGAAATTATTTAACTTTGAGGAAGGTAGAGGAGTAATTCTACAGTAGTAGTAAAAGTTTCTGTTTCTGTGTAAATGAATAATTAATTGCACAGTACTTATGTGTAGGGAATGTGGGTTGAATCTATCATTCTCTTTAAGCTATCATATTAGTAAAATGTTAATTTCTTTTGTTAGCTTCTCTGTTACCTATGGTAGGAACTCCTCGTGGATTTTCTTCTGTGAAGAAGATACAAGAATAAAAGTTGTAAAGCTGCTAGAAACGCTTGGAAGATTTGACAGCTCCAAGGTGAAATAAAAATTTAGATGTTTAACTTTCTTTTGGATGTGTTTGAGTTGATTTTTTGATGAAATGTGGAATTACTTGAAGTACAAAATTATAAGTGCAGAATTTTAGAATTTCTAGTTACTAAGCAGTTTCTGTGGTCCAGAATTTTATAAGACTACCTGGATGGCTCCGAGCTCCAGGCATTGGAAAAGGTATATCCAAAAAACTTCCAATATGGGGATAAATTTCTGTTGCTGAGTCTGAGAGTGAGCAAGGTATTCTAACATGAAGCAGTATGAGCAGTATATCTAACTGTTGAACTGTTAAAATAGAGCAAAGACTCATGCTGTGGATACCCTAAAAATCATACAGTATCAGTAAAAAGATGAATATAGTCTGCTGTGTGGTCCGCTCTCTGCATTTTCCTGTCTGTCATCAAGTTCACATTATTATCAGACAGAATGACTGATGTTAATTTGAGTAACTGTCTCCGTTTCTGAACTGTCTTGTTAATAAGACAGTTTTCTTTACCTGCTGGAAAGGAAACAACACCAAAAGACTCCCAGAACAAAAGAAAAATACACCAAGGAACACAGTAAATTTGGCAATGCAACTGATGTGAAAGGTGTTAATGTGCAGAGTTATCAGTGTTAAGAAAAAAAAAATCAGTCCTTTGCTGGAATAAAAGAAGCCAAAACCTCCTGTATGAAATATGATTTCCCTCTTTATTGTTACCCTGTCTTGAGTATTGAACTCTGTGTCAGGACTCACTTCAGCATTTTTACTTCTTTTGCAGGCACGTGGCCTTGTGTTTTCTCACAACTCTTTTCTAAAATGGTTATGCTAATGATAACTCAGAGATCCCTACGTTGTTTAACAGTCTTCAAAATGGCTGACTGAATATATCCAGGCCTTTGAAATATCTATTTCTGTTTCAGAAACACCTACTCCAATGTTTTCAAAATAGAAACATGAAGATTTTTGTTCTAGATGCTGCTCTTATGCAGATTTTAATCTCTTTTTGCATTGCATATGAATTCAATTACAATAACAAATTATGTTCCAACCTGCATACACAGTTAATTGTCATCTTAGCGTAACAGCCCATAACTGATTCCCATAACAGCCCATATGAAGTAGTAGTTCATCTGTCAAAAAAATGAAGATGAGTTAGACCAGAATGGGTACTTTCATTATTCATTTTAAAATGTCGTCAGTCTGCATAATAGAATTGTGGTATTCATTGATCACCATAGAAAGTCTACAGTGGGGCATGTGAATAGTTGATTAATCTGCAGCTTTTTGATCTGGATATATAGAGATTACTAACAGAACTATTGAGACCATTCCAAATGTAATATTGAGTGAAAGCATGATAAGGGACTGTGGAGAAACATTTAGAGAATGACCTGATTTGACAGCCAAGGACATTATTGACTGCAGTAAAACTGAAGAACAGTGAGGAATGCCTGATTTAGATAAAGACCTCAAGGCAAGCACTCAGGTGGTGAATGATATCTGAACATCAGGAAATACTTTTTTCACCATGAGGGCTACCGAGCATTGTCACAGGTTGCCCAAAGAGGTTTTACAGTCTCCATCCTTGGAGATAACTCACAAGCCTTGTGGACATGGTCTGGGGCAGCCTGCTGAATAGGCGGCCCTGATTGAACAGGGGAAGCTAGATTAGATGATCCCCAGAGGTCCCTTCCAACTTCAACCCCCCTGTGATTCTATGTTTTGACAGGAGATGTTAGCCATTATGAAAGCCTGTGCTTTCATAATGGAGGACAGCAGCAAGGTTAAACCAAATTGTATGTGCAGCTCCTCTTCCTGTCATCCTAACAGGAAGATAGACTACAGCCACAAAGATATCCAGAATGAGTAAACCAAGCTGATGGGCAGCAATGACTTAGTAGCTGTTGATACCTAATGGGTGTAAAAGATCTGTCTAAAGAACAGTTTGTCTTTGAGAATCATGAGAATTCATGAGATGTCGTAGCAAGATGCAGTGAGGATTTGACAGATGGTATCTCAAGCCCTCTGCGTCAGATGCAAGTCTTGAACAAATGAATTCAGTGCACTGTCTTGGTATGTGTGAGTAAGTGAATACAAAAGAGAGCTGTAAAATCAGCTTGATGAGAAGTTAGGTAAAGTCACCTCTGCCCTCTCTGAAATCTGTATTGAGTTTTGTTGGATCACATTCCTTCAGCTATTAGTTCAAAGTTTTCTAAAGACTTTGGAGTGCTCGTATTGAAGGTAGGTGATCTTTGCCATTTTAGAAGCAGCAGTCCAGTGCAACAAATCACATTCTTTTCTTTAATCCACATTTTTGTCTATATGCAATTTGCTTAGCACTTTTCCTTGAGTTATAAATTCCTTTGCATATAACAAATTTAATCTTGTAAAGCAGAGATTGACTTGTCCTACATTTCAGTGTAGCAAATAAACAGTGTTATGACCAAATAAGCTTGGAGAGTATTGGCTGTCACCTGGAATGACTTCACTGTGATTTGTGACTTAATATTACCAGAAATAATATTATGCGAAAGCCTGAGGAAGGTATATATATGGTTTTAATTTTCTGTGGTTTATAGCGAAGGAAAGTAAGGTTGGCTTTTTTCAATCCATAGACATGCATCCTTGCAGCCAGGCTCAGTCCTGGCTGGTAGCTGCGGTGTTGCCAAGGCTGAACATCCTCCGGGGCAGCCACATGTGCATACTCTTCTGCCAAGCTCAGCCCATTAGTTTTGGCTTTAGGTGTCTCCTGGTGCACGCAGACCTCTCTTCTGTTACTTGCTGACTGCTGCACCCTGGCCAAATCTCACTCATTGCTCCTCAGTGACTGGAGAGCTGTAAAATTTAGCTCAGTCTATATAGGAGTATCTGCTTGGAGTTAGAAGGATGAGTACTGCGACACAGGGTCCTCTTGGGCTTAGACTGGGTTTTTTTGGGGGCTGGATATTTCTAAGGTACTTCGGCTTGAATATTTTCTCTTTTGTCTTGAATTTTGTGTGAATTATTTATTTCTCTCGTGTGAAGTGTGTAGAATGGTATATACAGTGTATGAACTGTGCTAGTGCCTTGAAAGGATTTTTCATTGTTGTTAATAGCTGCCTGTTTAAAGGAGGGGAAAAATCAAATATGGCAGGGAGTATGGAGAAAGAGAATCTTTTGTGAAAGAACAGTTGCCCTAACTCTGAATCTCTTTAGTGTTGAATTATTGGGAGTTGATAACTCGTCAGGATAAAAGAAAAGCCTAAGTTACTTTCATAATGCAAAGAACTTCACACTTTAAGGATTTAATATAGCCATTAGGTGATTTAGAATTCTGATCCATGGTTTGTACTGGACCGAAAAGCAGTTTATATGTATTTATATTTAAAATTATATAAATACACATATATATTCTTTTTTAGCTTCATTGCAGTCCCTGTTCTGCAAAAAATTGGGAGCATACTTGTTTTATATCCATTCTAAACAGAAAGATTAAGACAACTAACTGACAGTATTGTTAAAGAAGTAGTATTTAAGTCTGTTAATAATTTCAGATATCATGGAGACAGTAGTAAATTCTGACTGTTATTTAAAACGCTAATTATAATACTGCTGCTTAATTTTTTACTTTACAAATGCATACTTGGGACCTAACTGTTTTGAAGATCAAGGTATTTAAGCTGCATTTGCCTTTTAAGTTCCTGAGTGTAAAAGAGGCGAGACAGATAGAAATTTAAAATGGATATGTATAAAGTTCCTGAATGCAATGCTTTTGAGTGTCTCATCTAGTCAGTAGTCAGTTTGGGCAATCAAACACTGGAACAAGTTGCCTTGGGAGGTTGTGGAGTGTGTTCAAAGCATGACTGGACAGTCCTGGGCAACCTGCTCTGTCTGACCCTGCTTCAGCATGGAGATTGGACCAGATGATCTCAAGAGGTCCCTGCCAACCTCAGTCCTTCTGGGATTCTGGGGTTCAGTGTTCTTTGAACAGGCAGAATCCAGGGCATATGCTGGAGTTTGAAAATACAGTGTGTATTTGAATTCAGAGAATGCTTTTAGTTTCATTTCTTACCAAGTACAATTTTTGTTTGGGTTATTGTGAACAATATGCTTCCCTTGTTTTTGTTTTCAGGTTTGCTTTATTCAGCATGAATGCAGTCATCATCATCACTAAAAGGATGCTGTAGATGAAAAAAATTGTTTCCTATATTCCTTTACAGGAGTGGTTTTTAGGTAAAGCACTATATGATGAAGAATCTACAATAATTCACCATTATGCCTTTGCTGAAAATCCTACAGTCTTTAAATTTCCAGATTTTGCTGCTGGTTGGGCACTTAGTATTCCACTTGTTAACAAGTAAGAATTGAATTTTTAATAACTTCTTGTTTACTGATAGTAATTAATGTTCAATTTACATATCTTTTCTAGACAGTAATCACTGTTATTTTAATGAGTTATGATTTCATATGGATTAATATTTTCTATAAAAGATGAAGGTGTTCCTGCAGAACAGTTGAAGGTCTTATTGCTGACCATGTAGATATTCAAAGCCAAATCTTAATTTTGAGCTGTCTTTCAGTTGAAGCTTCTGTTTGCAGTTCAGAGCCTACACTGAGCTTCTGCTGCTGCCACCTTTATTATCAACATTCATGCTGATATGTGTAATTCTAGTTTGGCTTGAGGCTCAAAGGTGCATAGCAAAACATTCAATTGGGTGCAGTAATGTACGACGAGCTCTGGGTATGCCTACATAAGCTCCCACTATAAACTTACCCAGAAAATACTCCTTTGATAAAATTCCATTTCTTCTTATTGTACACATTCCAAGCATAATTATTAGAAATAAACACTTAAGAATTCATTAGTAGACAAGGCTACAGAAATAGATTTCTGTATTATTATTGTACATGTGATTTATTTTGCTTCACTCTGCCTATCTAAAAGTTAACATCATGTCAGGTAGTTAGTAGTTGTCCAGTACTACTAGTCATTCAGCTAGTTCAGTACCATCTCCTGTCATTTTAAAATTCTACCCCACACAGGAGTTTTATTCCTGATCTTAGAGTGACTGCATTGCCCTCTAGAAGTGTTTCTCATGCTATAGAGACAGCCTTGATATTTATTTCAGATTAGATGCTTAGTTTTTAATTGAAATTTGGAAAGATCAAAGATTTCAGAAGTTGAATGCATCTTGCTGTAGCAAGGATATTTTCACAAATTGAAGGTGCGTAAATACTCCGCTTTGGAATACACAAGAAGAGAATATTGTCTGAAGTTTGAGATGCTGATCAATATTGAGCTTCAAATGCTCTGCTGCCTTTAATCTGTTGAAGATATTATGTCAGACTCTGAATACTCCAGATGAGAATTTTCTTCTTAGGCAGGAAGACTATATCAAAATGTGTGTGCTGAAAACTAATATTAACATCATCACACTGTGATGAGATGAAAACAAAAAAAAGAAAAAAACAAATGTAAGTTGCTTCTTGGGCCATAAATACAAAAGTAGGATCTTTCTTTTTCCCCTTCCAAGATGGTTGCTAATACCAGCCACACTTTGCTGCGTACACTAGTGATTGATTTTTTTAAAATATGGGGGGTTTTAATAAATTTCTTAATCTTTAATTGCATAGGCTTGCAAAGAAGTTAAAAAGTGAACCACTCAAGTCAGACTTTACAATAGATTTAAAGCATGAGGTAAGTAGCGGTGTGATGAAATAAAAAATGTCTCAAATCTGTATATTTGATTGGTCATAAATGATAATGGAAATAACAGTTTTTCTTAGACATTGCTACAATGTTTGACTGCAATAGCATGTTTTATTTCTTTCTCTTCCTTTAGAATGCTGTAATAATGTAAATTTCAAGCGTATAAGATTTTCATGAATAAAAATGCATTTTTATATGAATACATACATGGTTGATACAGTAAGGTATCTTCTAAGGCTTGCTCCGTGAAGGAGAGAGACTTCCAGTGCATCAAGTGTAAGCTGACGTGAATTCCTCAGGTATTAGACAGCCTCACTCATTTTCTAAATCAGATTGTAAGAGCTAAATATGGTGGTTTGGATTCAGTAATCTGAGAAGCTAACTGTTGTATGAGCAATCAAATCTGCAACTGACAGAAGTCTAGTATATAGATATTGTTTTTTGCCTCCGGTTTGCAGCAGCTTTAAACAGCAGCCACTAGGTCTTTCAGAGGATGAGTTTACTGAAAGGAACATGAGAAGAAAGGGGGAGGGAATCTGCAAGAATATCAGTGCCATGTTTTCTGGAGGGTTTTTTTTTTTATTTTCTGACTTCAAAATGTTTCTGCAGTGCAGGGATTTGTGCTGTCACCACAGTGAACTCCTGAGCCAGGGTGGAAGGGGAGAATGACTCTGCCACAAGCTTGCTGATTTTGGCCTGAAATTATGTGTGATATTACGTTTCTTTTAATCTTTTAAAGCTCCTGAAAGTCAGCTGTGACTTGTGGTTCCAGTCCAGGGAAAAAAAGTGAAAATCAGACCTTACTTAAAGCTACTGCTCCTGTTCCAGGTCTTTATTCTGTGATGGTTATAAACCTCCTAATTTCAACATAAATCTACAGTGTCTTCATAGAGTATAAATTGGTAGCGTATTTAAATGAATTTGGTCTGGTGCCAACACTGTTCTTTCACACAGTTTCCCTTCCTTGACTTGATGTATTTCTCAAAAGCAGTTGGACACCTCTCAGCGTTCATTTTGCTACACGAAACAAGCCAACAAGCTGTTTCTTTCTGCTTGTTAAAGTTTTGTATAAATGCGAAACATTGGGCTTCACGCTGCTAATCTTCTTATTGTAAGTTACCTCAGTGTCATTTGGATATTCCCAATATTCCGGTCTACCTCAGCATTTACAAAGCCTCCAAATATAGCGTCATTTAAAAAAGGAGAAATCACTGGCAGGCATTCCTTTTATGTGCCACGAATTGCTTAATGAAAAACAGTTGATCATTTGACTAGCAAAATGACTTCCATCCAATTCTTATTCTGCTGGCAGTTCTTTGCATATGTTTCATTTCAGATTTATTGCTATTGATGACCTAATTCAGCCCTGTAGTTATTCTTTCTGTACAGTCTTGTGTGTCCCTAGAGACAGTTCCATTCCCCCTCATTTATTTTATAAATCACCATCTTCTCCTTAAATCATTTTTATCTCTATGTCCTTCTTGTGTGAGTCAAGATTGACAACAAATCAAATGATATAATCTGTGATCTTTAACGATCGTGTGCAGCTTTTGAATTTACGAAGGATGATAAATGCTTCAGGAAATGTTTTCGCTTGATAGGGTCCTAATGACGTGCTTCTAGTCCTTGTTATTTTATTTTGCTCTCTATCAGGGATTTTTCACCTTACTACTTTCCCAATCCCTGTTTCTTATATCCATAGCATTTATCTCACTTTAGAGCTGGAAGGCCTATCTTGCAGATATGTTAAAGGGTTTTAGTCACACTGCTGCTCATTTGTGGATTGTTTTTTAGACTTTTTGTAATTGCACAATATATAGGAAATTCACTGAGCCTTATGCAAAACTGGAAGTGAATAGTGGAATTTTTTTGTGTATCTAACATTAAATTTGAACTAGGACTAAGACTAAGAATTTTTGTTTGGTTTTGTGTTTTTTTTGATTGTAAATACATTTCCATTGTTTTAGGAATAGTCTGTCATCCTGTCCTCTAACCCAAAATGGCACTCTCACCTCTCTTCTGCAATATGATAGCTTTACATCATTCTGAGGCTTTCTGTTGAAGATTTCATTATTCAGTGGGAAATCATAGCACATTATGGACTTTCATAGATAATTTATGTTGTTACAGTTGTTAAATGTACTTTGTGCTGAAGGAGCATTGCTGCTTTGTTAGTTCATGTGATAGACATTAATTCTAAATCGCTGAAATCTGAAGTGATAAAGGGACAACTGAGTTAAGGGATCAGGAACACAAGTAGTGTTCTCCTCTACCTTTCCAGTTGCAGGCCGTGATAGGGGAAGAAATGGGAAGAGCCAGCAAATCAATACGTGGCTTCGAGCCTGGTGTCACCGGCGGAATTTTAGTGGTTTTGATTGTGGGTCAGTTTACATGACATCAGACCTGCTGGTGACAGAGGGGTACACCTTGTCTCAAAGGGGTGAAGGATTTTTGTGCAGTTGGGGTTTTCTGAAGATGTCGAGACCTAAATGAGATGGGCAGGAAAATAATAATCTGCAAGAAGTCTGTAATTGGTTTGGTGAGTTGGGCTTGTGCAAACCATATTAAAGCTCTTGGTTTGCACTGTGTTGTTCCTGAACACTGGGGAGAAGGAAATATTATGCCCTCTTAATACTAGCTTAATGATCACATTATTTACTAAAAGAGGAGCTGAATTCTGGTCCTCAGGGGATGGAGGTGATGTAGAACTAACTGTTCCTAAGTAGATATAAAACAATGAAAAGGACGCTAATTTTCATTTCCTTTAGTGTGTGCTGAGTCTGGTTCCATATTCCAGTGAATCACTTAACTTTTTTTTTTCATGCAAGAGTCATTGGGAATATGAGTAAGTAACATGGGAAACAGGAATTAGAATGCAAAACTGATTTTCCTCCCTTGGAGGAGTCCCTTTCTCCCTGTGCAGTAGAGTCAGGCTCTCCTTCGCCACACTATCTTGTTGGTTCCATGAATCTTCTTACTTTTGCACAGTAATCAGTTTCATGAGGTGTGAAATAAATTTTAAAACTTAACTGTCTGAAGAATTTCTTTTGTAGCAAAAAAACCCTCACGTCTCTAGAAACGTGAGCAAGATATAAGGTATGCAGCTGGGTAATCAACTAAGGGGCAAATCTTTTGCAGTATCGTGTATTTTTCAGTTTTCCTGTTAAGTTTACCCTGTAATATGGTTTCTTTGTATACCCTGAGAGTTTTTATCCAGTTTCATTACTAATATAGCTGTTTTCTATTTTGATAGATTGCCCTGTATATTTGGCAGAAAGGGGAAGGACCACATCTTACTCCAGTGCCTGAGTTCTGCACAGATGATATGAACTCATATAAAGTTGATCATTGTGCAACAACATTCAGTAATTTTCTGCCACTTTGTGTAAGTACCATATTTTAAATTCAACTTGCTTAATAAAACTGCTACTAAAATGCGTAAAACTTGACTTTAATAATCTCAAACCTTAAGAAAATGTTTTTCAATAACTTAAAAAAAAGAAGCTTGTTCTAGCATTTATCTATTTCTGGATATGATTTCATCCTTCTTTGGCACAAGATATTTCATGGCAAACAAATACTGCGTATGCTTTAATTTGTCTTTCTACCAGAACACTTGATCCGTGCGTGATCTGTAGAATATTTCTCCTTACATTTCTGTGAGATACTGAAGTATAGATAATCTTTTTTTCACAGATGGGAAGCTAAAACTTCTTGAGGCTAAAGATAAAATGTAATACAGTATTCAGTGTATCGAAGTACAACCCATCTCTTCCACTTCTAGGAGAATACATTTATGATATGGGTAGACTGGTGTTAGGGGCCAAAAAGTGTTCCATGCTTCCAGGAGAGGAAAATTACAGGGACCAAAAGGAAAACAAACAAAAGCGGTTATTTTATTACACTTGAAGAAATCCAAAGCTTTCTAGTATGTAGCATTTAAGCTTCTTTTTCCAAATATGATACAGTTCAACATATATTGATTAATTTCAAAGAAATTAAAAAGCATTCTTTTTCAGATGACTCTTTCTTAGTTCAACAAGTTCTACTACTCATTCTCTTTTCCCAGTGAGTTCACATTAGAATACTACATCAATGGAAAAAGTATTTTAGTAATGGTATTTCAGGTATTTTAAACATCTAGTGAGCTTTATTCAAGAAACAAAAATGTACTTTCTAGTGTATTACTGATACACTATTTTACTTGTCGTGCTATACAATTAAAAGGTATTTCTGTTTTATTATATATGTATTATATATATTATAATATATTATTATGTGTATGGACAAACATACCCTATAAAATGTTACAGGCAGAGCCTGCAGTTAAAACATTAATTTTTGTTCTGTTCATACAGGGAGAGCCAGTGAAAAAAGAAGATGTTTTTGTTGCTGTAAAAACGTGCCAGAAATTTCATGGTGACAGAAGTAAGTTGTTGCTTGGTCAAGGCAGTGGTTCTATGCAACATAATTTCTGAAATTAATACTTAAAAACCAAGCTGATACATGCTGTCTTTGTAGCTCTTGGGACTAAATGTTTGCAGAATCCACTGGGAAACACGAAAGTTTCAGAATTGTCAGCAGCTTATTCTTTAGGTAGATTTTTTTTTGTTTGCTTTGCTATTCAGAGTTGTTCAAGATTGCTGTGAGATTTAAAATGAAAAGTTGTGGTCATTTGGTGGCTCATCATTAGTGATGTGTTATAGTGGCAAAATCCTTGAATATCTAAATTAAAAATATGCATAAAGTTAGCTTATATTGTTGTAGATTGGAGCTGTTGCAATAGTAAGTAATATAGCAACTATTAATATCCTTCAGTGTGTTTCCCTCAGCTAATTGGTTCACTTCTGTTCCTTGCACTAGCAGTGACAGTTGTGCCATTTTGTGGTGGCTGATTTAGAAATTTGAACAAGCTGAAAGGTCTCTCTCATCCTCCTTCCATTTCTCTAGCCATCCTCTCCAGCAGAAGATGGAGCAGCTTATGCTGTCATATTACTTCTCTCTGTTGGCAGCCTGTGCAATTTTACATGCACATGTGTTTTATAGTGCTTGGAATGGGAAATTTTGGCTCGTGTAGAAATCTGGTCATCTGTAGTACTTTGTCCAAGCCATGGACCTACCAGTCCATTCCAGTTTACTTCTAGACATTTTGATTATAAGGAAGTTCTGGAATGGATTTATTTCCAGGAATTTACTTGAGTTTCATGCATCCTTGAATACTCCAGATACATAACAGTGTCACCATTAGGCTTAGGGGTGGTTGTTTTTTTGCTGGGGGTTTTCTTCAAATTAAAATTTATGGAATTTTTTTCTTAATGTTACTGCACTTGATGAAGGCACATTTCTGATATTTCAATCACCTGATCATAGGGATATCTTTAAAGTAGCTTTTGACAAAACAAAATTGACTGTCCTGTAATTGGAGTTCACTGAAGAGTTCTCCTTTCTGGATCCATGTCTTACCTCAAAATTAAAACCAAAACCCACCAAACCTAGAAAGTCAGAAAAGAACATAAGGCTTCAAAAAGATGGCATAAACATCTCTCGAGAAGCGCCTGTTGAAGACTGAGGAAAATTCTTGAACTTTCCTCACAGCTTCCAGTGTTATGAAATAGAGGATAATCTTACTCAAGATTTTGACAGATTAATGGATGCCAGCTTCAGAGAGCTCTTTTTACCTGGTAAGTCATTTTTTATCATATGCCAAAACCTACATTAGTGCAACATTAAGGCTTGGAATTCCATGTGCAAAAGCAGCTAAATTTTACTTCAGAATTTACTTCACATACAGCTCTCCTTACAGATACTGTATGTGGTTGTATAAGAAAATTTCAAGACTGCAGACATTGGTCAAGGTTCTAGAAGTAGCACAAATAAAATATTAAGAGTTTAGAGCGACCTTTTATAAACATCTCTGTAGTGTGGTTTTAAAGCTTCCATGTGATCACAGGTTTTAATGCATATTGATAAATATTTGCATCGACAATCAGTCTGAATTTCATATAGTTGTTCTTTCTTTGGAACATATGAGTTGTTAGAAATTAAGAATTATTGTGGGATTTTGTTGGCAATAGATACTAGTCTGGATGGTGACACTTTGGTCAAAACAAGCAAGGGAAAGAGGAAGACGCTTTAGCTGTTATCCCCGTTAGACCATTTAACATAGGTGAGACTCGGGTCCTTGCTTTAGTGATCTTTTTCATTTATGCATAGAAGGGGGACTCCACTGAAGAAATGGAGAGGCTCAGCCCATAATATCAAGTAGTTCTGTATGTTAAACTTTGCTACTGAGGTTGAGGTCCTTGGTTGCAGAAGGGTAAAACAACCTTTACAGGCATGTCTCTTCTGCCGCGTGAAGGTTGGAAGTTCTGTATTGGGGCCTTGTTCTCTGAATGCTTTCTGGTTTTGTTCTTCTGAGAAACATTTTTTAGCTGAAACATTTGCACAAAATAAGAAAATAATTTCCTGCCTACTTGTCCTTTTCTTCTAGTTGGGGGAGGAGAGAAGAGGGAAGTTTACATGGCATTTTCTGCCAACTAATGCCTGATTATGCAATCTTATATGATGTCATGTGACTTTTTATTGCATAGGAGGTAAAGCATTGTAAAATTCCTGGGTTTGCATTTCAGAACTCCACCACAATGTTGTATGAACACGTTTTGTACATAATTACCTTTGAATTTTTTTTCTGCAAAAATTGAGAGCACTTTTACATTTCTTCAAAATATTTAAGAGCAATATTGGTCATTGCACAATACTACAGGAATGAAATTATATTTTTCCAAATATTAAAGCCTTTCTATTAGTGCACTGAGTTCTGATCACTCTGTCTTAACAGTTACCTTTCAATTCACTGTGGTGTTACCAAACTGACTGTTGACCAATCAAGATTTATAAATCCTTCAAGCCCCTGTGAGATCAGAGTAAAGGAAAGTGAGCAAATAGGTAGGCAGCAAATATTGAGTTAGGTGATGGATGATTCCAGCAAGGGGATAAAATAAGTTGTTCGCAAGCGTCAAAGTTACATAGCAGCAAAGAGGAGTTACACAAGTATTTCCTCCATTTCAAGAACTAGTGGGTTGCCCCTGGGTGGACCCCAGGTGCCCACCTCAGCTGGACTGTGGAGAGGAAATACAAGCGAAGGCTTATGGGTCAAGGTAAGGACGCGGAGAGATCACTCACCAATAACTGTCATGGACAAAACAGACTTCACTTGGGGAAATTGTTGCAGATCAAATCAGAGTAGGAAAATGAGAAAATAAATCTTAAAAACAGTTTCCTCCCCACCCTTCCCTTCTTCCCAGACTTAACTTTATTCCCAGTTTCTGTACTGCCTCAACCCCAGTGGTGCAGTGGACAGGGAATGGTGGTTGTGGACAGTTCATCACACGTCTCTGCCACTCATTCCTCCTCAGGGGAAGACTCCTCACATTCTTTCCCTGCTCCAGAGTGGGGTTCCTCGCGTGGAGACAATACTGCAATGAACTTCTCCAATGCGTGTCTTTCCCATAGGCTGCAGTTCTTCAGGAACTGCTCCAGCATGAATCCCTTCCATAGGTGCAGTCCTTGAAGAACAGACCGCTCCAGAGTGGGTCCCCCATGGGGACACAAGTCCTGCTGCAAACCTGCTCCAGTGTGTGGGCTCCACTCTCCACGGAGCCAGAGGTACTTCCAGGAGCCCGCACCAGTGCAGGCTTCTCATGTTGTCACAGCCTACTTCAGGCCTCCCTCCTCCGCAGTGGGGTCCTCCATGGATGGGTATCTGCTCCACCATAGACCTGCATGTGCTGCAGGGCACAGCTGCTTCCCCATGGGCTGCACCACAGGCTGCAGGGGAATGAATCTTGGCTCCGGCACCTGGAGCACCTCCTCCTCTCCTTCTGCACTGACCTTGGTGTCTGCAGAGCTGCTGCTCTCACATGTTCTCACTCTATCTCCAGCTGCAATTGTGCAGGTTTTCTTTTTTTTTCCCCTTCTTGAAAACACTGTCTCAGAGACACTACCACAATCACTGATGGACTCAGCCTTGGCCAGCAGTAGGTCTGTCTTTGGAGCTGGCTGGCATTGGCTCTGTCAGATGTAGGGGAAGCTCCTAGCAGCTTCTCACAGAAGCCACCCCTGTAGCCCCCCTTGCCATGCAAACCCAGTACAGCAGCAAACATCAAATTATGTGATGGATGATTCCAGCAAGGAGGTGAAATGAGTTGTTCACAAGCATCAGAGTTACATAGCAGCAAAGGGAAGTTACATAAATATTTCCTCCATTTCAAGAACTAGCTGCTACCAGCGAGACCTGCTGGATGGTTTCAGAGAACATAAAGCAGACAGTTAATGACAGTAGTTAATGACTGTTTCAGAGTAGTTGGTCATTTAAGTCCTTTTGTTCATTTTTAAAATGAACAAAAGATCATTATTTTTAATCTGATAGTTCTCTTCCAAACACCCTGCAGAGGCTTTTGGCCTTTTCTATATTACCCATGATTTATTCACTTCTGGCTATAGTTTAAACATTCATAGAATCATTATTAGAATTTCTTATGATCAATTTTAAATGTTCATGTAGAACGGCAGTCTAATAAGAAGAGGATTGCTTTTGTAGAGAAACATTATGCATTCTTCCTTTGAATAGAATCTCCATGGGATCAAAAGTGATTGTAAGATAAATGTGCTTCTGTGAGTGTGTCACCAGAGACAGGTGCTTTTGAGCATTAATAAGGTGTTGTTGCCAGATGCGATGTATGTAACACAAGTGTAGTATTTCATAAGGTGCATTTGGTCTGTTTCTGATTCCGAATACTTTAGACACTGTACAGTGGATGTGCTCTTTTAAAAATGCATACTTTGGTACTGGAAGTTTCGATACTGGAAGAATGATTGATCTCTGATAGTGTTCATGCTGATGTGTGCTACAAAGTGTACCATAGCAACTGTAAAAGTAATGAATTCCTTCCTTTGGTTAGCATAAATGTAAACATCACAGTTTCAATATAATATGAATAAAACTGTAATCAGATTCTAAAAGAAAATTTGTTGCTATATAAATAAACCAACCCTGACTAGCTTTCATAAAAAATGTAAAATTGTTTCTCTATAAATTTTGTAGGAAGAAAGCAGAATGAACATTTAAACCATGATGCTGTATTTGAAACTTTTGAACAGCATATTCCATGCAAAGGAATATGTCAGTTAAGGTGCATAAATGTTTTGATCAAGTACTTATTTTAATCGAGTTACGTGTGTTTAAATGTTAACAATTGTTTTGCAGTACCAGTTGTAAAGCAGACTTGGGAAAGAGAAGCTGCCCTTATTGAATACTACAGTGACTATGCAGACATCTCCATTCCTACTATAGACTTAGGTGTACCTAATACTGACAGAGGTGAGCTATTGACTGTTGTTGTTGTCAGTTTTGCAAAAATAACTGTAAGTCTTATGGATGATATCTGTATTTCATGTATAGTATGAAATTTAGGGATTCTGTATTTCTACAGCACGTTTGAGCAGCCTAAACTAAAAGAATGCTTTTACCACACAGGAAATGGATGGAGAGTACAGTTCACCTGTGTAATAAGAATGTTGTTCTTAGTGGAAACCTAAATATGCTGATATATGCCAAAACCCCAAAATTGCTGTTATTACTCAGGGTCAGAGTAATAACTCTTGAGTTATTGGTGATCTTGGGTAACATTATCAATAGTAGCAGAAGTCATAGTTTTATTTTAAAAGACCTCAGTGCCAACTGGTTACTGGGCATAAACTACAGTGACATTTGGTATACAAATATTGTGCCTAGTATGTCTTGATTTAAGCACAAAACCTAAATGTTAAGATTGGAAGATCTTTTTTATGAAAAAATAATGTGGTTTTAATTTACTTTGTGTTTGAATAGAAAAAAAGGCTATGGATGTGATGACTTCCATGAGTTTATTAATTTTAAGGGGATTTTGTTTCATGTGAACACTTGTTCTAAGGTTTATAGTCTCTGCTACAGGCTATTATTACCTTCTGAATTAGAAGTGTCCAAGCTGTGGCCTATTAGCTTTACCTGGCCCACTAGGTCAATTGTTCTGATCCCTGGATTATTTGCAGCTTTCCAGCTGCCCTTGGTTTTTGTCCTCTGCAGGATCTGTTCGAGGCAGAGAGAGAACAGGCTGGTATTTTCATTTTCACGTGTGCAGTGTGACTTGTGCAACCAGTGAGTGCTTTCAGGAAGTAGCAGACCTTCTGGGCACGCGTGGATCACCTGTAGAAGCTGTGCCCAGTAGTTCTAGTCACACCAGGGGGAAGGTACACTCCACATTTGGCCTTTGAGCATTGCTGTGGGGGGCAGTGGGCAACTGGCATTCTAAATTAAACACATTGTGTCGAGTTTGCTCTAATACTATTTTTGTCCACCTTTCTTGATGGAATATATAATACTGAAATCTTGGGTTTAATTTTTTAAATATTCATATATCAATCTGCATTGTTACGGTTTCACAAAATCAGTAAATCCAAGACTTTTTCCATTTCTTCAGCATAGAGTTACTTAATTTTCTCAAAAAATGTTTTAACTGGAAGTAGCTTCAAATAATATTGTAATATTGATAGCAATAATTGTATATTGTTGTATATTGTAATATTGATAATTGTAATTGAATATTGTAATTTTGTAATATAGATAATATTTATAGCAATAATTGTAATATTGATAACAATAATTGCTTTAGATAATCAGCTGTAATCTAGATGAATAAACACTGTTTGCAATTAGATATTTCCAAAATCTAAAGAAGATTCAGCAGAAGTCCGATATTTCCTGTTTTTCTTGTCCTGCTCATTCTGAACAAGGGTGTTTTACTACTAATTTCCCAGTAAAGGGTGTTTTACCTCTCAACTTCATTATAGTCTTGTGATTAATTTTAAGGCCTTTCCTTGGAGGAAGTTATCAGGACCTGAGTTGCTGATGATGAGTATGGTAGATTAATGTAAACTTAAATTTTTATATAAAAGCAATGGACCTGCCTGATGCATCATGAAATGCTATGAAAATATCTTGGAGTATTTTGCAGAACATGTTTTTAATCAGTCTCCTCATTTTACTGTTTTAGGGATTAAGAGTAGCAGTTTGCCCAGTATTGTTCAGCATCTTAACAGGATAACTGGAATAAAGCTTATTTTTCAGGTTTCCATGCTTCAGCATCCTTCAAAAGTACATTCCTGCATAGAAAGCAATGGTTGCACTGGAATAATTGTATAAATACCATTCAGCGCAGCAAAGGATGTAATTTAAACTTTCATCCCAAACATTTTGCCAGTCGTTACCAAAATGCTTTGTTCAGTGCGTAGAAAACTGATTTAATGAATGAAAAATGGTTTATTATAAAATCTCACTTTATTTAAATGTATATTCTGTTTTTTCTCTTCCTTTAGGTCATTGTGGGAAAACTTTTGCTATTTTGGAAAGGTTTTTGACTCATAGCTCTTCCAGAACTCCTTGGTTAGTCATAGTGGATGATGACACACTGATAAGGTATACATTGCAATACTTCAGGAATTACCACTTTTCATGTCAGTAGGAGTTTTAGCAATCTTCATCTCTTGCGTATTTATGTTTTATTTAGTTACGTAGCTTCATATTCCTTTAAAGAAAAAAATTGTCACTTTCGTTCAGCATTCTTTGACTGATATTAAAACCAATGTAATCTTGTAACTTGATAAAAACTATGCATATTAGTATTATTACACAACCATATATTCTGAATACGATTACAAATTGTGATTCTTCAGTATAGGTATGCCTGAGCTTAATTGGTTTTTGTCGTTTGCTAATACACTTTCTAAGATGTATTCCTTATGTAATGTGCCACAAGAAAGGTTCCATAAGCTAGGGCCTGTGTCAGGCACACAGACTTGTATGCCGGGACTTGACTTTGTTAGAAATTTAGACCCCATTCACCTGAAAACTGACACTGCAGTGTAAGTGGAATAAGGCACAGCAGTCACCCAGCAGGGTCACAGGGTCATGACCATGAGAATATGCACTTCAAGACAGCGCTTCACATTAAAGCACTGTGACAGAAGAAGTACTTGAAGAGGCTGTAACTGTAGATAAATTGATAGTTGTATAACTAAATCTACCTGTTTGCTTTTCAATTCCTGGAGAGAAAAGATCATTTGCAAAGATGTTACCATTGTTTGGAAAAAATAATTCCGTGTTTTCTCTGAGGTGAAGCTCAGTTTTGCTGATAAACTTTGCTTACTTCAGAAATCGATTTTAAGCTAATTAATTCATCATTTGACCAAATTCAGCAACAGAAGTTTCATCTGTGTTTTTTGTATAATTTCTGAATTTCTCCTGTCATTTTGTGCTATTTACTGGAGTGCATTTAGGTTAGCAGTGTCTGTTGCAAATTGAATGTCTAAATGGTGGGGGTTTAAATTGCTTTTTTATATTATAGTATCTTCAGGCTCCGAAAATTGCTCAGCTGCTATGACCCAAATGAACCAGTATTTCTTGGAGAGCGTTACGGTTACGGCTTGGGAACAGGAGGATATAGTTACATCACTGGAGGAGGAGGGTAATTTATTTAAACTCCTACTGAGATCTACATCAGTCCCTGCTTTGAGTGCAAATACTTTGAATTGCAACACAAACCAGTTGCAGCAGAAACAGTGATGTTTCCCGCTACAGTTAAAATGTAATGATGCTCTAAGACCCAAATGTCCTAACTAGTAAGAAGTTGTGCTGCTGGGAACAGATCTGTAGAGGAAAACAGTTGGTTCCAGAAGGGATAATTTTAGCTTGTCTGGTCCTAAAAGTACTTAAAACTAACTAAAATGAAGTAATTCTTTTCAAAAAACGCCTCTTGCACTAATTGTCGACATTGATTTCTCAAATTCTGAAATTTCAGATCTGTTGTACCAGAGGGCCACATTTTGGTGCAGTTATATCATTTATCAATATTTAGTAATCACAGTCATTTGGCTTCTCTAGTACTTGCTGTTTTGTATGTTTCATTTGCCTTTTCTTTTCAATCCAGGATGGTTTTCAGCAGAATAGCTGTTCAGAAACTACTTGCTAGTAAATGCCGGTGTTACAGCATGGATGCACCTGATGATATGGTCCTTGGGATGTGTTTCAGTGGCTTAGGAATCCCTATAACACATAGTCCGCTTTTCCATCAGGTCAGAGAGTTATGTTTACTAGTCTTTAATGTATGTTTCATTATTTCAGGTATGCACAATAGAACAGGATTCATAAATATTTCAAACTGATAAATAATGCACACTCGATCAATGTGTAATAACGATAGCCAAGATGCTGCTCCTATACCTTGTTTCTCTACAGAGCAAGCAAATAATATTTTCAAAGCAGGGATTACCACAATGCTGTAATAATTTAAAAGATATTTCAGTTACCCTAAGACTACATTTTATAAAAAATGCTCTCAGAAGTGGGAATTTTGAAAAAGAAATAGAATTAGGAGCCACATGCTTTGAATACTCGTGATATATTCTTTAAGAAAAAAACCCCTGCATCGCAATACTTTTTCTTCAGGTAATGGAGAACCGACTGTGAAATATTTCAGTAAATTTTTCTTTTCTACTTACCCAATTTTTCCATTGATGCAGTGTTTAATATTCTGGAATATCTCATTAGTGAAAATATAAAATGTAAAATTATTCCCAGAACTGTTGCTTTTGTGGTGAATTCTGCAGAATAGTATAAATATTATAAATTGCCCTATGCTAACACAGGGGAAAAAGGGGTCACAAACCATAATTTTCTTATGATTGTATTCTCCAGTTTGGGAGAAATGGGTAGGAATAGATTAGAATCTTGGTTTTGTCTTCCAGAATATTTAACAATCTTACTCCACCATTACAACTGAAAACACAATGCCAGAGATTTGCTGCCTCATAAACCACTTTACCTGCCTCCCATGGCATGAAAGAGAAGAAGCACTTGCCATTTTTTCCTGACATTTCACAACATTTTTAAAAATTAACATTTAAATCAGTGTACTGTTCAGTGATTTCCAGGTGTTAATCTAGTTTAAAAACTGGAAAGACCTGTGCATCTCGACATGAACTGAGATTAAGACAAAATGCTACTTGAAAATTTGTAAATTGCCATGTAATTCAAAGCAGCTGTCAGTGTGGGGAGAGAGGTTTGCTATTTAAATTATAAGGTTTTCCTGTCTTAAGATTCTCTTTCTGATTACATTTACTGTTTAGAGGAATGGGAAGGCTGAGAAGGTACTATTCAATATTTTAATTCCTTGTCTGTATAAAAAAAATCATAGCTGTTTACTTTCCTGTTTTCTTCATCATCACTTACTCCTTTCAGTGTAGAAAGCAAGTAGTGCATCTTATAAAGTCAGCAGAGTTATTAAATAATTTGTGCTGGCACAGGTGTTTGTTTAAAAAAACCCATCACCTAACTAAAGGAGAGTCAGAAAGAACAGTACTCATTTTACAGATATGTAGGAGCAGCCCTTTTTCAACAAAACAGGGCACTTCCGTATAATCCTTAATGGTGTGCATTTGCTACTGAATCACTTTGAAAGTGAAATCCTAGTAGTTTGATTTTCCACGTAGAAAATTGCACTTAAATTGTGGTTCATCTTTACTGTTGCTTACAACAAGTTCTAATTTAACATACCTTGAACAAAAATTAATCCGGGGAGGGGAGAAACTACTGAATAAAAACTGAGTGGGCTTATTCTACGAATTCCGCTATTAGGCAATAAATATTTTAAAAATGAGAAAAACAAAAGTGGATTTTCTGTCAACCAGAAAATTATTTTTTAAAGGCTTGACTGGAATACTATGATGTACAATGTTCCTTGAAGTACATGAATCCAAAATTGTACTGTGTATATATTATGAAACAGAAGCAAAGATATCTTCATACTGTAGACATTCAAGGCCAAGCTGGATGTATGTCTGAGCAGCCTGGTCTAGTTGAAGATGTACCTACTCACTTCAGGGGGGTTGGATTAGATGACACTTAAAGATCCCTCCCAACCCAAACTATACTATGATTCTATTTTACCAAGGACCGCTAGAGGTGGGGCTTTTTTATATATTGATGCACTTACATGCTGTCAGAGGAAATGAAACATGCTTGGTGCATGGAGAAGTCACCTGCATCGAGTAGCTGTGTTGTAATTCTGTCTCTTGATATAACTTGATGAAGAATAGCAATGCAGTTATCTGGCACCACAGTATTTCTGTATTTGGTAACCTTTCCCCATCATAAAACTTTGTATGTTTTGCTGCTTACATCCTACAGTTGCAATGGAAGTGCTGGCAACTCTCATTAATAGGAGGAGCAGGAGAGTATTACTTAAAATCTGTTGTTACTGAAACAAAGCTGTATGTTTAAAAAAATGCAATACAAACTACACTGTCCATCATTTGCTTTCATAGATGGTGATGGTTTCATCCTGAGAAATAGGGCATGTTTAATGTCAGTGTACTTCATAGCAGTACTCGCAGTGCGAGTTGAATATCTGAACTAATGCTTGTCAATTGCTTTAATATAATGATGTGAAAACCCCTTTGTGTATGTTTTGTCAATGCCATATTGCTTCGTTGGAATATTGGACAACAGTACTTTCTTGTTCTAAACTTATTCTTCATCACGGAGTACTAGTGTTCTTTGTTTATTCTTCCACCCTAGGCACGGCCAATGGACTACCCAAAAGGCTACCTTTCTCACCAAATTCCAGTATCATTTCACAAGCATTGGAATATTGATCCAGTGAAGGTGTATTTCACGTGGCTGGCACCAAACACAGAAGAGTCACTTAATGGAAAGAAAGTTGGATATAACAGAGAGGATTTATAAGCAGTAGAATGTAAGTGTTGATAAATGTACTGCAGAGGAGAGACAGTCACTACTGTGATTTTTGTGTTGTTCTCGCGTTGTTCATCTGTTCATGATACAGAAGACAAGGTTTGTTCCTGTTTCTTACATTCCTTAGAGCAATGGAAGAAGGCACCTAATTGACTCTTTTGTCACACTTGGTTTCTTTTTAAAATGTTTTGGGGTTTTGTATACCAATGAGCTTGAAACGTTTAAAATGTCTCATACAACTTTGTATTTTGGTTTGGACTTTGAGTCAGGCAGCATCGATCTACATCGCCTTCCTTTGTTCTCCCAAAAGCTGAAGTTACATATTTGTGAGCCTAATACTAAATATGTGTGGAGTATCTATTGAACATCACCTCACAGTGACCTACAGAAAACACTGCTCAGAAAAGCTGTTCTGGAACAGGTTCTTTGGTGATAAATCAGAGAGGAGACATGACCTTGTTTCAGTGTCCAGGAGCTAGACTGTGATTGTGTGAAGGCTATGTTCCTTTGTACTCATTTCAAATGGAAGTACTGATGTTTCCTGGGATAGGTGGACCAAGCATGAACCACTGTTTTAAAGTTTATTAGCGTTTGTGAGGAATGTCATGTTCAAAATGGAGAAACAGGATTTCTTAAGTGGCCACGGGAGGTCACTGTGGCTCCCTTTGAAACCTAAGTCACTATATCTGTTTGGCAAGTACAAATGTGACTGTAAAGGATTATTGCAGAACTAACACTTCAGTATTTCTGATGTGTGCATTTCAGTAGTATATGGATGCCGGCTTTAAAAAGTTTGTAGTATTTCTAATTTATATCATCAAGGTAAGTAATTTCATGCATACATATAAAGAGTGATTCATATTTAAAATGTTCTTGATTTTTTGTTTCTTTGAGTACTTCGGTTTTGTAAAAATGTTTGTACAAAAACTGGCTTTAGTACGTTCTAAACTAATTTTTATATTGTAGAACTGCTTCTTTTGAGATGGCAGTATATGGCACTTGTATGCTGTTATTTAACTTTGCTTGCTATATTGTAACCAAATACAGGGTCTTAAAGCCATACTGCTGAAGTAATCTGTGGTTTGTTTTCTCTTAGTAAGTTAAAACCTGATTCCACTCCAAAGTAATCCAGTACTTGCTCTTAAGTTGAAGTAGGGGAGCCACTGATTCCTGTGTTTCAGTAATTACTGAAGTTGTATAAACATTTGTTTGTGAACGTAACTTGTGGAATTTTAAGCATTTGAATAGCAAGCACATGTTTGTAACAGATTCAGATTCTGATTAAATAGGAGCAATCCATGTTACTGTCTTTTTTCTTCCCACTACCAGTGCCTTAACAGTAGACATTTTACTGACCCCAGCACTGTGTTCTCCAGTACTGTGGGTAAATTGTTAATTATGTTTACTGTTTAGAACTGTGAGAACTGAAAGCTGAATAAAAGCATTCTTCTTTAACCTTTGTGCCACCTTCCTCTTTGCAAGCGAAGTACAGGATTATTTAAGCACTCATCATAATTTCATCACCTGAATAGTCTTCTATGCTCAGTTGTACTAAGAGACAGCTTAAACTTTTTGTTTTTTTCATATTCCTTCTTGACATGGTTATAGGATCATAGAATCAACAAGGTTGAAAAAGACCTTTAAGATCATCAAGTCCAGCCTTTACCCTAGGACTGCCAAGTATACCATTAAACCATATCACTAGATTAGGTTAATTTTCAAGTCTCTATTTTTATGCAAATGAAAAAGGCTTTTGGATTAAATACATATAATCGGGAATCTTGATGCTGTTATAAAATACATGTCATTATCAAATTCTCCAAAGGTCTTGCAGTGTAGTCCAGTCACTTCCAACTTCAGACTGGTGGTATTCCACATGTGCTTGGGCCCTGTGGAGGCAGAATAGGTCAGGCAAAAACAACCAGCTTTCGGTCATGCTGTGTTATACTTGTAGACATCCTGTCTTATTTAGAGATTGGGCGCCATTGACTCGTTCATTGATTGCTTAGTCGGACTTCAGCTTCTGGTCTGACACATGTAATAGTAGCTGTCTGTAGCTCCATCTTTTGCTGTTAGCTCTGGGGTTTACTACGCAAATGTGGAGGTATTAGTAAGCATCAGACTTCTGATTCTCATCTTTATAGTTTTGAAAGCAGTGAAGCAACAATTTACTCAAACATTCTGCCCCTGAAACTCTGACTTTTGCGACATAACTAATGCTATGCAACCCTAGCAGCAGAATGATAAAAGTAACCTTTTATTCCATGAACTAAAAAAATTAAGATTGGGTTGTTTTTTTTTCAAGCAGAGGATTGTGGAGAGTTTCTGCAAACAAGGTGCGAAGCCTTCTATATTAAATTTAGTTTCAGAAGACTCAGGAGGGCCATTATTATCTGAAATCTAAAGACAAAATTGCACAGTAATGAGCCTCAACAGTACTCATGTTTCTAAGGAAAATCAAGGGGATTATAAGTTGTGTAATGTTAAAGCAAAGCAAGAGGAGGGGAATTCACAACACTTTTATAGCAGGCAGATTGAAATAGGGCTGCAAACTTGATTGCCCAGGGAAGCTGTGAATGCTCTATCCCTGGTGGCGGTTAAGGCCAGGTCGGTCGGAGCCTTGGGTGACATGGTTTAGTGTGAGATATCCCTGCCCATGGCAGGAACTAGATGATCTTAAGGTCCTTTCCAACCATAACTATTCTGTGATTCTGTAATTCTATGGCAACTTGAAGTTCTTGAAGTTCCCTTTTCTGGGACATTCCAGAATTTTGGTGTGAAGAAGAAAACCTGTGGATCATTATTGACTGTTTTTAATGTTCATAATATAGAAAATTGCCATGTATTAAGATGCTTCTTTCATATAATTCTCTTGATAATTTGGTTGGTTAATCTGCTTTCAGGAGCAAAAAGTCAAATCTTGAAATACTTCAGCATAGCAGGAGTGATGAGTGGTGAAGTATTTAGGTCCCACATTTGATCACATGAGAGAATGAAGGCTGTGAATCTATTCTTATTTCCTTACATCTGACCTTGTCTCTTCCTAAGTGAGCAGAAAAGCTGGGCAGGAGGCAGAGGCAGCTTGCCATCTGGGTAACTTTTTTTTTGTGCAGGAAAACTACCCTAACAGCACCTCTGATGACTGCTGACTGGAGGAAAATGTCTGAATTACTTTATTTTCAGTGCCTTAATTTCACGTGGTTTAGGACTTTTTATTATCATGGGTGGAACTAAAATACGTTTCAGGAAGAGACCCAGGATGCTATTCCATTAGATGGTACAAAGCTTTTTGACACTGTCTGACATGACATCCTTGTCTCTAAACTGGAGAGGCATGGATTTGATGTGGATAAGGGACTGGCTGGGTGGTTGCACTCAAAGAGTTGTGGTAATGGCTCCATGTCTGAGTAGAGACTAGTGACGAGTGGTATTCCTGAGAAGTGGTACTGGGACCGGTGCTGTTCAACATCTTTGTTGGTGGTATGAACAGTGAGATTGATGCACCCTTAACAAGTCTGCTGGTGACACCAGGTTGTGTGGTGTGGTCAACAGGCTGGAGGGATCTCTTGTGAGACCCTGCCTGCATCCAGCTCTGGGGCCCTCAGCATAGAAGGACATGGACCTATTGGAGGGAGTCCAGAGAAGGGCCACGAAGATGCTCCAAGGGCTAAAGCACCTCTCCTATGAAGGCAGGCTGAGAGAGCTGAACTTGTTCATCCTGGAGGAGTCTCCAGGGAGACCTTAGAGCAGCCTTCCAGTACTTAAACAGGGCCTACAAGAAAGGCAGAGCGGGACATTTTACAAGGGCATATGGGGATAGGAGGAGGGGTAACAGTTTTAAACTTTAAATAGGGTAGATGTAGATGCTGCATGGTATTGTCTATTAACCTACTCCTTGAAAGCCTGGGAGAATGGACAGGAAATACAGCATGTATCCCAAAGGAAGGAGGGAAACATTGCATGACTGAATATTTAGTGAATTCCCTGATTGTCTTAAGGAGAGCTCTTGCTGGTCCTGCTTCAAGTACATTGTTCATTCCCTAGCTAGTGAGGTAACAGATGTGATGCAGAATGTAACACTAGGTAAACACGAGAAATAACAGCCCAGTGTCAGACCAAGCTCAGAGCTCAGGAGGCATTTGTAGCTCTGTGCTTATTAAGCACATTAACTTATGATAGCTGGTCGTAAGTGCTGATGGGTGATGTTGGCCAGTCCACCAGCCTTTTCTTCCAAAGTCTTCTGGAGTCTGTTCATGTGGTTAATGTTCTGCTTGCAAGCTCCTTTCACTTGCAACAAGTGTAAGGAAACAAGTATAGCTCTGTTCATCAGGTGTATTTCCTTGAGGTAGTCCTTCACACAGAGCAGACTGGGAGCTCTGCTCCAGGCACAGTGTTTGGATTCAGCCTACTCTGTGCTCTCATGGCCTCATTCTGCCCATTCATGTAGCTCTGCTGAGAAGTTCTCAGCCTGTCTCTTGTCCCAACAAAGTTAATAATTTGTTTTTTCCATTACAGTTTGTTCAGGCTAGTTTGTACAGGCTAGAATTTTCCTGTTGATGGATTGTATGTTCACCAAAATGCCTCTGATCTTACAAATGCTAGTTCTGGAATGATTTTACACTTAATAAACAGTGAAATACATTTTTAAACCAAATAAAATGTGGATAATAATCCCATAATTACCAGGTTATTATCTTCTTGTGAAGAACAATGTGGAGTACAGAATGCTTGAAAAAGATTGAAAGTCCTAGCAGAGTAAGACATAATTTTGTTTTACAAGAGCTGACTTACCTCTGTCATGCCTTGCCACTTGTTCACTAAGTGCTGTAATTAAAACTTCAACAGATGTTTGCTTTTGAAGCCTATAATTGTCCTGCCAGTCTTTCAAAAACTGATTTATTGCCCTTCCAGCATTGTCGTAGGTGCTTATAGTGAGTGTTTTCATGACCTTGGTTAGCAATTAACCCACTTCATTCTTAAAATCTTTCTGGTTTCTCGAATGAATACCCTGGAAGGTTGATGGGTTACAGTGAAGAGGACAGAGAATACAGAAAAGCAGAAAGGGAAGAGATACTAAAGTTAAGCTGCAAAAATGAGGTCTGTGCAGCTTTTATGTCCATATGTCGTGGTTTAAATCTCCAACCCCCCCCCACGCAGTTTTCCTCACTCACTCCCCTCTTTCTTCCCCCAGTCCCAAAGGGATGGGGGGGAGAATCAAAAGAATTCAACTTCCACAGGCTGAGATAAGAACAGTTTAGTAACTAAGGTATAACACAAATCACTACTGCTACCATCAATAATTAATACAAGAGAAATACAAGGAAAAAGAATACAACTGCTCACCAAGCCCGACCCAGCCAGTGCACCCCCCCAGCAGCGAACCCCCCACTGCACCACCACTGCACCCTTCTGGGTCTCTGCTCTCCGTCTTCACATCCTGGACATGACGTGCTGTGGGATGGAATAACCTCTTTGGTCAGTTTGGGTCAGGTGTTCTGTCTCTGCTTCCTCCTGGCTTCCCCTCCTCCCTGGCATAGCATGAGACTCAGAAAGTCCTTGGTCAGACCAAAACATTACCCAGCAGTAACTGAAAACACTGGTGTTATCAGCACTGTTCCCAGGCCCCAAATCAAAAACACAGCACTGCACCTAGCTACCAAGGAGAAAAAACGACTGCTACTGCTGAACCCATGACACCATATATGCAGCCATATGCTCATAGATAGAGATACTGATCTCCATGTTGGAGTCAGCTTTTGCAACTCTCTGAGAAGTTTCTATCATACTTTCACTGCAAGGACAAAAGGATTGTGGCTTTACCTTAATAATGGGCAAGCCCATGCTGCAATTTGCCTGCCTTGTTTGCTTGTGTATAAATGTGGTTGTTCAGCTTCTGCATAACCGGGACTCTGAGTGGGTTGGTTAACTCCGACCTTTGCATCCACCTGCCCACAGGCAAGATCCCCACATAGCTGAAATAACAGCCAGTTTTAACCAGCATAGCTAACGTAGCTTATGGCTCCATGGGCAAACATCATAACAGTGCTGCTCTTCTTGGAAAGCTCTATTCAAGCACCACAAGTCTTCATGTGTTGAAAAAGGCAAGATAGTAATGCAAAGGTGTAGGGACTGAATAGTTCCCAAGAAGGAATAACATGGCCTGGCTCATTGCATTGTCATTGCCTGTATCACATGTGATGAGATATTGAACAGAAACATCAAATGCAGTGAGATGAGTCATTCTTACAGCCCTGGGAGCTGTTTGCTTGTCAGCACTCATTTAAGCAAGAGATATCTTTCTTTGAGATCAAAAGGTAACGTATTGGAGAACTTGCTTGGTTTAACTCCAAAGATAGTGAGAAACAATGTGAGGGGCGATAAGGATCTGTAGAAATATGGAGAAGATTTGTTCAGTGAAAGACTAAACAGGCTAGAAGTATCCATTTGAAAAGGCACAAGAGGGACAGAGCTCCACGCTTCTAACAAATGATACGGGAAATGTGAACTGGGAGTGATTTTTCTCTCTCTTATAAGCCAGGTACTGAGGCACACTACAAGCTTGTCAGGGTAGTTTCAGTACAGACACACGTGTTTCTGTAGCACGAAACTAAACTGCAGAACCTGATGACACAGGGTGGGCAGAGGCTGGAAAGCGCAAAAGGCCTTGAAAATGGTTTGTACAAAATCACAGCAGAAAGGTCCATAAATTCCGAAACAGACCTTTGCCAGACTCAGTATGACTCTTCCTGTGTAATACTGGTATGCACAAAGTTCTGTTCAAAGGGTGGGCTTGGGTTTTTTGTTTCCACCAATCGGTGGTTATGGGTAGTGCTTCAGCTCCTCTGCCCATGGAGTATCAGAGTATCCTGTGGTTGTACAAGTCCAGAGCCACCTCAGAGGTAGTCTCCACTGCCATTGACAATGTCTGAGGACCCCAGACAAGAAAGTGATTGTGGACAAGGGCGATGCATACATGCAAACTGAAGTGCTGGTCCACCACAACTTATGGTGGACCATAAGCAAGAAACATGCCGAAGACAAAGACCCAAAACTCTGCAGGGCACCCAGCCAAGCTTTCCTTCGCTGAATACGGTGTTAGGATCTCAGAGAACTGAGCAACTTTTCATACTGAGAAGTGAACGAGGTTTGGATCTGGTATGTCAATAGCACCAGACCTGTCAGTAGTCTCCTTACTAGCAGGGGTGATCACTTTGGGAGGTGGTCTCAACAAGTTTTAAGCCCTTGCATTACAAACAGAAGTTAGAGATTGATCTCATAAAGACTGATGCGTGTCACAGCAGCCGCCTTTGGATTTCTGGATGACTTACTGCTGCAGTTACTGATGAAGGTGACCTCCTGACAGCCACCGCTTCTGCTGGACACATTAAAAAAGGCAGCAGACATTCCTTAGGAAACTTCATCATCAGTAGGATGCCCCTTCAGGTATCTGAAGCTTTTCCTGTGCTTATGATAGTTCCTTCAGACTAGGTATTCAGGTTACCTATTTTGTTCCCCTTGATTTCACATCCTCAAGACTGAGATCCTGGGTGCACTGTGTCCCAAGAAAACTTAGTTAATTTTGATCCACATTTTAAAAGAGGCAAACCTCCTTCTTGGACATACTCCAGCAGTCACTTTGGTAACCCTGCTAGGCCACATCTTCATTCCAGACAACAGATACTTTGCCAGGCCAGAGGTACTGAGTAATCGGGTTGGGCTTGGCAGAGTTGTGCTGAGCTTCCCTACAGGACAGCATAGTCTCCTCTCAGGTCTCTGATACTCTGGTAAGCACAACCTGGCATAATTCAGATTGTTTGTATGGCCATCTGAGGGCCAAAGAAGCAGTAATTTACCAGTTCTTTGAAAGTTCTCTAAGACTTAAAAAATCCACATCCCACCTTCCCCAACCCCTTTTTCTTCCCTGTGCTTTGCTACACCATAGTTTTCTGGCTTTGCAGGTTGAAAGGAATGGACATTTTAGGCTGCGTGTTTGGTTGAGACCAAATGTTCTTGAACACCTCCATGCAAAGAGCCACCTCAATTTGGCTGTGTAAAATTTGTCATCAGTGGACCTGTGCACTTAACACAGATACCCATGGAGCAACACCTCCACCAGCTCCTGATCTGGAAAGCACATGGGCCCCTAAGATCTGAATTTACATGTAAGTTGTTGTCATGGTTTAAGCTGAACCCAAGACAGTTATCATTCATACAACTCTGGTAATTCAGAAGCGGTTCTTCCCCTCAGGGTTGTGGCATTTGCAGTGTAGCAGCGTTCGTGATACACTGCAACTCCTGCTGCCACTTGGCTCTAAGGTTAGCAGTTTATTACTAAAACCACAGCAAACAGCAGAGGGATGAGGGAAGTAGCTGTGTGGGAACACAGCCTTGAGCCAGTTTCCATCTGAACCTTGCTTTCAGGGACTTGCTGCTTGAGAGCTGAAGCTCCTAGCAGGGAAGTTTCTTGGTCTTTATGATTTTCACTTGTGCATGGCAAAAGCTCCAGCTCGTAACATCCTGCAAAGTGCCTTTAACACTGGACTGGTGAACACAGTCATGCCAGTTCTCCTGACTTGAGGAAGATGGAGCCCAGCTCTAGCTGGGTTGAATACTTGCTCCAGGTGAGTAGTTCATTGACTCCCATCAGTATTAATCACACTCAGTCTCTGAGAGGATTGGAGCCAAGGCTGTGCTTGCTGTTTCTGTGTAAACAGATCCGTTCGTGCCGCACTCCCCTTAGGGATTGCCTGTCAGAGCTGTTTCTCAAGAGAACAGCACATCTGCACAGGAGCTCAGAATCACGGAATAGCCTTGGTACCTCTGGAGGCCACCTGGTCCAGCCCCCTGCTCAAGCAAGGCCACCTAGAGCTGGCTGCCCACTACCAGGTCCAGGCAGCTTGTATCTCCAAGGATGGGGATGCCACCATCTCTCTGGGCAGCCTGTGCCAGTGTTTGCCCATCCTTGCTGTATAAAAGGTGCCCTTGCTTCCCTCATCCTGCTGGAAATTAGTGGGCGGTTACCACTGTGACCTTTTGCTTGTAAAGGAGAGTCTGTTTTCATTTAACACTTTTGTCCCCTTGCAGGGCTCATTACCAGTATCAAGCATCAGGAGTTTATTGCAGCCTTCCAAGGGTTGCATTGCTTGGACAGTGACGGTGTCACACTGGAGGCACTGAGGAAGGGATTTCCTCCAACTGCCCACTCAGCTCTGTGGCTTCCCTGACATTCCAGTGTGGAAGTGCACTCCTCCCACCAGCACAAAGGCAATCTGCTTCTAAAAGTGCACACCTATTGTGTCAGTTGTTTGTGTGTCAGGCTGAGGCTTTTCCTGTGCTAGGGCCTCTCTACTGGTGTAAAGAATGGAAGGAAACTGCTGCTGAGGCTCAGGGTTCAAAGATTTTAAGGGATTGATGCAGGCAGATACCTCCCTTCATATTCACAGAAATCACTTCCATGGTAAGAGAAAACCTCATATATTTCTTAGGCAATACCCCAATACGACTGAAGTCCTGTTTATATCTTCAAAACTTCAGGACTTATCTGAAAGTCCATTTGTGTTCACCTGTGGTGCCCGCTCCCAGCCGTCCTGAAGCCGAGTATGTAGTGCACGAATGATTGGCCTCTGCTTCCACAGACGAAGAGCCAGGACTGAAAGGTGATGCTCGACATCTTTTGCACACAGTAAGCTTTACAACGGTGCCACCTCCATTGCAGTCGCTCCTTGCTTTCTCATCTGAATGTCCGTTTGAATACATCTGTGATGCCCGCTCCCAGGCATCCTGAAGCCAATTCTGTAGTGCACGATTGATTAGCATCTGCTCCCACAGAGGAAGAGCCAGGACTGAAAGGTGCTGCTGGACCTCTTATGCACACAGTAAGCTTTGCAACAGTGCCACCTCCACTGCAGTCGCTCCTTGCTTTCTTCTCTGAAAGGCTATTTGATTACAGCTGTAGTGCCACTCTCAGCCGTCCTGAAGCTGAGTGGGTAGCGCACGAACGATTGGCCTCTGCTCCCAGAGAAGAAGAGCCAGGACTGAAAGGTGCTGCTGGACCTCTTCTGCACACAGTCAGCTTTGCAACGGTGCCACCTCCATTGCAGTTGCTCATTGCTTTCTTATCTGAATTTCCATTTGAATACACCTGTGGTGCCCGCTCCCAGCCGTCCTGAAGCCAATTCTGTAGTGCAGGAACGATTGGCCTCTGCTCCCACAGACAAAGAGCCAGGACTGAAAGGTGATGCTAGAACTCTTCTGCACACAGGAAGCTTTGCAGCAGTGCCACCTCCATTGCAGTCGCTCCTTGCTTTCTCATCTGAAAGCCCATTTGAATACACCTGTGGTGCCCGCTCCCAGCCATCCTGAAGCCAAGTATGTAGCGCACGAATGATTGGCCTCTGCTCCCACAGATGAAGAGTCAGGACTGAAAGGTGCTGCTGGACCTCTTCTGCACACAGTCAGCTTTGCAACGGTGCCACCTCCATTGCAGTCGCACCTTGCTTTCTTATCTGAATGTCCATTTGAATACGTCTGAGGTGCCCGCTCCCAGCCCTCTTAAAGCCGAGTATATAGTGCACGAATGATTGGCCTCTGCTCCCACAGAGGAAGAGCCAGGACTGAATGGTGCTGCTCCGCATCAGCCCCACGAAGTTTAGATCATCCCAGGACCATCAAGCAAGCTCTGAATAGCTGCCCTCTTGCAAGGAGCTGCTCGCTGTTGTTGGCTTCCCATGGCTCTTTGTCAGCCTTCAGAGGAATTGCTGATTGTTGGGTGCAAGTGCTGGGCTGAGCAGGGCAAAGTTTCTCACTGGGATTATTTAGAGTCTATATCTCATGGATCTGATCTGTGGGTGGTGGCTTGCAGAAGATAACTGTATACTTAAGTACTTGCTGCTAAGAACCACCAGAACAACCTCAGTCAAGATGGCTAGGCAGTGTTAAGACATTATAACTTAGAATTTACAACTTAGCTCTCCCCTGGGGTTTACAGACAACATTAAGACTTCACAAGTTAAGACTTCCCAACGTAGCCCTTCCATGGGTTTTACAGAAAAGATGTTTCTGCATCTGCTGGTGGTGATACGGTATGTTCAACCCGTCCAGAACACAAAGCTTTGCATTACTTAGGTACATGGTGGTGACAGCATTACTTACAAGATGAGAAGTCATCTGAGAGGGCCCATCTCTAAGCTCTAAGCAGAAACCCTCTGTGCTACCTGGAGCCCCTGGACTACATGGAGCAGCCTTGGCTAAGATGCTCCATTTTGCATAGAGTACTTATACACCCAGAAGAGCAGTACATAGATCCCTCTCTACTAGCTGAGTAGGTGCTGGATCTGTTGAGATAAAGAAGGGTATGAAATCATGACAAGGCCGCAGTTACCCATCTTTCTTACTAAAAAATGATTAGCAATATTCTGACCATATTGCTGTGGACAAAGAGCATCTCTCTGCAGCAGAGGGAAATTTATGTCCCCTCTCTCAGTAGCTGGAAGACCAAAGTAAATACGGATGTAGTATTCATTAGTGGATATTGGGCTTCTACTTCTCAGGCACTGTGGGTAATGTTGCAAGGCTACCTTAATTCTGTCTTTTATTTATTTTTACGTGCAGCCTTTGTAACACATCTCATGGAATAGCTATTGCTCAAGCAGAAATAGCCTGCCTTAGACAAATACAGATCACACTTGAGTTGACTGAGTCATCCCCCTCAGGGTACAATTAATTATTCAAGAAGTACATATCCAAATGTTACATAACAGCTCTCTTCCTACTAAAATTATCAAATCCGTTTAAAAATTTATGAAGGTATTTAAATATCTCTGTGAATTTCTAATTATTTTGAAGATAGTTTCAAAGCCGGTGTAAAACATCCATGAGTAACTCAGCAAATACTGCTACAAGCTATGTGCTCACAGGCATGTAGCGCTCCCTGGACAAAATCACAGCATAATCCCTGAATCCTCTATTATTCAACACTGTATTGCTGCCCTCACAGCAACCAGTGAGCTCATGTTGTTGACTTCTGTGGGAGCATGTCCTGGTTTCAGCTGGGATAGAGTTAATTTTCTCCCTAGTAGCTGGTGCAGCACAGTGTTTTGGCTTCAATCTGAGAACAATGCTGATAACACATCAATGTTTTAGTTATTGCTGGTAGCACTTACCCTGATCAAGGACTTTTCAGTCTCATGCTCTGCAGTGAGGAGGGGCATAAGAAGCTGGGAGGAAGCAGAGACAGGACACCTGGCCTGAGCTAGTCAAAGGGGTGTTCCATGCCACAGCACATCATGCCCAGTATATAAACTGGAGAGGACTGGCTGGAAGGGGGTGTTTTGCTGCTTGGGATGGGATGGGCATCAGTGTGTGGTGAGCAGTGTGTTGTACATCACTTGTGGGGTTTCTTTTGTTTTCATTTTACCTTCTGTTGATAATAATAAAGATTATTATTTATGTTATATTATTATTATTGATTTCATTATTTCTGTTATTATATTTTACATTATTTCAATTACTAAGCTGTTCTTATCTCAACCTGCGGGTTTTGCCTGCTTCCGATTCTCCTCCCCATCCTACCCAGGGAGGAGTGAGCAAGCGTCTGTGTGACATTTAATTGTCAGCTGGGTTTTAACCATGACAAAGCAGAACTGCCCCTGAGATCACCAACAGTCACAGCAAAACATCTCAGGTTCCCGGTACACCCCACCTGCAGCACCCCTTTCTGGAGCAGGCCTTGTGCCTCAGGGCTGTCTGTGCAGCTCCATTTCTAAGCAGCAGCATGCTTCCCAGGCAGCAGCAGTCTGCAGCTGATCTAAAACTGGGGTCTGATTACAGACAAAACCAGGGTAAAGCCTAAGTTTAAATCGCTTTACATGGGGAGGTTATTGAATAGAAAATTATGAGTTTGCTTTTCCTAGCAGCAGGAAGCAGGAATTTTCAATAACAAGCTATTGAATAACAAACATCATCCACTTTGCTGGGCAAGTGTCTCAAGTAATTTTCTTTATGAATAAGGGGTATAAGAAAGGAGATTTACTCACAGGCTGAAGAACATAACATTCTTTTACTCCTCTAGTTACTTGTTAAGGGATGTAGATCAGCCCTGTAAGACCAGCATGGGGAAATGCTCTGTAAAAAGAACAGAGGGGGGTTAACCTAGTGAGGCTCTTCCAGAGGCATGCTGCAAAGCTCTAGACATGTCATCACTTCTGCAGGGGTAATTGCAAGTGTGTTGATTCCTCCTGAAACTCTTTAAACTCTCACACTACTTGGCTCTCAGAACCGGTGCTGTGTAACAAATCCCAGGGCATGCAAGATTCTTGGAAACTCTTTTTCATGCAGTCTTAAATTTGACTTCCCACTCATCTCTTTTTCTTTAAAGTGCTTTTCTCCCCTCAACAGCTTGTTTCTTTGCCTAATGTACCTACCATCCAAACAGAGATTCAGCAGAGAGGCTGAGGGGACCTTAGTCATTCTCCCATCCCAACTAGGTGGGTGTGCTCTTGTTTAAACCAAGGCTACCTGTGAAGCAGAAAATGCCCAGAGCACCCCAGAGCTATTCTCCTACTCCTCCTATTTGCTTTTTTTTGCCACTGTTTTATATGCATTTACATAGCAGCATATTTTACAGCATTTTGCTCCCACAGAGGAGACAGTTGAAAAGGGGGCAGTTTTGAAGCCGGTTATAGAGCAATGCACAATTACTATTTTATCTTAATGAATTCCTCTGCACCCGCTACCTGTGAATACTGAAGTGATATCATTTCTCTGCAAAACTGGGAGAAAAACTCTCCATCGCCAGTGGGATTCCTTTTAATGTACCTTTCCCAGGAATCAGGCTGTTTATCCTCTGCTATGACTAAGTCTCCAGCTCAGTGCACAGAGTGTCTAAAGGACACAGGAGTGCCAAAAGGACTGGACAAACCCATGGTCATTCTTCTCAGGCTTGAGCTTGCATCAGCCTGGCTTTACCTGGTGCCCAGAGCAGCAACAAAGCTGGGTCTCATTCCACGCTTTCCTTTATCCCCCAACCTGCCCAGCATTGGCAAACCAGCCACTGACTGCCTCCTCCGGCACCTGAGATTGCAACAGCACGGCCTGGGCAGAGGAGCCCTGTGTCACTAGAGTACCATATGCAGCCAGGGCTCTATATGCCCATATAGCATTCAGCTGCAAGATCCCTATATCCCCTTTTACCACTCAGAGCTGGGTGTGGGTGAATATTGAGCTTTCACCCATTTCCTCTCTTGTGCTCATAGTGACAGCACTGCCCATGACGTCTTCAGTATATGAGGTATTGCCTCCTTGTTGCTGGGTCTTTCACACCTCTCCTTTTGCTGCACACCCTAAGCAGCATCAGGGGGATTTCACACAGCCTTTACTGACTGACTTTTTTACTTAATCCTGTAATTTCCAAAAGTACTGTCCAGCATTATGCTTTACATGCTGCTCTCTGCTGTGCTTGTTAAACCCCCACGGCCTCCAGTAGGTGTCACGCAGGTTAGCAAAGAGCTGGAGGTGGCCCTTAACATGTCAGTGAGCTCTTAGAGGACTTCACAATGGGATTTCAAACTGTGTTTAGTAAGAGGCAGTGCTATATTAAGGCAGTAATCAAACGACCCCGGAGTTCTTCGTAACTATGTTCACGGCAAGGAAAAGCTTTCTGATTGTAGGTACTTTCCATCCTCAGGAACTGCATCAAAACAACACCCCAGCAGCTCGTGCTAGTGCTGAAATGAGCAACAGCCAGGAACCAGTCCTGCACTCACTTGTTGTGCTTCCTAAAGGTGAAATTAAATGATTCATTGCTCAGAAAAACTTAATGAGCCTCATAACCTGCTTGTCAGGGCAGTCCTGATTAACTGATGCACAGGGCACCCTGTTGGGTCTGCACAGCTTCAGTTCAACACGTGATGCCAGAGCAGCCGTGGGCTTCCAGCAGAGAGAGGACCCGTTCCCGCAGACATGGAAAGCCTCTCTCTCCACATTGAGAGGGAAAAAAGATGTTTTATCTTTGTTCTTGAATGTAAAATTTCTATAGCCTCTTGCCAGAAATATTCTCCTTCCTGAATCAGATTTGCTTTTCAGGTTCTGTGTCTTTGTACTTCTAAGTTTACCTGGAACTTACAGTTCCCCTACTGGGAGGTTCACATTTTGGACATGGGAAGAATTTCATTTCCACCACTCTATTTGCTTCTCTCTGCTTAATAAAGGTACAAAAGTAATGCTGCAGATTTCCGTAGGACATGTACCCATTGTAAATGGGTGCTTCTGGAACTTTTTCACCGCTACTAGAGCAGGTCTCCTGAGAAGCAACCGGTGCTCAAAGGTACCTGAAATTCCAGGGTTCATTTTCTTCTCTCTGTGGATACCACTGTGTTCAGCCACAGGCTTTGAGGTTGGAAGGCTTTAGTTATTGTCTCGTCCAATGTGCTGCAGAAGAAAGCTGTATGCTGTAGTGGGAGGCTGGGTGCACTATTTGAGGGAAGAGTGAGGTGGGAAAGATGGGACCTTGATGGAGGGAGGCACAGCAGTGTCCTTGGGAAGGGGTGAAGAGCACACAGGGACTCAGTGGGGCTGAGTGGAAAGCAGGGAGCAGAGAGGATATGTGTGTCTGGGGCGGGAGGAGACCTAGGACTTGCAGTGGAAAGGAAAGGAGACCCAGGCAATCACTGTGAGATCAGTGGCTCTGTTACATAAGACGACCTCTTTAAGAGCTAACTAGAAAAAAAAACAACCAGCCCAGCACTGAAGGGACCAATTTATTTCATTTTATAGGAAGTAAAACAATTCTCTGCATATCTCGGCGTGCCTGGTCTTCATTAACATTTATAAGCCAAAATATTACTGTAGAGATAAATATGGATCTTTACTCTGAATCATCCTTGAATATTAGAAAAAAATTACGTAAAAGCAAGTATCCAAAGGCGGATGACATCTCAGTTATTTTTTATCACATCAGTTTCCACTGAAATCCGCTTTTTGTGATGATTTAGTTATGAATGTAAGCAAAATTTAATTCAAAACCAGGCTCAGTAATGGTTTATCTCTAGTCAAGGACTTTAAATAGTGCTCAGCCAGAAAAGATTCCCCTCCTTCCCACCTGCAGATTTACAGACAGTCTCTTATCTCCTTGTACATTTGGGATCATCCCACAATTCCCAGCTGATTTTCAAGGCCTGTTGCAATTTTTCCTGCAGGTACCTATTGCTCAGAGGTACTTCTTCTCCTCCTAGAGCACTGTTCTGGACAAAGGTGATGAAACTCCAGAGACTGGGAGAATGTGAATCACCCCTCCCCTCCTATGGGAGTGTGGGTGTATGGTCCTTATGGGGTACATGGTTTCTGTGTGGAGCCTCTCTGGGACTACTGGAAAAGTCGCCTCCCTCTGCCAGCTCATGGGGCACTCATCCGTGGAGAGCAGCATCAGTGTGGAACATGAAGAAGAAGCTGTAGCAGTCTACCAGCCAGATGGCAGGTGCGGGGCACATACTGGTTGACGGGGGCAGGACAGGGCAGGAAACATAAGTTTAGGGGCTTTTTGCAAAACCCCACATGACCTCAGGCAAATTACTTTGTGCCTGGAGCGATGTGAGAGCTTCAGGTGTCAACTGGTACCACACGTCCATGGCTGGCAAAGTATAGGTAAGTCCATGTAAATTTGTGGATGCAGCGCATTTGCAAGTAAAGCCACAGGTACCTAAAGCTACACATCTGAAACTAAAAGAGGTTTAGTGAAATATAGGTCTTCATTTTACCTTAGTTTTCTGGCCACTGGACCAATCTGTAGCTTCAAAGCACTATACATTTGGTTAAAGTAAATTCCATTTCCACTCTTGTATTGTATATAGATGAGTCCTCAGTACTTGTCTGGTACACATACATGTTTGTGCACATATATATGAGCAGGGTAATTGAACGACTCCTGGAAACAAAAACTTTTCAATAAGACTTTTTTTTATGAAGCCCACATAGAGGCACTTTATAGCACAGATTCACTTTGGCTGACTAATATATTTCGAATACTGCTCCTTACATCAGCTCTCCCAGCTCTTCTTTGCTAATAAATTTGAGGTTTGGGAATTGAGACAAGCAGAATGTACGTAAATGAGTACCTCTATGATATAAACAGTGTCAGCCACCAAGTCATAAAACTTAATGTATTGAAACCCATTAGCGGTAAATCTAACTATATCCGGCTGTTGGAAAGAAATAGATTAAAGTATTTTAAAAGGCTAAGGAAAGATAGGTATTTCTCTTGATTTAAGCTCAAATTCAAAGCTGAGGAGAATGGTTTGCCTAAAGAAAAAAGGAAGATGGATGGAAGTTGCGACAACAGCTGGGTGGAAGACAGGGCTGCCCTGTGGTCCTGTCTCACTTGACTAATGTAAAGCTGTTTGCCGTGTGAGCACTGTAACTGCCTCATGGCTGATGGCAAACTAAAAGCAGGCTTAGAGGCTGGCTTTGCTTTGAGGAGATGGGTTGAGCCCCACCACAAATGTAACAAGCTCAAACGCATCCCCAGGGCTCGCATTTGGGGTCAGAAAGGGAGGGCCTGTCTGTTCCGTTCACCTCTCTAAGGCTGTGACGGCTAACCTTTTGCCTAGATGGAAATTTGTGTTTTATTTGAGTAACAGCTTCCAGCCTAACCGAGATACCAGGAACAAGCAGAGGATCAGAACCCCCTGAGGAAGCCCTCTCAAAACCTCCTCCATGCCTCTGGGTACCTCTGCAAGCTGGCTTCATTCAACTCCTTGAAGTTAATCTGAAATGACCCTTTTACCAAGTAATGGAGAGCAGAACGCCTGTGACCTGGTGGGTTGGGTGAACTGGTGATTTTTTTCTCTCTGAATGCTGTTCATGCCCTGGAGTTCATCGCGCAATCCCTCATACGCTATGCAGCCTGGTATAATCTTTCATGGGAATGAAATGGTTCTTCACTCCTTGGGTTTTCTTCTCATTTCAATAAACCTGAACTGTAGGAAAAGAGTTCTGCTGATATCCTGTTGTCAGCAAAATCTTCCTACCTCATTAAAAGTCCAAGCTGTGTGTATGGAGCTCTCTTTAAAAACAAATTCGATTTTGGGTTATAGTTTTTTTATTCACAATTAGTTTTGGTCAGGAAATGTTGATTAGAAAGGAATTTTAAGGGATTTAAAAAAAAAAACCAGAACCAAACAAAAAGTGTTTTTAGAAAACCTGCTTAAAAAAGTTCTGTTTTGCATAGCTTCGAAGTGATTCACAGTATTCTGTGAACTGTCGTGAATTGTCTTGAGACTGCAGGGCTCGAGGAGTCCTGGCTTCTTTTCCCCTTCCTTTGCTCTCATGGGACAGGGTTTGTAGAAAACAGTGTGTCCCATCAGACAACACGTGCTTCCTTGTGGACGTGTTACGCAGTGTGCTCTGAAGGTCACACCACCCTGAGTTTGTTCCGAAGTCTTGCTCACAGAGCTCAGTCAGATAACCATCAGCCCTGAGCTGAACTTCCCGTGAAGCAGTAGAAAGTATCGAATGAGTTTAGTGATCAGTTCAGTGTGTCAGAACAAAGTACCCTGATTCTGCAAACACTGAAGTGATTTATTCTGACATCCCTCGAAATGATGTGTCTCTACTTTTGTCCTGGCAGAGAGCTGAAAGCACAGGTTTAAGGCCAGCATTTGCTGTGTTCTGGATCTTCTGGGCTCTGCTCTGGGGAGCAGCACATGGAGGAGTGTCACTGTACCATCTTCCCTCACCTTTGCAGTGCAGAACGGAGGGAATCGAAACCTCTGAAGGTCATAAGGCTCTTCCCAGTGCTCAGTTATCAAAGAATTTGTAACTTCTGTGGTTTCATAGTGAGAAGTGAGCTAATGACACCCTGCACCTGGCAAGGTGAATGTTTGTGCCTGGGAAGATGGCAGTGTACTTCAGCTTGTGCAATGGTCATGCAGAAACGGTCTCTCTCAAGACCCTTACAGGGATCAGCCCTTCTCCTGCTCACTTGAGTGACTATTTGGTCTCAGTGTTCATCCTGAAAATGCAACAGAAATAGTTATTGGCTTTCAGCAAGCAGTTACCAAAATTGCTGTGCCTTGGAAGCTGGACAGACTTGAGCCTTAGCTTTTTAAAACCAGCACCCAAAAAGCTCCCTTCTGGAGCTTTCATCAGGATCATGTAAGTGGTGCTTCTAGAGCTTTGCCTAGTGCTTTTTCTCTGTCTTCTGTCTCTTGGTGGTGTGTGTCACTGCTATGCCACTGAGAGCTGCTCAGCTTGCTGTCCCTGCGTTATCATCACATCCGCAGTGGGAAAGGCCATGACTGAATGAATCAGTATCACATGTGGCCTAATTCTAGGGAAGTAGAATTCGTTAGTACAAACCATCAGTGATACTGTGTTTTTCCATTGTTAGGCCAACTACGTCTAAAATCGTCATGTCTGCTGGCTGGGACTCAGCACATGTGGGAACACTTTTCTCGAGCACGCGGGAAATTGAGCTGATCCAACTGTTATGAGCCAGTCTGTTTCCCACTGAGAAACTGACAAAATTCCCAACACTGGGCCAAACTGGTAGAAGTAAGGGGAAAGACTGAGTTTTGGACTTTAAATGCTGAAGCCATTGGCCCATGTCAGCATGATGCTTAGCAGTACTTAGACCCATTAGGCTAATAGGGTTACAGGGACGTCTTTGCAGGATGGGCAGCTTAGGATTTATGGCTCTGTTATTCTTTGCACATAGCCATTACGGCAGCAACAGCTTTAAATGATGCATGTTTGTTTGCATGGTTTATGGGTTTCTCTTGCCCTTGAGTGGCACAGAGCAGTTTAGGTTTGCACCTTGGCCACCCGGGGCATGCAGGCAGCAGACACAGCCTGCCCAGAGCCCTGGGAAGCCCTGTCCCTCCCAATTCCTAAGCATAACAGATGTAGCTGATGGGGGAGAGTATCAAGAAAGCAGAAGGGAGACCTTCAGGAGAGAGCAGACTCATGTGCAAGGTTGGCACTGATTACTGCATGCACCCTCCCTTGGGAAGCATATCCATGGACCAGGGTTTCTTCTCACATGTGAGGCCTGGGAAGTGTCAGGTACTGCTCTGAAAGACCCCTCTAAACCATGCTGTGCAGCCAGCAGTAAAAGCCTTCTGGTCCATGCAGATATCATGTGCCAGCACGGCACATCAGACCCAGGGCAAGCAGCCTATACACTTGAATGTAATGGTCAGTACAAAAGCCAGGTACAAACGTCTCATTTGAAACAAGGGAGATTACTGTCGCAGAGCCCTGCTGCAAACTGAAACCTGATTTGGAAAAGACCCTGCCCAGATTTCATATATCAACCAGGTTCAGCATCCATCTCTCTTCGCACATTGCCTGCACCCCTTTGCCATAGGAGCTGTAAAATAAGTGGAGTAAAATTACTTAGAAGAGTCTCACAGGAGCTCATATGCAGGGATTTCAGTAGTAAGTGGCCATAGCATTACCTAAAAAATTCTCACTAAATTCAGCCCAAGCAACTTCCACATAGAATCACGGAATCACAGAATGGTTAGGGTTGGAAAGGACCTTAAGATCAACTTGTTCCAACCCCCCTGCCATGGGCGTGGACACCTCACACTAAACCATGCCACCCAAGGCTCTGTCCACCCCAGCCTTGAACACTGCCAGGGATGGAGCATTCACAACTTCCCCCATTCCACTGCCTCACCACCCTCACAGTAAAGAATTTCTTCCTTATATCCGACCTAAACTTCCCCTAGAACCAAATGGCTGTAAACTTAACAATGTCCATTGCCTGCAACAGGCTGTGCTACAGCTCTTCACCCTTGCTGTGCAGGGCAGGCATCCCCTCCAAAAGGCACATGGTTGGTGGAGAGAAAAAGAAGGTAGGAGAGCAGTTAGATGAAAATATTTACTTCCATAAGTGAGCAGCAGAAGGAGGAAATTAGTTTTTTGAATTACATTAAAACATTATTCATGGAAGCCCAGGGCCTTTTTAACATGTAAAGCAGAAATGGGCTCTAGAATTTGTTTTTCTCTTTTAGAGAAGTCTGAAATTGCCTGATAATTTATTCTCATCTGTTCCGGGAAAAAAGAAATTCTGCAGATTACTCACATTTGACTTAATTTGAAATGTGCTGTCACTGGTATGATTGGTAATTATCCCTGTACTCAGTTACTCAAATTAGGATTCTATGACTTGATCAAAGGAGATAGCTATATCAGGGAAAAGACATTTATTTGCCTGAACCTGTGGTCTTCTTCACATACAGACAACAGTATACAGCAGTGGTTTGACCTTTGACAGGGTAGTTTTGACTGTGAACCTTGTCCTGCCTTGTGATGAAGGGAATGCGAGGATGCTCACCCCTCTCAGCAGATGGCAAAAAGGCTGATGGTGCCATATTTATAGGACCTGACTGGGAAAAGAGAATGGACACATTCAGCTGCTCAAAGAACTTCTGCTTGTCTTCTTCACTTTACAGCCTCATGTCTTAACCTCATCTACCACCTTTCCTCCCTAGTCCTGAAACAGCATCACAGAGAAAGGGAAAATAGGGAGCAATCAGGAAAAGAGCCCTGGAGGTGTCTCCCTTTCCCTGAGGAATAAGGCAGTGTTTCCTCAGCAACCGAAAATAGAGAGGTGTGCTGAAACAAGATAGGAGAGGGAAAAAAGAGTGAAATAATGAGTGGAAAAGGTACACTGGGGCTAGGTGTCCTGGGTTCAGCAGTAGCAGTCATTTTTCTCCTTCTTAGTAGCTGGTGCAGTGCTGTGGTTTTGACTTTCAGCCTGGGAACAACGCTGATAACACCAATGTCTTTGGTTGCTGCTCTGTAATGTTTACTCTGACCAAGGACTTTCTGAGTCTCATGCGCTGCCAGGGAGGAGGGGAAGCCAGGAGGAAGCAGAGACAGAACACCTGACCCAAACTGACCAAAGAGGTATTCCATACCACAGCACATCATGCCCACTATATAAACTGGGGGCAGTTACCCAGAAAGGTTAGATCACTTCTGGGGTCGGGCTGGGTATCAGTTAGCGGGTGGTGAGCGGTTGTATTCTCTTCCCTTGTTATTTCCCTTATCATTATTATTATTGGTGGCAGCAGCAGTGGTTTGTGTTATACCTTAGTTGCTGGACTGCTCTTATCTCAACCCGTGGGAGTTACATTCTTTCGATTCTCCTTCCCATCCCTCCGGGAGGAAGGGGAGAAAGGACTGGGGGGGAGTGAGGGAGCGGCTGAGTGGTTCTGGGTTGCCGGCTGGGTGTAAACCATGACACTAGGTTTATATAAGAGATGAAGACACAGATGCAGTTGGTGTGGTAATGAACAAGAACCTGCTTGTTGTGGCGTGATCAGCGAGAAGGACTGACCAATGAGATGAAGAGACAGAGGCAGGAAGCCAGGAGTGAAGATGCTGTAATTTTGGTGTCCTTTGAGATGCTGGAGCCCCGCACACAACCCAGCAGCTCTGTCTCCAATGTAGCTGATCTACTGGATGGTATTACCTAGCGGCGGGAGACCATTTGTGTTTTTTTCTTTCTTTTCCCCATACCTGAATGTATGGAAATCACTTACTGCAGAGCTCTTTTAACAGGTGTGAGACCATAGGAATGCAGTCTCAGCAAGAAATTTATCCATAGATGAAATCATGAGTCAACACCTGAAGGCAAAAATTTAAACTTAAGGAAGGCAAAAGGCCTCCTATATCCTGCAAGAAAGAGCAGCCTCATGACCATGTTATGTCTTGCAAACTCAAACGGTCCCATGGCGAAGTGATCACTTGCAGCTTTCAGGATGTCAGTGGGAGATGCACATGCTTAGCATCTTTAAAGATCTCATCTTTAACAATATCTGATGACAAATGTTCCTAAAGGTCTATAGAATTGGTTCTTCACTGTGTTTTCTTCAGTTTTTCTTATTTAAGCTGCCATAAATGAGAATTTGGCCTGGGTCTCTTCAACTAGAGTTCAAATAAAGAATAATGTTTGGCATGAAGTAGGACTAAAACCACCTCTCTTTCACAGAATAACTTGGCTATGGACTATCAATTAGCACTCAGTACTAATTAGGCAAAGGGGAAATGTCACTGAACCTGGCATGAAGAAAGTCTCCTTATTAAGCAGTCTTAGTTAAAACACTTTCTGCAGCTATGCTATAAAGGTACTGTATTAGGTAAAAATTACCAAAGAGCTATACAAGGTATCCTACAGATCCAAATCTTAGAAATCATTAGTTACATCATCTTCTGGACAACTTTCCACCTGGAAACAAGTTGAGCAACTCTGTTTTGCTAAAATTGCTGCAAAGAATTATTTTACTTCAGAAAAAGAATATATGGGCAATCTGCCAAAATAATTTGGCTACATTCACCAGCTATTTTTGACTTTGCATGAATAAGCAATTACACCTAACCTTTCAAAATGTCTGGTGTAAACCTGTGTGAAAATTAGTCTGACAGTTGAGACCAACTGAATTCAACACAATCATAGGCACCATAAAACCCTCTCAATCTCTGACAGGACTACACAAAATTCTTGCAGGTAAATAGTCAGTGGTCTGTTTGGGTGTTATCTGTCATGTATCCCTGGCTTCATTACTGAGTGTAAAAACAGTCAAGGCATGATCATCCCTTCCATTTCTTTTGATTCCTGGATGAGGGAAAGCTCAGCTAAAGCATAAGATGCTTTCAGACTGTTTCCTGGTAGCTCAGTTGCCCAATTTCATGCAAAGCTAATAATAATGGAAAGTCTACTGAAAGTAAGTTTAATATAGAGCAATGTTTACAAACCATCTCATTAATCAGTCTCATGCTGGCTTGTTTGTAAGTGTCCCACAAAGCTGTGAACATCCATTCCCCGGAGCCTGGGGAAGCCCCCCAGCACAAGCTCCCCATCAACAACGTCCCAGCCAGCTGCAAGGAAAGCAAATTCTGAGCTTGTTTCCTTAAATGTTTCATACTGCAATTAATTTGGGATCTTTCCTTCTCCCCATTTTCACGCCTCCCGTTCTTTTTAAAATCACCAATTGTACTTAGTAATGCTTTACTGTACAGACCTTGAAGTACATCACAGAAACAAAATGTATTATCCCTCCAACCTTCTACCCCCCAGAATAGTCCATTAGGTGAGAGGAGAAGCTGACTCACACTCTGTTGACTGATGCATCTCCTACATTATGTAAACAGTTGGGAAAGTCGAAATACAGCATTGCTGAGGGGTTGTTTATATTCTGTTAGCTCAATATTTTGCTTTATCCAATTAAATTTTCCGATTCCTGTCGAAGTGTGGTAAGCCCTTTGTTTAAGTTACCCTTGACCTGAGTCTAGATTGCTCTCTCTTTTGTGACCTGTGCAATCCTTGAGTGTGATAATGCCATTTCAGCCACACAGTGACATGCACCAGTGTTGAAATTGATTTCCCATTCCTACTCATAAATCAAACCAGACATAAACCTGCACCTGGCTCTTAGAAATTACTTTAAGCCCTCAAATAACCTCCTGGCCATTTAACATTCACAATTTATGTCCATTACTCCTTTTAAGTAAAAAAAAGTCAACTAAATTAATTCTATTAATGGGACTGTGTTTGTTAAACGATGTAATAAATACACTTCCAAGGAATGATGCCAGTGCTTTTTCCCATTAGCTTCTTTTATTCACTAGGAAGCATCTTTGTCATCACTGGTTTCAGGCTGCCTCTCTCTCCACACTCTTGTCTGCTTCGGTGCTGCCATTGCAACACACCCCAAGGGAGCTGTGGAAGACTCTGATGGTGGCACACACAGTCACCATGCTCCTTCCTGGACTCTCAGCGTCTGTACTTCCAGCCAGATCTTTGCCTTTCATGCTCTGCTGCTCCCAGCTGGGTTTGTCAGACACAAACAGGCTCAGCACATCTCTCTCCTTTCTTTCTTTCTTCCCTATCCAGCAAGTGCAAACCTTTCACCTCAAAGCAGGGCAGCCAAGCACACAGGAAAAAAACCTTTCAGTGGGTGTATGTCACACCTTTAATTGAATCCCTGCCATTTCAAAAGGGTCTTTCAACAGCTTTGTGGACTCAGTGAGCTGATGAAAACTTCAGCTAGAAAAAGAGCTTCGCACGGCTGTTGGCCAGGGTAGATCTCCCCCATGACGCATGCCTCATCGTTGTGTTAGGCAGGAATACTTGAAATGACAGCATCCCATTTGTACAAGTGTGGCTATTGCATAAAAAAAGCCGCATGACTTCATTCGAGTGCAAGTTCGAGTTTTATCTTGTATAAGATGGAGTTCTGAGACAAGGAGCAAAGTCCTCCTTTTTGGCGTGACTTAAAGTTAATACTACATTTATATTAGACCAGAAGGAAAAACTGCAAAAATCCAATGAGTTCTCAGGTGCACCAGTCCCTGAAACCATGAAGGACAGGAAGAAGAGCCACTTCAGAGCCTAAACCGGGGCTTCTCTGCTCAAAATCTTCTTACTCTTACAATTCTACCAGCTGTCCCACAGGAACGTGGGTCAATGAGTTGTCCCTCAAACCTGCTTCATGGCAGCTTAGAAAGGCTGTGAATCAAATCAGGTTGAAGCAAGAACCACTGACATTTAATTTTTCCCTGGAACACAAACATGGCTGCTGAAAGTGAATGCACCTAGAACTGCAGTTGTGCACCAGGCATCCGCAACAGGCTGTGAAGCTGGAAGAGCCTGTTCCACCAAGCAGTTGCTTTGGCTTCCTGAGAGTCCAGGTAGGGCAGGGCACCCCCTTTGCTTGAGACAATCCAGGGTTTCCCATAAGCCTTACCTCACTATAGAGCAGCCCACAAATCTCTTCTTTCACTTACATGATAAAACCCTCCCACTTTTATTTAAACCTCCACTGCAAGGCCTGATTTAACTCCATTTTTAATGTTTTGGGATTTGGGGGGGGGGGTGGTGGTGGTTTTTTTTGGGTTTTTGTTTGTTTGTTTGTTGGTTTTTTTTTTTTGTTGTTAGCTTTTTGGGGCTTTTTGGTTGTTTGGTTGGGTTTTTTTACTTTATGCTCATCCTGTCTGAATTCCAAGCTGCACTTCATACTGTTCACAGGGTCCCTTCATTTTCTATTATTCTTGAGATGAATATTCACCTGATTCTGTAATATTCACCTTAAGTCAACAACTGCAGCTCTGTTCTTAGAAGCTTTTAGCCCTTCCTTCAGATGCATGTTCCAAATGTTATTTGGATTTTTGACCTTAACAAGTCCTTGAGCTTGTCTACTCACTTGGCTGAACTAAAAGAGGTCCTTTCATTTCTCATTGTCTGTGTGTCCAGTCTTGAAGAACGAGAGGGATTTACAACATGTCCAGTAGCTAAATAACAGACATGAAAGACCTCTGTATTCAGGCTGCCTCTGAAGGAGTGAGTAACAAAGGAGGAGGGTAGGGAAGAGCTGAGGCACAGTAGTTTTTTGTCTTTTCGCTGCTTGATTTCCATGGACTGTGTACAGTTCTGGTGTCTTCAACATAAGGAGGACACGGAGCTGTTGGAAGAAGTCCAGAGAAGGAACATGAGGATGATCAGGGGGCTGGAGCACCCCCTGTATGAAGATAGGCTAAAAAAGTTGGGGCTGTTCAGCCTGGAGAAGAGAAGGCTGCATGGAGACCTCATAGCAGCCTTCCAGTAGCCTCCCAGAAGGGGGTCTATAAGGATGCTGGGGAGGGACTCTTCATGAGGGACTGTAGTGAGAGGACAAGGGGTAATGGGTTCAAACTTAAACAGGAGAAGTTTAGGTTGGATATAAGGAAGAAGTTCTTTACTGTGAGGGTGGTGAGGCACTGGAATGGGTTGCCCAAAGAAGTGGTGGCTGCCCTATCCCTGACAGTGTTCAAGGCTGGGTTGGACAGAGCCTTAGGCAATCTGGTTTAGTAGGAGGTGTCCCTGCCCATGGCATGAGAGTTGGAACTAGATGATGTTAAGATCCATTCCAACCCTAATCATTCTATGATTCTACGATTCTGTATCATCATTCTGGAGATTTGTAATATCCATTTGACTATATATGCGTGTTCCCACATGATTCAGTTATGTCTGTTCTGTTCCTGATATTTCCATTGTAAATGGTGTGACACAAGTCCTGCAGCAGAGCCAGGACCAGCCCCAGGGCCAGCCCCAGCCATTGCCCGGGAGCTCCTGGTAGGCTGTTTCCTCGGGACATACTCACAGACATGCTGTCACAGATGTGCTCTCTGTCCATGCCCCTATTTAAATTCAGGGGGAACATACCCATCTCACTCAACATACACATCTACAGGTACCTTGCAGAGCCACAGTTATGGGTGAGCAGCTTCTGTTTCTATCATGATATTAAGAATACCCTTGGAGAGGGGAGAGAGAAGGCAGGGAGGTAGCCCAAGGTTTGAATGTACTGCTGAGAGGCCAGGGGGCAGCAGCCAGGTCCATGCGTGTCTGCTTTATTCCTTACAGGGATACCAAGAATGGAGGTTTATTTATAGCTTCTGGGTTATTCTCTGGAGTAGAGACTGGCATGCTTTCTATACCTCAACAGAGAATCGTATCCCATCTTGATACCACATGATGTACTGAAAGAAAGCTCATAGCTGTAAATTTACAGATGTTTTTCCAAGTATGCATTTTTCCCCCATGGCAAAAGGCAGTGACAGGCACTCTCTGCTCCTTCAGCATGTCCTCTAGGCCTGGGTAATGCAGTTTTATGGTGATTCACAACCTGGGGAATAATAATGCAACTGAAACTCCACAAACATAAGACCTGACTGAAGAAGCTCTGAAAAGAAACACAGATGAGAGGTCTTTTGGCTGTCAGAATATATTGTTATGGAACAGATATTTTCCTAGCTGCAGTTGCCAGGACTGTTCTTTATTACATGAACATGCCAAAAAAATTACTATCACTGCTAGACAGCTGTCATAGTGTTCAGATTTTGGATCTGGCAGTTTAGCATAACTTTGGTTTTCATCTGTGTGATATGGCTGGGTAACATTCTGCAGTAGTGCAGCATAGAAATAATTCAGCTGCCCAGAGAGCTTTATAAATAAAACCAGAAATTAGCTAACATCACTTTGTAATTTGAAGTAAGACCAGCGACCCGCTTTCAGAATTCTTGGCTCTAATTTAATACATATTTTTCCCTTGAGCGTCTGTCTTCATAACCGACAAACGCAGGATTTTTCCTCCAAGAGATACTGTGCTTATATTGACATTAGTCGAAACCGTTTTCTTTGATGATTTTTAATTAAATCAGCAGAATATGTCCTTCTGCCTTCTTTGTTGCAGCAACTTCCTCCAGCATTCACCGTATGATATTAAAGGAAGAAAAAGAATTCTGTGGTGAAAAGACGGGACTATCAGAAGATACGAGCAGTTCTGTTTGTGCTTTCTGCAGCTTTCTACACTGCAGAAATGCAGATACATATTTACCAGCGTCGCAAGGTAGTTGTAAGTTCTAATTTTCTTGCCTAGAATTTTAGACCCTTAAATAGTGGGCACTTTATTCAGACGAAGTACTGCTTCCCATCTATTTTTGCAGGGTGCCAGTCTAATGCTACTCCTCTGATTTACCAAGTCATTAAATGCTGCAGATGCTGGCTGGTGTTAACAATCATGCTCACATCTGTCTACCAAAAGTGGTTCAAATGGTTATTGTCACCTGGAGGCTATTTCCTCCAGCACTAAAAACAGCAAAATGGGTTGTGTGAGCACTCCAGGCTGCTTCACAGCAAAGTAACCGTAAATTAACTCAAATTGTCTTTGGCCTCAGAGGTCAGGAAGCACTGGGATAAGGGGAAAACTGCCAAAAGGCAAACTAAATCATACCCTGCAATTACCTGATATTTACCATTTGTTGCAGTTGCATTGAACAGAAAGTACTTTTTAAGTCTTATGAACTGAAAGAGGAAAATAAAAGGTACAAGGTTGTTAGTAAGGGCAGACTAGGGCAGTTTGAAAACATTCTAGGCATGGTCCCTATCTATATGTTTAACATTACTTAGATTTTAGTGGGACAGTTTTGGAGTACCCTGGCAAAGGCAGGGTGGATGGTCAGAAGGAAGCTGTGGAAATAGATATCTGAGGAAAGAATGAAAATCAGCTTGATAAGGAGGGACCTGAGTCCACCTTGTGTAATGAATTGTCTTCAGAAACAGTGGATCTGACAGCAAATAAATCTCCTAAGCTGGGTTTGGTGATGGAGAAAGTGAGCCAGCAATTGGGATTGCAGCTTAATATTCATGTTAGTTTGTAAATGGCTGCAGACACTATTTATTAGCAGTCTGCCAACTTGTATTGCTCAGCTGTGCTGAAGGCAAGCCAGCATGACTGTCGCACATGGCCCTGCTCTTGCACAGGCTCAGCAAAAGGCTGCCGGGGGCTCTGGGTATCCTGGGTGCATGGTCTCCTCATGGGAGTCCTGCCATTATCTCAAAGGAGTCAATGGCATGACATGATAGGCCATGGAGCATAGAGCAACTGTGGTGCCACAGCACAGATTGAACTTGTCACTGGAGGAAAAAGCAATATGGAGGAAATGAGGACAGCAGCTGAATCTGCTCAGTAGGTTCAGCACAGAAAAACACACCAACAAATGCCTTTTATGCTGCTAATGTTTTAGAATGTTCCGTGAATGTTCTCATTTTAGAATGTTCCATTCTAAAAGCTTTTACAATTCTATTTCAAAAACATCAAATATCAATTTATTTTTATAATGCACTCACTGTGGTACATCAGATATTTTCTGAGCAGTTGAAGCTTATCGTGCTGCAGTCTGCAAGCTCCTCATGCCAGTGCACAATTGACTGTAGGAAGATTTTCCTGCCAGATACTCAGCCCAGTCTGTAGGGTGTCTTGAAGCAGAAATAACCCCCTGCACATCTGCATCATCTTATTTACACTCAATTCCAGTCTGATGCCTCTCTGACTCAGAAATACCTCAGAAAAACCCTATTTCTGCATTGAATTGTGCCACTTATTCCCCCAAATGTGAGACACTCCTCTCCTCCTCCTCCTTGTTCTTTTTCAAATTGGGAAAATGTCATCTTGGTTGCAGAGGGAATTTTGTGGTTTGCACATTTTTGCCCTGAAAATGAAAACCGATACATGTTCAGTTTGTGCTCTCATAAGTGTGCTCATCCCTTCTCTTTACACTACATGAACATGTCCTCTGCATGCTCCTTTTAATAATCCATAACCCAAGTCAAAACCCTCCTTCTCTCCTGAGACCCTGTTTCAGCCCATTTGCTCCCATGAATAACTCTGTTGTTAATGGCAGAGCATTCCCATCCCCATCAAGGAACAGAGGGTTGGAGTTTATAACTGTGTGATGAAAGCAAACTCTGTTTATGACACTGTAGATCTTTGACTCTTATCTTACGGTGTGTTTTAATTACATTTTCTATTTGCAGCTCTGTTTGTTTCCATGTTCGATTCTGAATTGGTTCTACCATCAATATTAACAAGTCATCTTTTCAGCTGCTCAGCTGGATTCAAGAACCCCACTTGTTGGGGCTGTCATGGACCAGTATTGTGTTTTCAACTTATGACCATATATTACAATCCAGAGAGACCAACATTACCCTGACATTAATATGACATGTAGTAAAATGGGAGTAATAGTACAAACTATTTGACCATAAGGAATTAATTACTAGAACAAGATGCAGACCACACAAACCACTCCTGATCTCCTTTCCCTTTCTTCTTCCTACTCAGTTTTTCGTGAGCAATAGCACGCCTGCAGCTGAACTCCAGCTGCTGTGGGACCTTCTTGCTCTTCCTACGAGGTGCTATTGATTTTAGGATCATAGAATATTGATCACTGCTGGGTCTGTGTGGGGGTCTGAGGCATCAAAACACAGTCAAGGAGGTCTCAGGCAACCTTTGATGTGATCCTTGAGTTATCTGTGAAAAGAAACATTTTGCTTGTGTTTTCGGGTCATCATTTTTATCTATCACAAAGTTTGGTTTCATTCAGCCCATTCCCATAGGCAATTGTGTTTAGTCTCTTATGCTATATATACATGCACACACATATGTACATGCATCTATACATATGTTATATACATGTATATGCACATGTTGCTTTTCTTCCAGTAACTCAGAGCAATTAAAAATGTGCTTTATTTTTTAAACAAGAGATTTGAGGAAATATCTAGAACAGTTTTCCTTTAAAACTTCATTTTTTTTGCAAATATTGTTTTTAAACTTTTGCCAACATACATTTTAAGGACATTTTAAAAGTAAAAGCTTTAGCAATATTTTTGTTCTACTAAGTTGAAGCTAAGTTTGTTTGTTTAGTTTTTTTTCCCCAGAATTTGAGAGGATTATGCATGAGCCTTAGAACATTATATGCAGTCAATATGCTGTCACAAAAATAGGCATCAAAGCTGTAGTATGAAATACCTCTACAAGCTTGTTTAAATGCAGAGAAAACCTTACTCTTGAATGCCAAAACTGCTTTTGGTAGCAATAAAACAAAGGCATTCACAAGTCTCAGGTAGAATACAACCTTTTTAAGGAAGTATAAAAACAAATGGAAGACTGTCAGCAAGTGTCCCCAAAACAACTGATTGCAGATTAGGTGTGTTAAGAGGACCCACACCTTGAAATCAGCAATTTGTAGGCTTCTCTCCAAACAATCTACTTTCCTATTGCCAATACAATAAGCATATGCACTTAAAAAGTACTGATGGAAAAATACGCATCAGAAAAATGTAGTGGCAGTAGTTTCCTATAATATAAACTGAACATAGATGAGCATTATACAAAGCATACGAGCAAGCAGAACTATTTGTTCCGTTTTAAAGAATGAATGGATTTTTGGTTTCAAACTGATTTTACTCCATTATTCATCACAGAGCTTGTGCCTGACATTTTTGTATCAGAAATTTAGGCTATTCAGCCAGTGGATTAAACGTCAAATTCATTCATGCACAAAGCCTTTAGGACCAGAATATTGAAAAGATTTCTTGAAGATAAAAGCTCAAGGCACAATGAGTATGTCCTGCTGCCGAGCTACCCACATTTCCAAAGAGAAGAGTATTTCATGAGCAGCTCATGAAACTACTTCTATGCAGAAGTTTTCCTTGGAGGCTGATGGGTAGAATTTGACAAAGATGGCTACCTTTTCTAAATGCACTTTCTTTGAGATAGAAAGTCTCACTTTGTACAGTAAACAGGAATTGGTGTCAACCAAGATGAATAATATAAAACTTCAATTCCAGGTTCAAATGATATCATTAAAGCCACAGTGAGCTTTGTGAGCTCATGCCAAGACAGTGAACCCTAGATTTTTGCAATTATGTAGTAATCTGGGATATTTCTTGCAAAAAAAGAAATGTTGCAGAAATGAAAGTAGTTGGCTATACCCACTATTGAACTTATTGCTTTTCAAGATGCCCTGGCTGAAGTATTGGTGTGCAATTGCTCATTCCACAGCTGGCTTTTTCTCTTAATTTTGGTGAAAAGAGTTTAAGCTTTCTGGGAGTCCTTATCTGCTATGTTCCATCCTTTCTCCTCTGAGTTTTTCCTAATCTTTTATTAATTAAACATCAGTATAAGTTAGTGTATGCTGGACCAGAGCCAGAAAACATCATATGTGAATATCAGAGAATGCAAGGCAGTCAACGGTATTTCTCTACTTTCATCCTATGACTTTTTCCTCTTTCACTGCTGCCAAGGCAAAGTTCCTGCTGACCTGTGTTCAAGTAAAGCTATTTTGATGTAGCCAGGTGAATTTTTAGAATCAGGTGTAAAGGTTTATAAACACTAACTGACCTTTACTTGACTCTAGGAATGGACTAAGTAGGAAGGAGCAGCCAGTCTGTGTGTGCATGGAGCTTTGAGGACACAGGTCTTGGCACTGAATGGAGACGGCAAGGGTCAGGGAGGAACATGGACAAGAAGTAGAGCTTGAAGCAGTTATAAAATGGTGAGCTTGTAGGAGCCAGGAAGCTGTTCTGCATCTCTAAGGAGATTTTTAGGCCTAAAACTCAAAAGAGAAACAGACGCAGTGGCCGATCAACTTATTACTGAATTTATTACTGAAATTGCTGCTGCACAAGCTTCCTGTATCATTCCCTAGCCAGAGCTTTGCATTCTGTATTTATGCCACAGAGTTTAAGAATTTCACTGAGGCATCAAGGTTAAAATTGGCATTGGTGGGGCATCTTAAGAGGCAATTTATTCTACCTGTGGCCTGGGTTGGCTTGTGCAGACGCCTTCCATTGATTTATTGAACTCTGTCTTCCTCAACTCTGTGTGTTCAGTACTGAGCTCTTACAATCCAGCTACCTGCAAAATGCAGTACAGAGAAAGGTATTGACAGAAAGTTGTTATGGTAAGTAACTAGGATTTCTCTGTCAAAATCTACTCTGTAACAGCACAGTGGTCTCTTTTACCCCGTCCTCAGTTACTGATGGAATGAAAAGCATCAGTTATGCCAGGCTGATTGCATCTCTGACACCACAGAGGGATGTAGTGAGCATCGTCTTAGTAGCTCCTGAAAATCATTCTCTTTTAATTTGGATGTGTCAAATCTGGACCTTAATGTGTCAGCCACTAGAGAAGTAACTTTTTCTAAGGATTTTACTCTCACCTCAGTTGTGTGTTCGATCCTCAGTTGACAATAACCATGTCACCAATGTGCTTGTTTGGTGGCAAAGACAAACAGATGAATTTGTGCCCTCCCAAAGTGGATTTTTCCTGTCTCAAAATCCACCCTCCACTGGTACGCAGTGAGCCTAACAGGCTGAGGGCAAAACAAGTCACACTTCCCTGCCTGTACAGGGCAGTTGCAGCTCAAGTAGAAGAGGAGACTGGGCTGAAGCATCTGTACAGTGGAGTTGAGCCTCTGTTGGTGTCCACCGAGGCTGGTGCCTGCCTGACCAGTAGTAAAGCCCAAAAGTCTTTTGGTTTGGTATTACGTTATGTGCTGTGAAAGCCATTCCCAGTAGCTCTCCACTGGCAGACAGGTATTCATGGGTGTATCCCATCCTGGAAAACTTCCTGCCACTGGGATCTGTAGCCCAGATTATATAACACCTCCTCTCCTCTGTTTCTCCCAAGCAGATATGTCTCTAGTTTCATTGAGTTTTATCTGCTTTCCACACTACAGAAATGAGTTAAAAGGCATGTGAATTAAATGCATCATATCTATTGCAATAGTGCATGGCTTTTGAAGCCTCTTTTAAAATACTGTCAGATCTTCATGGCATTTTGGTGTAACAGTCCCTTCCCTTAAGGGAACTTAGTTAACAGACTGCAAGTCCCACCTGAATGGGTACCAGTTATTCCCACTGCATGTGGTGGGCTGCATGGATTGCCAGATGATTGTTATTTCTGGAAGCAGATGTTGGAGCAAGCCATGGGAGTCTTCAGAACGTAATAGGGATTACTGACTGGTAGAAAGCTTTGTAATTACAACATGCTGAAGAATTTTTAATGCATTACAGTCAAGAAACACCATGTCAAAATCTTATGATAACTAAATCTGAGAAACAGAGGACATGAACTGTACAACTGAGGAAAACTCTATTCTTTGCTAAAGACACTAGTTTTAAAATTAATAGGTCCAAACAGTTATCCACTAGATTTTGGTAACTTTTCCTGTCTCTTCCAGAGCATGTCATGTAATAATCTGCTTTTTAATACTGGACTGAATTATTGCAGCATGTTATTAAAGGGTCATACAGCCTGCTTTCAATTACAGCAGCCATTGGAGATGAAAGAGTAATTTTACCTGTGGTACACTCCACAATGAGGAAGTGAGATGTGAAGAGGAGGGGAAATGAGTTTCTTCTCAGGATTTTTGTTACAGAAGATCTGCTTTTGAAGACCTTACTTCTGGGAGTTGCCCTGTGGAAGACTAAACACCATCTGTTGGGACAAGCAACATACATAGAACTCTCTAAGAACCCAATGTCCTTGTCCATAAAATGATTTGAGCTGTTCCTGAAATTAGAGGTGCCTACGCATGAACTAGACAGGGAAGGAAATGGTTGTTTACTCAACTTAACAGTCAGATTACTCTGATACTCTGAGTGATCATGGATAGAAAATGATAAGAACAAGCAGCAATCAAAATTACTTAATGTTGTGGGAAGCCTCATGGAAGAGGGAATTACTGCTATTGCCACTTGTAGCATCCATTCTTTCAAATCTGGCATGCATAGAAACAGCTGTCAAAATAACATTTAAGTACCCACGGCAAATCAAAAGCTGACTGAGGTGAATAAAATAGCTAGTTCTGTTTATAATTGATACTGCCAGCTGGGAAATTGGCCATAATCATTTGGAACTGCTGCAAATTGGTTTCAAATTATGGAAGTGAAGTGGAAGGTAACTGAACCAGTGGCTCAGCTACAGAAAAAGCAAATAGCACATCTGGCTCAACATGTGCCAGAGGCACCTATGCATGGCCTGGCCATCACAGGGGGATCCAGTTTAGGTTTAGGTTCAGTGGAAATCAGTGAGAACAGGTGTTTTCTCATACCAAATTATGGGTGCCTCATCTGCCTTCTCATTTGGGGTATTATCTTCTGCTAATAGCTTTACAGTGTGTTTTCCCCACTGGGGTACGTCTTGACCATGCTCAGCTTGATTTTCACCATTCTTACAGTAATGTCTCTAAACAGATATTTCCATGTTCGCTGTGGATTTGCACCATCTAAAATGACACTCTCTGCTGCACAATATACCTTGCAAGTCCTGTTGGTGGACAACCTTCTCAGTGCCAGCAACACAGCCCCCCTGCTCAGCCTACCTTTACTCCATCCCTGCTTCTGCCTGTGTCCAAGTGTCCTGAGTTCAGCAGCAGCAGTCATTTTTCTCCTTCTTGGTAGCTGGTGCAGCGCTGTGTTTTTGATTTTGGGCCTGGGAGCAGCGCTGATAGCACCAGTGTTTTCAGTTACTGCGTGGTAATGTTTTGGTCTGACCAAGGACTTTCTGAGTCTCATGCTCTGCCATGGGGAAGCCGGGAGGAAGCAGAGACAGGACACCTGACCCAAACTGACCAAAGGGGCATTCCATCCCACAGCACGTCATGTCCAGGATGTGAAAACGGAGAGATGAGACCAGGAAGAGTGTGGGTGCGCGGCGTGGTTGGGCTTTTGGTATTGGGGGGTGAGCAGTTGTATTCTCTTTCCTTGTATTTCTCTTGTATTATTACTGGTGGTAGCAGCAGTGGTTTGTGTTATACCTTAGTCACTAAACTGTTCTTATCTCAACCTGTGCGAGTTGCATTCTTTCAATTCTCCTCCACATCCCCCCGGGACTGGGGGAAGAAAGAGAGGGAAGAGTGAGAGAGAAAACTGCGTGGGTGAGGGGCTCAAACCACGACGCCAAGTCATCAGCTTCTCTGCTCCTGGTGACTTCGTACTTGCTGCTGAAGGCAGATGAGGGCAGGGGGCTCATTAAGCTGTTTGGGCTGCAGCAAGATCCCACATCCAGGGCAGGGGGCTGGGTCAGCCAGCAGCATCTCTGGGGTGCCCACTGGGCCACCTTGCTTTAGTTACACCAAGGTTTTTTGTCAGATACAAAGAAGCAATTGTAGGGCATGCCCTGAGAAGGTGTGCAGCTTGCTGCCAGCATTGGTCATGGGTGTTTATAAGGGACATCATTGGTAGTGAAAGTAACTTTTGGAGGACAGTTGCTCCTCTCCTCTGGCTGGATATGAATATGGGACTTTCTGCCCCAGTGTTTTTCCAAGGTACGAGTGAACTGGATCCATGTGAACATAGGTCTGTGCACTATATTGTAAATAATAGAGGTGGGGTTTTTTTTTTTTCTGTTGCTTTATTGGGTGAATAAAGTGATTTAGACAAAATTTTGTGGACAGACTCTTACAATTTAAAGCAGGTGCTTTCTATGGACATTTTGAACTGATGTTCAAGTCAAGTGACTCGAAAAGACTTCTGCCATGAAATTCTGGTATATCTACAGAAAGAGAACAGAAAATGACAGCAAACTCAGTCAAAGCACATCAATTTAATAAAAATATCTCCTGAAAAGATTCTGTGGTATTCATGCATTAAATATTTCTGAAGCTTGAAAGGAGATATAATGGAAAAAGTGACATCAAAGACATTAACAGTCCTCACAAAGCCAGTTTGGAAAATGAAATTGAGATTTCTCAAATTATTTGCTTGGCAAAAAGGTTATTTATATTGTCTTCCTTCTCTGGAAGACTATGATGTCATCTCATGATGGGATGAAGTTAATCATCTGATTGATATTTATTCTGTTTGGTCACTCTTTGCTAGTCCCACCATTTCTATGAACAACAAGGATATTTGCAGTCAGGAATATGGTATTCGTAGCAGTAAAGACTAATTTATCCTTGACTGATGTTGATCTCTGCTTTAACAGTCTTTATTAAGGTGGGTGTTCATTATGTCTCCACCTGTTATAAATTCTTGTCATCTCATAACAGAATTACAGATTCTGCTTTCTCAACTCTGCAGCATCTCTTGTAACTCCATTTTGGATACTGGCCAGCTGACTAGTAAAATCTAAGGTAACAATTAACCTTTTCCTAGTTTTTATTTTCTATTTTTATTCATTTGTTTGCCTACACGGTACAACTTATTCCAGTTATTTTAAAGCTTTCCTTGCTCGTTTTCAATGCCAGCAGCAATCATGAGCAAGGCTGATGCGGCTTGGGCATTGCCAGGAGTAACCTTGGGAGATTTAAATGGCCCTGGGGAGCAGGAGCAACCAGGAGTGCAGCAAACAGGGCATGTGAACAGGGATCAAGAAGGTGCAACAGTTTATGCAGAAGGGCACATGAGAAGGGCCCTGCACCCTGCCTGTAGGTCCACAGCCCAGAGAAGTGCTCTGCCAGAATGATGGTCACTCTTCTCACAATTAAAACGAGGGTTTTGATAGAGAAAGCTCCTGAGATGTCTGAAGCTTCCATCCATACGGAGCTGGTAAAGAAGGAGACTTCAGTACAGGAGGTAGATTGCAGTGAGTGCTCAGCCCTTCTGCAGAAAAGGAAGTACCTGCACAAGGTACGCACAGGCTGATGATCTGTTGTGTCAGGTGGCTGAGTCGCAGGAAGCAGTTGAAAGGCTTTGCAATAGTAGAGGGGCTAGGCACAGATAGATGGGTGGTTTCAGAGCCATGCTCCTGTGGCAGACACCACAGAGGATGAGGTACCTTGGACCCTGGTGACCCACAAAAGCAGGGCTCTAGTCCCCAACATCCAGCACACAACCGAAACCAGATACATGGGAGCAGGCAGTGTGATCAGCAGGGAGCCTGACATGTTTCTCGCAAAGGAAACATTTACTTCCTCTCTCACCCGGTGGTATGTGTTCCCTCATACCCCCCATTCTTACTGCTGCCTTCAGAGGAACTGCCCAACCCACCCAAACTTACTTGGCCACACTTGCTGCCAGCATCCAGCAATGATGGGACTAGACAACTTCGGAGAGATCCATTTTCTTTGCTTCTAAGGCAGGCATCTGAAAGTGGCCAGAACATTAATGCAATGGGTTCACATTACTGACGTAACGTGAACACTAAAATAATGTAGTGGCTGGAAAGTATATAATTTGTTGTAAAATGTGCCAATTTGATATCAACAGATCTTAAATGTGCATCTAAAATTGAGTGGTTTTGAGACTGAAATGCTTTTTGGGTCACCATACATGTTAAAGGGCTTTAAAAGGAATGTTTAAAAGGCTTCTAAATCAGTGCTTTCACCATAACCATTTTCATTTAATTTAGATCTGGGCTTGAACCAAAAACCTTGCGTCCAATTTTTGCATGTCTTCAAATAGAACCCTTTTCTGTTTGGACTTCAGTGGCCACCTGACTGCTTGCATCATGTAGGAGCCTGGTCCCCACAAAGTTGTCTTTGGCTAATTGTAGAGAGTTCTTTATTTTCAGTAAAATAGTATTGCTTTACTGTGTAATAAAGTACTCCTAAGCAGAGACCAACTGTGCCTGTCTGTATTTAACTATCCTACCTGCAGTGCAAAAATCACTATAGAACCATGTCACTGCAGAGGAAAGCATTTCTTATCCTATTGTTTTTTTGTTTGTTTGTTCATCTTTTTATAATGGATTAGCTGTAATGCTAAATAGTATTAAGGAGCTAGTAAAAATTTTGTATAAGAGACTGTCCTGTAGGAAAGTGGGATCTCATTTAAATCTTTCATTAGAAAGATTACTGCTTCCATAGCCATTCCTATCAGGAAAATCTAAATGACCTGTTGTACGTGCAAATCTTCTGGTCTACCTTAGGTATCTTTAAATCCTGTGCTCATAATCCCATTTCTGCCTTGATTCAACTTTCCACCCTGTGCCCATGGAACAATCAGTCCCCATCACACTGCACTCAGTGCCACCCTCCCTGCTTGGGGCGTACTGCTGACCACAGCTCCCTAGGGAAGATGTGCTGCAGAACAAGTCTCATGCATTCCTGAGCTATCATTTCTAAAGGGCAGTGTGTGGGGTCTAAAGGATGCAAAGCTGTTTTCTAAAAGAGAAGATGTTCAACTGTAGCTGCTTTGATATTTCACATATGAATGCATATGGACTTTCAGTATTTCTGCATTTTGACTTGTCCTTGTGATAAAAAATCTAATGCAAAGATATTGACATGCCTCACATAATGGAAATCTTGGAGCAGTTGATCTCATGCAGTGGTATCTTTTCTGGAATACTGAGGATATTTGTTAGGAATATGGCATCTGAGATCTAGAGAAAAACCTAAAAAAAGTCTGAATTAGATATACACTTGCTCTTTTTGCCTGTCTTATTCCCACCTTTTCTTCTAATTTGAATTTGGGCAAGCTAGAACATAAAAAGCTGGTGTGGAAAGCTGACAGTGATAACTGGATCTTCTGCTTTCGTTGCCAGAAACAGTAAGCAAATGTTGAAAATAATGGAAAAGTAATAAAGCCCATGCCACAGGAAGTGTTGTGGTGATGGAAGGAACTCTACAAAAGATGTCTACACAAACACAGAGGTGGAGCCATTGGGATGAGACTAGAGTTGGCTGCAGTGCAGAAAAGGTAGGACATCAGAAGCAGAACTACAGTGACATACCACCTGTGGGCCACAACCCATGAAACTAATGAAGGTGGGAGAGCGATACAGATACTTTTCCTGCAAATAACTAGGAAATTTTTCTCAATAAACTTAACTATATGGGAAGTTTAAAGCATGTTAAGGGCATTGTCCAGGTGCTTCTTCAACAGACAAGCTTGGGAGGAAGGGCTTTGGGGGAAGTCTTTTCCTCCTGCAGCTCTTTGCCATTACAAGCTTCCATTCTTCTGCTTAATTGTTCGGCCATAGCCTTTAGGTCTACTGCAGGCTGCGTGCAGACTTCACAGCCTGAGCTGCAGCCTTTGCTCTCAGATGAGAGAGCCAAACCAGTGGAAGTTTTCAGGAAGATCTGGTGCTGCTTGTTCAATTCATCTGCAATAAGTCATATTTGTCCCATTAAAGAGAGGATGTAAAATCCCCTGAATTGGCAAAAGATTTGCTAACAATGTAATTGCCATCAGGAACTGGTCCATAGCACACAGTGAGTGCTTTCCAAAATAATGAAAGAACAGTGGCAATATGGGATGTTTTGTGCAATGAATCATACTGGTATTGATCACTGCTGTAACTTATCGTGCTTGCCATGCTTCTGGCTCACTGATGTGCTCTGTTGGCAAAAACAGAATACTGATCACCCATTATCATGGAAATTTGCAGAGAATCTAATTGGTATAAAATGCAGCACATTCTTGTGCTCAAAGCCATGAAAACCAGAAAGAGCACAAGCAGAATAAAGTAATTTGTTTCATGCATATCCAGGACAGGAAGCTTCTCTGTAGTTTTTTTCATAGTAATTTAAAAAGCAAAATCATCCAACTGTAAAAACAAACTGAAAAGAACTAAAAAGAGAAAAAAAATTGCTTCTCCTTACATACATCCTTACATACAGAAGGTGCTGCTGATGATTGACTTAGTATGAATTAATTTAAAAGCTTCCAGCTTTCTTCTCTTTTCTATCTCCTGGCAGAGCTGTCTTCATAGGACTTTTTGACACAGACTTAAATTTCAGCTCTGATCGATCCAAATCCCTTTTAAGTGCTAATAGTTTTGTTTGAACTTCAAAGGGGATGTGTCTACAAGAGGGCATTGTATGAATTTATAGTAAAGCAAGAGGTAAAATCTATTGAAAACATAAGCCAATAAGCAATGAAGTATTGCGATTAGCTTTTAAAAGAGAAGTTAGTAGCCAAACAAATTTAAGAAATTATATCACTACTTTGTTTGATTTTATAAAATCCTTCCATCTTTCAGAGTTGTGGGGCTAAATCCATTAGAGATCTCGGGTTGTTACCAACACAGGCTACGTTAGCTGTAACAGACATTATACTACTGTGCCTATGAAACAAAAAAGGATCTTTGTTGGGTGTCTATGCAAGAAATATATTCCTGTTTGTGTTTCATTTTGCCATCATTTTGAGCACTGGAAATAATTATTCTGTTATTTCAAGCGTGTTTGTGTGCATAGAGAGTGGATACAACAACCAGGACTCATGACTGAAGTGCTGATTAATTTACCAAAATCTAGCACTGTACACTGGGCATCTGCACAGACCGAGTGCACCTCTCAGTCCCATCACCACATCTTGGTTAAATGGCAATAATGATGTTGCACAAGAACAATGAGATGCAAAACTCTGAACCATCAGATTTAACAAAATATGGTTTAGAGGGCCAGGGAAAAAGCAGAGATGTGAAAAGGTGACTTTCACAGGCTGCTGCAATGAGCACCCATCACACAGAGACTTCAGGGAGAAGTATCTGTCTGTTCAGGTGAGAGACTTTTATATGGTGCAAGTGCAGGAGGATCATGACATACCAGCATGCAGTTTTGTTTCATTTGCTCTTTCTCTGGTGTATTTGCATGATGTGTTTGCATGTTTCTTGAGCAGAATTCAGGTGGAGTAAAGAGAACTCCGTAATAAGCTTCCTGATGTGGGAGAGATCCTCCAAGGCAGAAAGAACACCAGTAAAAAATACGAGAGAACATAGGGTGCAATTTGGTAATGTTTAAATGGGTGACTATGATCTATTAGCACTAGATTCAATACATACTACGTGCTCCATGAACTGAATGAAATCATGGTAGCATGCATGAATGAATACGTGGGAGTTTTGGTAGCACGCAGACTGTAACAGAGCTGTGACTCAGAAAGACAAATGCTCACCTTGACTAGTCAGTTGTTTTTAAGCATGAAAATTGTTTTAAGCATGTTTTAAAATAAATTTTAGGTCTAACCTTTAATGGCTTTATTGCAAAGATAAAACAGGAAATGAAAAGAAGCAGTAGATAATTCCAGTTTACCAATCATAACATACTTGTTTGAGGCGAACATTTTTATGGTATAGTAAAAGCGTGGTTCCTGTGAGACTTTTTCTGCACACTTGAAGGTTGCTTCTTTAACAGATTTTGATGAAAACAGAAGTTTTCTTAGTATTAAATATACACTTACTGCTTGCTACTTTTTATTTACTTAAATATGCATCTCATGCATGATCTTAGTTATTCTTTACTTTCTTGATTCAGGTTCTTCTCAGTTATTTGAGTTTTGTGTTTTCTGATCATGCCATCTTTTATTTTGTAAGGCAGAAACAAGCATTACTAGGAGAAATGACCAGGAATTTTTCACACATAGAGCCTACAAGGGAAAAGGATTAAAAAATACCCAACCCCAAACCCAGAGGATTTCCAAAAAGCGGATTAGGAGTTTATGAGCAATAATACAACATGACTGTTGGCCAAGTACTGATGATATGATTAGTAAGTTCATTGGCAGGTTCTCACAGTAAAGAGAAGTGGTTATAATAGTTAACATTGGGCTAAAAATACACCCTTGAACTTTGCTATAGCAGTGTTGATATGTTTTACCATGACAGCGCACACAGCCCTGGCATTCTGTGTGGGGTAAATGCAGGCATATTACTGAACTCCAGTCAAAGCCCAGTCAGAAAGCCTATCAGTAGGCACCTTCTCACTTTTCTTCTTTCTGCTTTTCAAGGATGAGCAAGAAATCTGCACCCTGGCTGTTGTGTCCCTTAAGTTTGCCTCCCTCCTTTTATATTTTGATTGTCTCTCATAATTATTGCCGTTTATGATATTTTCTACCTTCTCATCAGTAGTGGGAAAGGAAGGCTTGCTGCTTTTTTCCTAAGTGTCAGGCTGTTAACTCATTCTTTTTTGCAGTTAAGCAGACTCCACAGGCTGGTTTTGGTAAGTACTTCTGCAGGGCTCATGCTCTCCACCTAAGGTGTGGGTATATTCCTAGCTTATCTCCCCCCTTCCTGTCTCACCACCCTTGCTTACATGTGATGCTCCCATGCTGGCCTGCCCTACATGCAAATAGGAAATGTCTTGAGAAAAGCCTTTCCCCATCTTTCTTTGTAAAATGCATAGAACATTTCTGAATGCTCTTGATAAGCACTAAGTATTACTGTTTGTGTATAATTTTAGGACACAGACTGATCATTTACCATTCAGTACATACATTATCTGTCTGACAGATGTGCAGAATTTTCATGTTAATCCATCAAACTGTGAAGATTTGGTCTTATTCTCATTGAATAAGCTTACTACTGATGCCAAACAGCGCAGGGTGGAGCGGTACAGACTTGAATGCATTCTGTAGCACTATTTGAGCTAAATGATCTACAGAGATTTATGAAGCTCAGTAAACAATCACTCTATAAAAACAAAAAGCATGGTGGTTCAGACCTGCAAGGATTTGAATGCTTTGGGTTTGATCCACAGGGCACAGAAGTACGTACTTAGCTTTGAGCATGTATTTATTCCCCGGGGTACTCCTGTGCACTTTAAGCTAAATACCTATTCAAGTGCTTTACTGGATCAAGGCCAGGGTATTTTCAGCATCTTTTAGGGTTGAGTTCTTACATAAGATGTTGATATCTCAAAGCATTTCACAAAAAGCACTTAAGATAATTCCTCAAAATAATAAGATGAAATGCCATCATATGACAGACAATTATATTGTTCCCCTGAGTAGGTACAACATTCCCATCTATAAATAAGGTTCTTTACTTTCTAAATCAGTTTCAGAAACAAAAATAAATCCATTTTTGCTCCATTTACTACAAGAAGCTGTGCTCCAGTAAACAATGAAATAAATGAGTCATGTAAGAAAGGCAGGCTTTGAAGTAAGCTGCAGTGAAGAACCTCCCTAGCTACAGGGGCTTTGTTTGTGTTTTATTTTCTCACGACTGGATGCAGAGCAACATGGTTTATATCTTTACATGGGAAGAATTAAAACCACTAAAAAAGTCAACTAGAGACCATTTATAATAGAGGCAGCAAATTGTCTTGAGAGAAATAGCAAAGAGCTGCATGAAAGATATAGTCCTTGTCTGGGATACTGACTGAACTAATAGTAATGTGTGTTAATACTGCACATATATCTCATTCTAAATAATTTTGTTATAGCAACATCAAAAGACCCCATCTGATTTTTTTTGAGTAAACACATATGGAGAAGTAAAATGTATTAAAATATATTTAAAGGAAGTTCTGTAGCCTATTTGCCCAAAGAAAACAAAACCAAAAATCAAACCCATCATTTCCTTGCCTAGAAAGCATCCCTCCACCCTCCTGGACTAGTTGTTTGCCAGTCTGAAATGTTGGGTTCACTTCAGGAAGCACCAGCTGAGCCTTTGGGCAGGTCTGAGCACGCTCTCTTTTTCCTGTCATGCCATCTCCAGCTGCAGAGAATGGAATGTTGTGGAGAAGCTCCATTCTCCAGCCAGAAGTGGTCTGAAATCAAGAAGCTCTACAATAAGGATGAAAAGTATCAAATGCCAAAATCATAGAATCGTAGAATAGTCAGGGTTGGAAAGGACCTTAAGGCCATCTAGTTCCAACCCCCCTGCCATGGGCAGGGACACCTCACATTAAACCATGCCACCCAAGGCTTTGTCCAACCTGGCCTTGAATACCGTCAGCGATGGAGCATTCACAACTTCCCTGGGCAACCCATTCCAGTGCCTCACCTCCCTTACAGTAAAGAATTTCCTCCTCATCTCCAATCTAAACTTGCCCTGTTTAAGTTTGAACCTGTTACCCCTTGTCCTCTCACTACAGTCCCTAATGAAGAGTCCCTCCCCAGCATCCCTATAGGCCCCCCTAAGTAAAGAGCCAGCAATGCACAAACGCTGCAAAAAATGGAAATGAATTTCTGGATTTCCAGAATGTGTTGATACAAATATTGTATGGCACTGAGCACATGTCAGTTGGAAAACATGGGTCAGTTTAGGTAACCACACTTAGGGCAAGTACAGGGCATTTGAAGAAAATGCAAGATATAGTAAGCAGAAGAGTTCAAAGCCTATCAAGTATGACCTGTAAGAAAAAAAAATCCAAAGAACTGGGATCATGTAGCCTAGAAAAAAAGGGAAAAAAGGCATTTTTATTTAGGTTGTAGTAAAAAAAAAAAGGAAAAAAAAAGAGTATTGTGACTGTTTTTCTGACTACCTAAACTAGAACAAAAAGTAATGAGCAACCTGGTCTAGTTGGAGGTGTCCCTACCCATGGCAGAGGGTTGGAACTGGATGACCTTCCAACCCAAACCATTCTATGATTTTACAAAATGGACATATCAGGCAGATATGAGAAAAACCTTCCACTTTTTTTTTTTTTTAAGGCTAACAGAGAAGAAAGCATTAAAAGGCTTTTTCAGGCTCTAAGAAAGATGGTAAAATCCCCAGCCCTGGATGATTTTGGCTGAGCAAAGTATCTGTCTGAAGAGGTTTAAACTTGCTTGATTATCAGAGTATATAAAAGGTTCATTTTAGGTCCCTTTCATGCCACATTTCTGTGATTTTTATGATTTCATAAAGCAATGATAATTAAAACCCTAGCTTTTTACTATGATCTGCCAGACAATCTAATTCTAAATCGCATTCCCTTTGGTGTCCTTTTCTCAGCAGTACAGAATTTAAACGAGAGCTGACCTAGTTTACATATTTAGCATGGTGTGCTTTCACCTATTTTAAAGATGAATGTTTCTAATGACTTGCTATTAAATTCTGTCAACATAATTCCAACTTCTCAGTTTAATTAAGGATAATAACTTATCTTAGTATTTTTAATGTGTCTGACTGTAATTTCCAAAGCAGGAACATTTTCACAATACATTTGGCATTACCAAAATCAGATCCTGGTTAATCCTGAAGGCTGTAAGTACATGTTCCTGTTTTATAGTGACTGCTGATGTTTCTCTTCTCTCTCTCTCTTTCTCCCTGCCATCCCCAGTCACTCATCTCTGCCTTGAGAGATTTATGCCGCCTCAGCTGCCAGGTCCCTTATTGTCTTGTTTGTTAAAACCTGAATATTTTTAATATTGTGGTTAGAGGGTAACTGTAAAAGAAAATTAGCATTGATAAGAAGAAGCAAGCACAGAGAGCTTGTAGGGGGAAGGAGCTGCTTGCACTGGAAGTGCAGGTCTGTCATGGGTTCAGCAGCAGCAGTCATTTTTCTCCTTCTTGGTAGCTGGTGCAGCACTGTGTTTTTGATTTTGGGCCTGGGAGCAGCGCTGATAACACCAGTGTTTTCAGTTACTGCTTGGTAATGTTTTGGTCTGACCAAGGACTTTCTGAGTCTCATGCTCTGCCAGGGAGGAGGGGAGCCGGGAGGAAGCAGAGACAGGACACCTGACCCAAACTGACCAAAGAGGTTATTCCATACCACAGCACGTCATGTCCAGGATGTGAAAACGGAGAGAGCAGAGACCTGGAAGGGTGTGGTGGTGGACTGAGGGTGCACGGCATGGTCAGGTTTTTGGTACTCGGGGGTTCGCTGCTGGGGGTGCACTGGCTGGGTCGGGCTTGGTGAGCAGTTCTATTCTCTTTCCTTGTATTTCTCTTATATTATTATTGATGGTAGCAGTAGTGATTTGTGTTATACCTTAGTTACTAAACTGTTCTTATCTCAACCTGTGCGAGTTGCATTATTCTTTCGATTCTCCTCCCCATCCCCCCAAGACTGGGGGAAGAAACAAAGAGGGAAGTGAGTGAGTGAGAAAACTGCATGGGGGGGTTAGAGGCTTAAACCACGACAAGGTCAAGGAACAATAACGTTCAGCCATTGTTTTAGATGCTAGCAGAACACTATGCTGGCTAACAGTGACAATTTATTCTCTTGCATTTATTTTTTTTCCCCAGAAAGCGATTCCTAGAGGTTCTCTTTTCTCAGTTGCTATCTAATTTTAAATCTAACGTTTAGTTCAGTTCATTGATTGCCAGTGAAATAATTCGCTGCAATAAATTATACATTAATGTTTACAGTCACATTTCCCTGGATGGGTATTTATACACATAATGCATGTGCCTGATGCAGTGATTGATATGCAAGATGACAACTGATTTAGCTGCCTGTGTGGTGGCCTTTGCTTCTGCATTTAAAATAATGTACACTTCAGAAAACAATTTTATTACTTGTCATATATTTTATAAACATGTGATATACCTCCAACACAACACCATTTTGGATGTAAGATGACTTCATAGAATCATAGAATAGTTAGGGTTGGAAAGGACCTTAAGATTATAATGTTCCAACCCCCCTGCCATGGGCAGGGACACCTCACACTAAACCATGCCACCCAAGGCTCTGTCCAACCCAGCCTTGAACACCGCCAGCGATGGAGCATTCACAACTTCCCTGGGCAACCCATTCCAGTGCCTCACCACCCTCACAGTAAAGCGCCTCCTCCTTATAGCCAACGTAAACTTCCCCTGTTTAACTTTTAACCCATTACCCCTTGTCCTATCACTACAGTCCCTAATGAGAGTCCCTCTCCAGCATCCTTATAAGCTCCCTTCATCCTTAGTTTTTCTACTTGCCTAGAAAGATATTTGTCATGAAGTTACAAACTTTGAGAAGAACCAGAAAGCTGGTTTGTCTATGCGCTGCTCAAGGGAAAACATGCTCAAACACCTCTACCTCACAAAGCTCACATCATGCCACGCAGGTGCAAGAAGTGTTGAGGCCAGCCTGAAATCCTTAGCAAGGTGAGGCTGACACAGGACTCAGTAATCCAAATCCTCAGCCAAAGAAACACATTCACGGTGGACATAAACTCCAAGGTGAAGCTATTTGTTTGCCCATGACCCCATTAACCATCCAGTGTGGGAGGACCCTGGAGAGATGCTGTGGTCTTCCAGCTACCAGATATGCCTTGAGCACGCATCCTGTGCTTCTCTACCACCTAAAAGCTTTGCTCTTAGATTCATAGGCTCAGCAAGGTGATGGGGACATTGTGCAATTCTCAGTCAGACAGACTCTTGCAACATCCACTGGTGTAGATGGATTCTTTTCTTCACAGTGAACTAACTAGAGGCCTGGGTGTCTACTGTCCCTACACAAATGTCTTTAAAAACTCTTGCTGAGAAAAATGAGTCAATTTTTCTTTCAGGATTCTTGAAAAGTAGATGTGATGCTACAAACATTGTGGACAGCTTCACAAAATGTAAAATGGGCCATATATTGATGAGTACTTTACTTTTTTCCTCTCTCTTTTATGAGAATACTCATTGAACAATGCAGCTTTGGGATTTGAAGGTGAACTGTAATGAACTGAACTGCGAGTCACCCTAAGTATGAGAGCAAAGTGAGGAAAAAGAGAAGGGATAACAGAAGAGAATATATTTTTTTTAGAATATGTTTGTGTAGGAAAGCTATGAAAACTTGCTGACCACACACAGTCACACTGGTGCTGACAATGCCACAGTCTCAAATATTAACTAGCTTGTTGTCTTTATGCATCTCCTGTTTATTCTAAGTTAGTTGGTTTCCTCTAAGATGCTTTTCATCATTTGTTCTAATAGGTTTCAAAGTCTTCTTTTCCATTAATACTTACTATGTGTTAGGAGAGAAAAGTTAAATAAAACTTCTTATTTAGGATCACATTTACATTTCCTGGCCTCTAAAGTTTGTTATGGAGTCATCCATATCTCTGTAATAATTAAAAAGCCCCAAACATATGTATTGCTTTTTCTAGTGTAATAGGCACATTCAAGTAACAGAAATTTCCTGAAATAGAGCCAGGGATTCAATCTGGGTCCCTGTCAGAAGAGCTCAAGGTGAAGGTTTGAGGCAAGCGTGGTGCCTCCAGGAGCACTGGAGAGTGTCTAGGACTGGGCTTATTGTGATGGCCTCTTGCAGTCTGCTCCCACACAAGCCTCAGCTCGATGTAAACAGTGTGCAGGGTTTAAGAAGACCTGAAACACAGATAGGCTGACAGGAAGCATACACTGATTGCAGGAAGATGGTGAGCACCTATGAATAGCAGCAGAATTTGACAGTAGATGGTTCCCTGTTTCCCCTGCATGGTTCCAAATCCTGCACAGGAAACTTGCTTTGGTTCTGGAGTTCTTTCAGAAGGTAGTATATTCTCATTCTAAAAGCTTGGAATATTTTTAGCATTTATATATGTGTTTCATTGTTATTAAAGTGCTGTATCCTCTTTTATATAGGCCAGCTAGCTCTCAAATGGAGTCGCACTGAGCCTCTTCATCAAACAGAATTTCAGAAGACTAGAAGCAAGTACAGCTGACAGCTGTGCCACCAGAGGCCAAGGCAAATAAATGTCTGAACACAAGAAAACAATGGCCTCTTTTTAATCAAAATGTGCGCTTTTTATCATCTGACAGATTTACATCCAAGGATCAAGGGTGGGGCTAGAAGCATCATGGAGAACTTGACTAGAAATGCAGAGAGCTTGTTCACTTCCAGATTTCTCTGTCATTAATATAGATACTTCAGGGTTTCCTGCAATGCTTGCAACAGGTAATCTTGCTCCTTTTCAGTTATAGTTTCATCATCTTTTCTACTACAAAAAGTATTAACTACAGAGTCTATGCCAAAAAGGGTCACGTGTATATGTTGTCTTACTGCACCACAAGAAAGCGCCTATAAAAGTGCCACACAGCATTGCACTGGGTATCACCTTTGAGTGATTTCTGAAGGAGAAAAATGTTAGCTTTGCATCACTTCGTCAGCCTTCCTTTCTCCGTTTGAGCTGTTAGTTTGAAGCTTCTGAGATCAATTAATATGCGCCTATTTACTACATGCTGGATGTGCAACCAGGGACTTCTTTGTAGAAGGTGGCTGATTTTAGATATAAAATGGAAATAAATAGTCTTGCTAACTTCAGTGAATATGATGAGGCATTCTCAAGCCAACAGGGACAGCCCTCTAGAGTGCCACCAGACTTCCAGTAGTTAATCAAATTACTAAACTAGTTCCGAATGGAGGAAAAAGAAATCAGTAAGCTATTGAGATTTTAGTAAAAGCAGAAAATGCAAGACATTTTAAATGAGGACACATGAAGAGACAAAGAGAATGTAAGCTGGTAAACTGACACATCCAAAGAAATTTCAGTGCCTGTCAATGTTAAGTTAGACAAATGTCCCCTACACATCAGCAGCCATTTCCTGTGGTAAATAGAATATTTTTCTAAAGAAACAGAGGAAAACACAAGCATTGAAATGTGTATTATTAACACAAATTATAGCTGCCGTCAAATACAGTTTTACAAGAAAAAACCGTGTTTAATGATTCCCTTTCTATGTAAATGTTTGTCAAAGGCTTGTGCAGTTGGGAAAACAACATGATACATGAAGAAGGAAAATGTTTTCCCAGGAGGAATGACAAGCAGAGGATTTTACTTATAGTAATTTTGAATTACTGTTGTTCCGAGGCTCAAATGGAACGACAAATCTGAAAAGAGACAGAGACTTGCTTGGCGCTAGGGAGTTGTCCTATCTCTTCTGCAAACCACCTAACAATCCCCTGCTGATAACCTTTTCATTGGAACATTCACATTTTGTTTGACAGAAGCAAGAAACAGCTACAAAAAAACTTCCGGACTAATTGCTTACACTCTAAATGAAAAAAATCAACAGGAGAACAAGAGGAAAATTAACATATAAGGGGTATGGTTGATTATATACTTTATCCAATGCCTCTTGTAGCACAGATTTCTGAGGACAATGATGACAACTCTGATTGTCTCAAGTGTTAGACACACGTCCATGCTACTTCTCTCTCGCTTTCATTCCACTACCAAGGCTGGATTTCTAGCTTTCTAGAAGACATGGAGGTTACCTTTTGCAAAGTAAATTAAACAGTTAATGGAAGCATGCAATGGTCTATATTCTTCACAGGCACAAGTTTGTCCTGAGCTACCTAGGAGTCTTCTGGATCTCAGACACAGCAAAGTGTTCAAGCACCTAACAGTCCAGGAATCATTTCAGGCAGACAGCTTGGATACCATCACCCTGTTAAAACTGGGTTTACTAAGAAAGGTTTTACTAGCTTAGTTGTGGGCCATTCTGGACCACGTGGTCTCTGTTCAAGAACGTGGCTGGGGACTGTTTAGTCTGCTAGTAAAAACATGGTTGGGAGCTGCTTTCCACTTGGCCTACTAAGATCAGTTGCCTTGTGACTCAACATGCTTTTAGAGAGCAACTGATGCAACCTCTGCAAGGCAATCAGAGTAGAGGCCTTCTCCTTCCCACATGCCAAATTGTCCTTCACTTAAAACAATGGCAGTGCCTCTTTTCCTCTTTTAAATGGGTTTTCAAAGGAAAAGATACTTGTTTACAAGTATCTCTCTGTAGGATATCAGAAGCTTGATAAATGGAGGTGTTTCAATGCATCTGAAATAAAGCACTCACACACTAGAAGGCCCAGGGACTAAAATCTCCTCTTCTCTGCATATATTTATGCTTTTTTTAAGCTGTGTGCTAATCACATTGCCTTTGAGTTGAATTAGTGAGCTCAATGTATTAGGAGCTGGGAATTGTTATCTGAGGGTGTCCGAATTTCCATGAAACTCATATAAAGCATTAATTATAAGTGTCTGTATCTCACTGTGGAAGGACAGGACTTACATGTTAAGTGCCGTACCGTATGATTTCTTGCCCTAAGTGTTAGAGCATTGTCATTTAAATTCTCTCATAAATCTGTGCTTCCTTGAAAAGAACCAGAAATATTTCCTTGACAAATGTCTAAGACCAGTACTCATACTTAGATTCTGTAAAATTTGTATATTAAACAAAAACCAACATCCTTCATCAGTTGTATAAATGTAATATATCAGATAGAGCTCTGGGTAGGCAAGTAGGTAAAAGAAGTTGGAATCTAAAAGCAAAATAATACAATCCTTTCTAGAGTCAACTGCAAAGTTTGTGTTGATTACCTGCTGTGTTCATTTGGTAATCAGTTTAGCCTAATGATTAAATTTTAATTGTAAACTCAGTTGGTCTGGTGTTATGTCTTCAATTTATCTTCAAAAATCTATTGGCTTTCTCTTTAATTAAAATCCAGAAAAACTGAAGTCAACCCAGCTTATGATGCTTCAGTCAAGTCACAAGATGGATCATAAATTCTAACAACACAGGTAACCTCTGATAAAGAACCCCAAACAACTGCCCACTAGGTTCTGTTTTCAAATGGAATGCAAGATCCTAAGAGTTTCTTTGTGATTGTTAAAAAAAAACCCTACTCTTATTACCACCGAGACAGTCTGAAATATTTTTGTCGATGCTTTATTTCCATTTTGCAGTGCCAGGGGACTTTGTGAGTTATGCGCAGCCTCTCAGCAACTTCAGATGTTTTCCTTCAGCTGTTTTCAGATTAATACATCTTTAAAACATTTTAATGTGTTTCATTTGCAGACAATTACATTTTAAATCTAAGCTTGTGGCTCTATTGTGTTAATTCTTCCATAGTTCTTTGAATATTTATCATCTTTGAGTTAATGTCACAAATGTTTTCACTTATTACCATATTCTGCAAAAATAGTCCAAGTATCATCAATTGTATTTCACTTCATGCTCTAACTCAGAAAATCCATATATATATTTCATGTCCCTTCTTATTTCAACAAATATCATCAACAAATGCATGCATATTGCCTGTTTTAAAATAATATCTCTATTTTTAATTTTCATTACATGCTTTCCTGGCAGTAAACCAAATAGCTTGTACAATATTTGGAGAAGCACTACTGTGATTCATATTGAATGTTTTCAACCTGAACGCAGCAATTATATAAAACCCCCACCTTTAGTTGAAGTAATTCAGCCAGAAGATAAAGTTTCATTTTCCCTGTATAGTGAACACCATTTTCTTCACATTTGATTTGGAATTCACTGCACCCAACCTTAGCCCAGTACTTTGAACTCTCTTTTAGCTTACGGTAAGTACTGTAACACTGGGCTCACCCTATTCTCTGACTCTTTGTGGTTTTCTTCTGGCTTCTTGCACAGTACAATGCACTGAATAAGTCACAAAACTTCTTGCTCAGCGGCAGGTACCAGGGAGGGCTTTTGCTCTCTTAACAGTCACAGACCAGCTTTCGAACAAGCCTATCATAACACCAGTGTGTCTGGAATATTTCTAGCAGTTGTCTTTTGTGTTACACAACAAGTAACTTTTTTCCTAACCTGCTGGCTCTCTGGTTGACAGTAAACCTATGCTAGTGTATACTGAAGCATTCACTGGATGCTACCTTACAGGTTCTCCCTGGCAAAGCAGGTGCACAAGCAGCTCCCCAAACTGGAGCTGCAGCACTAGCTATGGCAGACCCAGGAAGCCACTTAGGGGCACCCTCCGGCTCAGCACAGCAGCTACACATGAGCTATGCGATGTACTGTAAGAGGCATTGTAAGCCTGTCTGGTTTCCAGCCACTGCCTCTGTCAGTGAGGAAACAGACATTTGCAGTGTCTTTTACAAGAACACTTTTACAAGAACACTTTTACAAGACTCTCCCTAACCAGCTCTGACCAGGAGTGAAGGATGACATGACCCTCAGCATGGGATTGATAGAGCAGGTTGCAGCTTTACTTGATTATATGCTACGCAAAATTAAAAAAACCCATTTTTTTTAAATCCCATCTTGGATATGTGGCATCTCCACCTAGTTAGGAACTCACAATTCACAGAATCATGGAAGGGACCTTAAAGCTTATCCAGTTTCAACCCTCCTGTCAGGGGCAGGGACACCTTCCACCAGACCAGGTTGCTCCAAGCCTCATCCAATCTGCCTTGAACACTGCCAGGGATGGTTCTTACCTCTGGGCAACCTATTCCAGTGCCTCACCGCCCTCACAGTGAAGAATTTCCTCTTTATATCTAATCTAAATCTACCCTCTTTCAGTATAAAGCCGTTCCTTCTTGTCTTGTCACTACATGCCTTTGAGGGTCAGCAGAATTTGCACATCTCTACTGACTTTTCAAGGCTTGGATTCCCCAGTTATTTTGCAAATTATCCCAGCTCACATCCCTCAACCTGCTCACACTTCCTACTGAGGGCTGGGCTTTGGCTGTCCACCAGCGCATCCCCTCTCTAGCAAACTGAAGACTGAGCTACACACAGTCCCAACAATGCTATGAAAGAACAACCTTTTGTGGGAGTAAACTGTTTCTGCTTTTCTCGGCCTGTGGAAATACTAAGAACTGGGTAGCTCGTAAATTACTTCATCCCGCCAGTTGATCCCTCCCTGGAGCTCTGAAAGTACAACATAATTTCAGGATGTGCTGGTGCCACCCCGTAAGCTTCCCTCCTGCTTGCTGACCAGTCAGCTTCCCATAAAAGCCATTCCTCTTCTTGTATTTGTTATTTGTACAATGAAGTGAAGTCAGTGGCATACCTGGTGAAAGTCCTCATTCACCCTGCAAGACCTGAGCGAGCCCAAGTTTCACTCAGAAAAGGGGCAATTCCCAACTTTGCCAGCATTCCTGTGCACTTGGCAGATTCTTACGTTGTCTCCCACTGTACAGATTCTTTTTCAGTTTTTTATTAACTCATAGCCAACGAAGACTGGCTAAAAAATTGTGTGAGGGGCCTTGCTCCCCTTCTTGCTGGATAATCCTTGATCTCCACACCAGAGGAAGATTTTACAGTGAATGTTGGCACGAACTGCCTGATCTTTCTATCCCCTACCTACTTCTGCCTGCGTTTTCTCTCCACCTGTCTCACTTCTGCTTGGCAGAGCAGCACTGTGCTTCACAGACATCCTTGTCCTTACAGCCTATGTGAGGAGTTACCATCCTAAAGCTACCCAGCTTTCAGGCAGCTCAAGTGCTACAAGCTCCATCCTGGCAAGTCAGCAGGAGCACCGAGGCCAGTGTTATCCTGAAACCCACCTGTGCTCCTGGTCCCGCTCATCTTGCAGGACACTGGGGAGACACTGTCACCTCCTGTAAAGCCACAAAGGAGAACAGGAAGCTTGGAATGCTACATGGCTTAGCAGGTCACATTAAAGATTATGAGAATGTTTGGGTTCTAGCATAGCCCGAAAGAGAGGTGGATCACTTGTTGCTTTAACAGAGTAAATGGGTGAATGGTTGATTATCCCTAGGAAGCACCTCAGAAACAAGAGATGGCCAAGAGCAAAGGTGTGCAGATAATATTAATAAATAAAACAACAGAACAAAAGGAGCACTTACAGGCTAGCTGACACATACCCTACAGAATTATGAAAGCATCAGAATGGCAAAACAAAAAAATGCTGACCCCCTCTGTGTACCAGGAAACCAAGGAGTCTTACAAGCACACCATCTCCGTGCAGCTGCCTTTCACAGCAAGGTGTTTCTCTGCGTACAGTTAGTGCTGTATCATGCTAAAAACACAACAGGACAAATACCTTCTTTCAGCGAGATGTAGGAATGCTTGTGAATATTGACTGATTCCCCCATGTATCCGCTGCACTGAAAAGCCCTGTGGGTTTGTCCATGTTTCTCATGCAGAGGAGGTCCCCCTGCCCAGCTCACTCTGCTCTTGATTATAATCACTGGCCATGGATTCCACTCTTTCTTGTCATTGCAGCAGTCGAATAAGCTGATCAACTGTTAGCTGGAATGGGCAGCACTGCCAGCCTGGACCATGCCAGCGGGGGATCTCACAGTCAGCGGGAAGGGTCTTCAACCCCTCACAGGTAAAAGTGCTACCATTTCCACTGCATTTGCAGGCAGCGGCTGTACCCAACCACATTTCTGCTGGGCACAGCTTGGAAATGTTTACCAGTGGGGGCGAGGAAAGGGCTGACAACAACCACGTGAATCATTCACTGTGAAAAGCACAAGCACTGTTTTTATTCCTCCTTTCAGGGAAGAAGACAGCTGTAATTCCTCAAGCTGCATTTTTACACAATTCCGGTGAATTTTTATGCATATGGCTGTCAAAAAACACTACTGCAAAGATCTATATTTGATATTGAAAACGCAGATTGGGATTATCACAAAGACCTTGTGGGCCTGTCTCTTGTTCTTGACAGGGACAGCGTTTCATGCATTTTCAAGTATACGGGTGCATAAACACTAGATAATTCACCTTTTCAAGAAGCCAGCGTTTAAATTCAGTTTGATTAGATTAATTAACCAGCATTTGAAAAGGAGCTTGCATTAGATTTGTGTTCCACTGACAGCCACAAGCTGTCTTCTAAGTGCTAAGCACCCTGAGACTTGAAAAAAAGTATCCCCACATGGAACTCCTGAGAACAAGGAATGAGAATTAATGTTTTCTTCCTCCTTAATCATCATATATGTGTCATTTTCACTGTTTTATTCTTTCCCATTTACTTTCAGCAGTGCTGTTTTTTGGATTTCAAAAATATCATACTAGATAAATGCAACCACAACTGAATGAAGCAAACAAACACAGTTTTAAGGGAACATCACTTAGGCTACAGTGAAACTTAAAAATAAGTCACTCTCCCTGCACATGGAGAGTTATTAAAATGGTAAACCATGGCACCGCAGGTAAAATAGTGCCATAACATGCCTCAGGCAGTCTTATACTATCTGAGCAAGAGAAATACCTGATTATAGCACTCTAGAATGTGTCATTTGCAAGGGGAGCTGACCTGATAGTATGCCTATTAACTCAGAAAACTCCATAGTGTGAATGTTGACAGGAAGGATTTTAACTACAGGTAAAACACATTTTCTTGTGAAAGGCTACAGCTCTCTGGGAAAATAATCGTGAGGAGCTGCCTGCACTGAAGGTGTTGGGGGGAGTTAAACTGAACCACTGTGTAGCGATTTCAGTTTGAGAAAAAAAGTCAGCAGTTGCAAATCAACATTTTTGATGCTTTCCCTTTAAACCTCCGGACTAGTTCTACCCACATCACAAGAACACAACAGACACTGTTATGTGAGAAAACACACTGGGAAAGTAAAGCTAAATGAGAAAAAAAGAGACCAAAATCAAACGGTAACCTAGAAACCCCACAGAAGACAGCATCCTGCCCACATTGCTATTCCTGCCATGGTTATAGGCTCTACAGTGCTGCCTGCAACACAGATCCTTTTCTTATTCGGGGTTCCCCACAGTTTGGCAGCAGAGAGCGGAGGAAACATCTGTTTTCTATTTTTAAGAGATTGAAACAGGAATAGAAACAATTTCTCCCTGTGACAGTTCAGCCACCTTCCTGATGCCAGTTTTAATTAGACAGCAAACAGCATATTATTAGAAACATACAGCAGTTCCTCACAGCCTGATGAAAAACAGCAGTGCCCCAAATCCAGCAACATTCAAACATCACTAGATGGATGCCAAAATGTTAGGGGCATGGCTTAAAGTCTTAAGTTTCCATTTTTGTTTTCAAAAATCTCATCTTGAAGGTTCATTTCCTCAAAAGGTATCTCATGTTTGCTTCAGGGATTTGGTATGAAATGCCTAACACTCACAGTGGATATCCTACCTTCTGTTTTACCAAGTGGCTTCCTCAACATCTCCTCTTATTCTCCTGAGCACTTTCTTACACTTGTACCTGGAGGGACACATCACAGTTCATTGTCTGCAAACAGTTCATTGCCAGGCCCTCATCAACCAACTCCTGCTTGAGCAACACACAGCATTTATGCCAGTCTCCTCCCTGGTCCTTGCTTTTGCTCATCCTGTCTCACAGATGAGCTCAGTTTTTCGCCACGCTCTATCTGTGACTGGGAGCACCGGCAAAAACACTGTCTTGTTAACACTCTTAAGTGATGGATGCTCTCTTTTTTCTGGATTCCCGCTGTTCACCTCCGATTGGTCATTTTTTACATCTGCCTTTTCCAGTTTGGGACATTGCCTCATTACAACCATTTTTCTCCTCCGTGCTAGCAGTAGGTAGGACTGAGGTCCTAGTTGCTGAGCCTCCCAGCACCACTCTGAAATCTAGATGTCCGATCAAGTGGGGAAAGGCTTCCTCTGGATTTCTGTGGACTGACTTCAGCCCACACCTTTCCATCGTATCCAGGATTTAGTTTAAGAACTACTGACCTCAAAAAGTTATGTCTCTGTGTTTCTGGATACAGTCATATGTTGCCATTTTACATCACACTCTGAACGCTAGCCCTTAGGATACAAAGGTAGAGGACTTTCAGTCCGCAGTAAGTAATCTTTTTACCTTGTTCCATGGCTACATGTGGCTTTGAAAAGGGTACATGGAATCAAGAGAAATGTTGGTAGTCATGAGAAACTGGCCACAAGAAGAAAAATACACCTGGAGGGTCTGAGGTTTATACAGAAGCCCTCTGTACACTATTTTACCTGTGCAGAGATGAGCATATAGCCTGAATGTATTATCTGCCTTGTAATATATGCAATGCTTAAAAATGCAACTAAGTACATGGTTTGAATAATTTATGCTCAGTATCTTCTACACTGAGGTATAAGGTGGAGTCCTACATCAGGACAGCAAAATCAGCCATGACTGGTAGTAGATAATTGTCATTACCTCAGGTAACACATAGTTGCCATTTTCATCACTGATATGATGGCAGGTAAGCACAGGCATGAAAGCCTTCTACTGATTTCCTAGTGACCTAGTGATCAGTCTCACCTGTACCCTAGGCAAGGAATTATCTCTGCAACTGCTGTAAAGGCCCCAGGAAGGTCCCCAGTGTGTCATCTGTAGCACAGCCTCAAAGAAGAGTGAGAAGCAGGACAGCTCTGCTCCTTTGCAGTTAGTAACCTGTAGCTGATTGCATCGCAGTACTCTGAGCAGACAACTTGCTGAGTACACTCAAGGAACAGGATGCCAAGAAACTGCAAGGACATTTACCAATGCTATTTTTCTTTTTCATGTAATCACCACATAAATCTGCATGGCTTCTATTCTCAGTTGAAGTTTTCATTGTCATTGCTGAATCTGAGTGGCATCCATCTCTTCTTTTGGTCTAGGAACTTTTCAAGTGCCTGGGTGGACAGTATATAGAAAACAGAAACGGATAGTCAGTGCTGAGCAAGACATACATGTAATTTTACTGTGATGGCCAAGAGCCTTTAGACCTTTCTGCCAACTCCAACTTTAATCACCTTCCATGTTGAAATGTTGACAAATCTGTGCATTTGCAACTGCTGCAAATGTGACCCAAAATTACCTTGTCAGAAATCACTCATGAATCTAGTGAAATTAAAATCCCTTACACTCTCAAATGAAAGCAGTAGTAATCCAGGAGCCAGACAAAACTGTTACTATGGTTCAAATAATCGCCAGCAACCTGATGGGTGACACGAGATTTCTCCTTTAGAGCTGGGAAGCAGCAGGCTATGAGCATGCCCAATGCCACACATAGCTGAACTGGAGATTATTTACAAGAGAAGTTATTAAGGTGTTCAGGGCAGAAGTGCTGCTCATGGCCATAAACATACCATTGCCCGTCTCTTACTCTCACTGACTAGACTGCCAGCAATGCTATTTCTGCTCCATATTTTTCCTCTGTTAGAAATCCAAGGTAAGACTGCTTCTTTCTTAATTTTTTATAAGTGCTTGCCTTTCGAGAGACTGAAGAACTTTCATTTACATTAAAGAATTAACAAGGACTTTAAAGTAAGGAATCAGTAAGAAGTTTCCATTTACATGATTTTGAAAAAAGTATTCTTAGGAAAAATATGTTTATAGCACATTCCATGAGGAAATTTGATTTCATAAAATGACAGAATAGTCCAACCTGAATTTTGATGAAAAGAAATTCCTGGAATGTATGACTAAAGGATAAGCTGACACTTCTTGAAAAAGTACCTTATGTGATAAACTGCTGTTGTTTATTACGCCAGCTAGCTTCACACCAGTATTGTAACACATTGCCTATATATAAGCTGAAAAAAAAGTATTTTAGTGTCCTGGGTTCAGCAGCAGCAGTCATTTTTCTCCTGCTTAGTAGCTGGTGCAGTGCTGTGGTTTTGACTTCCAGCCTGGGAACTGCACTGATAACACCGATGTTTTCAGTTGCTGCTCAGTAATGTTTACATAAATATTTTCATGAATATTTCTCTATTGCAAGAAAAATTGTGGCAATTTGGCCAAGAAAATCCTTTCAGTGTCAGTATAATAAAATTATAAAAATGCACAAAAGGTGGGTTTTAAAGTCATCAAAATAAGACATTGAAGCAGCAAATTAATTGCTGCGAAGAAAAGAGATTTTCAAAATTGTCAGTCTCTTTGGGGCAGAAGATCAGTATTAAAGGATATATCATTTGTTCTGTAGACACCCTGTTATGATGGGGTGAAATAAGCAGTATTTTAATGTGTTGAATTTTACTTAAAAATAACTCTTCTTAAATCACTATGTTTTGTATTGCCAAAGGAAATTTTACTCATATAAAGATTTCTTTTTAATTCTAACATTATTATGCTTCCAATATTTATTTTAAGACAATGTGGTTAATAAAATACACGCAATTGCTCACCTTTTCGTTAAGCAGTTTAATACATTGCTTTCATTATTGCAAGTTTGATTTCAACAAAAATTGGAAATAATTTATAACTAAAACATCCCTTCCTATGTTTCCTATTTACACACCAGGAAATGTATCTTTATTTATTTTGAACTGCCAGAACAAAATGCAAATATCCACTCTACTCTTCTTTCAAATTGCTTTTCCATATAGTCCCTATCAGTAGCAGACAAAAAGGCTTGAACCAATTTTGGCAGAAATCTTCTTGATTTAACAGCAGATTATTTGTTCCCTTTAGCCAAATCAGACTAGTCCAGACTACTCCAGAGAGGAACTAAACCCAAGTCGGCTGGGCACTCCAAGGCAGTGCAGCTTCCATTCCAGCTCAAAAGACAGATAACCACAGGTACAAGCAAAAATCTGGGGGAAGGAGATGTGAATCAGAGATATTTTTCCTGTGTGGAAGAGTCCTCACAGCCCTCACGTAACTGTGTTACAAGCAGTACAGAAATATGAGGAGAATGACTGATCAGAGATCAGAGATGGTCTTGCCCTCTCTCTTCTTACATGTGTCTACTAATGTACATGTTCGTTATAGTAGCTTTGGGAATGCCATAGGACACAGTTATGCCTGGGGAAAACATCTGTTGTGTAAAATGGGTATTAATTACAGGCTGTTTAGGCTTCTGTAGGCATGTATTCTAAAATTTCTAGAATAGATGTATGAGTACATTCCAAAAGAGTGGGAAACATCACTTGATTATAAATGTTGTTGATCACTGAATGGCTGAATGGCAGGTTAACCTTCAAAAAGTGTCCTTATTGTTTAGTGTGAATAAACTGATTCTGTATAAAAAGATGGTATCTTACTGCCCTCTAAAGGCTGTCAGAAATAGCTCCTTTTTTTGGATTTATTCCTAAAACCCTTCCCAACGGGCCACTGAGACACAAGGTCATCCAGCCAGAAGGAAACTCACCCACTCACCCTCACATGCCAAGATCTCTGGAAAGTAATTATACAGCATCCCAGGCATGCTGGAGAAACAAAACTGGCATGCCACTGACTGGAAAGAAAGTTATTCAAATCAGAAACCTAACTTTGTAATTAACGGTTATTAGCCAAACTGTGTCTAAAACATTAGTGACTGAAATTTCAACACCTGAATAAGACTTACAGTCCAAATCATAAAGCTCAGGAGGATCTTCTGATGCAGCTGAGAGAACAGGTATCTTTAACAGTGGTTTCAGGCTTTATATTGCTGCCTGGAGATTCTATGTGTGACAAATCTAAGTATAAAATATTTATATGTGGGCTTTTGAGTCTTTTCTTTTTATGATGAACCGCTTTTCACAGGACCTATAGGACCTCTCCAGTGAGTAGGAAGTGTCAGGAAGGGATTTACATTTCAGACCTTAATAACAGTACCAATGCAGTTAAGTTCTGGCAATAAAAGACCCCAGCTATTATAAGTGTGACAATCAATCATGTTTAGAGTGTCATACAAATCATAGTGTAATTCACTTCTCAACCAGGGAAAAGAATAACCAGGTAAAGGATCCAGTCGTTTAGAAAGAGAGTTCAGGGATGTTGTTTTCCCATGGAGCAATGTGGATGATGGGACCATCACCATAACAAATGCAGGAACCCTAAAGCAAGCTCTACTGAGCAACAACTAAAACACAGGTGTATTATCAGCATTATTCTCAGACTAAAGCCAAAACACTGCACTGCACCAGCTACTAAGAAGAAAATTAACTTTATCCCAGCCAAAACCAGGACAAAACCCAAGTCTTTCTTTTCCAGCTAGAAAAAACACACTGGTGGAAAAGAATGGTTATGAAAAGTTAGGTCTGTGCACAAGTAAATAATTTTGTGTATGTTTTGGTGTGTGTCTTCATTCACACACATCTTCATGGTGTGTGTCACCATCCAGAAAGGTAAAGACTTCTCTTTCCATTTTTCAAAAGTATTTACTAATCATACATGCTTCTGATTCACTTGACTTGCTTGTTTTCTTTCTTTCCATCTCTTCTTTCTTAAGGAACTTAACAACAGCTGTGATCCCACTGAGCTCTCAGTAATAGTTCAGCAATTTTGAAGCTAAATAAAGCAAGCTGGCCTTTCTGCTCTCACAGTGACCTGGGAGCAATAATAATAGGATCAAAAAAAATGTATTCTGTTATCATTTGAAATGTTCCTTAATTATGTGTGTTACAACAGCTCCAAGCAGTATTGATTCAACAAGGGGCTTTCACTAGACCAGTTTTAACCAGTGCTGAAATCTCTGGATCTGTCTGATTGCAAAGCAGAGGTTTTGCACAAGTTGGACATTTGCAGAAAATGTTTCAGGTTTTCTGCTTTAAATAAAACTGTCCTTACAACCACAGTAGCTGAAAGAGACATCATTCCTTGCCTGCGCTACCAAGTTTGCAATCAATTTCTACACTTGTTTCATTACAGCCCACTGAATAACAGTGACATGGTTGGGAACTGTGCCCATGTTGCACAAATCTAGCTTATCCTCAGTAATGTGTGACATGGTTTGGTCAATTTTTGCCACTCAGAAATTTATGGTGTGAGATGGGGGAAATCTTGTAGTAAATAGGGAAGGAGCAACTCCACCACAGAGAAAAACTTGAATATTGAATTTTAACACATAGTGAATAAAGAACTGCTTTTATGGCATGCCTGTTTTGAAAGAAGCTTCTACTTTTACCTATATCTATTCATCTGCCAAAATCCTGTCCGTAGGGTACTAAATCACAAGTCTTACGGACCTGCTCCAGATAATACTGCAGATGTTGATGAGAATGGATGTGGATACCCAGCAGATGACACTGTCGTTTGTGTGCCAGCATTACTGGAAAGTGTGTCAGGAACAAATGCAGCCACAAAAGCAGTAAATGCATTATGCTTGATAAAGAACAAATTAAGAAAATTTAAAATAAATTTAGAGAATCAAAGTGAAAACTAAAAGATCAAGTCCTTCCTGCATGGATAATAGCTGGTTTCTTGTCTGAGAGGGCAATTGAGTGAATGCTGAGAGTGAAGAGAGATTAAGGATTCATTTTCAGCTCTGCTATGTGCACTCTTTCAAAGCTTTGCTTTTCTTGAGAGGTCATGGACACACTCAGTTCTTTAAAAGAGACTGTCAGGCCATACTGAACATATAAATGTACTTTGAAAAATTGCTTTTTGTGTCCCTGAATGAATACAAACAGAAAGCTTTTTCCAGTCCATCCTTTGTGCAATACCTGATATATGAAAAAATTAGTTAGAACTAAAAATATTGGTACTACCATGAGGACATTGACAGACCAGCAGAATTTAATTGTAACGTTATTCAAAATACTGGTATACAAAGATCTGTAGTTTAACCAGTCTAAACTACCTGGTTTTATCCACACAGTGGATCCCAACAAAAGCCACTCTAATACTCTCTATCAGTCTTATAAGTTTTGTAGCAAGAGAATCATAGAATCATAGAATAGTTAGGGTTGGAAAGGACCTTAAGATCATCTAGTTCCAACCCCCCTGCCATGGACAGGGACACTTTACACTAAACCATGCCATCCAAGGCTATGTCCAACCCGGCCTTAAACACCGCCAGCAATGGAACATTCACAACTTCCTTGGGCAACACATTCCACTGCCTCACCACCCTTACAGTAAAGAACTTCCTCCTCATATCCAATCTAAACTTCCACTGTTTAAGTTTGAACCCGTTACCCCTTGTCCTATCACTACAGTCCCTAATGAAGAGTCCATCCACAGCATCCCTATAGGCCCCCTTCAGATATTGGAAGGTTGCTATGATGTCTCCACACAGCCTTCTCTTCTCCAGGATGAACAGCCCCAACTTTCTCATCCTGTCTTCATCCGGGAGGTGCTCCAGTCCCCTGAGCATCCTCGTGGCCCTCCTCTGGACTTGTTCCAACACTTCTATGTCCTTTTTACATTGAGGACTCCAGAACTGCACACAAGACTCCAAGTGAGGTCTCACAAGAGCAGAGTAGAGGGACAGGATCACCTCCCTCGACCTGCTGGTCACGCTCCTTTTGATGCAGCCCAGGATATGGTTGGCTTTCTGGGCTGCAAGCACACACTGAAGCCGGCTCATGTTCATTTTCTCATCAACCAACACCCCCACGTCCTTCTCTGCAGGGCTGCTCTCAATCTCTTCTCCGCCCAACCTGGAGCTGTGCCTGGGATTGCTCCCACCCAGCTGTAGGACCTGGCACTTGGCATGGTTAAAACTTCATCAGGTTGGCATCAGCCCACCTCACAAGTGTGTCAGGGTCCCTCTGGATGGCATTCCTTCCCTCCAGCATATCAACCGAACCACACAGCTTGGTGTCATCAGCAAACTTGCTGAGGGCGCACTCAATCCCACTGTCCATGTCACCAACAAAGACGTTGAACAAGACCGGTCCCAACACCGATCCCTGTGGGACACCACTCATTACTGGTCTCCAGATGGACATTGAGCCATTGAGCACAACACTTTGTGTGCAGCCAACCAGCCAGTTCTTTATCCACCGAGTGGTCCGTCTATCAAATTGATGTCTCTGTAATTTAGAGACAATGATGCCATGTGGGACAGTGTCAAACACTTTGCACAAGTCCAGGTAGATGACATCAACTGCTCTACCCCTCTCCATCAGTTCTGTAGCCCCATCATAGAAGGCCACCAGATTGGTCAGGCAGGATTTCCCCTTAGTGAAGCCATGCTGGCTGTCACCAACCACCTTGTTGTTTTTCATGTGCCTTAGCATGCCTTCCAGGAGAATCCGCTCCAAGATTTTGCCAGGCACAGAGGTGAGGCTGACTGGTCTGTGGTTCCCTGGCTCATCCATTTTCCCCTTCTTGAAAATGGGGGTTATATTTCCCTTTTTCCAGTCATCGGGAACTTCACCTGACTGCCATGATTTTTCAAATATGATGGACAGTGGCTTAGCAACTTCATTTGCCAGCTCCTTCAGGACCCGCGGATGGGTTTTATCAGGTCCCATGGACTTGTGTACGTTCAGGTTCTTTAGATGGTCTTGAACCAGATCCTCTCCTACAGCGGGCCCAAGGTCTTCATTCTCACAGTCCATGCGTCTGCCTTCCAAGACCTGGGTGGTGTGGTAGAGCATTTGTCAGTGAAGACTGAGGCAAAGATGTCATTAAGAACCTCAACCTTCTCCAAATCCAGGGCAGCCAGTTCTCCTGATAGCTTCCAGAGGGGTCCCATGTTGTCCCTAGTCTGTCTTTTATTTGCCATGTACCTATAGAATCCCTTCCTGTTATCTTGCACATCCCTAGCCAAGTTTAATTCTAAGTGGGCCTTGGCTTTCCTAACCTGGTCCCTATCTTCCCAGACAACATCCCTGTATTCTTCCCAGGCCGCCTGTCCTTGCTTCCACCTTTTATAAACCTCTTTTTTCCTTCAAATTTTCCTCAGCAGCTCCTTATCCATCCAAGGAGGTCTCCTGGCCCTCCTGCAGCACTTCCTTCTAGTTGGGATGCAGCACTCCTGAGCTTGCAGCAGGTGATCCTTGAATATCAACCAACAGTCTTGGGCCCCCCTGACCTCTAGGCCTATATCCCATGGAACCTTACTATGCAGGTTCCTGAAGAGGCCGAAGTCTGCTCTCTTGAATAGTTGAGATATATTACTTAAAAAGCAAGACATATATTGATGAGATTTCCAAAAGCAGTAGAATTTGGATCTCAAGCCTGTGTTTGGAATCAACTGTGTATTTCATGTCCTATCATCATGTCTCAACTTCAATTCTTTAATTTGTATAAAAAGGAGTATTATTAGGACAGTGTTAGAGTAAAACATACTCAGTTTTTAAAGAACACCGTTTAGTTGAATTTCTTCCATCCAATTACTTCTATCCTTACTGGTACTCTATAAATAACCCTTAATTGTCCATCAGCCTCATAGGAATTGAATTACTTCACTTTGTCATTTGTCCTTATTATTTTATCCTATATGTTTAATTTTAATCTGGTATATATCCCATAGGAGTCTCATGTGTCTACAGTCAGCATGCCTGCCTTTGCAAGGTAGGTCTATGGACATTTCGATGTCTTCAACTATGATTATAATCAAATCTGCTTTGTCAAATTTGAACTTCACTTTTCAAGGACATGCTAATGAGTAAAACCAGAATCAGCTCTGTATGATACAAAGACCTTTCCTAGTTTATTTGGTTTGAGGTTTTTTGTAGTTTAAACATTCTTTCATTAGCTTTTCTTGGGCTTAAAAGCTCCCATAGACCTTGTGACATGAATAAGGTGGTTTTGTAAATGAACATATGCTTTATACATGTAATGGAACAATAGAGCAGATTTCCTGCAAATGTACTGCAGAAAACCAGCCATTTGTGTTGTGCGCTAGTAGAGGAAATAAAAACTATTTTCTTGCTTTAAACAGCTTGTCTAAATCTGTGATTTACAGGGCTATAAATCTGACACCAACTTTGCAGATTCATACCAAGATTTGATCTGCCAATCGCTCAAAGATTTTACTGTAATTGTGTGTGATAAGTGTTCTTGGTAGTTTTACCTCTCAGATGTGTAAGTGGACACTTACCTATTGCCCCGCTGCTTTTGCCATGGGAAGTGGCTTTCCACATGCTCCAGCTGGAAGTTTTCTCTTCATGTGACATTTCTAATTCCCCTATCCAGGAGCATCCAAATACCTCTTCTCTCTCCATCCATGGCCATGCTGCAGGGTTCTGATACTTAATGCTCACACCTTTGAGGAATCAGTTTCATTTTGGCCAGCAATGTGTCCTGCAGATGATGGAAAAGTGAGAACTAAAAAAACTCAGAAACTTCAAGCTGTGTCTTCTAAATTTCAGTGTTGGGAAACCATTTGTAGCTGACACTGTAATACAAGAGGCAGAAATAAAATGACATGCAATGCTCTTTAAAATGAAAAAGGGATATACTCTGTTGCATGCTGTGATTGCAGTTTTACCAGGCCTTTCTAATTTGAAACTTATTCTACTACAGAGGAAATATCTTCTCATATTTTCTCAGAAGTCTCACTGATGGAAGACATTTAATTTGGTTGTATCTGCCATAAGGGGTAATTTCCATGCCCATTTGCCTCCTTGTGGACTTTTCAATGTCATGTTCCACTCCTAGCTCCAAACTGCTCTGTGGTGTACTAACACTGATTACCCCAAACACTGACATTCTCCATATATAATAGAGATTCCCACCTTCTAAAAAAATCTATTAAAAAAAAAAGTCTAAGCTTTATAAATTTTAACTTTTTCTCTCAAACCTTATATGATTTATACAATTGTCTATACATTTACCTGGTCCAGTAATGATGCATTATAATTTTCCATGCTTTTGCCTGAAATTTGAGATTACCTAATGTATTAATTTCATGCAACTGGTGTAGACATTCTGGTTTTACTGAGTCACTTTCTTTCAGTCTTGTCCTAGAACACTTCCATTATTATGTGTAGATTTTTCACTGCAGACAATTTGTAGCTGTCCACGCTATACCATGTACTGAGTGTCTCCGTTAATCATTCCACTTTAGAATTCAGTTCTTTTTATAAGCACACCTTCTAACATTTGCATCGACATTAGATTTCTCTCTCTATTTCTCTGTCTCTTTCTGCCATGCTTATAGTCTGGTACACTTCTGATACTCAATTTACATGAGATTTCTTAATTTCAGTTTCTAATTACTACTTATAGTAAGCAGAAAAGAGAATAAAAACAATCCATTTTGGTTCCATTCCATATAAGAAAACACATGTACCCTACTGACGAATTACCATTAATGTCCTGGTTTTCATTAAAAGCTGATAGATAAAGTACAGCTGACAAATGTTAACACTTCTCATAGGAGACAACAGTGACTGGGCAAGTAACTTTGATATGGTTCATGGAAAGCCAAATTATCTGGATTTATCAGACGAATTCTAACTTAACATTAATGCCCTTATTACTATCCTTACACTATTTTACACTTCTAAGACTTTTCACTCCATACATGTACTTACGATAATTATAGAGGTATCTGGAGTTTCAGATGCACTCAAGGAACTCATTTACTTCACCACAACTTTTTGCATGCACACCAGAGCACAGCAGAGCAATGCAATGTGAAATGTACTTGCTAGTGCCATGTTGCAGCTTTAGAAAGTTGCTGGAAAATGGTGATTCCATTTCTGGAAACTTCTGGAAAGTCTGTGTTTGTTTTCATCCCCCTCAGGAACAAAAGAAAAAAGAAAGTCTTCCCATTAACATGAACATTTAAAAAGTATAAAACTTTAAATGCTTTATGTTGATCTCTTCTAAAATAGTAAAACAGTTCTTCCAGCCTGCTGAGGAAGAGTCATAAACCCAGAAGATTCAGCTCAAAGTATGACAGCTCTGGGGCAGCTCTTCAGATGGACTGCCAAGTTGTGGTGCCTAAAAAGCCCTTCCCTTAAATCCCAGAAAACAAGGACAATGTCTTGGCAAGCAAGAGGCAACTTCAGATGCTGTGTTCCCTCTGGTCTGCACTAAAATCAAAAAATCAAAGCATCCAATTTCTCAGAGGAGTGGAGCAGAGCGGAGCGACTTGAACAAATCTGCATTCTCCAGTGGAAACTGTTTCTCAGATGTTCCCATTTGCATATCTAAATTTATACATACATCAAGTACATGTTCTGTTGCAGTTATTGTAGCTTATGGACAGTAGGATATTAAGCTCGATCTATGTTTTACTTCTGTGTGCTTTCTTTGCATGTAAAGCACTGCAGTTCTAGGAAGTGCAGCATAGTGTCCGACAGCCTTCCAGATAAGTGAACCTTACTAAGGTTATCTGGGGGGGTTGCACCTAGACATGGAATCCCTTTCTAAAAAGAGGTCTCAGAATGACATTTCATCTGATCAGACATACTGGGTGGGTCATATGTAAGACATTCACACAAGAATTCCTTTTCCCAGGTTGCCATCAGTACCTAGAAGGTTCCAGCTGCACGGAAACAGAAATAGAATGCTCTGCTGTTAATCTAAAGTCTGTTCCACTTGTTTCAAGTAACATAACCCTCCTCCAAGTAGAGTTCCCTTTGCTCCCCAGCATAAAGCTGTTTTAGAGAGGCCTAAATACACTTAGCATAGTACTATACTACCAACTGTGGGCTTTCTTTGTCCAGAGACTGCAGAAAATGTGGATCCACTATAGTTGTTTACTAGATGACTTATTAGTACGTAGTGAATGCTGTGAGCATTTTGCTGCAGGGCCCACTTCAGTGTGGAATTCATCTGACAAAACATATGCCCGTATGTGTCTGTAAATCAGTCATCTAATACAGGTCATATGAACAGCACACAGAATATGTTTACTTCTCTCCTCTAAAGAGAGCTTGGGGTGTTAGCCGAGATGTGCCTCTTGCACTGTAGATGCTTACAATTAGGTAAGTTGAATGCTATTTGTGTTTGTCATTCCTATTGCTTAATGCCTGTCAGCTACAGGCCACCCTCTAAAGATCACTGGTTGTGCAGCCAGCACCGGGGTAATGAGCACCCACCAAAGATGCTGATGATACCAAAGCAGGAATTTCAGGGTTATTGGTTATTAAAGATGACTGACAGCTCCTTATTTCATTTTGCCAGCTCCAGTCCTACAGGTTGTCAAAATCTCTATATGGCTGAATACTTGTTAATATGATAAATTATCAAAGATCTGTCTGGATCACCAAAGGAAAATATTTAAAAGGGGCCAGTCCTAAAACTTGGCAATGAAGTTTGCTGGCTTTCAGCTAGCTTGTTCAAGCAGTCAAGTAAATTTACTTTACAAACAGACCAAAGGGAGGCCAGTGTTCTCCCACCTAATCACAGGAGAGCTCTCACACTTCAGCCCAGGTCTTAAATAATAAGAACAGGAGACAAAGCTGGGGCTTTATAGGCAAGGTAATGCACCCAACATACTACACCCAATATGTAATGTCATAGAAAGTGCCCAAAGTGCTTTCCAGGCTCTGATGCTATGTCAGCTGCACCCAGATGTAAGGTCTGATTTTTGACAGTTGCAACACCGACCAGTTAATTTAGCCATCTCAGCATCAGTTACCAGCTACTTTTAGGTCACTCGTATACAACCAGATCCATTCTCTTCCAGACGAAGTTTACAGCAGGTAAACAAAGGTGAAGAAAATGTGAATATCTTGACAGTTTATTAAATTATTACAAGTCCTGGAGTACACAGAATGAACAAAATCAATATAGAGTCAGCTGTGTGATCACTGTTTGAACAGTATGTAGCACAGCATTTGCCTTTGAAATTCATGTTTTGATCATGCTGGTCTTCCAGTATAGCCAGAAGTGCACAGATGCAGGCAGGTTTATATGCAATAAGCAGAAATTTAGTTCTGCTCCCTACCATGAAAAAAACAGTAAGCAGAAAATAAGGCTGTCTAATACAACATACCGCCTTATGTTGAAAGGCAGTATGTCATCATGAAACTTCACTTTACTGTTTAAGTTAAATAAAGCATCCTTTTATTTTTTTCCTTTTTCCTTTCTTTTTTTGATGCTAAGCTACCATGAAAACCAATTACAAAATAATGCAAGTAGCTGTGTACATGGCAGTTCTCTCACAGATCACTGGTACTTTTTTTTTCCAAGCAGTTTTCCATGTGTTCAAGCTATTATCCATGTGTTCTCTGTATTCTTTATATAGTAGGATGGTGGTTTTACTGGAATTTGACTTGGAGAGATTTCAATACAGCTTCCTTCAAATTCCTGTGGGAACTAGTCTAACCTTCATGGAGTTATGAAGAAGGAAGACATTCATGTATATGAAATTTTCAGGTATAATGACGCACTTTTTTTAAATACAGCTGTTGTTAATGATAAAAAAAAATCAATCATCAGCCTTATACCTCAGATAAATTCTTAAAGGATTAAAGCATACATAAAAGCTAGCATGTCTGAAGTCTACATAAGAAAATAGGGACAGCTCCAAGGGTAGGAATTAATATACCAGACTTAAGATAAATCGTTATGAATCCCCTAAGTACACAACATTTGAGTTCAGCTCTTCCTTCTGAATGGATGGTGTATGCCTTTTATTTGACAGTTGTTAATGACACCTCAAACTGCCTTCCATCCAAAAGTGGTTAGCAGCTTGCAAGAACAATGATCGTGTGAGTGGCTTGTATCATTTGAAGAGTGGGCAGAGAGCTAGAACCAATTTTATATAAATAAAACATACACACCAGTAATTTTTACCTGAGTCACACCAGCTGGTGCGATGTATGTTAGTGTAAGTGTGCCAAGGATGGGTAGTGATGCTTCACACTTCATAAAAATCAAAATAATATATCTGTAGCATGGAACAGTATTGGCTTTTCTTCATAGCCTCTTGTGCTTTCTATTTTGTACCTTATCTTTTACGTCCTAAGATCTTCTATTACAAACGTGTAATCAAGAAGCGGGACATGACATATGCTGGAAACAGACATACAGAATAGCTTCAAAGAAGTCATTAGAAAGTTCTGGTAGGGAAATATTGAATCTGACTTCAGTGGTATTACACCAGAGATTAATTTAGTAGTGTGCTTAAATGGCAGAAGGGAGTAAATATGGGATTATAAAACATTTGTATTTCTAAGAATTTAATGAATCATGACTATCCCTATCTTTTTTACTTTACCTGTACTGGATTTCTGCAACACAACTGAATTCAGGCAGTTTCAAGGAAAGCATTCTTTGGACTATACAGACTTCAGAAACTGTGAGTACATTATCACCCCTACTCTGCCATTTTTAAGTAACTGATTGCCTTTTGGACACCACTGAGCAACCAGCCTTCCAAAATACAGGAAATGGAATCTGAACTTCAGCTCTTCCAAGTCTCATCCAACCACTATTCCACATATTCGAGTAGCTTGAGAAAGGAATGACTGCTTCATGAATTTTACCTTCTCCTTGGAAAATATCAAATCAAATGCTACTGCCTTTGCAGTAATAGTCAGTCTTTCATGAGACAGATAGAAACCTTAAAATACTTTCACTTGGCATTTTAACATCGTATATTGCTTGCCACACTTCTTCACCTTTCTGTTATTTTTCTCATCAATTGACTGAAAGATTTCTGTCTCCTCTCTTTGAAAGCAGTTCATCAGTTTTTAGATAGTATTATTTTAGTTTCATATTGATGTTGTTCAGTAATCAAGTAACTTTCTTTTCTATCTCTCCATTTTCCTCCACGTTCTTTTCTTTCTGTAGTATTTTCAAACATCTTCATGAAGGAATCTCACTTGCCAGCTCCCATGCTTATCACATCTGGATCAAAATCTGGATTTCACTTTCCCATAGGTGTCTTACATGCCAGGACTATCTTTAGTATGTTTCTCTTAAAACTATAGCACATTCCTGAAACTGTAAAATTGTTTAGAATCATATCTCTTTTCTCAGAATTCCTAGAGGGACCTCATGATCTAACCTGGAAATCCTTGGATACAATCAGCAGACACCTAGCCCCTCCTTTTAGAAAACTGAAAGAGTATTTTCGTACTTGGACAATTTCCCATGCAGGTATCACTGTGATGACTGGAACAGAAAATTTCATGTAAGCCAGAGCTTGCTGTATGTGGGAGGGAGACATGAAGTCTTCTAACCATTCTTCATGACTCTTATCAAGTAAAGCAGCACCTGAAATATATAATCTTGTATTCTTATAAAAGCTAGCAGCTGGTGTTTATAGTGTCCAGGGAAATAAATTAGTTGGGTTTGCTAGCAGAAAATTTAGTTTTTGCTGCTAGCGTGTTGACTCAGGCAAAGAAGATGAAGAACTTTGTGTCTTCGTTGATTCATTGACTCTGCTTTTTCAGTAAAGCTCATGGCAGGCAGCTGCTAGCGTCAGAGCTGGCACCAGCATCCTTTGACCCAGGCTCCAGACAGTGAGCGCTGAAGCAATGGGTGGAGCAGGAAGGAGCTGAAATACCTTTCCACCCTTACCAGGTCCCATGGGAAAGAGTCTGAGGAAGGTCATAGCATGTGTGGAAAGCCTACAGTAACCATACTGAGAATGTGAAATGTTCAATATACACATTTTGTTCTGAGTTGTTCAATTGAGCATATTTCTTGCTTATTCAAAGAATCCATTGACTAGAAATAAAATGCATTAATGAACTAGTACCAAAAACAATTACTTGTGCTATCTTTTGCTGCTAGTAACTTAAAAAATCTTTCTTTTTCCTCTGTAGTTTCCGTGAAATCTAAACTTACTTCGAATTTCAAAGCAATGTAACTAAATCTAATCTTGGATTCTTCTTTCAAAGATTTACATTTGCATATTTTCCTTACAGTTACATATTGTGTTATGAAGCATGATAAAACATCTTTTTTCTAACCATGTTTTAATTCATGAAGATTAATGATAAACAATTCACTTGAGACTCTTCCCAAGAAGATCTGTACTCAAATGCCCCTCATGAAAATTTTGCAAGTTTTATTTGAAAATGAAAACATCTTTTTCTGTGAAGATAAGAATTCACCATTTTTTTATTGTTACACCAAGCTACTCTTAAAGATGTGACATCCTAAATCAAGTATAACCCTGCCAAAGTTGAACCTCACAGTGTTTCAAATGACTGCCATAAAACATCACAGTCCTCTGCCAACATAAATCTTGAGAGCTGCTTCTTGTTCTCACAACTTTCACGAGTTCAACAAAATTCTTCACTTCAGTTTCTCAATGAAAAAGAAATGGGTTACTGTGAATGAATGTTTATTCTAACTTAAAATATATAGATATACATTGCAATTAAATGTAAAATCTCCACCTAGTGGTCTCTGTTTACTCTGGTATGCAGACTGCACTGAAGAAATGGCAATGTATTAGGCTGTTGCTGCTGAAATGGCTTGCGAACTGAACCACAGAGACAAAATCACGACAAAGAAAAGGGCACAATTTGCTTTGTTCTATATCTACAGTCATGTTCAAAACTAGGTAAATTTGGGCTAATTTTGTAAGAAATGAGTAAAGGAAGGTCAGGAAAAAAAACCAAACCAAACCGAAAAACCTAGCTCAGAGCTTAAACTCCCTCCTGCAGAACTATTACACAACACATGAATGAAAACACTTGGCTTATTGTTATTCATGGATTTTAATGGCAATCATATTAAAGCCTTGACTAATACCACCTTCCTGGAATATGATGTGCTCACGGTATTGTAAGTAAAAGAAGTATGAAAATAAGGCAAAAAAGCGATTTGAATATGTGTGACTCAGTCCTCAACGCAGGGTTTGTCTCAACGTATAAAGCCTCATCAGGACAGTAGCGCTATTGTCAAGGAAGTATTCTTCATAATTAATTGAATTATTGTATGTACAGTCACATGGCACATTTTGACAATTGTCATGATCACTGGTTTCAGCAGAATAAGAAAAAGGCTTACTCTATTACTTCTGCCTGATGATCAGATGATGAGCACCAGGGTGCTTTTTAAACTCCACTAAATCCTGGGACTTGCAATCTGATCACGAAGCAGAAAAAACATAGTATGCCTGTATCTCAGCCTGCAGGTATTTTATTCTTGTTGAATCCATTCTTCACTCAGACTGGATTTCCCCTTTGCAGGAAACCTGAGCAAAACATTTTGCTGCTGCTAAAACGATATATATTGGTACAAAGTAATAACTCACATTTATCTTTTAAATATACATATATATATGTCAGCTGTATCTCCTATACTACACAGGACAGGAAAAGCAGAATCTGAAGGAGGATCATGTTCATGAATAAAAATTCTACAGATTAAGAAATACAAAATTAAATGCTCCTTGATGTTAAACCATGTGGTGTCTTACCAGAGAGGAGCAGGGATTTCCTGCACTGTACTATATCAATCGAAGTGACAGCAAGAGCAAAAAAAGCTGAATTCAACCATGTAAGATTTCTGGATAGCAATTACCAGAGCCTTTAATCAAACAAAAATTCCGTATTTCTCTTTTACTTTGTAATTTTCTTGTTTTTAATTAAAACTAAGGAAAGATTTACTTAACTAACTACTTGTATTGTAGGTTGCTTTTGCACTGACTACAGTAGCACAAGTTGTTACGGCTTGGAAAAATTAAACAGGGTCCCAGTTAATTTTAAGTTGTGCAACTTCCAACACAACAAGAAAGATAAAGAGCCAAGTAGTCATACTGAAACATGAAATTAACATTTCATGTTAGATTGAATCATTATGTACTTATTCTAATATATATTTTACTTCACAGGTTTCTTCATGGAACTCAAGTGTGCTTGCTGCCTGCAAATAACTTTTCCTCATTAAAAGATTTGGGGGAATCACGAGCTTTCTAAAATCTGTATTTAAATTACAGGCTTTGAGCTGTTACATGCCTGCAACCTGTGAGTATGCTGCACCTTTCCGGCCAAACATGAGGCAGGAGGTCATGCAGACTCAAAGCTAGGAGGACAGAAAGTTACTCAACAAGAGGGAGGTGCACATAGTTCTTAGGGCATCAAGGGGCGGAGGCAAACTTATTCCAAGACTTTCCATGTTTTACAACAGACAGTTGTATGGCTGAAACACAAGGTCTTCCTCTGACCTACTGCCCATCAGGGTCCCTCCCTAATGGGCATGGGAGTGCCCAGCTTCACCTGAGTCCTCTGGGGCCAATCCTATACTTTTCAATTGCTTTGGCTCACACACTATATTAGAGGTTATCTATAACCCCTGTACAGCCTATAGAAAGATAGCTAGAGCAGGATCTCTGTGCTTCGGAGGTGAACCAGCCTCTCCTGGTAGCTGTCGGGGAAACTCAGGCACCTACATTAAGATTTGAGAGTACCACTTCCCCTGGCGAGATGTGTGCATGCATTAGGCTTATATGCATGTAAAGTAGTCACACTGCATCTGGGCTCTGATTGCCTCGTTATCTGGTATGACATGCTTAGGCAGAAACATCAAACACCTGCAGAAAGTGTAGAAGTGGGAAAAAGAAGAGAAAGCTTGAAGGAGAAGGGGAACTGTCAGTGACTAGAGTGACATGAGTGACTGAAGCAGGATGCTACCAGCTGTGGAAGGAGAGTAGCAACTGATGTTATTTGCTGAAGACACTGATTTGATGATGTAATGAAAACTCATTCACTAATACTGATCTTCAGCATTGAATTTAGTGTGGGTTTTTTAAAATTTTTTATTCTCTGTTTTCCCATATTCTACCTATATTAAATGTGAAAACTTCACATCTATGTAATTATCTTTGATTCATTTCACCTCTCAGCAATTATTGCGTTCATAAATTATAGAGAGACCCTCAGGCAATCAGGTTCCCAAATTAGATACCTCAACTGAATTAGTTATGATGAGTCAGAGCTAAAATGATCAGTATTTAGCAATAGCCAAACATCAGTGCCAGTACTGGCTGGCTTCAAAGTGACTTCCTGATAAAATCAGAGCAAAGAAATATTGGATGAACAGAAGTAATGATAATGCTTAATTTTCCCGCTATTAAAATTTTTAGGAAGATGTCGTATCTCCTCACCTATAAAAAGGAGAATATCTGAGGCATACAGTTCTTAAAGTTTGTGCATTGAAAGGGATGGGTAGAATACTAAGGATGAATCCGATTGCTTTTTCTCTGTTTCTGAAAGGGATATGTCCTGTAGCATGATTACAGAATTACCACATAATCTTTTTAAGACAGCTTTAAGTTACAAATGAGAATTCCCAACTGAATTTAAAAATGTACTAGTTTAGCTTGTCTTTTTCCTGAAATAAAAGAAGAAACAGATTTGATTTCTTTTAGCAATCTGTGTTTCAGTGCACTTTCTCACTTCTCTGAGGATCACATTGAAAGTCCGCAGTAGTTTCTGTCATTGTAAGTAAAACCTGAAGCATTTTACTAACATGCTACACTAAATAATATCCTTTTTTTTCCAGGAGAAATATTCATCAATTGCACAAGATGTGTGAAGTATTGATTGCCATTAGATAAGATGCTGAAACATGCTATTTTAAAATTTACACTCTTTTTTGTTAAGCAAAGTTGAAACATCCTGAATTAATCTGAATGATTACTCTGAAAAGTTTTCCTGCAATGCATTGTTTGCATTTTTTCCTCCTGCGCTACACAGTGAAAACACTGTGAGGAAGTCACAGTGCGATTGAGTGCACCCTCAGTAAGTTTGCCAACAAGCAGCTGTTTGGTGCAGTTGACATGCTGGAGAGAAGGGATGTCATTCAGAGGGACATTGATTGACAGGCTTGAGAGGTGGGTCAGTGTGAAACTCATGAAGTTTAATAAGGCCAAGTGCAAGGTCCTGCACCCGGGATGGGGCAATCCCAGGCACAAATACGGACTGGGCAGAGGCTGGACTGAGAGCAGCACCAAGGAGAAGGACTTGGGGCTGTTGGCTGATGAAAAGCTCAAAATGAGCCAGCAGTGTGAACTCGCAGCCCAGAAAGCCAACCGTGTGTTGGGCTCCATCAAAAGAACCTATTGGAGCGAGTCCAGAGGAGGGCCATGAAGACGATTGGTGGACTGGAGCACCTCTCCTAAGAAGACAGGTTGAGAGAGTTGGGCTTGTTCACCCTGGAGAACAGAAGGCTTCAGGAAGACCTTAGAACAACCTTCCATTACCTAAAAGGGGTCAACAAAAATGCTGGAGAGGGACTTTTCACAAGGAAATGTAGTGATAGGACAAGGGGGAATGGCTTTAAACTAGCAAAGGGTGAATTGAGATTAGAGATTAGGAAGAAATTCTTTTCTATCAGGGTGGTGAGGCACAGGCACAGGTTTCCCAGAGAAACTGTGGCTGCCCCATCCCTGCCAGTGTTCAAGGCCAGGTCACATGGGGCTTTGAGCAACCTGATCTAGTGGAAGATGTCCCTGCCAATGGCAGTGGGGTTGAACTACATGGTCTATAAGATCCCTTCCAATCCAAACCATTCTATGGTTCTATGATGCAGCCAACATGCATAGTAATATTCTGGTCCTTTTTGTAGGCCCCCCCAAGTGCTCAAGTGTAACCATGTGATCAATGTATCATAAGCCATTACAATAAGGACAAAATTTAGGCAATTGGTTCAGCTGCCCACAGGTCAGATTTCTAGTGCTGTTTGACTTCCCTACAGCATCCCCACTTGAGAAATTCTTTGATCTCTCATGGGTCCTGTGTTGTGCCTGCCCGACCACATAGGTATCTCCGATACCACAGGACATGCTGAATAGTACAGGACGGATTATTAGTCTGGAGAGCCATTCAGCAAACCAAAAGCTTGTCTAGTTTGACATAAGCCTTTCTCTCCTGATCCCAGTAACTGTGCTCACCACTGGCTTATTCAGTTGCCTGTGTACAAGAGTCTGATGCCCTTAGGTATCTATCCCACCTGGCTGTTACCTGGTAATCCATAAGGCCACAGGTCTCTTGTAGGTCTTCTGTCTTATCAGACAGCTCTACATGGACATTTCAAATGGCTGTCTCCAGGGCACCTCAGATGGCTTTTGATGGATAACTTAGTCAATCATACAGCAGCTGCGCCATAATAACTTCCTTGTAGATTCTTTTTGAAGTTGCATTACAGCTGTTTGTTTCATCAGTCACAGAAATAAATGCAGCATGTATCAACATTCTAGGCCATAAGCCAACACATGAACAAGATGGTAACTGTAAGACAGGACACTGTTTTGAAACATGGATGGAGACATGCTCTGCTGCTAGATAAACCTTGAACAGCAAGAGAAAGTGTAGTTATTTCAATCTGAGAGCGCATTAACTGTGACAGATATGGTATTGCCCATGTAATAGTACCACCTGCCTGCCTGTCAAAATTATTGTCTTATCTATGTTTCCAAACTGAGAACATGCAGTACAGGAACAATGTAAGACAGACATAATGTCACACACACTCCCCACACTCTTCCTCTTCTCCCCTCCCCACAAAATCTTACTGGGCTGGAATTAACCAGAACATACTGATTTCAATAGTCGTTCATTTTTTTTCCAGGAAACTTGCTGACAGGATGACAGGCATTTTATTTCAGCGGGATAGACAGTATATAATCCAAAAGACAGTTTTAAAGTTTAAAATCTCAGGGGAAAATTGCCTCTTGCTCAGATCAGGACAAGAGCCAAACCAAATCCTCAAATAAAATTTGAAATCCTTGTCAAAAAGAATCTCATCTTTGTCTTTCTAGAACTGAAAAAGACAATGCAACTGGGAATAGCCAAGGCAGGAACATTTACTAGGTTCTTTGGAAATACAGGAATCCCTGAGAGTAAATCAGGTACCAAAGATAAGCCTGTTCTAGGACTAAAGATCTGGAGTTCAAAATAGGGATTTAATATTTTGCATAGTGGGTATAAGCACTCTTATAATTTTATTCATAGAGTTATAGATTCCTAGATTGCTTTGGAAGGGACACATAAAGGTCATCAAGACCAATCCCCTTGCAATGAGCAGGGACATCTTCAACTAGGTCAGGTTGCTCAGAGCCCCGTTCAACCTGTCCTTGAATGTTTTCCAGGGATGGAGCATCTACCACCTCTCTGGGCAACCTTGATACAGCTGCAGCAATAGCATGTTTACATTGGTCATAAGAGTAGATGCTACACACACATTGTCTCATCTGTCAGAGGCTCCTGAAGTTCTGTTGCTGGTACTCTTCACAAATGTAGAAGTTATTCCTCACCTATTCTATTGAGGCTTTCAAATTCAAGCTCTCCTTACCTATCTTACCAGACAAATATGTTCTTCCTAAATTGTATTTGGAATCCTTGGGACTAGTTATTTTTCCCCTTTTTGTCAGTCATTTCAAAGGGATACTGCAACCCAAATGCTTTTTGTCTAAGCAAATGACTTGGTAATTTTGTTAGTTTTCTTTCTGGTTCATCTGTGATGTTTCCTTTTTCTAAGTCAGAATCAAAGTACATCTTTTGTATGTATACTGCCTTGCCATTGCCATGAACCAGTTTCAGGTTATGCCAGCTGCATCAGATGAATAGAATAGATTTTGCTTTTCACGTTACTAGAGCATCATTGACAAGATTTCAGTTCTTGTCCCTCTTCCCTCTTTCATGCACTTTTCCCCAAAATGTCATCTGTGCAAATATTGCATCAAATCCCTTGAAATGCTATTGCCCCACAGGTGAGGTAAAAATAATACACTGCAACCCAAGTATGCCAGTACCTACACATAGCGTATACTGCAATGGACTCACTCAACATTGCAGGTTTCTGTAGGTGTTCTTCCTCTTCCAGGCAGCTACAGTTGGCTTCAATTATGCTGTTTGGATCACAGATGATCAAATAGCCTATTCCTTAGGCTTATTTTCTTTTTCCATTATAGCCAAATGTGCAAAATAATGAAATTATGCCTCTGTTTCTATCCTTTCTTACTGGGTTTGCTAATCATAGAATCAGAATAATTAGGGTTGGAAAGGACCTTAAGGTCATCTAGTTCCAAACCCCCTGCCATGGGCAGGGACACCTCACACTAAACCATGCCATCCAAGGCTATGTCCAACCTGGCCTTAAACACTGCCAGCAATGGAGCATTCACAACTTCTTTGGGCAACCCATTCCACTGCCTCACCACCCTTACAGTAAAGAATTTCTTCCTCATAGCCAATCTAAACTTCCACTGTTTAAGTTTGAACCCATTACCCCTTGTCCTCTCACTACAGTGCCTCATGAAGAGTCCCTCCCCAGCATCCCTATAGGCCCCCTTCAGGTATTGGAAGGCTGCTGCTATGATGTCTCCACGCAGCCTTCTCTTCTCCAGGATGAACAGCCCCAACTTTCTCATCCTGTCTTCATCCGGGAGGTGCTCCAGTCCCCTGAGCATCCTCGTGGCCCTCCTCTGGACTTGTTCCAACACTTCTATGTCCTTTTTACATTGAGGACTCCAGAACTGCACACAAGACTCCAAGTGAGGTCTCACAAGAGCAGAGTAGAGGGACAGGATCACCTCTCTTGACCTGCTGGTCACGCTCCTTTTGATGCAGCCCAGGATACGGTTGGCTTTCTGGGCTGCAAGCACACACTGAAGCTGGCTCATGTTCATTTTCTCATCGACCAACACCCCCACGTCCTTCTCTGCAGGGCTGCTCTCAATCTCTTCTCTGCCCAGCCTGTAGCTGTGCCTGGGATCAGGTTGGCATCAGCCCAACTCATAAGTGTGTCAAGGTACCTCTGGATGGCATTCCTTCCCTCCAGCATATCAACCGAACCACACAGCTTGGTGGCATCGGCAAACTTGCTGAGGGCGCACTCAATCCCACTGTCCATGTCACCAACAAAGACGTTGAACAAGACCGGTCCCAACACCAGTCCCTGTGGGACTCCACTCATTACTGGTCTCCAGATGGACATTGAGCCATTGAGCACAACACTTTGTGTGCAGCCAACCAGCCAGTTCTTTATCCACCGAGTGGTCCGTCTATCAAATTGATGTCTCTGTAATTTAGAGACAATGATGCCATGTGGGACAGTGTCAAACACTTTGCACAAGTCCAGGTAGACGACATCAACTGCTCTACCCCTCTCCATCAGTTCTGTAGCCCCATCATAGAAGGCCACCAGATTGGTCAGGCAGGATTTCCCCTTAGTGAAGACATGCTGGCTGTCACCAACCACCTTGTTGTTTTTCATGTGCCTCAGCATGCCTTCCAGGAGAATCTGCTCGAAGATTTTGCCAGGCACAGAGGTGAGGCTGACTGGTCTGTGGTTCCCTGGCTCATCCATTTTCCCCTTCTTGAAAATGGGGGTTATATTTCCCTTTTTCCAGTCATCGGGAACTTCACCTGACTGCCCTGATTTTTCAAATATGATGGACAGTGGCTTAGCAACTTCATTTGCCAGCTCCTTCAGGACCCGTGGATGGGTTTCATCAGGTCCCATGGACTTGTGTACGTTCAGGTTCTTTAGATGGTCTTGAGCCAGATCCTTAACTACAGTGGGCCCACGGTCTTCATTGTCACAGTCAAATCCTTCAGCCTATGCAGTACTGGCACTGAATTTGTAGACTGAAGGTCCATTGGGATGCTGCAGAAAGAAGCTCTGCTTTCAGACACTTCAGGAAATGCTTACTGAATATATTCAGTACACAAAGTGTCCTTTCATGGCTCTATAAGTATTAGGATTTTTATCAAGTTGAATGCTTTTAAGGGTCTCAGTGCCAGTACTGGTTTTGCTTGCATGCATGTAATATTATACAAACCTTTTTTTTTACTGATTTTTAATATAAAATTTCCCTGATGGTGGTGTATGTACTGCCAGCCAGCAAATCCCAGTGAATCTTGTAACACCAAGGACAGAAGAAGAGCCCTATTTCTCCATTATTTTTTTTCAGTGCTCATTACAATTGTTACTGGCATTTCCTTGGGATCTATTTGGGTAGTCACATACACCCATTTTGTCCTGTTCTTTATTGTATTACAGCAGAAGAGAAGTCACAATTCTGTATGACGTTTTTGCTCACGTGTCCCAGTCACCAGCTTTGTACCTCTACACCCTGTGCTTTCTTCTTGGCGCATGACAAGCAAAGTGGTTGCCCCATGGCACTATATATGAACATTTTTCAGTGCTCTGCACCTCTCTTGCCTCAGGTAAGGCAGTCTACATCTGCTGCAAGCACACCCCATCTGCCCTTGACTATACTTTTCTCTTCGGTTCTGTGATCCTCTGTCACTCATGGGATGGGAAGGAGGATTTTCTTTTCCTTGCTTTGCCTTGCCTTTTCTTTCTTTTCTCCTCTTTCCTTTCTCTTTTCTTTCATCTTTTCCCTTCCCTTTTTCTTTTCTTTCATCTTTTCTCTTCCCTTTTTCTTTCCTTTCCTTTTTCTTTTCTTTCATCTTTTCCCTTCCCTTTCTTTCCCTATTTCCATTTCCTTTCCCTATTTCCCTTCCCTTTCCCTTCCTTTACTTTTTTATCTTTTTTTTTTTTCCTCATGGGAACTAGGAAGCGCTTCTGTTATTTTTGAATTAGATATTTCAAAATTTGAGGACTTCCAAATGATCCCACCAAATCCTGTCCAGCAGTTGCTCCCAAGTCCTCAAGCCAATAGAAACGTGGAACCAAATTTGTACTTGCTGTGGCCAAATCCCACCTTCTTGCAAGCTTATGGTGCAATGGTGTGATGCTGGTTTTTGGTGATTAACCCTTTAAAAGCATGAGACCTATTATTATTTCTCCTCTCTTCATTCAAGTTGGCCAAGCCCACACACTCTGTTTTCTGACTGCGTGTTAACTTCATACAGCAAAGATTTTATCTTGCATGACCTCAGATGCTTACAGTGCAGATGCCTACGACATAGTCACTTTGTGCCCTCCTTATAGTCAGTGAGTTGTGCAATCTACCTAATTCTAAAAAAGACATCCAAAGAAGCCTAATTAATCATGTCCCCAAAATATCTGCTGAACTCACTGATCGTGAAGACAGCCAAGGCATGACTTTTAGCTTCCTCCTGGCTGAAACACTGCCACTGCAGCATCTGTACCCTGAGCATTGCGTAGACACTGCCGTAGTCTCTCTCCAGTGTTGGCTGCCTCTGTGCCAAATATTGCAGCTATTAAGTATTCTGCTGTCTGCAAGAGCCACCGTGCTGGTCACTGCCAGGGAGCTTGGCCCTGGATTGTTGCATGCTCATGAGAGCCTTGTTCAGCGACATTTCCATTCTTATGTCCTGACACAAGCTTCCACTCTCCCATTTGTGACCAGGGGGCTCATAGCCCTATAGTGCCTGAATTCTGATGCTGAAAACATGGGGTTAAATTATTTTTGAATACTAGCCAGGGTTTGGCTAAGCATGCAAAAGTATACTGTACCTAAAGAATTATGCTCTTTTTCAGTAATCTGTAAAATCTGAATCTTAAATAGGATTGTCTAATGGGGGTTTATTTTTTCTTCTTTGGAGTTTCTGATATTAAATACCATAGGCAGTATAAAAATTATGTGGTGATGTGGATCAAAAGTTTACTTTGCTGTATCACGGGGTTTATTGCCAGTTATTGTTAGTCCCATTGTTGACATAGTCCTGGCCAGCAAACCTTCTCCAGCGCGGGCTCCTCTCCCCACAGGGCCACATGTCCTCCCAGGAGCCTGCTCCAGTGCTCTTTTGGGCATCCCTGTGCTCTGGTGTGAGGTCCTCATAGGCTGCAGATGGAATCTGCTTCAGTGTGGACCTCCATGTGCTGCAGGGGCACAGCTGCCTCACCATGGGCTGCACCAAGGGCTGCAGGGGGACGAATCTCTGTTCCAGCACCTGGAGCACCTCCTCCTCTCCTGCACTGACCTTGGTGTCTGCAGAACTGCTGCTCTCACATGTTCTCACTCCTCTCTCTCTCTGCTGCTATTGTTATCCTAGAAGCACCACCACCATCACTGATGGGCTCAGCCTTGGCCAGTGGTGGGTCCATCTTGTAGCCGGCTGGCATTGGGTCTATCAGACATGGGGAGCTTCCAGCAGCTTCTCACAGAAGCCACCCTTGTACCAAAACCTTGCCATACAAACCCAGTGCACAGGTGATGGGATCTTGACATAAACAGCTCCTGCAATGGCTCTTAGCTACTTACTAGAGTACTCAAGTACATGAACTTGCCTGTTAAAAGCCTTGCTCTGCAACATAGCAGAATGCAATGTAAATCCAAGTGCACAGCTTGCTCTGCACATGTTTTTCTGTCGTTACTTTAGGATGGGTATTTATACAGAACCAAGGAAGCCAGTCTGAAATGAAAATACACCTCAGATTGGTTTGTCATTTTGCTGGGGAATGTGCTGTTCTTTCTGTGCTATGTGAGAGTCCTGCAGGTGGTTTCTGCTTCAGATTTTCTGCAGCACTTCTAGTCAGTAGACCAGATCTCCCTGGAATCACAAGTCGACCCATACTGTGCAGCAACTGGGTTTCTATAGTAACTTCTTACAACTTATTCACATCTCACTGTGTAGAAGATGGGAACATGTGATATGTGAGCACGCTGTGTGACACTAGACTATTTTGAGGATCTGTTTCTAACATAAAATTGGTATCTATGTACTACAGATACATTAATGTAAGACTTACAATGAAATAATGGAAGAGAATGAAACAGGGAAGGTGGGGAGAAAGGGAAGAGAGGAAAAAAAACCAAATACCATTTGTTTGGAATCTTGTTTCTTCACAGGTGTGAACCTGCTAGCCTCTACAATCATCATCGTGTTTTCGTAGGTCAGCATGCTTTGCTCTGTTCTGAAAATTGCCCTTCAGACACGAGAGGAAAGGAGTCCTGTATGCAGGGATGTTGCTGTTGTCAATCAATATATTTTGGATTACTGATGTCATCTGCTGGGTTTCCCTCTTCCTCACTGAAATCCCCTCTTTATTCCAGGTGGAAATCGCAGGCGATGCTCTGTGTATGATTTCTGTTGTTAAAGATTCAATTAAACCAAACCAGTTCTGCCAGAGGAATTCTAGTTAACCACTGGTGAAGAGTAAGTATTGCCCAAAATAATTGAGCTTTTCTGCATTCAGAAATTGAGCTTTGAAGTACATACATACAATCTTCAATCCATGTATGTAGGTGAGGACCAGAAGAGGCTATCCAGTGAAGAGGTTCTCTGCTACATCTGCAAAATCCTGTGGAAATATGCATGAGTAAGTCCATAAGTTTCATCATCAGAAAAACAAAATTACAACAGGAGCATCTTTAAGCAACCCCGACACTATACATATTATAGCTTCAGGCAATAGTTTTCAGGGGTCCTGAGGAGGCTACAGGCCCTCCTGTGCATGTGGGGCAGCACATGCCTTCCCCTAACAGCCTGCAGGGGAGCTGGACAATGTCACAGTTCTCCACCACCATGCTGATTCTGTCCAGCCCTGCTAACCTTGCAGCTGCTAACAGATAACATAGCAATGAAGTTATCCTCCTTTCCTATTATAATAGAAAATTGATACCTCATGTTTGTAGAAAACTGGGTAAATAATTCTCCATAATACAAAAGGCATTAAAGAAATGTAGTAAACTGTCAATGGTTTTATCATAAAATCTATTTAGCCTCATTGGGAGCACTGAGTTCCATTTGTACAAGCAGGGGAAAAGTGATTACCTGTAGATTATTAAAATAAAGTATGGCCATCATAAGGGTGTTCAGAAGATGTATGGCTGTGGGGTTCATGATGGTGAATCTCATGATGGTATGGCTCTATACACAGCCCAGCTCCTGGCCCTCTGTGCAACTCACTTTACCTCTGTATTTCAGGTTCCCCTCTGTGAAATAATAACAACTTTTGTGAGGCATTTTGAAACCTACTGATGAAAACTGCCATGTGAAAAATAGCTATGAAATTTGGCTTTATATTAAATACTATCCTAAAGAGATATTGCCACGGCAAAAGCCCAGCTGGGAACTAAGTGCCATACAGCTGCTTGCCCACTGGCCCCATCCCCCAAAGCGAGAATCAGAATCCCATACGTTGCGATAAGAACAGTTTAATAACTGAAGTAAAATATAATAGTAATAAAATAGTATAATAATAATAACAGCAATAATAATAACAACAATAATAGGAAATAGAGAGGGAAAGGAATAACTCCTCTCCCAAAACCACCCAAAATTTGCACAAACAATTGTTCAACACCCTCTGACTGCTTCTCATCCCTGAGCAGCAATTGGCCCCTCCAGGCTGACTCCCCCCAGTTTCTAACTAACTAGAGCATGGCATGCTGTGGTATGGAATACCCCTTTGGCTAGTCTGGGTCAGGGGTCTTGTCTGCTTTCTGCTGGCTTCTTGTGCCCCTTCTCACTGGCAGAGCACGAGAGACTGCAAAGTCCTTGATCAGGGTAAGTGCTACTGAGCAACAACTAAAACATTGATGTATTATCAGCATTATTGTCACACTACATCCAAAACACAGAACTGTACCAGCTACTAGGAAGAAAATTAACTCTATCCCAGCTGAAACCAGAACAGAGATGGACTTCAGCTAATGTTTAGTGCTTTTATTAAATTCCAGGGGAGAAAGAAAGACAGCCCCTGGTGAAAAGCCCATTTTTTTTCCCCCTTCTCATGACATAAAGTAAAACAAAGGACATAAAGCAAAAATGCCATAAAGATGTTTGCTTGCTTAGTATTCCTACAACAGAGCATACAAAGTCATCTTACCTTTTTTCCTAGACGCTATCCCCTCCTGCATAGTGACATTCGTTCTGCCAATACACAGCACCTTGACCTCCATTCTCCATACACTCACAACTAGTTTCTTTAAGCAGCAGTTGACACAGTCATGGGACAGTCATTGAAGGAGGCAATTTTCATATTGGTGAAAAAGCCTTGGCCACTTCAGTCATGCAAACAGATGATCCTCTCAACCATAGCTCTTCATCTATGCTTGGACTTTTGAAAAGTACCTCTTGAGGACAGTATTAACTTTCATTTACCAATGTCCAAGTGGTTGTTTCTCAGCAAGATAACAGGATCTAACTGTCTTACAGCTGCATTGATCTCTTTGAGATTCATAGGCAGACTCTTTTTTGGCCACTACCATCTCTGTATTCATCTGCCTGGAAATTAAAATAGAAATCGTTGCATTTATCAGGGCAGATTTGTATTGCAGATTGAAGCACAGACAGCCTGTGCACTGGGGTTAAAACCAACAATATTTTTCTACTATTCACCCCCTTCCCCAGACAGTCAGTGTATCTGTATTTGCCAGCTATAGTCTTCATATATATATATATTAAGGGAAAGGACTTTTGTCTTATATGGTCTGGACTACCAATTTCAGGATATATCCTTGTAGAGAGGTGTTTCTCCCAGGATTGGAAGTCCTTGCTGGGATTTGGCTAGAACATTCTACGCCAAGTGTAAATCTATATTAGTCTTGTAAGATTTAGGTAATATGTGAGCTCTGCAGAGTCGTGAATGTCTCTTTGTGCACATAAAGTCACTACTCAGAACTGCAAGACCTGAGCAGTGTTATTACAATATTTTAAGGTACTAAAAATCAAGAGAAACTTTCTGGGTAAGCACCAGAGCCCAGACTGACATAAAAAATTAAATAATGAAGGTCTCAGAACAACCCTTGAAAGCCGTCAATTCAGTTTTCATTGCATTGGGTTTTATGAAGCATAGGTATCCGGGCAGCATGGGTATGCACGTGCCTGGGAGAGCACTTATGGGACTGAGGCACTTGCTAGGAAGAATAAGCTCCTGTTATTACTTACGTTTTCATAACCACCTTAGCTGTATTTTGGCTTTATTGCATATCAGCTGCCTACCTGTTATAAATAGAAGAATCAAGCTCTTTCTTAAAATAAGACTGAAGTGAAACTTTCAGCAAAATTTTACCTTTTTTATGTGTTTAATAATGAAAGCTCCAGAAAATATTTCAGAAGCTCCAGTTCATAAGTTATTCTGAAGTGTCATCAAATAAAAGGGGTTTGGAGCAGGGAGGAGAAAGGGAGGAAAACTGCCAAGTGTATGGGCACATCACTGAAAACAAGGAGAAGCCTGAAGGGTTAATATTTGTCAGCTGAAATGACAAAACTAAGTATGTGTTTCAGGCCACCCAGACTGTGAAATATGATGGATATATTTGAATAACCATGAAGGCAGGAAGTCGAAAGTCATATAAGAAGATCATTGTACTGTGGCAATGAGCCCAACTGTGAGGTTTTGACCCAAGTATTCAAACAGCACACACCTCAGGACGGGACTCTCTCTGAAGAAATCTAAATTTTCATTTGGGTATCAGAAGATGCTTTCAGTTAGTGACCCAGTCAACCTACTGGGGGCCTTAATATGATAGACACTGTCCTGCTTGGCCTGAATAGTCCCTGGAGCCTCCTGGGTTCAGGATGTGCCTGGTGACTGCAGAGCAGGAGTCCAGGGCAGAGGAGCTGCCGCATCTTGCTGGTTCATATAGGTGGTTTCTCTGCCTATAGCTGTGGAGGTGAAGTAGATTCTGCTGTTGTAGGTGCTATAGGAAGTGAACTTCCTCAGACACAGCAGGACTTTGGATACACACAGGCTATAACAATGCATGGGGATGCCAGGAAAGGAGCAAACAGCCCCACTGTGGATACTGCAGAAGGGGTGGGAGCATGTTGGAGCAGAAATCAGAGGGCAGCACTCCAGCGAGGCTGCTCTGCCACTTAAATTACATGTTGTGCCTTCAAACAAGTGCTGCTAGCTACCCAGTGTTCAGATTTCATGTGAATGCCTTGGAAAGGCAATTTCTTCCTCTGCACCCTTTCCCAACATACCAAATGCTGCACCTCTGTAGTCCCTGGAGTACTTCAGTAGTGACTGGCCTCCAGCTGGACTGTACATCTCAGCCTGGCAGCTCAGTTTTCAACCCACCTTACTGTCCATTTACCTAGTTCATATTTCATCAGTAGAACAGTGTCAGAAGACTAAGAGTGATTGAGATAAACAGCATCCACTGCTCTCCCTGCATCCACCAAAGCAGTTATGCCATTGTGGAAGGCTATCAAGTTGGTCAAGTGTGATTTCTCTTTCATACAATCATGCTGACTGCTCCCAGTTATCTATTTGTCCTTTGCATGTGCGTGGAAATGGTTTCCAGGATTATGCGCTCCATTACCTTCCTAAGGATCAAGGTGAAGCTGACTGACATGTGGTTCTCTGGATTCTCCTTCTTGACCTTCCTGAATATAGGAGTGCCATTTTCTTTCTTCCAGTCCTCAGGAACTTCCCCTTGTATGACTTAACACATTTTCTTGACATATAAAATATTGGGGGGGGAGAAGTTTAAAATATTTGTGGTTTGTTCATTTGTTTTTTCCCCTCTGACATCTGTAATTCTTCATAAACATTTCAATGGCTATCTGACCCCCTTTTATTATTATCATTATTTTTAAAGAGTAAGATCAGAATAAACAACTGCACATGAACAAATACTGCTTATAGAATTGCCCACTAAGAAAGCCTAAAAGGAACGCTGCCTTTGTACTGCATGAAACATTTTCACTCATTGGTACTAGGATCTGTTTAACAAGCAAACAGGACAAAACTAACAGTTGCCTTTATAACATAATTTTTTGACAGAACACAGTGATGAATAAAATCATCTCTTGTCCCTCAGAGCTAGTATATGATCAATAACAAATGAAACACAGAAGTAGGAAAAGAAGGCGAAAAGTGAAAATCCCAAGTGCAGTTTAATTATCTGCAATGCAGAGAAGTTTTTTAAGGTCACGAGCCTGATGGCTGCAAGGAACATTTCCCAGTACCTTATATCAGTGAATGACTGATCAACAAATGCCTCAGACTTGGAAATCTGAACAGGAGATACTCTAACTCAGAGCTAGATCTTTTAAATGGCAATCTATCTTTTATATCATCTCCCTCCTCAAAAGAAAAGATAAAACAGATCAGACAGGAATGGCTGCAGTGGTATTAAACTATTTCCAGAGGACGATGTTTTTTAAAACAGGAATTTTAAAACTCTTGCAGAAACCCATTTTATTCAGCATTTCCAGTGTTTAGAGTTGGTACAGTATGTGCCCTTAGGATAGTTCTAAAATACTGTGCATTATTCATTGTTTGTCCAGGATAAAACCACTTAGTTTTCCTACTATGAACAAAGGTTGTTCAGGAGCACACTGTCATATCAACAAAGGTCCCCTCAGGACAACCCATGAATAATGGAACAGAAAGCAAAATTAATCACCTTCCTGTCTGCATAAATCTATAAAAAGTACTCCAGTATGATAGATGATGGTGTTGGTGGATTGAATGTTGAACTATGTCTCTGCATTCAAGCACAGAGATGCCTTAAATGAATTATGTATCAAAAGAGAGACTCTAAATTCTAAAAAAAGGGCTGAACAAAAACATATTCATGGCTTGGGCTGCCTTGTCCTATTATTCTACTGTTTAGAAATCAATAACATCAACAGTTTGTGAAAGGTCAAACAAGATGATGTGTCCATTGGTATGAGCAGTATTTCAATGTAATCTGTTCTTCAGCCTAAAAATGTAAGAAAAACAAAGCGTTGCAATACCAATCACATGGAAGGTAACATGTTGTAATGCTGGTTGTAAACACTAGGTGGGAATTCATTTTTAATCAAATGTCTTTGTTTATAATTTGACCCTGACTAATATAAAAAGCTAAGATTCAAGCAGTGCAAGTACCTCCTACATGACATCCCTCCTTCCCTGGAGGCTAGGAAACCCCAAAAACATTCTGAGAATATTCTGCCCTCTGAAACCAGAGTTTCAGGGATTGCAACCGGCTCTGCACTTCTTGAAGAACAGTGTAATGGTAATGCTTTCATGACCTTATTGCAAGAGAAGCCAGAAAACTAAGGTTAAGAATTTAATGTGAAAAAGGAAGATGCTCGCCTCTTTCAAGGTTTGTTATTCTTCTTTTAATGCTCCCTGCTGTTTTCTGTCTTTTCTCCATCTGCATTTGGTTCCTGTATTATTTTTCAGCTCTGTTTTGTGTGTGCTGAAAATAACATTGAGTGTCTGACTGAAATGCTGCTTTTCAGAAGCTGACATTTTAGTTACTTTCACTTTGCTCCTGCTACCACACATAGAAACGGGCAAGAGCATGACAATGGAGGAATTGGAGAGGAAATAATTGTGTTTGTAAAGGTTCACCAAGCAGCAGAGCACAAAGGAATTAACAAGATGTTCGTGGCAGCTCTTTAATCACTCCTCTACCGTTACGGAGACTCACTGCAAGGGAAAATGTATCTCAAGAAAGCAGTTCACTTGTACTACAGGTATGTTTGCCTTTCAGTGATAGCATGATTAAAACTAACAGCAGTCCTTGGATTTTATTTTCACTTAACAGTACTCTTACATACACTCTGAGGGACCACACCTCTAAGGCTCTTTCAAGCATCTCCATGTTGACTGCCATATACCCCTTGAGAGGCCCTCTGGCACTAAAAATGTGCCACCAGGGTTTGTGTTCAACAAGTCCCTGCTGACCTTGGCCCTGACTCAGACTTCCCCAATCACACCTTGGGATGCCACCACACAGCCCTAGGTGAGGAGCTGCTCCTGCTGCAGTCTCTCAGGACCCACATTGATCCCAGTGTTCCTGATGAGAGAAATGGGAGAGAGAAGAGCTGGGTTTCAAATAGCTCCAGGCATCGGACGAAGCACCATCTGTCATTCTGCAACGCCAGGTGCATAGAATTGCTGAGGAGTCATGCCACCCAAGCTGACACCAGTCACATATTTAGGGTCAGGCATTTCCCACTGCTTTGAGAACACGGCTGAGGGTTATCCAAGGGCTACTAGGCAAAGGGGAGAGGCAGGGAATTTATTCTTTAGAGAGGTGGCATAAGCAGTGCAACAAGATTGCAGACACAGTCCATAAGACTTTAATGTTTTCATATCAGTCAGCAGCAGTTGGTCACGCAGCAAGAAGAGTTCACACTGCACCTATTTAAAGGGTAGCAGAGCCCTGACTGCAGCATAACATCCTTAAGGACCTCTCCCCATAGGACTGTGCTGGCCAGAAATACTCCAGTGACACAAGAACAGCTTGCTGTCTGTCTTTTCAACACAGGCAGTACTAAACTTAAATCACTGGAGGCATTTGGATTATGAACAACACCAAGAGACAAGATGAAACTAAACTATATGCTGGCAGTGATTTTAGACATAGCATATACAAATGGACCAATATACAATTTAAGTACAAAAGAGTTATAGAACATTGTACTTATGAGTATCTATTGAGATGGCAAAAACATTAATGCCATAAATCTTATAAACATGGGGGTTTACATATATCCATGTATATATATACACACATACACACCCATATATACACCCATATATACACCCATATATAACCATTCAGGATCCGGTTCTTTTTTTACCCTAACAGATACTGAGGGGATTATGTCAGGAGAAAGTGCTCTTTACCAGGTCATGCAAATGTTTTCTGACATTTCTTTCTCTAACGAAATACTTATTCAAAGGGAATGAGTCCCTCAGCTTCATTTTTGAATGTTGGGTGATCCTTGATGAGATATGGTTTCCCAGATGAATAAGATGAGGTGAGGCCAGGGCTCTTCACCTATGAGAGTCTATGAGGCCCAGAAGTGTGGCTTTTGATGGTACAAGCAGAAGTGTTTTAACAAAAATATCTGTGGCATTTCTGTTACCATTTCCCCTCTTTGAATAATTTGTGCACTTGGATAAGAAAACATACAAACAAGGAAATGTACTTCTATTGCTGACTACAGTAAAACTGGTCCTCAGCTCACCAAAATCAACTCCATTCAGGATGAAAGAAATGTTATCCAGCACAGGAATATCCAAACACAGAAGCTGAACTCACATATTCAATGATTCTCAATTGCTTCATACCTACTGAGGGGTTTGCAGGCCTGTTTGAGGGTGTAAAATCTCTGCTCAGACATCCTGGGGTCTTTCAATACCACTTGTGCAAATCAGCTTTGGGCATATAGAGAACATTACAAAGAATCAAGAGAAGTTGCCTGAGAAGTTCAGTTCCAGCTCTACAGGTGTTGGAGCTATGCCACCAAGTAGATTTGCTTGAACAGTTCTACTGAACCTTCTTCACATACATGCAGTCAGATCATCTGATCAGCATACAGCTGCAGCAGATGGGCTCTGCCATCAGGAAAACATGTCCTGGAGGAATATTGGCAAGGTACTTCCCTGCAGCACGTCTCCACTTCTCTCTGCTGAAATGCAGTTTCTTCTTGCCGCTCCCCCAGCCTGGTGCTAAGCCAGGTTTCTTGCAGGGCTACCTCTCAGCCATATTGTTGCCCTGGTTCAGCTCACTGAATAAAAATTACAAGCAGCATTGCTGCAAGGGCAAGTGAGGAATCAACAACAGGCGATGGGGGGGAGCACGCTGCCACTTTTAGTGGCTGACAATGTTTAAATCAGCTTAAACATCTTATCAGACCACAGCTGGGGACTGCAACAATCCTTGGAACTGCACTAACAGAAGTTTCATTATTTGCTTTACTATATGCAATTAAGGGAGAAAAGAGGGCCACGGACAAAGGCCTCTTTTCCCCTCAAGCCAATGATAACAAACAGCTTAAAAAGCATGAAGAATAAAGGAAGAAATATGTTTAATATGAAAATACTAAAAACCATTTTTCACCTACATTCTTCTTCATCTCTCCATCTGACAGCCATTATTAATTAGGTCTTTAATAAAACCCTTTTCTTTAAAAAAAAAAAAAATTCAAGTGTTCCTCTGCTGTATTACAATTTAAACTGCGTAATCATACAGAAAAACGTTTCTTTCATCATGTATATCCAGTGAAATGCAAATAGTAAATAAGCAGCCGCATATAAATGAGGTTCCTTTCAGCATTAACATTTAATGTCTGTATTAGTTACACAGTGAGCAGGAAGTTTTTATGAAGTATGAGGTTTTATTGACAATGTCTGTTTGAAAGGAGATATGCGTTACAGTATGTACTGCTCATCAATATTTGTAATTACAACTTTGAATGAAGAGAGAGCTAATAGAATCCTCCAAAAGGCAGGTATGTACTCCTGGGCTCTTACTAAAGCACAAATCACAGAATGCACAGTTCAGCTTTGAAGCCTTACCATAAAAAATATGAAAAGATTTAGGATGAGTTTCAAAAAGCATATTGGCTTCCTTTCAAAACAGCGCAGAAAGTTACATCTTACGACATTTTTTATGCTATTGTAATTTAGTTAGCGTATGGAAGCTTTTGGGTTTTCTTAGATTACATTCAGATTTGAGAAATCATGGAATTATTTGTGAAGCAAAGCAAGCAGTTAATTTCCTTCTAATTTATGAAGCAAATAATCAAGGCAATTGTAAAAATTTTGTTTCCAAGCCCATGTCCTCTGTCACTGTGGGTGGGCAGAACAAGTTACTTAGAAAAGTGGGCTAGAACTGGGTCAGGATATTCTGTGAGCCAGCACCTGGATATCTCCAAGAGATATTGCTCATGGTTTCAGAAAGCAGAAACCAAGAAGAAAGAAAACTGGAAAAAAAATAAAGTGCCATAAGTAGCATTTACACAAAAAATTAAACTATAAATATGCTTAAAGTTATAGTGTACCAGTAAACAGTTCATAATCTAACATAAAAGGATTTTCAGTCTTACTATTCCGGGATACAAAAAACCCTACACTGGTAAATTTAGCTATTTGGGTTCAGCTTTGGGTTCAGCTTTGAACTATGTAGACTTTCTGGAACCACTAACTGAAATCCTGTTAAAATCGACTCATCCTTCATTTTCCTGAGAGTACTAAATTGAGCATATTTATGTTTGGACCTTTGGACCCAGATCTTACTCTAAGCATACATAAAATGACAGATTTCCATAACACCAAGACCCTCAAATGACACATTAACTATATTTGCCCAAGCTCCTCCTGCAGTTAGGAAGATTAATGAATAACACAGGGTGGTATATCTCTTAATTACTGATCCACTCAAAGTATCATATGTATTTCATGAGTTTTCAGTGCCCAGACATATTTTGGCGCATGACCTCACTTGGAGTATTGTGGCAAGTTCTGGTGTCATCAACAGAAAAAGGACATGGAACTGTTGGAATAAGTACAAAGTAGGGCCACGAGGATGCTCAGGGGACTGGAGCACCTCCCATATGAAGACAGGATGAGAAAGTTGGGACTGTTCAGCCTGGAGAAGAGAAGGCTGTGTGGAAACCTCATAGCAACCTTCCAATATCTGAAGGGGGCCTATAGGGATGCTGGGGAGGGACTCTTCATGAGGCACTGTAGTGAGAGGACAAGGGGTAATGGGTTCAAACTTAAACAGTGGAAGTTTAGATTGGATATGAGGAGGAAGTTCTTTACTGTAAGGGTGGTGAGGCACTGGAATGGGTTGCCCAAAGAAGTTGTGAATGCTCCATTGCTGGTGGTGTTTAAGGCCAGGTTGGACATAGCCTTGGATGGCATGGTTTAGTGTGAGGTGTCCCTGCCCATGGCAGGGGGGTTGGAACTAGACGATCTTAAGGTCCTTTCCAACCCTAACTATTCTATGATTCTATGTTTGTGTGCTACCTTCGGTTTCAAAAGGCAAGTATTTTGTGTACAGAAAACTATATTCCTATTTTCTATCTGAGCTCTGAAATACCCCTTTGGTTAGTCAAAGTGCTAGCCTTGGCTTTTTGATAGCAAAAAGCTGAACCAATCACATCAGGAAGTTGTATTAGGCAACAAGGCTGGCACCTGGCAATCTGTATGGAAGCGAAGTGACAGGTAAATGCAAACAAACTTTGACAGAAAGCAGCATGCCAAATACTTAGGCTGGCATAGGAATCAGGATCTCATGATTTTGTTAATCCAGCAGTGACCATATGAAATCTGACTAAATATATACCTTAACTGGCTCCTTTACGGCATGTGGTTCTGCAGAGATCCATACTAACTGCTCATTAAATCCATGGCTCTACATGTAATTTGGCTGTGAGATCTACAGAGCTAAGGGCAACAGTGATACCCCCATTCCAAATACTCATCCAGTTGTGAACTATGATTGTGATTATACAAGCAGCTGACTTTATCATGATTTACCAAAGTGGAACGCCTTTCCCTCATTGCTTCCCTACTCCTCTTTCTCTGCCCCTCTTTAATGCCCAGCTGTGTGGCTCTCCACTCCTTCTGCACTAGCTCTGGCATTTGTCTGAGCTTTTTTGGAACACAACAGAAAATTACTCTTTTGGTTTTTGTGGACTAGTTTTCTCTCAGGTTGGTGAATTAAATGAGCTTGTGCAGAGTTCAGTGAGTGAGGAGAATAATGGGGGACAAAAGAGAGTCTGCTTTCTTTTGGCAGCAGCAAACAACTAGATCAGTTCACCCTGAATGTAAAACTGAATGGCAGTCTTCAGTGAATTCTGCTTCTTAATCCTTTGAGACAGGTACTAGATATACTTGCAAACACCTTTGATGGCTCCACTGTGATCAGGCACCACAGAATATCCCAAAATTGGTTCCAAATTTCTACTCAAAATGTAAAATTATATTGATGCAGTGATAAATATGTTGTCAAATGGACTTGAATACAAAGGGGTATTAAAAAGACAGACCTTGAAAGAATACCATTAACCAAAAGCAATGGATCAAAAATTGTTATAATGTAATTATTTCTGACAGCAGAAGCATTTTTGCTTATCATTAAGACAGGAGGCATAAATTGGGCATTAAATTATAAGTTTATACAAGAAGATTATTGTACCTTAAGTACTGTATGAATGTATTAATTCTGCACCCACATGTATCACTGAGTACCTGAAATGATGCTCCTGAAATTAGTGAAATTACTCTCAATTTTTAGTCATATAAATTAAAACTTAACCTGGACTTAAGTACTTGCTTCTTGAGGGCTTAGCTCTGGACAAGCTAAATTAAACAAAATTTCTTGTGCTAAAGATTCAGATGCTTCCTTTCTCCCGCCCTTTCTCACCCTTTATTTTCATCAAGCAGACAGACATTAAGCTAGCAGTCACTTGAAAGGAGGACAACAGTGGACTGCAATGGAACATTTATACACCACTGAGCAAACTCCCACTAAAATTAAACCCAAAATAAGCATTAGAACTTACCTAAAACCTGTAAATGCCTACCAGGGGAATTTTGCCAAGCAGTCCTTGCCAGAAAGGGGGACATTCACCTGTCTAAACACAGGTGTCTAGGGTCATTAGAGAAGTCTAGGTATAGTCTCTGGGAGTACAGGCATCTGCATGGATCCCCAAGCACATTTGCCAACCCCACATATGACTTCACTGCCCCAGGGCTTCTCAAAGGGCACCAAGCATCTGTGCTGAGGCAGCTGAATCCCACCCAGAGTGGGATGCAATTAAGCACAACCTAAAATTCTTCTTCAAGGAGGCTTTGGAGTGAAAAATGTAGCTATTGCTAAATATTAATTTTATCCCATAAACAAAACATGTTTAAAAGAAGCTGCCCTACCTGTTTATCAAGGCTTCATCAAAAAGCCTTCATAATTTTTAAAGTATTTAAACGTACTTTTGAGTCTTTAGGTTTGTATTTTCTGTCAATAGCCAAAAAAACTATCACTCATATGACAAAGATTGTACTGCATAAGAAAACAGAGCCTTTGATAATAACCAGTTCCACTTTGGGATGGTGACGCGCTAAGCATTTATGTGAAATGAGCAAAAGCAAAAGAGAGCATGAAATTATTACATCATATGGTGAGTTCAGGTACAGAATTAAATGCCATCAGCAAGGCAGCCTGTAAAGTTCTGCTGCATGTTTGGGTCTGAAGGAAGAAGAAACAGGAATTTGTGACAACTTCCAAGTCTAGAAGTCTACGAAATGTGTACAGTCCTGCCTCTCCCCTATGTAGGGAATATATTGGTGCTCGGTCTAGTACTGTAGTCCCTGTTAAACAACTATAATTAACTCCAGTAGGGCTTATTTCCCAAGCAGCTATGACCCTATTCACAATTGCTCTGAATCAAATCACATTATTAGAGAAGTTGTTTGTGCAAACTGCCACAAAACATCACTTTTTTGCACTCCCTTGCACAAGTGGAAATGACAAAGGCAAGAAGCCATACAGAACTGCACAGCATGCTTGAGTCCTTTAGAGGGAACAAACTATTACAGTTCTATTTATTTAGATTTTGGCAACAAAATTCCACCTTTTTGTCCCCCTGTCAGAAAGAAACAGTATCATTAGATGCAAGTACATAGCACACAGAGTTTGTGGAAGGCATCTGAAGGATCTGTAAGCATCTGAAGGGTGGTGAAGACAAGTACCTCAGGACAATGCCTCCCTCTATGAATTGACGAAGGCTGTTATCAAAATGCATTTCATCTATTATTCCCCAAAGGATAAATCTCCATGTGGCATGTTTTGCAGGTGGTATTTTGTAGTCATCAAATATACCCCCACAACACACTTCTGACAGGTGCCAAAGTCAGCTCCACCATCACCTCCCATTCAATCTGTCCACACTTATCCCAACTAACAGAAACAGGCAGAGGTTGGTTCACAAATCTGATGAGTTAGCAGTTGCCAAAGTCCTGGCTGAAATCTCATTGTTCAAATAAGACACTTCTGGACCAAAGACTCCATAAAGGAAATGCAAATTTTTTTAAATGAAAGATCTATTCCAGCCACGGGAAATAACTGAGACTGTATTTAAGAATGTCATTTCTCTGATCGCGGCCTTCAGTGAATTGAAACAGCATTTTCTTGGATTGTCTAAATTAAAAGAAATGGGCAAGCTCTGCCTAACATAGAAATTATGTCATTTTAGACTTTTATACCTTACTTAAAAACAGTTCTCAATGTCACGAGACAAAGGAGGTGTCAGCACTGAGCAATAACAATTTTATATCTCTGCTAGTGTAGCATTTGTTAACATAGGAAAAGGAGTTTGCAAAATCACGTATTTCACAGAACTTATCACTACTGGGCAAAAAGAGTTGACCTTTGGGTGTTACCAAAGTGCAAATACACGTAATGCAACAGCAGAAGAGCACCTGTACCCTGCATACTTTGAAAAAGCAGGGACAGTCAAGCAGAAAGGTGCTTAATGCCATTCCCCTGTTGTCATAGCAAATAATTTGAATTTGATAATTTTTAAAGCTCTGAAAGTTTCCCTTGCCCTTCATTTTCAGTAGGCCACCAACTGAAGAAGGGGGAAGAAGCAGAAAAGCTGGGGTCTTCAAGGCATGTTACCTGCTGTGAGAGTTGCTCTCTTCTGAAAGACACTGCAAGAACATTTTGCTCTTAGGTGTACCAAAATGCCCAAACTAGGAAAACAATTTGTTATAAATTTCATCAAACTGATAAATTATCATTTGCAACACTCTATGATTTTTCCAGACATGCATCTCAAGCATGTTTCCTTGGAAACAGAAACGAAGAAAACAAAGGAACCCAAACTACCATAGCACATCACTCTCTTTTTGTTAGGGTACAAAATTCCTTCCCATTAAAAGTTGTGCTATAAAATTTGTTATGTGTGGATTCTGAATATCTGTTAAGACATCAAAATAGGCATTTTTAAAGCCAAAAGATGCAGTGATAAAATGTTAAAACTCCCCAACTTTCTACTCTAAAAATACTGAGCTTTACGGAGAGCTTCCAGACAACTTGCGTGATATTTAAAAGTGTGCTGGCCACTTTATTAAATGACAGCCCAGCTCCCAGCCCTTCAACCAGCATGCACACCTTGTGAGTAATCATTTCAGGCTGGAAATTCAACCTTCACTATCCTTGTAAGAACACAGGTATTCTAATTTACTTGCAAGGGACTTAAGTACGATTACTTACTACTATGAAGAACTGCCACTATTATTAGATAAATAATAGAAAATGAGGCCAAAAGAGTTCAGACACTCCATTCCCTTCCTCTTCCGCAGAGTGACCTTTCTTGCGCAGATTCCCATTCAATATTTCCCCCATATAAGCTTGTCTCCTTTACAACAATCTTCAACTTTCCACTACATACCACACACATTACTTTTCCCAGTGTCCCTGTAACACCTTCTTTCCTTTCTTTCCTTCCTTCCCTTTCAGTATCAATTTTATTCCTTTTTCTCCTCTGTACATTCTTTATCTCAGCCCACCTGTCTCCCTTCACATCCTCCCTACCATTCCAGTTTTTCTCCAAACCAGCCTATTTCCCTCAGTTTGTTTCAGTGCACTGTTTCCTCACTTCTAATAGATCCCCAACAGTCTTTCCCTTAATTTCACTCGCTTTCTTTCTTGAAGTGCACACACCAGCATCCTATAGTCCTTCGTCACTACACAATCCTCCAACATACTGTTCCTGTTAATTCATTCATAGAATCACAGAATGGTTCAGGACAGAAGGGACCTCAAAGATCATCTAGTTCCAGCCCACCTGCCATGGGCGGGGATGCATTCCACTACACCAGGCTGCTCCAAGCCCCATCCAGCCTGGCCTTGCATGCTGCCAGGGATGGGGCAGCTACAACTTCTCTGGGCAACCTGCTCCAGTGCCTCAGCACCCTCTTAGAGAAGAGCTTCTTCCTTATATCTAATTTACCTTGTATCCTTAAGCCTAGATTGCTCTTACCTCCTAGCAGCCTGTTCTAGTAAAGTTTTGATCCACAGTATAACAGACTACTGAATAGATTACTTGATAGCTGAAAAGCTAAAATAATCACCTCTTTCTCTTTAATTATATTTTCTGTATTCATAAAAAGACCTGATCATGTTTTATGGGCAGGATAGCAAAAAAACCCAAACTGGATGATACCCATCTGCATTTGAGGAATGAGATTTCCTAAGTGAACAACAAAAATAATATCTAAAAAAAGACCATCCTAACCCCATCTGAAATGATTCTAATACACAAAAAAGAGCTAAACTCATTAACTAAACTCCAGCTATATCCCTCCAACACCTTTTAAAACATTCTTGGTGTGAAAAACCTCATGGAGAGGGGGGAAACTCAGTTACACACAGTTAATGCTGGACTTTTTCCAGTCACTAACACATCGCAAGTCTCTGCGTCTACTCTAGCATCTGTCAAATATGGGACACAGGACATAAAGGCTTTCATTCTCTTTTTAATAAAGTCAAATATTGCAAAGAGTATTAGATAAATAAAGCATTATGTTAGCACAGCCCACCCTTTCCACACCCAAAGGATGGTTGGGATAGAGCTGCCTTTTAAGTGAGCCACTGGTTCTCAAAACAGATTTCGACACACATTAGAAAACCAGACTGTGGCTTTAAGAGCATTCCTAGTTAAATGTAATTACAAATCTAGCTGCCCTGAGGACAAGGGGGCTCACCCAATCCTTTCTAAGTCACAATTTCCCCTCTGCTCCTCTTTTTTGCCAAACAAAGGGTAGAAATTTTGTCGCAGCATGCACAATCACAATCAGTCCTGCAGTGGCTCAGCTGCATTGGTTAGTGCACTCCAGGGAATCAGCCAAGATTTAATTTCTTGCCCACACTACTCACTCTCAGAGATGAATATTGTGTGTATAACCTTTAAATTCTTGGATCTCAGCTGTGCTTGTAAGTTGTATGTGTAGAGATTTAATTGGTGTTTTCATGCAACCTTATACCTCTTCAAAATTCCAAGATGCTTTCACGAGCTTAGTCTCAGCCTACAAGATGGCGTAGCTTGCAAAGACATCTTAGGTGCTAGAGGTAAGGACATTGCTTTTCCTATATTCTCATCAGAATGCCCTTCCATTTATGCTAATTATACCTTATCTTCATTAATTAATTGTTATAAAAGCCTACGATGAAGATGCTGAGTTTTCTCATAAAATTATCCCCAAAATAAAGGTCTAGGGAGATATAATGGCTCCAGACCAAAACTATTGACTTTTCATGCAGAATAAGCACATGCAATAGGGAACATCAGAAAGCTGTTTAATCAGGAAAAGGGAATAGAAAACGCAAACTCACAGTAAGGGGAATGGTGGTTCTCAGGTGCAAGTATTTACCACACAGTTTTCCTACAGAACATCAAAGGTGAGATTTTAGGGAAGGCTGAAGCACTGAATTAGCTGACAGTGTATAAACACTGTCTCTTACCTTTTCACTCTCAACACTCTGACATCGACCCAAAATATTTAAGAGCTTGCCTTGCAGACTGATGAGCAGCATTAAAAGGCAGGCAGAGGTCTATTACCCCATCTCCCCTAATAGGTCTGTGCTCCCTGGCAGTAATGCATTGCACAGATGGTGTATGGATGATGCATAGACAACAATAGCTCCTTGATTTCATCACCCTGTGACACCCTGTTAGATACATCTTTGTGGGACAAAGAATTCCCATTCATAATTACTCTCTGAGATTCAAGAGTTTTAATTTCAAAACTAATTGCTATGATTTATATGAATATGTTTTACGTCACACCATAATTGAGTTGCCACAGAGGTGTCTAACTGCAATATACCATCTGGTTTATAATGGATCACAAACTAACACGAATCATGTATGATCTGGAATCAGTCAGAAACGATGGGGGGCTTATGTGATTATTTCGTCATTCTGTCCTTTTGTCTGTCAGTACATGCTCCTAACAAATTTTGAAGCCTTTGCCAGGTTGACAAGTTGAGTGGAAAACTGGGATATAAGCCTCAAAGATACTATATTCTTTGACATTTCATGATAATTCAGAAAGAAGTGGAAGAGACACCCCAATCAGTCTATCCACTAATTAATGTTGCCACTAATTCTGGTTTTACTTGAGCCTCTTACTAATTTGGAAAGACTAATGATACGTCTCTGATTGGCAGCTCTGCACATGGAAGCCAGCCCTGCACACGTGCAGGAGGAAAAAACTACAGGTGACTTTGGCAGGAGAGAGAGATGCAGAAAGCTCGGTGGAAGGATACAGGGAGAAAGAACATCCCTCCCTAGGCAACCAGGCCTCCTCCATTCTCTTTAAGAAACAGTATGTTACTCACAGAAGAAGACATTGAGCTGCTTTTACAAGACTCTTTTCCCAAAGCTGAATAGAAGTTATTACATGTCTTTATACCTTACAGCTGACAGTTTTTAATTGCCAAGCCAACCCATTCACCCTCAAAACAGCCTTCTCACAACTTGTCTGTATTCCTAGCAGTGGCCATCAGTATTTTTAAAAATTATCTAAAACATGACTGGCAAGCAATAAGAGGATCCCAAAGAAGCTGTAGCTGCCCTATCATTGGAGTTGTTCAAGGCCAGGTTGGATGGGGCTTTGATCAACCTGGTCTAGCAGAAGGTGTCTCTGTGTGTGGAGAGAGGTTGGAACCGAAGGAACTTTAAGGTCCTCTCTAACCCAAATAATTCAGTGATTCTATGAATCATAGAATCATAACATCATAGAGTAGTTAGGGTGGGAAAGGACCTTAAGATCGTCTAGTTTCCAACCCCCCTGCCATGGGCAGGGACACATCACACTAAACCATGTCATCCAATGCTCTGTCCAACCCGGCCTTGAACACCGCCAGCGATGGAGCATTCGCAGCTTCCCTGGGCAACCCATTCCAATGCCTCACCACCCTTACAGTAAAAAACTTTCTCCTCATATCCAATCTAAACTTCCCCTGTTGAAGTTTGAACCTTTTACCCCTTGTCCCTTCACTACAGTCCCTAATGAAGAGTCCCTCCCCAGCATCCCTATAGGCCCCCTGCAGATACTGGAAGGCTGCTATGAGGTCTCCATGCAGCCTTCTCTTCTCCAGGCTGAACAGCCCCAACTTTCTCATCCTATCTTCATATGGGAGGTGCTCCAGTTCCCTGAGCATCCTCGTGGCCCTCCTCTGGACTTGTTCCAACACTTCCATGTCCTTTTTACGTTGAGGACACCAGAACTGCACACAATACTCAAGTGAGGTCTCAGGAGAGCAGAGTAGAGGGGCAGGATCACCTCCTTTGACCTGCTGGTCATGCTCCTTTAGATGCAGCCCAGTATATGGTTTGCTTTCTGGGCCAATGAGAATGAACGAACAGGGACACTATGGTGAAGGAGTGTGTAGTGATGCAGGACTACAGGGCATTGGTGTATGCACTTTATGAAAGTGAGTGAATGGGTTCAAGTCTTTCCTGGTTGACTTCTTCCACACATACTGTCACCTTGCAAGTTGCCTGACACAGCAGTCTTCGAGCCCATTTTGTATCAATTCCTCACCGCTTCTGCAGTGTGCAGCAAGTGGCATGCTGTCTCACCTAGAACCACGTTCCTGTTCCTTCTGAACACGGAGCAGAGCTCTCACTGCAGCTTCCCCTGATTTCTGATTTAATTTAGCCCTTCTGACTCATTTTACACCCACACCTCGACTTGAATTTCCGTTTAAGACCTCGCTGCTGTCAGGTACTACCGGCACTGCACTTTTCTCTGAAAATCCCCGCGTTTACACCTTTGCATAATGCCCATTTCCTTGCTCTACACAGCGAGCATCTCGCTTTCGAGCAGGGTTATCTGACAGGGGACACTTGCTGCCCGCAGAGAGCGGCGCTGGGATCGGGTAACGCAGAGTCCAGGCCGTCTCTGAGCACTCCTCCTTGCCAGGGACGCGTCCCCGGCCGGCTCACCCTGCCCGCGGCCGCTGCCGGCGCTGGCAGCCGGGTCCCGCAGCCCCACAGCCGGGGCCTGCCCCGCCGGCCGCACCCTCTCCCCGCGGCGCGGAGGCCTCCCGCCACCCCTTCCCCGCCGATCGGCGCGCTCCCGGCCGGCCCTGCCGGGGCTGCCCCACGCTCCATCTACGCCGCCGGGGTCCCCCGCCGTGTCCCCCAGACGGGCAGAAAGCAGCTCCGCCCGGCCCGGCCCACCGCACCCTTCGCCTCCCGGGACGTCCCGGCGGGGAGGAGTCGCCCGCCCCGCTCCGCCCCACGCAGGGAGCTCCGGGCGGAGCGGCGCGATTTGGCCGCCGAGCAGGATTACCCGGAGCCGCCTTCTCCGCCCCGCTCCCCCCGCGGCAGCGGCGGCTGGACCCAGGTGAGAGCGGGGCGGTGCCAGGCGCCGCTGGGGGAGGGCCCGCCCGGCTGCGGCCGCTCCCGATCGCGCGGGTGGGGTCGGGCGGAGGGAGGCCGGGCTCAACTTGACAGGAGGGAGGGAGCGAGGGAAGGACGCGCCGGTGGCTGCGCTCGCCGGGCGCGGGTGAGTGAGTGAGGAAGGGAGGGAGAGGGCGCGCGGGCGGCGGCTGGCGTGGGGAGGGGAGCGGGTGGCCGAAGCGCGGCGCGTCCCCGGCGGATGGCGGGCGGCTGGAGAGGGGAGGCGGCGCTCGGCCGCGCCCCGGTAACGAGGAGAGGCGGAGACACCGGGCGATCCCCGGCTCCGCTCCGGGGGCTTGCGGCGGTGTCGGTTCCATCGCGGCCCGGAAGAAAGTTTGGGGGACGCCTTTGAGGTGGCCGCTGCCGCTGCCCCTCCGCCGCAGAGCCCGGTCACCAGCCGGCTGTCTCCGCGCTGCCGCCGCCGCCTTCGCTCAGCGCTCGGTCGCAGACAAAGCCGCCGCCCCACCTGCCACCCTGGCCCCGCTGCGGGGCCGTCGAGAGGCACCGTGACGGCTGCGCTGCCAGCGACGGGCTTGGGGCGAGATGGTGCCCGCTGAGAGCCGGCAAACTTATTTTTAGATGTGCCTCCCGTCACAATGCGTTTTAAAATTAGCACCGTTCTTATTTAAGGAGTGGGAAAGAAAGTGGTTCTGGAGGCCTCGTGGTGTTTGTGGGGGTTTAAAGCTGTTTTTCCAGGAAGGAAAAGTAGTTTCAGTGGTATAGGCAGCTGTGAGGCAGTTAATATCCACAGGTGCACACAGGATGCTTTTGCTGTATCTTCCTTAAGGTCACCTCTTAAGCACATGAACAATGATACTTATGGCTTTGTCCTCCACAGTGTGTCTTCAGCATGAGGCACAAGGTCTAATGTACTGCGCACCTGATTCACGCCATACTTCTTACAGGGTGACTCGAGCTTTTTTGGTCTGGTGTTTCCTTCCTTTTCTGTCTTGTCACTTCTCTCTGGAACACCTGCAACATGTGGGTGATGCAGGTTGAAGGAGTGACAACAAGGTGCAAGGGTCAGTATGGTTATTATCTTGTAAATGAATCTTTTGGGTTTGTTTTTTTTTTTTTTTAGCTACTCTATCAGCTGATACAGTATATTATGTGTGTATTATGTAGTTTGTATGAATGGTCTTGTCATGATTGCTCACAAAGGAGAATTCTGATTTTCAGTATAAACCCACTCCAAATGTATGGGAGACTTGTGTACATGAAAAAGGAAAAGTGTATCTCCAATAGGGAAAGGAATTTTAAGAAAAAAACATCAAATCACAGAGTATTTGAAATTGGCAAGGCCCTCTGGATGTCATCTAGTCCTGCTCCCACGCCCAAAACAAGTCCAATTGGATAAGGTTGCTCAGACCTTGTCCAGGTGAGTTCTGAGCATCTCTGAGGGTGGAGATGCCACAGTCCCTGTGGTTGTGGTGGTGCCAGTGTCTGCCTGCCTTTGTGGTGTATTTATTTTCTTTTCTTAATCTACTGGCAATTTCCTGTGTTGCAATTTGTGTTTCCTCATGTCCTGTCACTGTGCACCTCACATTCATCCGTGGATGGCTGTAGTAATGAGCATCTGTAGTTCTTAGAAGCTCGTAGAAGCCATGCTACTGTTTTGAACCAAAGGGCTGGCTGTTTCATGACACTGCTGTAAGCATGATTGCTAGATTTTATTCTTATAAATTGGAAAATTATTCTTCCCAAGCATTTGCTTAACATTTCCTATTTACTGGGATGTGGTTAATAGCAGATTAGCATATTAATTTAAAATGCATAAACACCTTATGAACACTATTTGTTGTTTTATTTTTAAAAGCAAATAAATGCCAGATAATTTACCCATCAATGTTTGTCCACTGGCCGTGTGTTCCTTATCCTGAATTTGAGAGTTTGCTCCCAACTTTTCCTAGAGTCCTTTTTCCATTAACAGTGTTATATAGTCTCTTGGAATGACAAAGAGTCTACTCATTTTAATAGACAGAAAGCTTTTTGGCTTTAATCTTGAATAGATTTTCCTTGGGAAGGGATGTACCTTGAACAATACAGTACAGCCTGTTATTACTGGGAAGTTGCCTTTGTACTGTACAGGTATTGTTTAACGCTCTGGAGAAGCCTTGGCTGATATTTATGATGCAGTTGATGTGGTAAATGATGTGGGCATCTTTTTTTGTTCAGGAGGGGGAAAAAAAAATGGGCTTAGGCTGTGCAGAATAAAAATCTGCATGTTCTCCATCATGACACATGACTGCCAAAAACACTTGTTTCTTAATTTATGTAAATTCTTGGATGTTGCTGATATTTCAAAAGCAGGAGATCTTTGTAATGTGATTCATAGGATGTCACTTTCGGACATGTCTGGGTAGAATTTCAAAACATTAGTATGATGCTGCTTAATAGCAAATGCTTCTGAATAGCTCATGCTTTCCATTAGAGCCATATCAAATAATTTATTAGAAGCCTTTTGAATGGCTGGCTGCACTGAATTTGATGATATTTACAATCATTTGATAAATAATTTATCTTACTTCTCCAAATAGCATCTGCATTGTATAATGATGGGAACACCTGACAGTTATGCTTGTATTAATTGTAGTGAGCTTCCACCCAGGAAGAAATCAAATGTATGAGGGGGTTGTTGTTGGGTTTTATTATTTTATTTAGTCCTGTAATGCCTATGTGAGTCTTGGATTTTCTTGACATGTATAAACCTCTTCTTCAGGTTCACTGAACTCTAGATTATGTATCTGAGATTCTAAATTTTGTCACCACTAATATTCCAGGGGGTTAAAATGATATTTTCTGTTTCAGAAATGGGCTCTGTTTTTCCCAGTCTGTATTAATCTTCTCTTAGCATGTCGTTATGGTAAAATGAATACACTAGTGGTAAAATAAATAAACTAATGACACATTACATTACATTTTCATATGATAAAACCTGTTTTTGTGGGGTGGTATGGAGCTTTGTTTGATTTGACAGCATTTGAGAATGAATGATCTGCATAGTTGGTAAAACAGTTTATTTTAGACTGTTAAGATCAAAATCTTGGAAGCGGAGATCATCGTAAGTCTGCAAGCAGACCACTATGGCAGTGATGCATATAATAAATTTCAGTCTGAATTTGGACAAGAACATGAAACTGGGGATGCACTTGTTAGACTCATGAATGGTTTGCTTATCGTAGTGTGTACAGAAATGCTGTCACTAGCTTTAATGTTATTGTAATAGGACAGAATTTCATAATGCAGCTCATTCTCTTTCAGTTTTATGGCCTGGAGGACTGAATGTTGGAACAACTGTGCTAAATTAAACCTGGGGTCTGTGACAATGACTTATACCAGATGCTTCAGAGGGAATTGTAAGAACAAATGTGAGATAATTTGCATCCTGCGTTCAAGGTGAATCCAATGCTTTGTAGTTTGAAATGGGCTTAAAACCCAAATAATGTTTAATAGCTTCTTCAGATGTTATTATGCATAATTATGATAATTTTGGACATATTTGTCTCTGATAGAAGTACTCAGTCTAGATCTGTGGCTAATATGGGGGACAGCTAGTTTATGCAGGGGGTTTGTTTGCTTGCTTGATGCCAGACTGTTTACACACTTAGGCCAAATTGACTGAGTATTTTCCACCAGATTCAACAATTAGGGCAAACGTGACATTTGGAGAAATAGAGGTGCTCCTGCCCACGTGTTTATACTTTGAACTGCAGTGGTGACAGCACTCATCTGTGTGTGAAACCTGCCCAGCTGCAGATTCCTGTTCTATTTATGTTGGAGCAAGGTCTGGAACGGAAACTTGCTTCTCAGAGAATCCCATTATCACCAGTTTGTAGGATGGTCTGGGGTGTGTATCTCGGCTTCTCCTGTCGAGACTGTGCCTATGCGTGCCCATGCTTGCTAGTTAGGTCTTTTATTTTGAACTTGGGAAACATGAAGGTTACGTTCTAAGGGCTGTCCTAGTGAGTGTTTAAGAATTGTATATATAAACAGCATCAACAAACAACAGAGAAGTCTGAAATGACCTTCTAGGCTGATGCATACTTACTTGAGTCTCCCGAGCTGTGGTCTTGATGTAGAAGCGGAAGAACAAAAAAGGGGTTGTTACAGTACAGCCTATATCTGAATATTGCTCAATTTCAGTATCAGTGTCATCTTGAATGTGGGATGCTTATCACCTCACATTTATTCTCAGAGTCTCTTTCTGAATACTATTAGATTCCTGATGTTGATGGTTTCTGGTAAAAATAAGTACTGTGAATATGTATTTACGAGAATTTCAAAATAACACCTGGTAGAATGGTACTAGTCAGTATTATTCAATGAATACCTGTGAACCTAAGCATAGATTTCATTATGGTATTGCTTAGGAATTTCTGCTGTTTTTTTCTGAGCTTTATAGTCTTTGCATGGTGTTCTGGAGGGGGGTTTGAAAGGTTTACAGTTTGCTGGTGAAATTCTGCAGCGGTTTCCATGAGCTCCTGACAGACTTCACGCTACATTTGAGGATTTACGTGTTTGAAGTTTGATTGAAATAGCAGAGAGTGCTGTTCCAAATCAGCGCTCCTTCAACTTTTGAGGTGAATGGCTTTATGTTCCTTTTTTCTAGAAAGAAGTCTGTAGCTTGCATATATACACCAAACTGGCGTTCAAAGAAATGCTGTGGCTCCTGCTCAAGGAATACCTCCTTCTAGACTAGAAATCAAACAGCCTCTGTGCTAATCCCACAGCATCTGCACCAGTTTAAGTGATTGGTTGCTAATGCTTGTACTGATGTAGCATCCAAACCTGCTTTCCACAGAACACTTTATTTTTGCGACACAGCCACTTGTTCTGTTCTCTGCTAGGGGCATTGTTGCTGCAAGCATCCATAGCAGGAGACTGCTATAGATGGCAGTGTCAGGCTGGAGAAATGATGGGAGAATTTTTGGTTACTGCAGTCACAGGAGGTGAGAACTAAATTTAAAACTTCAGTTTTTGTCCCTGCCAATTGAAGTTTTCTTTCCCAATATAGCCTTAGTAAAAATCATGGCTTTTATTGACTTTCTGTTATACTATCCATATCAGCCAAGAAATCTCCTTAGATATTTTAGGCAAATGTCTAAAAGCATAGCGGTAAAAACGTAGTACACGTTTACTCTCATATTTAAGACTCAATTCTTGAACATTTGTACTTAACACTCCCCTTCTCCAGCAGATTCTCTGAAATGCCTCATCATGTTTTTAAATGAGCAGGAACAAAGTATGTAATAATACAAACAAGGTTACTGATGCCTATAAATTATTAGCCCATGCTTCATGGTAGAGCATTTTGTTTTTATTTGCAGTTATGTAAGAGCACAGATAATTAGAGTACTTTGAAAGGAATTTAATACAAGGGTCAGTCATCATTGTAAATGAGTGATTGTTAGGTGTGGATTTATTTTATTCTTTGCATCATAGTACCTGGTTTGTCTTGGAGCAGAAATTGCAAGGCCCCCAGGTCAGGCCGTGACAGGGTGTACAAACCTGGAATAGGATTTCGTGCCAAAGCACATCTCTGGAGTGAGATTGGAACTTTTCTGTATACTATGCATGGGAGGGAAGGCAAGACATTTAGCAGTGCAATAGGATATTGCTGTCTTATAGAATCATAGAATGGTTGGAAAGGACCTTAAGGTCATCTAGTTCCAAACCCACTGCCGTGGGTAGGGACACCTCACATGAGACCATATCGCTCAAGGCTCTGTTTAGCCTGGCCTTGAACACTGCCATGGATTTAGGTAGAATTCTTATTCAGGTAGGAATTGTTTTTCAAAGATAGGCTCTTTGCACAATAGATCACTGAAAAAGAACCTATCTCAGCTTGTGGAAGGCTTTAGTTGGGATCAGAACACCTATATTCATTCACTGTAGGACTTTCACTGTGATCATCATATGTGTACCTGACAAGCTATATAAAACGAACACAGTGGAGTTTATTTTTCTAAAAGATGAAATCAGTTTTTACATTATTTTTATTGCTTAATATTTTCTTTCAGATGTCCTTACTAAAAATGTAATTCTGTACAAAAGCAGGGCAAAATTTGAATAGATGCTTTTGTTCTTTGGAAAAAAAATCTGTGTACTTTTGTACTTATTAGAAAGAAAATACAAACTGGTGCATCCAGAAATCAAGCTGGTTTTCTCTAATGGTACAAGCAAGATTACTTGTTGAGAGTGACAGCTTTACTGCTGTTGGGCGAAAGTGTGACTTTAACCTATGTGCATGTGATGAAATACCACGAATGATCCTGCAGTTACTGTTGGCAGTGAATGTGAAATGATGGACAAGAAGTAACATACAATTGTTTTTAATTGTACTATAGTAGTGTAGTCTGTTCTTCAGTGCATCAACTCCATACACTGCTTTTCAACAATTTTAACAGACTTCACAGAATTCATCAATATTGTGGGGTTTTGGTTTGTTTTTTCTTTGTTTGTTTCCTTCCCCCCCCCCCCCCCCCCCCAGTGTGTTTTGGTAAGTTTTGAAATGATTTAGAAGGAAAGCTGTATGCATTAACTTAATCAGAATTTGTTCTGTAATTGTTTAATGGATCCTGGTTAGTCTGTTGATACACTTTCAACTTTGTTGTTATTAAATTAACATTTTCAGTACCTTAAAATTCTACATTTTATATACATAGAAACTTGAATGCATTGCTCATTTGAGATATTTTTAGCAATGCATATTCTGAGAGAGATGTTTTGGCTATTCAAAGTTATATTAGATAATCTTTGTCAGAAGATTTAAAACCAAAATAGCACAATCTGCATCTTTCATAGTATATTTGCCTATTGCTTCTGTCTGCTGATTAAATGTGGTCATCATTTACAGCAAGCCTGTCCTGTGAAGTCTGGTGCTAGTAAAGCTCATTTTCTTACAAATTTTTATCTTATGCTTCATCTCATTACTATGATCAGTGGTTTTAGTACGTTGAAGGCATGGTATAGTTTCTTTCTGTGTGTGTTCTGATAATGTGCAATATAATGCGAATCCATACTCCAGCCTTTATCTCATTCAGGGTGTTTATTGGAGCTGTTTGTCAGAAGCTTGTTCTTCACTTGGCCATCTGTTTCCCTAAAGCATGTAGCAATTTAACTACCTTTGAGGTCTCTATCCTGTCAAAAATCAGTAATATCTGCCAAGTGGTTGAAAACTGTTGGGAGGGGAAAAGAGAGATGTTCACAGACCTTGTGATCACATAAGCTTCTTAGCTTTAGCAAAGCAGACCTGAAATCTGTATTTTAATTATTCTGCAGCAGTTGGGATTCTGATGCTCTCCTTAAAGAGATACATCTCAAAAAAGAAACTTGTGTGCATATAAGAAGTTTAAAACGTGCTGAAACCAGATACTATTTCTTGGACTGCCGAGTGTCAACAGGAGGCTCATAAAAATACTGCTAGGTTTTTTGTGTTTTTTTTTTTTTTTAAATGAAATATCAGACTGATATTTTAAAATTTATTTATTTTCATAAATTCAAAGTTTTCATGGATAATCTGAAAGCAGGATTAGCTACAGTTTATTCAGGCAGACATCTCTATGGGTGCGTATCTTAGTGCTTAATATCATGAATGTCTTTGCAAGAGTTTGTACAAGGAGTGCAGAGTCACAAGTGGGATTGGGGCACGTGTTTGAAAGAATAGCTTTAATATATACTGCAACTATAAAGCTCCTGCTCCTCCTGTTAAAAATACTTATGGAGTCACATACTCCAACACAATGTTTGACTCAGTTTATGTAGGGATGGTTTTTATATGTTGTTTCAGTTCTGGCCTGTTGCAGTGTCATTTCTCTGGAAGTCTTCTTACGGAAGTCATCTTGAAATTAGTCCATATCATGCGAATAGGAAATTGTTCCATAACGAATGGAAATCAATATCCTGTTTCTTTTAATTGCAGAAAGAAGAATAGAAAACTGTTTTCTGTCAATAATAAGTAATCACAATTAAACCTTAGAGTACTCAGAAGTATGCTGTTGGTAATTGACATGTTGTCTGTTCTCAACAGTTTAGCCTTACTGTATAAACTGTGCAGTATTATATCTTGTCCAGTCTAACTATGGCAAGCAAATGGGCTATGGCCATTTACCGTAGTCTCATGAGAATACTAGCAGGTGCACTTCGGAATAAAAATACTTGGTTTATGTTGCTCTTGCAGTTCATAAGATGCTTACTGATCAGAAGGTAAACATACATAATTTGTTTCCTCTTTTTTTTATACAGACAGTATCTTGTATACTAGGTAAAAACCACTGCTATAGTAAAAGGAAGAGAGAACAGCTAGCTATATATTTAGCCCTGCCTGATGTTTTTCGGGTCAGATTGAATGTTTCTGAAAGGAGAAGGGAATGGTAATTACCCTCAAGGAAGATATGATCCAGCTGGAGCAGCTCCTGAGGTGTAACAAGGAGGAGATGGGGAGAAGGCCAGAAGCTGAAGAGCAGGTAAATGTTGGGAGATGGAGAAGCATGGGTCTGGCTCCAGGAAGTCAGTCCTCAGTGACTTCTTCTGTACCACTGCAGTACAGGACCTGGAGATGATGCTAAGCTGACCTCAGTCTGGAACAGCTCTATCACAGAGAAAATGAAATCAGATCCAAGAGCAAACTGACTACTGAGCAGTATGACAGTTGGGGTTTGGTGCTTGAGCTCACGTCTTGTCCATTCTTTTGTTTTCCAGTGTGGACGTGGCTCAGAGTAATGGGGAAATAAAAGCTTGGTTTTTGGGGAGCTAAAGCTGCCCATGCTTATAGAAATACCAGTTTGTCAGTGATATTTAGAAGAAGTTGTTCTAAATGGTATATATGACCTTGGAAGAGACTGTGTGGGTATTTTTCTCTCTAGGAAGCAGCTGGAGATTGGTGGGTTGGAAATGAGGTTCAGAGGAAAGGACAGTTCCTGCATTGACATAGTTATGGGTTAGATTTGGTTTTGAGCTTTTTAAGCAGTGTAAACTGGCAACAAAGCAGCTCGGACTCTTCTTGTGCACAGTTGCATTGCTTGAGTTTCCTATTTTTGTATTTTAATAAAATACAACTTCAGAGACCAAAAGCTGTAGTTTGGGGAGGTTCTTTTCCTCTTCTTCTCTCACTCTCTCTTTTTTTTTAATAATTTCTTTTTAATGGTCACAGATAAAAAGGGAAACATAACTGTTCCATTTGAAGTCTGCATTTGGTTTCAGCTGCAATGCTAATGCAATTTACACAAATATGAGGCCAAGAGGAACAGTCAAGAACATGTTATCTCTGACAGATTGAACAGTGTGCAAAGTTCTGTGTAAATACATGTATTTAATATGATGCGATTGGCTTTTGCCAGCTTTCCACTGAATTTTGGGGAGAATTTACACTTTAAATTTATAAACATATTTAAAGAGTTTGGGTTTGTGGTTTGGTTTTTTTGTGTGTGTGTTTTTGGTTTGTTTTTTAAAATTGTGTGGTTAATTACGTAAATGGAAAATACTAAGATTCCCTTAGTTCCCATGGTCAAAATTATTAGTGGAGGGAAAGACATGGTGGGAAGGAAAGCTTGCTGTAGCTGCCTTTTTTAATTGTAAAAATTGTAAAAGTAATTCCTGTGCTGACTTCTTCCTATCACTACTTTTCTTCTGCCTTGTAAGCATTGCTGTGGGGTTTTGGTTGAGGTTTTTTTTTCCCTAATTCACATGCTAATACCCAGCTTTGAGGTATACGGTAGCAGTGTGTAAGGTTGTGCTATTCACAAATGAGTCTCCATTCTTTGAGTGGTCTGATGATGTTCCCCATCCATTGGGAGAATCCACGGGCTGCTTCCAGGACTCTAGAATTTTTGTGAGTGATGGAAGTCTGATGGTACTTAGGTCCATGAATCCATCTGAGAAACAGCAGTATTCAAATGATGTCTGAAGCAATTTGTACTGTTATGACTCTGCTTCTCATTTCTGCTACTATTAAAAGATGAAGGAAAGGAGGAAATGGCTGAGCTGTTTTTCTATTGTTTTCAAAGATTTAAATATATTGCATAGGTGATTTGTGTTTTATTTTGTTTTCCACTGGGAGATGGGGAAGAATAGACATATCCTTAATACGCCACATAAGCCATGTTCAAGCATTGCTGTGGCAGGTAATTCTTTATATACAGTTTGTATATAAACAAATACAATTAGCTGAGGCATTATTATAGTAGCAGTTATAGTAGGTTAAATTATATTTAAACATTTTCTTCTCTCATAAAAACTGTGTTTGAAAAAGAGGGCATAAGGCAGTAGTTAAACTGCTGCCTGTGATAGAGTACTGTGACACCATGCTGGATGAAAAGTTAACATCACTGTGCTTGCAGATTACTTTGCCTACAGTAGATTACAGAAGATTCTGAATAAATTTGTGTCATGTGAAATTCAGTGTTGACATATGTTAAGATCTTCAATGAAAGTAATAAAATACATATACACCATTGAGACATCAAAGTAAATATTTCTCTGTGTTGATGGCTTAATAGATAATATAGGCCCTGAAGTTTTTTTTCTCACCCTATTGTATGAATTAGTTGTCAGCAAAGACATGAGGATCTCTGTTTACGTACAGCCATTTGCTGTCCAGAAAGAGAGCAGAAATAGAAGTTGGAGACTGGCAACAACGATAAATAGGCTTTGGAAAGCCTTCCATATAAAGCAAGATTGCGAAGATTGGCACTTTTCAACTTTTTCCACTTAGAACTATATGCGGAATACTAGTCTTCATGAGAAAAGGGAACTGTGTGTTCTGTCTACCCTTTTTGACAGAAGAGTAAAGGCTGTGTAATAAAGTAAAAAAAACTCAAGTAGGCAAAGAGTTCTTTTTAGATGGTGTATCATTAGCTTATGTAATTAACAGAAAAAATATCTGAGCAGTAAGAAGATGCTGATATTTCTGCAAAAAAAGATTAGATACTTAAATGTAATAGATGTGTGCGCTATATAGGTTACTTCAGTATTTTTGAAGTCCTTGCTCCTTTAAATCCTTGTGCATCAAAACATAAGAAAATTAGATGGAACAACTAAAAAGACACTTTCCCTTTCTAGAGTTGTCCACTGACAAATTTCTTGCACCTTCTGTCAAACCATCTGCTGCAGGCTAATAAACAGACAGCATGCTGGATTAGATGAAGCACTTGTATGAGCTATTTTGATAGTTCCCATGTTCCTTTCAGTGGCAACTCTATGATTAATGAAGCTTAGAGTTAAATTTTTGAGGGCGGGGGCATGTGAAGTGTTCTTGCTGTGAGATTCCACACTGCGGGATGCTGTTGACAGAGAGGGGTGATGAACCCACATCACTCTCTTGGAAGCATGCTTCAATGTTTTCTTATAAACCTTCATTTAGCAGAAGAACCTTTCAGTAACCTCTGTCATGTGCTCATAGGAAGTAATGACTGAATTGAGGGGAGTGCAGAACAGTGCCTTTTTTGTGCTGGAGGGATCTGCATAATTCCAGACGTCGTACATCATGCTGTAGTACAAAGCAGGTATTGGTGCTGGGGCCACTGCCTTCCTAGAAAAATTACTGACTTCATTTTGGGATGTACCTGAGATCTCTGTCTGAGGAGGCACCACCGTCGCCTCTTAAGAGTTTCTTCCTATTGTGACTCTGGCCATGATACCACACAAATACTGTTTTCTGCCAGTGGCAAATGCAGATGTTGTGTTTGACAGTTGTGTTGATACAGACAATAGTATCAATATATGCCCTTTTGAAGTATTCTTAAGTATACTTAGGAGTATTTGTGAGGGATCCAATTTTACTTTATGGCTTAATAATTATTGCATTTGTCAGGAATAAAAAAGGTCAACAGTGCAAGTTGGTCACTGTTCAGTGATTCCTGTGATTCCTGTTGAAGTAGGGAGTTGCTTATAAGCATCAGAGGTCCAGTATCAACAGCGGTAGGGTGGAAGTGACTGGTGTGTCCCAGTGTGTTACCATCAGAGTTGTCAGCACTGCTGGTGGCTTCCAGTCTCTAGACCTCTTCGGTATGGAGGGCTGTTCCAAAGACAGAAGAGCAGTGATGCAAAAGCCACTCTTCCTGCAATACAGTCGCTATGGTTTTGCCTGCTAAACCGGTGTCATAGGCAGTTGGACGGAATCTGTGTTTGCCCATCAAGACTTCTTGCTGTAATCTTTTGCTAAATTACATTTTCTTTCTTACAGGAAATGATATTCAGTCCATCATTATATTTGAAGAGTCTGTGCATTATTGCCTATGTGCATTGCATTAACAACCAAACTTTGGAGCTAATTAGTTTTTTGCACAATCTGATATTCAGCCTGTTGTCTTTGTTGTATTTAATGAACTTTCCTATTGCAGTAAGTTGTATGTAGATAGCACATGAACTGAAAAGAGAGCTTGGGTATTACTGATAGATGGACCTATTTCAGTCCATGTTTTCTATTATGCCATAACTTGAGTCACTTCACGTTTTCAGTGTGCCTGCTTTAAATAAACTGACCAACTTATTTTACATGGCTCTCAAAAAGGGCTCATCTCCCAGAGCTGTGATTAAATACATGGAAGTTAAAAGTAGATTTGGGGACATCCTGTGCTTCATGTTACTGGTTTATGATCTCCATTTTGTAACTAAAAAGGCTCTGATATCATTGTACTAAATACTTTTATTCTTTTACCTCTGGGGATGTCAATTAAACCCAGAAACTAAAGTTGATAATCATGGGCACTCTGGTAACTAACTGGGGTGTAAAATTGTATAATGCAATTCTGCAGGGAGTTCCCTTGATTTTTACACAAAATATAAGCAAATAGTCTAAGACTGAGCTGGTCAAATTTATCTTTTTTTTTTTTTTTTTTTTTTTTTTTCTCTCTCTGCCTCTCTATTTAGCAGCTTAGATGCTTTAAAACTATTGGAGTTTCCTGAAGCATGTCCAAATTCCATCAGTATTTGTGAAGATGGTCTAAAGTAGGCTTTCTGTCCCAAGCAGGACCATGTATCGGGTAACTGTAGTTTCACCCATGCAAAACCTATATATACCTCAGCTGACATCTAGGGACCAGGATTTGCTGCAGCATCTCAAGCAGCACAAGGTGCTTGTGTGTGGGCAATGAAATTAAGCCCTGATTACCATATGAGATGCTGTAAAACTGTCTCCGCATCTCACAGCTACAAAGGCCTATTAATTTCTGAAATAAGTCCTCAGAAATGTCATGAGGAAAAAACTATTAAGGTCAGAAATTTTATGGCATTAGATGCTTTTAATGAGACTAGGAACATCATTAAATGAACTTTTAAGATACAGGCTGCTATACTGTCATTCTTGTAAATTTGTATCCTCACTGCTGAGGGATGGAGCAATCCCACTCAACATCACTGAGTGCATTAAGCTTTAGTAGCAATTTGGGCTGGATCCAGCCTACCATTACAAGTAATCTTTTAGCTTAAAAACATCTTGAAATTTGGAGCGTAGACATATCTGTCTTTGAATAGATAGCATTGCTATTTTTAATAGTTTGAACTATTTTATTTTGATTTAACTTCCATTTAATCATAGCAGTCAGGACCAGAAGGTACTGCAGCCAGGAACCATCTGGCCTTTTCTTTTTGGTTTTCAATGTAGAAAACTTAAAACCTGTTTGTATGTTTAATGTGTATAGTGCAGATTGTGGTGTGACAGAAAGGTGGATGCGTTGCTAATCTAAACTTTTTTTATGAAGATGGAAAATAAAACCACTGTTACTTGCTTTATTTGACCTCACACTTCTTGAATATCAGCTGTGAAATATTGCACTGCAATTTCAACAAAAGAATGCCAATAGTGAGTCTTCATCACGCTACATAGGATTCAGAAAGCCCTATGGATTTTGTTGCTGATCAGTTGGAAAAATGCATTAGATGGGAAAATAACCCTTTCCAGCATAGTCTTGCTTCATCCTAGGAGTTTGCCCACTTAAGCAAAGATATTGTTGAGACTTAGCTGGTGGTAAGAGATAACAAATGTAACATTTTTTTACATAACAATTTCAAAATGCTCAAGTTTGTTCATGGAAAAATTTTCAAGTAGCAGCTTATTTTATCTGCTGTTATTTTAAATAAACATTTTATTCTCTAAAGAAGTATTTTCCATATTTTTAATTAACCCAATTTAAGTTTTATGACCAGGCTTAAAAATAAGAACTCATTTTAGGATGCTGATCGTTTTCAGTATTTCCAGCAGAAATTTGTTAGTATTATCAGTTCCTGTGGTTATGCTTTATTAAAAAATTCCTGCTTATTTGCTTGAATAATTACCATTATAATTTAATTAGGAAGTATGATCTGTGTAGGTAGGTTTATACTGTTCTCCTTTTGGATCAAAGTTAGAATGGGAGTCTAGACAATTGCAAGTTCAAGCTTTGAAATCTTATTGTCTTAATTTTATGCCATAAAAAGTCAATTAATACAAGATGTATTTTAGTCATGCCCTGTTTGTGGAGTTGTTCATGGCTTGTATTTAGGAAAGTGACTGAAGTCTGAGGAAGAATCATAGAATCATAGACTGGTTTGGGTTGTAAGGGACCTTAAAGATCATAGAATCATAGAACAGTTAGGGTAGGAAAGGACCTTAAGATCATCTAGTTCCAACCCCCCTGCCATGGGCAGGGACACCTCACACTAAACTATGCCATCCAAGGCTATGTCCAACCTGGCCTTGAACACCGCCAGTGATGGAGCATTCACAGCTTCCCTGGGCAACCCATTCCAGTGCCACACCACCCTCACAGTAAAGAATTTCTTCCTCATATCCAATCTAAACTTCCCCTGTGTAAGTTTGAACCCATTACCCCTTATCCTATCACTACAGTCCCTAATGAAGAGTCCCTCCCCAGCATCCCTATAGCTCCCCTTCAGATACTGGAAGGCTACTGCAAGACTCTGGAATGTTTTTTGGTATGATAGCTCCTTCAGAAAAGTTATTTCTGCCTTGTTTTTCATTTTAACTCTGGTGAAGACAGTTAAAGTTTAAGGGAAGTATCACAGAGCTGATCATTTTAACGAAGAACCATGAGAGAACAATATTAAGGACTAACTGGGAAGCACCATGAACTCTCTATGTATATTGCTGCTTTGATGCTGATAAGACGATAGTTAGATTTTTACATATTAAGAAATTGCTGCCAGGATAATAATGACATGCTCAAAAGCACAACTTGAATCAATGCTCCCTAGAGACCCCAGCAGAGATACCACAAGTGTTACGCTTTGTGAGAATTGTCTATGTATCTCATTCATCTAAAACCAGAGGGGAAAGGAAATACTGTGCGTTGGAACAGCAAAAGGAAGGCAAGAATTAATGTGATCAAGAGTGTTGGAGAAGCACAGGAAAAAGGGGTGAAGAAAAAATGAATTAGAAGAGAGAAATTGGAAAGAAGAAATTCACTGGAAAGGACAAAGACTTGGGTCTTTTTCTGTAGAAAAAAATGTGTTTGTTTTAGGAAGATGAAAACCATTTAACAATGGTGGAGAACAAAGAAGGGGAAAGAAAACTTTGAAATATAAATCGTGTCTTCTGTAAATTGCATAGTATCAAGAAGACTATCAGATATAAGGGCATTTTTTAATTAAGATACTTGTGAATATTTGTATTAATTAATTGATTTTGTTCTAAAGCTTAATAGTAATTTTAAAATTTATGGGATTTGGGAAGTGGACCATTTCCCAGTTGTTTAAGGCAGGTATTGCATTCAGACATTAAATACCATTCTAATTTTGCTGGTGGTAATTCACAGCTGTATATTTATACTTGGCAGTAAAAGAGGAACTAGCTAATTCTTAGAAAAGTTACCATCTCAATATTGCTAAGCAAGTGAACGTTTATTGATCTGGTGGAAACTGTCTATGGTTCATGGTGTAAAAAGAGAGGCGTGTATGTTCATGGTGTAATAAGTAGAATATCATGTAATCCAACAGCAAATCTAATATTAGTTTACAGATTCACTGATTAAGGCTAGGAAGTGAAGAATAGTGTTGCCATGGTGAAGTCTATATGATAAAGCACAAGAAGAACGAGCTAGTGAATAATTGATACATGTCTAAGATTAGAAACTATCATTTACAGTGTGCTCTTTGATATTCATGCATGATTTTTACTTTAAAAAAACCTCAGAGGATCACATTAGCATAGACTGAGGCAGGTTTTTTGCATAAACTTTTAAGCAAAGTACCAATGGCTTATGTGTGCAAGAACACACAAACAATTCTTGATCTGCTAGGGCATCTGGAATTAAGGAATAATACTTACAAGTGTCCTGATAAGCTTAAAGGTAGGCTTTTTCAAAGCAGATAAAAATCTGACTGTTGTTGCAAAGTTATCTCTGAGTAAAGTGTGGAAAGCTATTTTCTGGGATAAACATTGTAGATTTGCTGCAGCAAAGAACTGCAGGCATTATGCCTTTATAAACAGTTTTGCTTAATAAATGTGTCATTTTTATAAATGAATAATGGAAATCGGTGACCATACACAATAGTTATAAATGCAGTCCAGCTGCCCTGTAGCAAACTTTACTTGTCATAAATTCCTTTTTAGCAATCCCAGTAGCAAGAGCTATTTTTCATTATTAATTAGCCCCATTAAAATAAATCAAATAGATGCAGTTGGCTTGCAAACAACAATCCTGAGGTTGCTATGTTATTTTTTCTGCTTGCAAGCTGAATAGAATTATTCAGGGGGAAAAAAGACTGATATGAAGTAACCTCTGTATAAATACTGTGTGCTTAATTTTTGTGGAGAAAAAAAAAAAAAAGAAATCCCTCTTTTAAAGCTTCAGATGTGCAAACCATCTTGTATAAATGCCCCATTAAAGCAAACATGTCTTCATGTTCTCTAGGGTAAGTTAAGTTATAACCAAGTTATGGCTATGTTAGAACTTTAAAAAGGTTAAATCAGAACAAATCAAAACCAATTCAATAGTTACTGTGACATAGTGATGGGAAATATCAAGGGACAGAATTGAGAGATGCTTTAAAGTAGGATGGCAAATATCAACATCAGGATCAGTTTTAGTTAAGTTACTGCCTACTGGTAAGTAGGGAGCAGTATACAGCACACAACAAAAAGTTCAGGATTTGTATTACATGATGAGGCACTTGATTTCCTTCATTAACTTATAAAGCTGAACAGGCTTCCTGTGGATTTTTCTGCATCAAAATAGACAATCAGCCACTAATGATTATAAACGGGTCAAGACGTGCAAGCTGAGAGGAAAAGAAGAGGGGTTATCTTTGTTTAATATAGCAGGGCTATAGGATCATAGGGGTACTAGATACATATAAAAGCAATCAGCATTTCTGTCAGCTGGTTTGTAGTATGCCTAAATATTCCTGTTTCCATAGATAGACATATTTAAAGGTTGTGGTTTCAGATTTAATTTTTGTTGTCTGTCTGAGAACTGAATCAAATGTAAAACTTGCATTGGTGTTTTATAAATTGATGGGTTTATACAAACCAACCATGGTCTGTATAGAAGAAACTGTATTCAAAACCTATATGTTTTTCATACTTGTTAAAGCACTATGCATATAATACAAGTGGATTCGTACCGAGCAGGAGTGAGGCTTTGTGTTGTGTCTGAAGCAATGGTCCATGTGCATGTAATAGTAATACTTTGTGGTGTCCTCTTCAGAAATATCTGTATGTAGTTGCTTGTTGGAGTAGTTGTGTTTCTTCCTGCATTTTTTTTTAGTGGATATAACATTAGATATTCAAAACCAGCTTTAGTAGCTGCAAAAAAGGGTAAGGTTTTCCAGTACATTAAAGTTCTCAGATATAAATGTCATTGGGGAATGTGAACTTTATAAATGTATTGTTGAGAAAAGACTTGTGATGTTTATTTCTGAGAGAGGGGGTTCTAGCCGGGCAGTTAAAATAGATGTGAAAATAGTACAGATCAAAAGCTGATAACTGTAATTAACCTCAAAATTGAAAAGCACTTAATCTTTAGCATGGCCCCATCATTAATGGGAGACTCTTCAGTGAATGGCAGCTGTTGTCTTGTCCTTGCCTTCCTATTCATCACTTTGAAATGAAAGCTAGGGGACCGTGAAGGTTCCCATCTGGATATTAGTCATGGTGTGGGTAGCAGAGGTGTGCTTTCTGTGACTCGTCCTACACTGTGTTGTGAAGCTCTCCTGAATGAAGCTGATGTAGGCTGGGTTTTGAGGTGTACTGCTCAGTTAAAATTCTGTTATAATCACAGCGAAGGAAAGCTGTGTTGTTGCATTAACACTACAGACAGTTATTTTCCTTAATCAGCTTTTAAGAAATTTTGAAGTGACATCTTGGGAAAAATGGCAGCATCAAAGCCTGTCTGTTTATCTGTACACCTCTCCAACAAAGCAAAGGGGGTATCTTCTTTTTAATTGATTAGTGAAGGGTGAAACCTGTGTTTCAGCTACCTGGTATTTGCTGGGTTTCTGTTATATTAGCATGGAATGTAGATTTTTTTTTCCTATGCTTTGTTTCCCATATAGGTTGCTAAGCATCAGTAAATGAATTCCCTATATGTGACTGCCTATGATTTGCTTACAGGAGAACATTAACATTGAAGTTGCATGCCTTGGTTGATGTTTGTTTACATTACTTTACATTTACATTACTAAGTGGTTTCTTTCAGAAAAGCAGGTAGTGCTGAGTATTGCAAAGCACAGATACTCTCAAGTTTCTCTCTCAAAACTTGAAACTCTATTTTGTGGTTTTTCCACCTGTTCTTTTAATAGCATGATAGACATTTGTCAGAGGCTTCAGTGTCAAAGATGAACAGATCTGGATCTTCCTCTGATCAGAGTGGAGAAGAATGCATCAAGAACTCTGCACACTATTAATACTTTTGAGAAAATGTTATTTAGTCAAGATAGATGTTCATCATGTATTGTTACCATAAGTTTTGAGTAAAGTGTTCTCTGCTTTGACTAAAGTGTTCTCTGCTTAATTCTGAAGCAGTTCAGTGGCAGCATGATTACAGTGGTTTATTGTATGACCGAAGAAAGCAATACTTACTGCAAATATAAAGGCATCCTTACAAATGCTTTCTGAATTGTTTAGTTTTCCTAAATAAGTAATCTTTAAAATAGTTTTGCAGCTGAAGGTCTTTTTTTTAATTTATTGTTTTGGGAGTCTTCATTTTTTGGGTGATATGGCTTAGTGCGAGGTGTCCCTGCCCATGGCAGGGGAGTTGGAACTGGTTGATCTTAAGGTCCTTTCCAACCCTAACTATTCTATGATTCTAAGATTTTTTCATTTTTGAGACTGTCATATGCATGACAGCTAGAAAGTGCAATCGCTGAATGTTATTCAGAGCACCATTATTATCGAGTTTGGGCACCTGGAGTTTGATTTTGGTTTGGGGTGGTTTTTTTGCAGATTACTCATATTCAGAAACTTTTCTTCTCAGAGTTCAAATATTTCACTTTCTATTAGGATTGGTATTTCTTTTTTTGTCCTTTTTTTTGTCACCAAATACTTTAATGAGTATGTGGGCAGCAAACTGATTGGTGTTCCAAGCTAAAAAAGTTACTGACATGCTACTTCTGTTAGTCTTCACTCTGAAGACCTTTATGTATGTTGTGGTTTAAGCTGTAAATCATGCAGCCCGCTCACTCACTTCTCCCTCTTTCTTCCTCCCCACTCTGAGGTGGGGGGAGGAGGGAGGAATGGGAGAAGAATCAAAAGAACGTAACTCCCACGGGTTGAGATAAGAACAGTCCAGTAACTGAGGTATAACACAAACCATTGCTGCTACCACCAATAATAGCAATGACCAGGGAAATACAAGGGAAGAGGATGCAACTGCTCACCACTCGATGACCGAGCCGTGAACTAAACTCTTCCGGGTTCCTGCCCCCAGTTTTTACATCCTGGACATAACCTACTGTGGTGTGGAATACCTCTTTGGTCAGTTTGGGTCAGGTGTTCCTGTCTCTGCTTCCTCCCAGGCTTACCCTCCTCCCTGGCAGAGCATGAGATTCAGAAAGCCCTTGGTCAGACCAAAACATTCTAAGTCGTAACTATAAACATCGGTGTTATCAGCACTGTTCCCAGGCTGAAAGTCGGAAACACAGCACTGCACCAGCTACTAAGGAGGAGAAAAAAATGACTGCTACTGCTGAACCCATGACAATGTATAAGGGCGTAACAGATGGGTAAGTCAACTGTAAGCGAAGGGGAGGGCTTGCTTGGTTGTTTTTTAGACATATTATTCAATTTTCTTATCTAAAATACTAATTACTTCAGACAGGAAATTAAGAGAGTAATGCTGTACAACAGAATTTGCCTATTAATTAGACAAAGCCAATTTAAACTTAACTAAAAAGATGGCTGATTTTATAACATGAAGGGAAGGTGCTGTTTGTAGTGGGTGGGTTTTTTGGATGCTTTTTTTTTCTTAAGCTACTTGGTGGGAGAAAAAAATATGCAGATCATGGTAGAAAAAAGGTCTCTGAAAAAGAGATTTCTATTCTACCAGTTTTGATACCTGTCTTTCAATTTGTTCTTCCTGCTCATGGCCACAAGGAAACCTGGAAAAATTCAGGTCTAAATCTTGTTTGGGATGTTTGTACAGATTGCTTAAATGTTTCATCCGGAGTTCATTTATTGAAAGGTGCAGTGTCTGGGTCAGTGAAGTTGCTTACATATCTGATTAATCAAAACAGAGTGGGGAGGGAGATCAGAAAAAGGAATACTATTTAATGAAATGCCAGTTTAGAGATCAAACTTAATTAAAACTAGCAAAACAAAAGAGTGTTTCCTATCTGAAAACTGTTGCAGCCAGCCGCATCACACAAGCCTACATCAGATTTTTGACCTCAATTAAAAATCTGAGACTTTTTAATAAGATGATTAGTTTTCATATTTTTGTTCAAGTGAACCTCCACTCTTGCACCAAACCAATACTTGATGCACCATTAGAGATGTTTGCAGTAGGACAGCAAGCTACAGAATTCTTCAGAGAATGTGCCGCTGTCCTACTGGTGGCAAGCGCAATACCCCACCACTATTTACCTTCGTTTTTAGCCATGTATGGAAAACTGCTTGCCCTTTAAGCAATTAAGAGCTTTCCCTTTATTACTTTGACTCCCAATGACGCTACTGCTTATGTGATTGCTTTCACCAGGAGGAAATCAGTGCCGATGATGGAAAATGAAATCCACTCATCCAACATCCTGCTCTGTCCCTCCAGTTCTCTTGTTTGCTGTGCTCAAGTCTTCCCAACAAAAAGCTAATGTGAAGTAGAGGGAGGGTTGGGTTTTTTGTTTGTGGTTTGTTTGGGATTTTTAATCCTCTATCTCAGATATTAGGGCTTTTTAAAATGCCATCTGATTCTTTCTTTTTCACTTTTGATATCCTTGACAAATACAAGTTATTCAAGACTGATGGACAGTTTTATGTAGAACTGTTGTGTTTTGAAAAGTTCTCATATAAATAGAGACACGAGAGCTTAAAACTAGATTGGGATGGCATTTATTTATATTAATTTTCAAAGTTTTAATCAATATAGAGCTCTCCAGAAAGCCAGAATAGAGCTATTGGTGACCATGGTGGGAGACTATAATCCATGTTCTGCCACCCTGCTTGCAAACAAGGTTGATCCTTGCCTTCACTGACTAATTTTCAATAGTTGAGGTATTTATTTTGTATCACTTACTTTACTAGTAGAAAAGAAGATAAATATTTTTAGGACCACAGGATGTTTATTAGCTAACTGCCTTTGCTAATAGTAATCAGGGTTGTGCGGGTATACAGTCACTTGGTAAGGTGAACATTTTGTCTCAAATCAGGTAAATGTAAAAGAAACACATGACTTTCTGTACATTTGGTGTGAAACAATCTGCCAAGTTGAGCTCTAGGGATTATATGATAACAAATCAGAGAACAATGCCTTCCCAGCATTGGTGAGTTTATCAGTCTGCTTTAGAGCATGAGAGATACAGTTCAGACTCTTCAATTTAGTAAACTGTGCATTTACTTACTGTGTAAAGCAACATACTTCTCAGAAAAGGCTCCTGTATAAGAAACTTGTATGTTGGGGTAAGTGTTGAAGTAGAAATAAAAGCTAATACTAGTTGTCTTTGAGACCACGTGCTGCTTTTCTGAGCTGTTTATGCCAATTCAGAGCTGATGGGGCCTGGCCAGGCCAAACCAGATGAGAAGTGCAGTTAGTTGGGTAGATGTAGGGAACTGGTACAGCTTTGCTCCTCGCAGCACCCAAACATTGTGCTGCACAGCAGTAGCAGATCTGAAGCGAACGTGGATGTTCTGGTGTGGCCTTGTACTTCATGGACTGCCTGAGAGCATTCCTGCTGCCTGAAAGGTGGATTTTCCCCTCCACAGTAAACGCTTTAAAAAATGAAAAACACAAGTTCTATATGAATGTAAATGGATAACTTCCTGGGTGAAGCTTATTCTCAGTACGTAGTTAATCAGTTTCTGGGCAAGCATAGGAAGGGAAAGACTTCCAAATTTGGGAGGGTGGGGAAATCATGAAATGGAATAACTTTTGTGAACAATAGAGTGATACATGCCCAAATACTTTCGTTGGGTTTGTTGTTTTGTTTTTTTTTCATTTACTAGTGTCTGAAGTACTGGTTTCCTTGATTCTTTCACAGAATATTTAATTAAAAATCTCCAAAATAATGTATTTAACTGGTAATTGTGTCTACCTTTAACCAGCACAAACTTAGTAAAGGAAATTGAGAAAGTTAATTTTATTCCTAAAACTCAGTTGAAAGTAATTTAAATGTTTGCTTTCTCTTTTTTTTTTCTTCAATTTAACATCTCAACGTAAAGATACTAATAGTGAACCTTTCTTTTAAGTATTCAAAATATCCAGCTATTTCACCAGTAACTTTTTTCAACAAGACATTTTTTGTTTCTCTCAGTATTCAGTGGAAAGGGAAGATTACTGCCAGAATAGCAAAGTATTTACATGATCCTCTGCAGGGATGAACGTGTTCTCTGCATGAATTATTTCTCTTAATAATTGCTATCATATTATGATCTCAGAATTAATTGCACCTTTAGGAAATATTTTAGCTGCCTTTGATTCATTCTGCTGTGTTGTTGGTTACCTTCTTTTCTTACTAAGTTAGTTTTCTCATGAAAATTAAACAGTATTTCTCCTTGCACTCCCCTTTCCTGCATCTCTTTTTTTCTTTTTTCCCTCACTTTTAGTTGCAAAACGTGACTGGTGCAGTTGCTGTTTTGAACCCCGCCCTTAGGGTTGCTAGGCAGAGGAACTTCGTTGCGTAAATAACCTGTTACTGAACAGGCTGCTGCAGCCCTAAACAGCGATCTAATGAGCAGCCAAGACTTAGAGGAAATAACTTATACCATTTACTGTTTGGAACCAGACCTTTTAAGCATAGAAAAAACCAAGCAGTAAATTTGCTTTGAAATAACAAAACAGCTAAAAAAGAAATCTTTGCCAGCAGGAGCTAGTTTAAAGCACTAATATCAATGTCTGAAAATAACTGTCAAAATAGTAAGTCCTGAAAACAAATTATAATGTCATGCACTGCAAATGCTTGACTGTTTTTTTGGTTGGTTGTTTTGTTTTGTGTTGGGGCTTCTTTTCAGGTTTGAGGTTTAGGGATGTGGATTTCGTTGGGTCCACCTCTGTCATCTGGGCTGGTTACTGAGTGACCTCAAATGAACCGCACAGATTTCATGAGATAGTTTCTGTTTTGTTCTGTGCAATAAATATTTGACTACAACAATTCAGATTGTGACATTCCAAATCAAACTGATTTCTTCATCCCTGTAAAGCAGTAAAGTATAACTTATCCAAAGTAGAAGCATGTGTATAAATACCTGAAATAGGGTTTGTAATGCGTTCTGACAAATAGTACTACAAATTTGGTTGGCAAAAGCTTTTGTGCATTTCAGCATGTACTGGAGATTATTGTCTGACCATCATTTTTTATTAGCACTGTCTTAAAGTTGGTAAACACTGAAAATATAGGAGAGAATTGTGAAGCTGCATGAGTGAAGGAAGAGAAGAAGAAAGCAGAGCCTGAATGGCTGTTGAGGTAGCGGGTATGAATTTCAGGTGAACAGACAGGTAGCCGTGGAAAAAACCCTAAGCAGGTACAAAACTATACAGAGGTTAAAGATGCAAAGTTAAGAGACAGTGTTAGGAGTATGTTTGCCATATCTGGTGACATTTCTGAGACTACATTTTTCGCTGATGTTAAACTTAAGGTCAGTTAAGAAAAGCTCTTCTGTTGGTTCTTTGGATTTTGGTCAGTGTCAGCTTTAGGGTTTAGCTTTAGGTAGATAAAGTGGGCAGTTACTCTACCATTTGGCTGGTGGAAGCAGCAGGCAACTCCGGAAGGACCTGCTTTGGTTGTGCCTTTCCTTTGTCTGTGGCTTTTCCTGAACAGTGGTTCAAGGACTGCAAGATGAGCAGGCAGCAGGTCTTTGCCTCATACTGCCCAGCTGGGCATAGGCTGCTTTCTGCTGTTCTCACCCACTGAGGGGCCAGAAAAGACCAGGCAGCCCTGGGTGGCTTTTCTCAGAAGCAGTCTGTAACACCCTTATCTCCCCCAACAGCATGAGAGCATGCCTGCTTCCCCATCTCAGCCTTACCGCTTCCCCCTTCTTCTTCCTCTCCAGTCCCCACTGCAACTTCACATCTGCTGTTGCGCTGCTTTGCAAAGCAGCTGCTGGGCTTGCTGGGCTAAGGGCCTCTGCTTCTGGAAATTACACCGTCTGGCCGTATTCCAGAATGCAGTATATGGAGTTTATATTTAGATCACCATGTATCTGGCATCTGGACCTTATTTATCTGTGTGCTTGATGAGATGTGGTTTGGGCACTTTCTTTTGTGGATGATACTCTATGCGATGTTCTCAGTTGTCACAGCAAAAGATGTTCCATAAAAATAATTGTTCTTTCTGTAGAGCTGCTGTTTCTGTTGGCTGCATGTGAGTTGCCTTTCATTACTGGTACCTATTAGAAATACTAAACAACAGAGAGGGCTGGTAAAGAACATTTTGCCCTTGTAATTAGATCAGTTCTGACCATCTGCAGGTATGGGCTAGTGCATGACAGGTCCAGCAGTAGTAAGTATTCTGATATTATATTGTAGTACGTATTTCAAGTTTCTCTCAGTAAGGCTGAGTTTTGGGATGGGGTGGTTGTTTTGTTTTGTGTAAAGGAATCTTTGTGATAGTTTAAGGTGCCCTAACCATACTGTGAAACAAATGATGGTCCTAAATGAGTACACAAAGTAACATACTGCAGGAAGGCCAACAGAGGGTGCTGGAGTGATGCAGCTTTTGCATTCAGTAGCTTTTTTCGTTTTCTGGAGAACAATTTTAACAAACCTCCTTATTTGGGGATGTCGTGCTGTACAGCTGTGGAGTTAGTGCATTGTTTGTGCTTTTAATGGAATAATTTTCATACTTTTAAATATTATTTTGTGTTATGAAGATTATTTCAGACATGCCCGTTCAGCAATAACATGTAAAAGAACAATGTGTACCTACTTAGGCCATTTGTTAATTTTTTTGTTACTTCTAAAAAGAGATACAAATGAGAATCCGGACTTTTTCAGAAGAAAAAGTTGGGCACGTTGGAAGTAGCACTCATCTCTGTGACTTACACATGTTGCATTGCACATATTGTGAGACTGATGTAACAATGCACTGATATGTGAAAGTCATGGTTTGGTGTAAATACCTTTGTAGAAATAACACACTTACCATGAAATGTCTCAAGGAGGATTGTTAAAAAGTTAGATAGCATATAATAAATCATTGTGCAACATTCCACAATTTAATGATATCCATGCTGTACTTTAATTCATGTTCCTTACTTTTATCCTTGTTCAGGTTCTGGTTTATGCTCTGTTTGTAGAGGAAACTGCCCTTTATATACATGACTGAAAGGGTAGTGTGTCAACGCATGGTTGTAATGTTTGGCTGGAGACTGCTTGATTCAACTTGCTCCTGTTCTTTAAAGTATGTCCATGAAAGTCAGTATTTACAGTGTTGCCTCAGAGTCTGTTATGGAAAGTACTCCCTTACTCTCCTCCTGACCCTCCTCCTCCCCAAAAGCAAAGGGTAGTGACTTCAGGCTACCAGAGACTGGAGAGTGCAATTTATCACATGAATATGCAAAACCAGGCAATTGCGTTTAAAGTGCACTCTCTCCTTACTGCACAGATGTAATGTATGACAGACTAAATCCACTTGATTATATTGATGATGATAACATGAAGTATTCTGTGTTATTGGGATTTTCTTTGATAAGTCTCAAACTTGATAACCCATTTTTGTCCAGAAACCATGTACATCTCTGGCACCATCTTTCAGACAAGAATGGACTTCTCGGCATGAGATGAGGAACTGGAGTAGTTTCATGAACCCTTCAGATCTGCTGTCTGCCACTTCTTATTTTCCAACGCCCAAAAGTGTCTGAAACAAAAGGGGACCTTAACTTTAAAATCTGGAGTCTGGCATATAACAAAACACCCATGGTTACAGAAAGTGTAAAGGAGCAGATCTGAGCTGTGACTGCCCTGTCTAGCTCAGTGTCTTTTGACTCAGATGCCACAGTTATAGTTCTGTTAATGTTCAGGAAACCTGAACTCTTGCATAAACAAGCAAGAAGAGAATTGTCCAATCTTACAGTAGCACTTCTCAAAGTGTGTGTAGAACTGCCATTGTGTTTTTATGGAAAACAGCTGGAAAGGGCTATCCAGAGAGAAAAAAGCACTGGAGAGAAACAGAAATATATTAGCCTTTAATAATACACAGTGAAGTGGTGAATGTGGTCCCTGTTAAGAGACGAGTGGGGAGAGAAATCAGGGTTGAAAAACACCACCTTATGAGATAGCAGAAAACTGAGTATCATTTGCTAATATCAAACACTCAATTGATCTTTTAATTAAGTGCCATGTCAAACACTTCATGGGGCTGAACAGGTCAAGTAATGTTGGACTTGGGAGTGTCCTGTTTGCTGCGGTGTGTCTGGAGTATTCAGATTCATGCATGCTGTTCACTAGACTGCTCTGACAGCACTGCAGCAGTCCAGACAGATTTGTGACTGTCCTTGGAGGTATTCAATGCTTTGGTTGGACAATGCCCTGAGCAATTACATCTTGTACTCAAGTTAGCAAACAAGGTGTCTTACTGATGTCATAGGTCTGTGTAGCAGCATCATTTCCTGAGCTCGCAGAGAACATTTAAACTGTCTCGTGGTAACAAAATTCAAGTTGGATTTTAGAATCCAGCATTATGGGCCTCTGGGTGTTATCCATCATGGAATGGTGCTCTCTCTCTTAAGTGCAATACCCACTTCTGCTGCTAGTGGTTTTGAACACAGACGTGATTTGAACGCAAACATGGTGCTAGTGGCAGTATCGGCTTCAAAACCTTTTTGTATGTTTGCATCTACTTGAAACTCTGAACTTCTTTTCTATCACTATCTTTTGAAACAGCATTAAAACCTACGGCACACTAGCATGGCATATGAGCATGTTACTCAGAGGAATGGCATGAGAGACAACTTTATGCTCCTTTGGTACCATGACGAGGGAATCCCAGACATAAACCTGATATGCAATAAGAACCACGCTTTTGGTCCTGCAGTCCAAAAGCCATCTCTGTTGGTATTTTGGGGGGGCTCGGAATATTTCAGCCAGTCTAAGTGAGGAAGTGTTGCACTGCTAGCTTTGTGCCACTTACATATAGCATAAGAGCAAGTGTACATATCCTGTCTCAAAGAATGGTTATGGCTGAGTAACTTCTGGTTTTGAGCCTGCAGCTGTTATTAGACTGAATTAAAAAACAATGTTTCCTGTTCCAATAGGGACCTTGCAGTTATGTCCGAATAGTAAAAGTAGATTCCTACTCTCAGCATTTTTATTTTCCAGAGGCACCACTGTTCACTGCTGCTGAAGGAATTGCAGCATAATTCAATTTCTACTGTGGCTTATAGTTTCTAACCAGGAATCTACCAAAAATAAAACCAGATCTAGTACATATTGTCAATGTAAAGACAAGTTGTCATTTAAAAAATTTACAGCATTTGCATATAAAATTTTCCCACTTGTTTTATGTCTCTATCGAAGAACACAAATTCCTGGTAAGAAAGTATGGAATAATTCTTTTAACAGCTTCTATTATGAAATTTTTGGTAGATAAATACATTTTTTAAGGTCATGTTTTAAGACTTGGAGTTTTTGTTTAATCTTTTCTTTAATCTGAGAGCAGCAATATATTAATGTTGTCCAGGTGACCAAAGGTTAAGATGACTGTTATTTTCCCTAGGTAGCTGTGATGGCTCACAATGCAAAACAGTGATCTCCAGGAAGTAAGCAAGATAGCATCCAGACTGCTTGCAGTTAACCCATCTCTGCCTGAACTAGAAAAATATTTATGAAGATTATATTGCAAAATTAAAGCATTGAGAGAGATCACTGCTGGCAACTGTCACTTTAGGGAAAGGTAAGATTTTGCATTAATTACCTAGTTATTACTGAATTACATGAGATTTTCCTGTTAGAATAATATTGAATTTTATGTATGAATGCATTTCTTTGTCGAATAAATGTGGCAACTGTTATCCTTTTCTTCATAAAGAGTCTTTTGCATAGGTGAGAAATATAAAACAGGCATACTGGGATTTGGAAGCTCATGTTTAGGTAGTTCTAACTAAAGAGGATTGTGTCCCTGAAATTAAAAATTTGGCAGTGACAGGTTTTGGCTTCTTGTTGCTTCAGAGTAAGTATGACTTACAAAGCTATATTAAGACCACCACATGTGACATGAGATTATGCACATACTGTATTAGAAGTATTTATGGACTCTTTGTTAGTTAAAGCTGGAAAACCATTACCAGGAGCTGAAGAAAGTTGTGGGTTTAAACTAATCTGATACAGTGCAAGTGTTTAGCTAAAGCCTTCCAGGGATGGAAATTCCTTACAGAAGCAGTTGGCTATATTTGGTTTTGTAAATGTTGAAATGTGTTTGAATAAAAGATGAATAAGCATTTTGCATGTTTACTGAATAAGTATCTGAAATAACTGCAATTGCTACTGTGCATCTATATCTCAGGGAACAGGGGGAAAAATAGAGAACAACATAAGTAGAAACTCAGTAGTGTCCCTCTCTTGAAGAAAACAAAGCCTTTTTCCCTACTAAAAAGGTCAGATGGATTTTTAACGTATTATTGATTAGCTGTAGTTTGTGCTTATGTCATATAAAAATAAGATTTCTTGCAGTCAATTAATTTTGCCCTATAACTGGCTGTAAATCACACCAAATTGTATTGTTAGCAGCATTTCTCCTAGAGTACTGGCTTCCATAGTGCTTCCACTTCTACTCCACTGGACAGTTAAATATTCCTTTTGCTTTTAAAGAGCAGTATGTGCAGCTTCTTGATAGGGTCAGACTTTTCAATTTGAGTAGTGATTTTTATGTTCTTTGCTGTTTGCTTCAATAGAGATTTTTCTGTTTCAGCTTCTCTAGATTTCTGAATGATGGTTTTCAGTACATGGGACCAATTATTATACTACTATTTATTATTCAGTGCCTATTTATTTTCATGGTTTGTTTTTTTTTTATCCAGGACAGTGCAGATGAAAACAAGTAGAAGGATGTATATATGCTGTAGCTTACAGAGATCTGTAAATGTGTGATATGTATTCAAGAACTATTATGAAGATGGTGATTGCCTAGAGTTCTGTGCAGCAGAGCTGTGTATGTGCATGCTGACATGAAAAGAGCTCCATAGGGCTGAGTCTGTGTCCTGGGTTCAGCAGTAGTAGTCATTTTTTAGTCCTTCTTAGTAGCTGGTGCAGTGCTGTGTTTCTGACTTTCAACTTGGGAACAGCGTTGATAACACCGATGCTGTTAGCTGCTGCTCAGTAATATTTACTCTGACCAAGGACTTTCTGAGTCTCATGCTCTGCCAGGGAGGAGGGGAAGCCAGGAGGAAGCAGAGACAGGACACCTGACCCAAACTGGCCAAAGAGGTATTCCATACCACAGCACGTTGTGCCCACTCTATAAACTGGGGGCAGTTACCTGGAAAGGTTAGACCACTGCTGGGTCAGGCTGGGTGTTGGTCGGCAGGTGGTGAGCAGTTGTATTCTCTTCCCTTGTTATTTCCCTTATCATTATTATTATTGGTGGCAGCAGCAGTGGTTTGTGTTATACCTTAGTTACTGGACTGTTCATATCTCAACCCGTGGGAGTGACATTCTTTTGAATGGAAAGGGAGTGGGGAGGGAGAAAGGAGGGGGGAGTAAGCGAATGGCTGCGTGGTACTGAGTTACCAGCTGGGCTTAAACCATGACAGCCTGTAAGTTCAGTTTGACTTGTGGTAGGACTCTGGGACACACCTCTGCAGCAGCATGTGACATTTCAACTTGGTTTATCATTGGAACATGCTGAAATTCTTGTGTCAGTCACTGGACGGTGTAAGGGAGACATCTACCCCATATAAAATAATGCAGCCACAGGAGTCTAGAGCACGGTCACTGGTGCTCTAGACACAAGATTGAGCACGTTTCATTGTGCCACGTGAGCCAGGAGGGAATGCATGACGACACTGGTCTGGAAAAGTACAACTATATGTAATTACAGGCTCTAAGCTGGGAAATGAGAGCTGTTTCCTAGACTACCTTGTGACTGTAATTCTAGGACCTCCAATGTCCTGGTTAAACAAACTCAGAAAATATTAGATTTGACCACTTTGGGCTAGTTCACCTGTTCTACTGTGCCTTCTAACAGCTGGTTATACTAACTCTTCTCCTTCACAAAACAGTTGAAGGAAATTCAGTCTCTCAACATTTAAGCTAATGGCTTCTGAATGAAAATGGTATCTCATGGCAGCAGGCTTCCCACTCCAATGAATACGAATTTGGCATATTAGCAGGTGTCTTGTAAATGTCCTTGAACTCAGAGCAGGATATACATGATTATGCAAATATATTCATGGACCTTTATTTTCTATAAAGGAGATGAGACTAACTGACATGATGTGCTCTTGTGAAATCTCTTGCCTTTTACAGTTTGATTTAGTTCCATCTAACTAGGAAAGTGTTGGGTTTTAATTTCACTGGTGGTGTGTCAGAAAAATTAGCAGTACTAAAGTCTGATGGCTGTGGGACCTATTATCTTTCCACAGACCCTCTTAGGTTTTGGAGGATGAAATTGCTGACATTGCAAGACAATGCTGTCTGTTGCTACTCATAAACATAACTGCCTTATTTATTTTTATTTATTCTACTGCTGCACTATAAATTTATGCTCTTTGATTTATTTGGTGTGATGATACTTTAGTGGTATATTTGTCCAGCTCTAGATTGAACTAAGTCAATTCTGTGCCTTGGACTTTTGTAAATTAAGAATGAAAACTCTCTATTTAGACCCACCAAGGCATGTGACAAGCTATCTAGTGGCAATCTAGGAATGCAATTAAATGTGTTTAATTATGCGCTTCATTTACTAGGTTAGAATTTTAAAATTTTGAAAGGTGGAAATCTCACAGGACATGAAAAATCAACCATTTTATTTTTAGCGCTTTGACTTCATTTTTCAAAGTGAGAAACTCCATCATTTCTTCACTTAGTTAATTGTGAAGCCTGTGTAGCCTTATGAAGGTCCTAATTTTTACTGAAGTTGTGATAGCAAGCATTAATTTATTGACTGTGAAAGAAAAGTGCAGATCCCAGCAGCTACACATTCAGGAAATTGCTCTCCATTTCAGTCTCTCTTTTTGGAGAGAATTAAGCCTGGCTGTGTGGAAGAGTCTAACTCTATAATTGCCTAAACTATGTGCATATGTACATTGATTATAGTGCTTCACAAGATAGTGGATGAGATATTTAAACAGGTTGGACTGATACAGGGGAATAAATGAGAGCCAGGTGTCCAAGAACTGAACTGGAGCATGAATAGACCAGTAGGAAGGACTAAAAATAGATTTGTTTTGTTATTTTTAGAAATTCCTGCTGCTTGCATAAAAATCACTGAAATGAAAAGGTCCTGTACCTTTCATGTACAATGCTCAGTACGTTTCAAACACTCATTTTAATCTACTGCAGAGATCCAAATAAAGACTGAAACTTGGAATTTGGGGAAAGCAATGTATTTTTTTTTTGTAATTAGAAGTATCAGTGTTCTAGCTTGAAATCTGCTCTGGGAAGCAGATCAGCATCATTCATCATGTTGTAACCAAGAGTACTGATATTGACTTGAAGAAGGTAATAACTTTTTTAGGGCTGATAAACATTATTTAATATTGCCTAAGAGTGGATTTTGGTTTTCTTTTCATGTGAAGGTACTGTAATAGTTCATGAAAGGAGTTTTTCAATATTAATACTGGAAGAGTCCTTCAGAATCTTATATTGATGTGTGTTTAAATAATTTGGGGTTTGCTTGTACATTTTTACTTCCTTAAAAAAAGGTGTGTGGGGGGGGGAGGGAGCAGGGAATAAAATGCAGGAGACCTGCATTGGTATTAAAGAAAATATTTTTTGTGTAGGAGTGCATAGCATGTAAGATATCACAAAATAGGCAGCAATTCTTCCTGGAACAGCAAATCCTTTAAAAAAAATCACAAGATGAACAACCATGTCACAGAAAGTATGCCGCTATTTCCAAAGTAAATATTTTACCAAATAGAATTTTGATACAACGAACAAGATGTACAAGGAACAGGATGTGATACATACCCGGTACAACATTTTAAACACATTTTAAACTTCCTGGCTTTTTCTTTGCTTATATTTAGATAAAGCTGAAATGGTTTCACTCTGTGGTATTTGCTTTGATTAAAACAGATAACATTTTTCCCATATAGGTGGCTGATTTGGGGGCTTTTTAAAGGTATAAGCAATTTTTACGTGTATGTGTTTCTCCACATAGTACAATAAGGGCAAATCTTTCATTCTCCATTCCACCCCTATGGAGAACTGAGCTAAAAAGACCGAAGATACAGATATACTACTTTTTCTTTCAGTGCTGATGTGCTATTTTGGAATATGGGCTGACCTACTTTCTATGTTTCCAGAAAGTGACATGAAAAATCTTAGCTCAGGTTGCAGAAAGATTTGGATTTATTTTCCAGTGGATTTTTGTGCATCCTTTCACACAGATATGCACACACACATGTTGGCTAATGTGGGGATCGATGTATATGGTAGCAAATCAAGTTTGCCAGTTTTGCTACAATTTCAACAGTAACAGCGGCGGAGATCTGCTGCCAGACACCTGCCTTTAGAGGATTTGACAGGAAGATGTTTCTAGTCTAGTAGTGACATTATCCAGGGCTACATGGTGAGAGAGAAAGCTTTATGTTCCCAATTTTGAATAAATTTGATACCTAAGTAGAAACATCAAAGATTCCTGTAAGAATCTCATTACTACATTTTTTCCAGTTTCTTCATCATTGTCTTAGAGACTCGAAGATAAACCTTCTTTGAATAATTTACTTTGACTTCCTATTCAGCACTCTGACTATCAAAGAATGTTCAGCCCATTAATTTGCCATTTCCAATTAAAATAATGGAACATAGAGCTTGGGAATTGTATTAACAAATTAGGAGAGAACAAATCTTGAGAGATGAAGACCTACTCCTGCCCTTTGCTTAGAGCAGAAAAAAAAACCATCAGTCCTGATAACCCTGCTCTCACATGCGGACTCTTCCCCAGCAGAGCAGCTCTGCTGGTGGAAGGAAATCCTTTTTAATTTATTGTGCTTCACTCATGATGACCATAGTGCAGGAGGTCTTGGTGTGGCATTCCTCTCATCTAACCTGTGAGAGCGTAGAAAGGTTAAGTATCTGTAAGGCTTGGTAGAAGTTCACAATTAAGGGAAAAAGACAGTTTCCTCTATCCTCAGTTGGGGGAGATATTCCTGTTCACTTTCCCATAAGAAGCAGCTGTGTCCTGATTGTCATAGTTGAGAAACATATGTGGAGATTTCATTTCCGCTGAAACATGATCCGAACCCATTTCTCTGTGTGTTCCAATCTGTGTAAGAACCAATGGGATCTCAGATTATTTAGTTCCTGTTGGGACTCCTTATTAGTTTTCACCCTCCCCAAAGTATTTATTACACTTGCACACTATGCTGAAAGAGCTGTTGCCCTCATAATCTGTTGTTTGGAGTCAACACTTGGAAGGACAGCCCCAAATAATTTTCTCCACCTAAGAAAGATAGAAATGATATGACCAGCAGTGTAAAACACCATGAGTAGGTCTGATCCTTGCTATCACACTTCTTCACTTTTAGCTGAAAATTGTTCTCACATACCATTGCTTTATCAGCTACATTCATAGTGCTAACATGACAGTAGTACTTAACTGTAAGGGTAATGACTCCTAACAAAAATTGATTGAAGGACTTATCTTACCAATACATGTCTTCCTGAAAATAATTGGTTTGTATATAGCATTACTGCTTTCTCTTGGATGCTTGCATAATTACAGAAGTGTTCAGGAATGTACTTTTCATTTTTGCCTGGCCTAGAGACTGGTAACAACTTGACTTTCCCAGAGATAAGCCAGATCATGGCATTCCATGCTATCACAGCCATTAGTTCTTTGAATTCCTTTTGAAACTAATCTGAAATGTCAGGAAATTATCGTTTGTTTGAGCTGCGTGAGGGCTGCATGGTCTTTGAGTATCTTTAAATCTTGATTAATTTCAGGATTATCATCCTGAGTCTTGAAAGACCTAAATGCCATACAGTCCAGCTGAATAATTTATTGCTCCTCAATATTTTGCAGCTCATCTTAATTTGGGGTTATAAAGCCTGAAACTGAACTTGCCAGGAGGACAGTGGTGTTCATGGACCTCCCCGGACTGTGGAATGAATCACTGGAAGAGTTCAGTGGGAGTCTCTCACTATGTTTTGGGAATGTTGCAGGACTTGCCTCCTTTGGCAAGCTTTTTTCTCTCTAACTAAGCTCTTAATTGACTTTGCATGAAATAAATTCCCCAGTTTTGAAGCCCTGTATAGAGATAACAGTAGAAGACAGTAAGGAGTGAAAGGGTGTTTCTTTTTCTTGAGAAAGTGAGTATATGTGTTGATTAATGTTCACAGTCAGTGGGCAAACAGGTGTCTTAAAAATGTACTTGCTACAGTGAGCATCTGACTTAAACTAGGTTATCACATAGTTTCATTTAACACTACCACTACATTTTCTCAGTTGTTTTCATACTTGTTACTAGTCAGAATAAGGTTGTGTCCTGTTGGTTCAACATTTGCCAGTTGTGCTGCTGACACTCCGAAAAGTAGCTCTACTTTTCTGTTCTGTTGTTGCAAGAGTGATTTTTATTTCTTATTTTCATTGTGTACAATAGTATATATTTTTTTTTGTGTTTATCTGGTGAGCCTTGGGCCTTTGCAGCTGTGCACAGGGACACACTTTCAGCAACACAATGCCTAAAGGGAGCATCTGTGAAACACATGGTGTCTTTTATCATTTTGCCTGTATGAGGGTGCTTGCAAAGGAAACACAACTACTGTCTTCTGCTAATACTGTTTTGAATTCATCTACTACCATTCTTGCAAAGTAACTATTGTCACATTAGTCTAAATCGTCGTTAACTCAGGCCAGTACATGGTCACAAAGAATCTCATGGAAATTTTTAAATGTTTTTCTAATTTGTTCTTGTTCTGTTGTATTAATAACAGCTGTGATCACTGAGCATCCTAATCTGAATAGTCATAGGAAATTGAATAATCAGTATACATCTGTATAGTTTTATTAGCCACATTTAAAAGGAGATAAATAAATACAGATATAAAGTGCACAGGCACATTCCTTTAAATCTAACATTGGTATGCAGGCTATATAAATTATGTCGGGTTTGTAGCAGTGTAATACAGCATGATGTTTTTCCAGTCCTGTCCAAGAACAATGTTTCAGGCATGATTTGGATGCCATCTTGTCATGCAGCTGATGCTTTAAAAGGTCAGGGGAAAATAATCAGTGAAATTGGAAGCTTTTAATATCGTTGTTTTAAAAGGTGGTGCTTCTTAACTAGTTGAGTTATCACATATCTTCAGGAAATGAGGTAAAGAGAACCCCAAAATATCTCTGGCTTTAAGTAAGTCTGTACAGGGAATCTAATTCTTCCTCTCATGTTTTGTGGGTTTTTTCTCCTGTCTCAGTCTCTAAGCACCAGGAATTTTTCACTTACCTTAGAGCTTGCTTTAGGGTTCAGCCCCTGCCTGTGCTTGCCAAGCAGTGCTTTCTGTTGCTCAAGGCAGCGCTTTCTGTCAGTTACTTGCAGTTGGCCACTACTTCTTGTGGTTTGGAGACCCTGAGTTTCCTCACATCCTTTCCTTTTCCCTATATTTTTATATGTGTACTGGCTGTCATCTTTTATCTCTGTGTGTAGGGAAAAATAAAATTTACATTTAACATTTGGGTAGCTCTTCCTTTCCTTGCTTTCTGTCTTTATTTCCACGATAATGTATGAGGACCTCCGCACTGCTTCTAAATCCACATTTATGAACTTGTGTAGAGAAACTTTCTCTCAGCTGCTTTCGTTTTACCCTGGAAGTACTTTTCGTACTGCAGATGGGAGAAGAAGAGGGGGAGGTATGCAAGAGAGAGAGAGAGATTCTATTTGCAATTTGGAGTTCAAATTCAGGAGCACGAGCAAAGCATGAGTAATCACTTTAACTAGTTAAGATGCATTTGATAAGAGAGGTTACAGAACATTGTGGTAAGCCTATACATAGAAAAATGCTTATTTTATGGGAAGTATCCTACTGCATGGTAGTGTTAGATTCAATAAGTGGACCTTATCATTACTGTTCAAATGCAGAACAAGTATAGTGAAATCCAGAAGTTTAATACTGTGCAATTAAATATTCCAGTATCTGAAGGGGGCCTATAGGGATGCTGGGGAGGGACTCTTCATTAGGGACTGTAGTGATAGGACAAGGGGTAACGGGTTCAAACTTAAACAGGGGAAGTTTAGATTGGATATAAGGAGGAAGAAATTCTTTACTGTGAGGGTGGTGAGGCACTGGAATGCGTTGCCCAGGGAAGTTGTGAATGCTCCATCGCTGACAGTATTCAAGGCCAGGTTGGACAGAGCCTTGGGTGACATGGTTTAGTGTGAGGTGTCCCTGCCCATGGCAGGGGGGTTGGAACTAGATGATCTTAAGGTCCTTTCTAACCCTAACTATTCTATGATTCTATGATTCTATGTACAAAGCAGTTGTGTTGTACTTGTGTCTGAAGGTTTTAAATATAATTTACACATCCATGATTTATGACCTTACAGCAATGTCATGCTGGTTCTTGTATATCGTTGACTTCTGTAGCAGAAGCTAAAACTCATGTCCTCAGGGTTGTGCCTCAATCAGACATTCAAAGTAGCTGGTAAGTATGTGCTCTGGTGGTTCTAGATCTCTGGCCTCAGGTGGAAAATCGTCATTTTCCTATTGTTTGGTCTCACTCTTTTGTAAATACTTCTGAGAAAGCTGAAGAACAGCCAAGGGTATAGAGAGCAAATCGAATATTTCCCTAATACGAGAGAGAGAATAAAATTAAGTCAAAGTGTACATAAAGCTGTATGTTACACTTCCCACAAAAGGGGATGCACTGAAACATGTCAGGCAAATAACTTTAAACCAACTTTTGTGTGCCAAACGTCAAACATATGCATGTTGTTCTGACTCCTCTGCTAGTGTGACAGCTAGCAAGGAGGATGGTTTGCTGACTGATGGAGAGGGAATGCATTTGCCATCTTAGATAAAAATTTAAGATGCTTTTGTAAAGACTGCTTTTGGCTCTGGGGAAAACTGAAGTATAGGCTCACACCTTGCCTGTTGTGTGCTCCTTTGGCCAATACTGTTACTTTAATAGATACCTTTATTATCGCTAGACGGTTTAGTGGGAGGTGTCCCTGCCCATGGCAGGGGGGTTGGAACTAGATGATCTTTCGTTAGGGTTGGAAAGGACCTTTTCTATGATTCTATGTTTCTATGAAACTGAGAGCACTACTTTAAAGAATCAGTTGAACAAAATTAGGTTATGTTCTCTCACTGATAGGGATCCATCTACATTTATTGTATTGTCATAAGTACTCTAGAATTATCCTAGATAAATGTGGCTTTCCTATTCAGTACAACATGCCATGCTTGAAAATGAAGTGGGCTTCTGGGAAGAGCATGGACAAGCTGGAAAGCTACAGGCATATAATCAAGCATACTCTGAGCTGATACTGAACAATAAAAATTTCTATGCTCCAATTCCTTTAATAGTAGTTACAAGTACACATATTTCTGAAAGCAGTTTGATTTGTACATCTGAATTCACATGTGGCAAAATTCAGATTCGTCTGTCTGGGGACTCCAGCAAACCATAGGCACTTTACCTGTTTGTTTGTCTTAAATGAAAAACTAAGATTCAAGCTATTCCGGGTTGTCTGGATTACTATACTTCGGAAAATAAGCAGGGTATCGGTGTTGAGGATCTAAGGAACAGTTTGTGCCAACATAAGGGCAGAGATGAAGCTAAGGCCTGTAGGAGGGTAGGCAGTAGGGCTTTCTGCTGTTCTGGAGCTCAGTCCCACTAGAGGCAGTAGTGTTCCCCATTTGAGAAAGGAAAATCATATTCTTGGGAGGCTCAAAAAAGTATGGTTTTGTAATCCCAAAACTACGAGCAAGTTAGAACTCCTTGGATTGCATGTAGGATCGTGACAGCCTTGATCAGAACTTAAATGGTGCTGGAGAGAAGGTGTCATGGTTTAAGCTGTAAATCACGCAGCCCGCTCACTCACTTCCCCTCTTTCTTCCCCTCCACTCTGAGGGGAGGGGGGGGGGGGGATGGGGAGAAGAATTGAAAGAATGTAACTCCCACGGGTTGAGATAAGAACAGTCCAGTAACTGAGGTATAACACAAATCACTGCTGCTACCACCAATAATAATAATGACCAGGGAAATACAAGGGAAGAGGATACAGCTGCTCACCACTCGATGACCGAGCCGTGAACTGAACTCTCCCGGGTTCCTGCCCCCTGTTTTTTACATCCTGGGCATGATGTGCTGTGGTATGGAATACCTCCTTGATCAGTCTGGGTCAGGTATCCTGTTTCTGCTTCTTCCTGGATTCCCCTCCTCCCTGGCAGAGCATAAGACTCAGAAAGTCCTTGGTCAGACCAAAACATTCTAAGCTGTAACTATAAACATTGGTGTTATCAGTGCTGTTCCCAGGCTAAAAGTCGAAAACACAGTGCTGCACCAGCTACTATGAAGGAGAAAAATGACTCCTGCTGCTGAACCCATGACAGTATCCACCCCTTATTCCATACCATTCGCGTCATGCTCAGATCTCATATTTTCAATACACCATCACGTATATACAGATATATATATACACATACACACACAGAGGGAGAGAGATCATCCCTCAGTGCAGGGACCAATCTCTACAAAGCTGCTGAGTCCATTCGGTCCATGACATCAAGCTCCATCTCCTGTAACAGTCCTTCAGAGCAGGGGAGGCTGTGTGCAGTGTTGGATCATTGCCTGCTGATGCTGATCGTTCCTTTACTGCAGAACTTGTCTGGTTTCATTAAAGTTCATTCTTTGTTGGGATGACAGTCAGAGGGCCAGTCACTGATGACTTGAAGACATCTAGTTGATGGGCTATAAAAGTATTACATAGCAGGCAACAGCATGCAATTGAGTTCGTTGGCTGTTCTCCCGTAAAATCTGCTTGAGGTACACATCAGACTTCCCTATCTTCCTGCATTGCCCACCAACTATAACCAGGTTCCTGAGCAAAAGCAATCCCACGAGTGGGTTTGCCTTTACCTGAAGCAGGAATAACCCAGACTGTCTTCCCCAGCAAATTTTTTATATGCACCACAGGAACTTTGTCCCCCTCCACAGTATGTAGAAGTTCTGACTGGGCTGGACCAGCTCTGTTGGCAGATCCTCTGGTGGTGACCAACCAGGTGGCCTTTGGTAAATGTGCATCCCAATGTTTGGAAGTCCCACCACCCATTGCTCTCAGTGTAGTTTTTAATAGCCCATTGTACCGTTCGATTTTCCCAGAGGCTGGTGCATGGTAGGGGATGTGATATTCCCATTCAATGCCATGCTGTTTGTCCCAAGTGTCTATCAGGCTGTCCCGGAAATGAGTCCCATTGTCTGACTCAATTCTCTCTGGTGTGCCGTGTCGCCACAAAATCTGTTTCTCAAGACCCAGGATAGTGTTTCGGGCAGTGGCGTGGGGCACAGCATGTGTTTCCAACCATCCGGTGGTTGCTTCCACCATGGTAAGCACATGATGCTTGCCTTGGCGGGTTGGTGGGAGTGTAATATAATCAATCTGCCAAGCCTCCACATATTTGTACTTCAGCCATCGTCCTCCATACCAAAGCGGCTTTAACCGTTTAGCCTGCTTAATTGCAGCACATGTTTCACAGTCATCAATAACCTGGGCAATAGTATCCATTGTTAAGTCCACCCCTTGATCACGAGCCCATCTGTATGTTGCATCTCTGCCCTGATGGCCTGAAGTGTCGTGGGCCCACCGGGCCAAAAATAATTCACCCTTATGTTGCCAATCTAAGTCCATCTGAGCCACTTCAATTTTAGCAGCTTGATCCACTTGTTGGTTGTTCTGGTGTTCCTCAGTAGCCCAACTCTTGGGTACATGAGCATCTACGTGGTGTACTTTGACCACCAGGTTTTGCACTCAGGCAGCGATGTCTTGCCACAGTGCAGCAGCCCAGATGGGTTTACCTCTGCATTGCCAGTTGCTCTGCTTCCATTGCTGCAACCACCCCCACAGGGCATTCGCCACCATCCATGAGTCAGCATAGAGATAAAGTACTGGCCACTTTTCTCGTTCAGCAATGTCCAAGGCCAGCTGGATGGCTTTCACTTCTGCAAACTGACTCGATTCACCCTCTCCTTCAGCAGTTTCTGCAACTTGTCGTTGAGGACTCCATATTGCTGCCTTCCATCTACGGTGCTTTCCCACAATGCGACAAGACCCATCGGTAAATAAGGCATATTGCTTTTCACTTTCTGACAGTTCATTATGTGGTGGGGCCTCTTCAGCACGCATCACTCCTTCCTCCTCTGGTGACCTTCCAGAATCTTTACCCTCTGGCCAGTCCATGATGACTTCTAGAATTCCCGGACAACTGGGATTTCCTCTTCAAGCTCATTGTGTAATTAATGCGGCCCACTCACTCCATGTAGCATCAGTTGCATGATGTGTAGAGGAGACCCTGCTTTTGATCATCCAGCCCAGAAAAGACAACCAGGGTGCCAGGAGGAGCTGTGCTTCAGTGCCAATCACTTCCGAAGCAGCTCAAACCCCTTCATAGGCTGCCAGTATCTCTTTTTCAGTTGGGGTGTAGCTGGCTTCAGATCCTCTGTATCCCTGACTCCAAAAGCCGAGGGGTCGACCTCAAGTCTCCCCTGGAGCTTTCTGCCAGAGGCTCCAGGTAGGACCGTTCTCTCCAGCTGCAGTGTACAGTACATTTTTAACATCTGGCCAGGTCCAGACTGGTCCGAGGGCTACTGCACGAACTATCTCACGTTTAATTTGCTCAAAGGCTTGTTGTTGCTCAGGGCCCCATTTAAAATCATTCTTCTTCTGGGACACATAATAGAGAGGGCTTACAATCAAACTGTAATTTGGGATGTGCATCCTCCAGAACCCCACAACATCCAAAACCGCTTATGTTTCCTATTGGTTGGTGGAGACATTGCTGTTGTCTTGTTGATCACATCTGTGGGGATCTGGCGGCTGTCCATCTTGCCATTTTATTCCCCAAAATTGAATCTCCTGTGCAGGTCCCTTGACCTTACTCCGTTTTATGGCAAAACCGGCTGTCAGCAGGATTTGGATTATTTTCCTCCCTTTCTCAAAGACTTCTTCTGCTGTATCACCCCACACAATGATGTCATCAATGTGTTACAGGTGTTCTGGAGCTTGCCCCTGTTCCAGTGCAGTCTGGATCAGTCCATGGCAGATGGTAGGGCTGTGTTTCCACCCCTGGGGCAGTCAGTTCCAAGTCTACTGGATTTGTATTTACATTTACAACTACTCACCACTCGACCGAGCCGTGAACTGAACTCTTCCGGGTTCTTGCCCCCAGTTTTTTATATCCTGGACATGACGTGCTGTGGCAGGGAATACTTCCTTGGTCAGTCTGGGTCAGGTGTCCTGTCTCTGCTTCCTCCTGGCTTCCCCTCCTCCCTGGCAGAGCATAAGACTCAGAAAGTCCTTGGTCAGACCAAAACACTCTAAGCTGTAACTATAAACGTCGGTGTTATCAGCGCTGTTCCCAGGCTGAAAGTCGAAAACACAGCACTGCACCAGTTACTATGAAGGAGAAAAATGACTCCTGCTGCTGAACTCATGACAGAAAGCAGTTTTAGATTCCTAAGATTTGGACACAAAGATTTAATTTGGATTCAAACTGAAGTGGAAGTTGAATGATTTGAATCTCGCCCTTATTTAGGAATATATGATAGAAAATGTAGAAGTAGTATCTAGAGTCAAAGCAGGATACACCTATTAAAAAGTTAAATATCTTTACCAGATTCAAAGACTGGTAATATTGTTACTTTCTTTCTGTTTATGTGGGTAGTGTTTGGGAACAATCAACCATTAGAATAATACTCCCAGGGAAGTGTTGGACTCCCCAGCGGTGCAGCAGTGGGACACTTTTAGGATTTGCTTGACAGGGTGCTGGGACATCTTGCCATCACCTAGCTAGGTCATGATTTGCCTAGAAATGTTGGAGCAGATGATCCTTGAGGTCCCTTCTAACCTTGTATTCTATGATTCCATGATAACATTCACCAGGTACTACCACAGTGTTTCAAGATCACATCCTTGCATCAAGTTGTAACACACATCCTGTTAAGACCTAAGGCAAGAATATTGAGGGAGGATATGATGGAATTTAAGTAATCATGCATTAAGGAAGCAGAGTGTGGCATTATAGGAGAATATGGGGGTTGGGAAAAGATGAGAAATGAAATCTTAAGAAGGACTCAAGGGGACTGCAGAGCTGAATTTTCTCTATTGCCTCCTTTTCAGTCTGGTACTTATTTCAACGTGTTTTCTGTTCATTTTTCTTTTGGTTTGATTTTTTTTTTTCGAATGTAGGAAAGACACATGAAACCTAATTTAGGTCTATTCCATTACACTGCATGGGACAGATTTACTGAAGGACAAAATAAGTTTTGGCTGCCTTTCTTGTTTCCTCTTCATTAGCAGAATTTCTTGTATCACCAGCAATACAGAGTGTTGGGCAAGGGACTGTTTCTGCCACAGGGCAGCCCAGTCTGTCTGCGTGGCATCTCATCCAGCACTGAATCAATGCAACTTTAATACATTGGAATTTTTAGTAGTCAATGTTACTGAAAGGCCATATACATATTTGCCCTTCCATGAAAAGCAGAATTTCCATTATCCTTTTGTTTTCTTGAAAAGGAAAGGAAGATGACTAGATTTCTTAAATCTCCATGATCACTTTGAACAGTTGCCTCTCTTAACAGCAAGTGTAGAATAAGCTCTTTGTAATTGATGGAAACTTTCATTAAAACGAACCTCTCTAAAAAGTACTTTCAAGCTCCAAAAGTTTTCAATTTTTTTTCTATATATGTAACACTTCCACAGAAGCCGAAATGCTTTCTTATTATCTCACAGATATGTGCTAACAAAATCTAATTTATGTAAAATAATCAACACTTAGTAGTGGTTTTAAATAGGAAAGTGTCTCTAAAATCTGCTTCCTTCATATCCATAGCTTGTTTGCAATATTCACTTTCTACACAGTATGCAGTAGGAAAAATGGGGACATCTTCCATGTTTTATTCAGGACTAATACAACACCCTATTAAATAAAATCCCTGCATAGCCTCTAGGTCTTTTACCACTGTACTCAGAGCATAGACCTACTGCCACAGATTGCAGTAGAATAATAACAAGCATGATTTTGTAATTGCATTTGTTACCATTGTGCAGATTCTGTCAAGTTCCACCCTCAGTCTTTGATCTTTGGAGGATGCTCAGCCTGTGAGCTGCCACCCGGGCAAAGCCGCATGTTCTGACAGTTCTGAGGCTGTATTCAAAGAGCCCTGTTGCCTGGCTATGCCTCTACACTCTACCTGGCCAGAAAATGCCTGTTTCCAGGGTTTGCACTGCTTTTCTGTTGGAGAAGGATTTGCTTTCAAGTCCTTGTGAAGATAAGGCTCTGACATCTATCATGTAATGAGAACATCAGCGTGAAGTGAAATTACTACAAATGTACATTAGCATATGAATTATTCTGCTTATGAAATACTGTGACATAAGTCAGCTTCCTCTCTTAATATGGGAAGTGTGCATTATGCATCAAACAGTAAGGGACTAATATTATCTTAGAAGCAGATTACAGCTTAAACCATGTATTTTCTTTGTTGTTAGCAAACAAAAACATGCCTACAAATTAAAGGTGCTTTTCTTTTTTCAGCTGAAAGACAGTGCAGTTGAAACACTCATACAAATCTCTTGTCAATATTCATCTACTAAAATCAGCATACTGGCATAGAAAGCAACACTGGGAAAGCTGTTCTTTCATCTTCATAAAGAAGATGAAGAAATCATCTTCTTCATGATTCATCTGTGTTTGCGGGAGGCAAGGAGCTGTCTGGGCTGAAAGCTTATTTCTGCTTTCCGTAATTCAATGTTATTTATCACAAATTAAAACTGTAAATGTAGTGCAGGATATGACTATCATCTAATACTCTGATTTAGCTTGCCTTAAGGTCAGGTGCAGTCTGGCAACTGAGTCCTAATTGCACTATTGGATGAGTCAAGTGTTTGCTACAAGGGTAGAAATTAACGTGAACCTAAAGTTCTCTCTTTGTTGTCTTTGGGAGTATGACCATGACTGGTTATTTGTTGACCTTTTCCTCTTATACACACTTCTGAAAAATGATGCTTGACTAAAGACACATATTTTGATCCTAAGGCAGTATCAAGTCCGGGCTCTTTTCTTGTAATAGCATTAGACTGGAAGAAATGGGTTGATTCAAGCAGAGAACATGTCAGATGTTCACATCCTATGGATTAAGAAAACCAGGTTATTCCAGAAAATTAAAGAAATAATTTTAGAGTAATGGTTGAAGTGTTTATTTTCCTCAGATTTTGATTCCCTGTTTTCTCTTGCATTAACTTTCTTATTTGAAATGTTAACCAGAAGAGGTTAGAAACTTTATAGCACAGATAAGTTTGCAGATCTGTGACTGTTCAGCTAGGTGTATGGGATGAGACCCAGGTAATGAATTCTTATGGGGGAAGAATGGAGAAAAAGTTTTCTAAACGGGTATGTGCTGTTAAACAGTCTCCTCTGAGCAAGCAGGTACCCAGGAATACTCAACTTGGTTGTTATCAACTTGATTTCTTTTAACACATTTGACACTTGTAAAGGTAACGTAGGTTTTTGCCATGGTTTGCTGTGCAGCCTCCCAGAATGGGGGCTAATGCAATGAGGAAGGAGGATATATGGGCCACAGGCAAGTAGCATGAGGCTTGATTGATTGAGTTATTGAGTTGGGCTGGTTTTAAAAATGTTAGTAAAGCTCAAACTTTCCTGCTGTTGCAGTTCCTCCAACATACATGGCTAAAAGGCTTCATCCTCCCTTGGAGGTAGTATGCACCATTCTTCTCTGGTACATATAGCATGGTAGGAAGGTCCATGAATCAATATACACTGGTATAGAAATTGCCAAACCAGACAGGAATTTATCATGGTATTGGATTTTTATTTCCATAATACAGATTTTCTGAGCCAGCCTGCACTGACTGACACTGAGAACACTTTTTAGGAAAACTCTTCTTATTTCTACTGTTGATAAGCACAAATATTTCCTCAGCTAACATGAGATTGACGGCTCTAATGCAGTCATAATAACACATGGCTTACTGCACATGAAATATAACAAGATTTGCTGCTGTATTATTAAACAAAAAGCTAATGATAATTCCTCTTGTGAGAAAACTTCATTTTCTGTGACCTGGACCGTACTGATTTTGTAGCCTCAAATCCGTATTTCTGCAGTAGACAGTATCATCCAAACACAAATCATTTATCAAATATCAATTTCCTTTAGCTTTTATTTACCAAACTTTAATAAAAAGAAATAGTAATAGAAACTGCAGACACTATAACTGGATAGTCTGCTGGAGGGAAGGGGTATGGTGTTCTGATTTAGCCTTTGACCATAATGCATAATTCTGATGCTGACCTTTCCAAATTGTAAGAAAGCCCTGAACTACACAGAACCTGCCTGAGAAGCCTGAAGCCTTATAAACCTTTGCCAGCCTGAAAATGTAGTGAAATTATAATCCCCATGCTTTATTTTTCATCATTTGAGTGTTCTCAGGATTCAGTTCTGAATGTAAGACAATTACTTTCTTGTAGTAATCTCCTCTGAAGGCTCTTGTGTACGCCATTGGCACGAATAATTACTCTTTTATCTTCTGTGCTCAAACTACTGTGATAATGACACTTATTTTTAGCAACCGTGTTGATTAGTCCTATTGTGTTGTAGTCTTGGTCTTTTACTCAATCACACTTTTGGATAAAAGGATTGACAAAGTTTAATTCCTTAAACTATGCTATATCCTTCTTAAAATAAAAAAAAAAAAAAAGAATTCTTCAGTCTCTGTTGTAATTTTCAGCGATGCACTTACTTTTCCGTAGTACTCCAACCATATGATACTAGATTTCCTTCTGTATTCCTGGGTGTATATGGTAGGAACCTTGTGATTAATTGCAATCAAGTTAAAAAGTTTATTTCCACCCGTCATGCTTCCTTTTTTTTTTCCCCTTGTTTTTTTTTTCCATCTATAAAGGTGCAAAGCTTCTGCCTCTAATTAGAAAAGAGAAGGTCTGAGGGGAATGTTGTTGCTGCAAATTCAGTGGAGAATAATCTTAATTTTTACTAAGAGTGCTCCTTCTTCCTTTCTTCCTGTGCTGAATCATAAAATCTTTTTTGAATGTTCAGCACATCTGCTCTATTTCTTTGGTCTTATCATTAATAATCATCTAAGTCCCTATTGCTCCATCATTTCCAGTTTTGTTCTTTGCATTGTCCTATAACTTATTCTGTAGTCATCTCACTTGGGAGTAGTCTTTTAATTTTTTACACGTATGTCTCAAAGATGAGAAGATGACCAACAGGAGCTACATAAACTGAATCACTTGAAGAGTTAGACTACTAAAATGGCACTCGGGCGCCTCACTCCAACAACTTTCAGACACTACCAGGACCCTCAGCTTCTCTTCTACTTCTGCATATTCCTTTACTTTAACAGCTTAAGATTTTCAGTTTTCAGAGCAAGTATTTCCCTGTCTTGATTTTTAGCTCTGAATGAATTTTCAGGTATGTGCTCTAGAGCAGATCCTACAAAAGGCAATTTAATGATGAGACATTTTGACAGATATTTTTCATCTGTCTTCTGCATTTCCACCTGAAGGCCACTTAGGGGTAAACTGTTCTTAGATTCCTGTGTACTGCAACTGGATCAGGGACTTGTGCCCTTGGCAAGTCTCCCCACATCTGAAAGTGTAATCACTAGCACACCTTTGAGTATCCCAGCGGCGATTTCTCCCATTGGAAATGTTCCACTTGGCATGAATATTCATTGGGCTGGAGAAGGTAAGATCCTATAGTGCAGCAATTGTATCACTCAGCTAGAATATGGGACAGTCACTTTCAAGTCACTCTTCTAATGAATATTTAAGTGTTTATGTGTGTTGGAGTAGTTTCAGCAGGAAAAGTTAAGAGCTATTTCCGGAATATCCTGTGGCTTGATGGCTAGCAATATTACTGAAGATGTTGAAGTTTTATTTAAATCTCCCTCAAATTTCAGCTTAAAGCTCCTCAAATGTCAATTCCTGCATTTGGTATTTATTTCATTGCCTTCACACATGGTTCAAATATATTTATATTTGCTCGGATTTAAGCACTTTCTGTTGTTTTGAAAAGCTTTCGATTCATTTGCTTTGGTTTAGTTGGTCTGTCAGGAATGGACTGAGTATTTTTGTGTTGCTCCAGTCAAAGCTGAAAAAGGAAGTGTAGTTGGAAAAGAAGGGGAAGCAAGGAAAGCTTCTCAGACCTGTTTGGGGTTTTTATTATTAAGTTGGGGGGGGGGGTAAAGATGATATCCAGAGATTCTACAGATTTGAAGGGCATGAAAGATGTATTTTGGCCTCTGATGATGAAGACCAGGGCCTAGAGGCATTTCTAAAAAGTACCTGAGAAATTTACACATAAAATTCCCTTTGGTTATAGCCTAATTCCCACTGCCTAACCTATTTTGGAGTCCAGTGGGATTTTCAGGAGGTTATTTCAGCATATGAACAGAGCTCATAATCCTTTGAATACTCAGCAAGACCAGAAATAATCAGTTTGCTATCTACAGTTAGTGTTGGTTTAAAACACTTTAGATCATCTGTTTGTTCTGAATGTGGGATATGATTTCTTGGTCCCGTGTATTCAAGATTGGATTCTTACATTCATAATTTCAACTCCCAGCCAAATGCAATCAAATTTCCAGCGGAAGAAATAAAAATCCAGCAATCTATTTGCATCCTTCTGCATTTCTAACACAATAAAATGCTTTAAAAGCTATATAGATATATATTAAGTCACATAATTTTTCCTCTTCCCTTCCAAAAGTATGTAGGTGAACCTTTTATTTCTTGTCAACAATAATAAAGTTTGTACTGAATTTCATGCAAAAACTATACTGGAAGCACCCAGCCTCTTGATCATCACACGAGCCACATAGTTGACCCTATCTTTAGGAAATTAAGTAAACCATTCATGTTTTAAGTGTTTTAAATGATTCAGAGAAATCAAGTTCTATCTTCAGGTGTTAAAATCAGTTTACCCTAGGTATCCATGGTTTAAACATTAGTTACTCTCACTTTGAATTACCAGCCTGCTTATTCACTTTGCCATATTAAAAAGTTACTGTTATTTAACAGCAAAATCTATGTAATGAAAAGATTTTTTTTTTTTTTACTTCTTTAATTTACTAATTCATTTTTATCTCATTTGTGGTAGGATTCAAGAAAGAAAATTAGCAGGTTCATAGAAAATGTTAGGATTTGTCCTTCTTTCTGAACATTTGAGGAAGTAAGATCATATCCTTGGGAGGCCCAAAATATTTCACTAGGATAACTGGAACAAAACAGGAACAGTATCTTGGCTTTTAGTTAAGTTGAAAATATACAGACTGTCTTTGGCATATGCATATTTAAATGAACTATTTTTATTAGTCAGCAGTTCCCTAAAGAGAAGGTCAGTCACACTGGCAGATATTTGATTCTCACCCCAGGAGGAAGGAACATTACTGCTTCTCGAGGAAAAAAACCCCGAAGTGATACTGTGGCCATAATGACCTTCGTGCTTTGGATGTTTTGGACTATTTATCAGTCTTTGAAATGTGGCGTTGTCAAAGGACAGGACTAAAACCCCAAATGTATACCATTCAGGTTGTACCTTTCCCCAGACAGGAACCTAGGCTGGGAACTGGGTTGGATTTTTGTTGGAGTTTTTTTGTTTTCTTGGGGCTGGGTTGGGTTTTTTTCTGTCACTCTGTTTTCTCTTTTTAAGGTTTAGCAATACTTGTTTAGCTTGCCAAGTTAATGAACTATTGATGGACTGATTGGAGAAGTGCTGTTGGTATAATGTAAACCACACTAGCCCTAGACAGTGCCTAATATTAAACTGTGTTTTCCACTTTGCACAGATTGTGCTGCAGAGCTCAGGTTTGTTGAACTTGCTACTCACCTGGAAAAGTTCGAAGGAATGATTTCAGCATGCCTCCTCCCTGTGCTGTTTCACTGGCGCAAGAAGGGGCCATGCAGTAACTCTACACCTGTCCAGCACACGCCTATCAACTGCTTAACTTCCCCAATGAGTGCCTTGTTGAGCGTGAAAACATCTGAGATAACTTGGGTCTGTAACCATTAGTCCAAATGCTTCTGGCTGTTCAGGTTGGATTTGAGCTGGGGTGGCTTTAACAGTGCTCAATAATGGCAGTTGATGACAGCAACTTGTACTCTAGGACTAAGAGTAAACTGAATTCCTGTAAGACTCATTGTAAATCAACAAGACGGAGAAGCCTACCACCAGACATCCTGCTAGAAAATGATTTGAAAGGAAAGTTTCAAAGAAATATCAGGAACATAGAGCCTATACATCCAAGGCGCTCTAAGAAAAGACCTTCTATATTTTCAGGTAGGAAATGCTATGTTAATAGTATGTTGGTGCAATATCTTTTAGCCTGTTAATGCTTGAAGGATTCAGTAGCTGATTCCAGTCAGAATTTATTCTGTTTAAAACCTAAGGCAGTCTTCACAGGTGTATTTAATTAAGTACATTTATGTTAAATTGTGTCAGCCATCAGAGTTAAAGTTATGGAAACAAAAAGAGAGGCTTTCTTCATAGTTCTGATTTCATGTTGCTTGCTTATGGGAATATTTTTTTTTTAATATTTAGCATTTAAAGATTAAAAACCATTTTTTTCTCTACAGCTTTAAGCTGCATTTTGCTTAACCCTACTTATAAGCAATGCAGTCAATAGTGGCAGTGTCTCTCTCTTGCTTCTCTCTTGCTTCTCTAATACTGTCTCTCATTGCCTTTCTGGGGGAGAATGGTTTGGGGATACACAGGCTTCTTCAGTATAGCTGATTTTTTTGTGTGCGTAGCCAGAAATTAGCATCATTAAATAGTTAAATGCATGCTTTGAATTCCTGGCTTGCACTGGAGCCTGTAATGTCTGGAGTTAATAATTCAGTTTAACTCTCTAGTTTTTAAGAAGTGGGAACAAGGTGTAAGAGTGGATTTCAGTCAAGCTAATGACAAGCCTGGGTTGTTTTTTTTATTACTACTATTATTTGAAATATACCTAAAAATAGGCAACAGATTAGCATGAGGACAAAGGATTTGTTGCAAAACAATCATGTCATCTTTGCTAAGAGGACTTAAAAGGTTTTACAGGGGGGAAGATCAATACCAGCTCATCCCTACTGAAAGTGTATTTTTGAGAGGCAGTCAGATGAAATGAAATCCTTTTATGTATCTCCATTTACAGATAAAAATGAGGATTTTTAAATTTTGGGGGAAATAGAATAGTCAAATAGATCTTTGTAGAGCTATGAAGTATATTCAAAAGTGTTATTTAAATATTAATATTACATTCCTAATGACAGCTAAACTTACATGGGTACCTTCTCATGAGCTGAAATACTGTTGGAGTTGGAGTACAGTGTTAAAAGATGACACGGGGCAGCACTTCTTATGTGGGATTTAGTGCCTCCATTATACCTTTGTTAAGGTATTTGAAATATTTCAACACCTTAGGAAATAAAGGGGTTTTTCCTTCTTCCTGTTCTACTTCACCAACTTAAAAGAATGCAAAAAGCCTTATCAGACCTAAAGTCATGCCCAAGGCTCCTGCGCTTCTCAGTGCCTGAACAGGCTCTTCCTGAGGTGGTCTGTTGGTAACTGTCACAGCACATTATTTTGAGCAGGATAGACCCTCTGTACCTTATTCTTTTTCAGTTGGTGCTTTTTGTCTTCTAGCTACATTTTCTGCTCCTTAGTTAATCCTGTGCTGGGTGGTTTTTTCTCCTGTAACTTTTCACTTCTTTTCCCTATACATCAACATTTTTGTTAAAAAAACCCCATGTTAAATCGCCTTGTGTTTGGTCTCCAGCACCCATACTCTGTTGTGCACACACAGATTTCTCCTTTATTTAGTAATAATTTTATTTATTTATTTATTTATCATACTGTTCTTCTTTCTCTCTGTTCTCTTTCCAACCTTCCGAATTACTACACTAGCAGTAATACTAGTTTTTGCTGTGTCAGATACATGCACTGTAATGTAGTTTGTGTGTCTGGAATGCTGCCATTACACTTATGAAATCCACTGCATTTGTGTTACTGTACACTCAAGGGCACTTAAAGGTAATGCAACTTGCTTGCTATAAGCAATTGATGGAGCATGATGGAAAGATGGGTGTAGACTTTCATTTGGTAGGTCAGCAGTATACATGGGAGAAGCTCTGCTAGATTTGCTTTTGAAAACAGGTTAACAAAGTCAGCTTGAAGTCCACTAGACCATTGTCTTTGTGCTGTAAATGCAGGTTAGAATGGAAACAACTGTGTCATGAAATCATGGAATGGTTTGGGTTGGAAGGGACCTGTAAAGATCATATAGTCCAACCTCCCTACTGTGGGCAGGGACATCTTCCACTAGGTGAAGTTGCTCAAAGCCCTATTCAACTTGACCTTGAACAGTTGAGACAGATAGATATTAAATATATTTATTTATATATAGTATAAATATATAATATGCAAATATGTACTTGGTCTGCAGCCTTTCAGATCACTGCTCAAACCCTCTTAACAATGTGGTAATTCATACTTCCTTGTTTCAGCAGAGTCATTTACTTATATAAATATTTTACATCTCTATCATTTTGACTCCTCCTTCTAATCCTCTTATCTCTGCTTAGTCTTATATCACCCTGACCCTGTTTTAGTTTTAGAGCGTGCTTGCAATTTAGTCTGAAGTCACGTACATCTTGTTTTCTTTCCTTTTATTCTATGTTAAAGAGCTTAATGAATAAAGTAGTGAATAGTGACACAGTCAGGGTATCTAGGTGCAAGGTTATAGGTTGGTTCGCACATGGGGACTCTTGTTTCAGATGGTGCAGACTGAGGGAAGCATCTTGCAAGTGATAGGCTTGTTTTGCAATTTCCTCAGAATTGTGGTAGCTAGAAGCTCACTCTTTGAAAATGAAAGCTGCAACCTGAAAGAAGTGTGACATGGCTGTCTGTCTTGTCTTCATGAATCATCATTCATGTGTGCCTAGGCAGGACAATCCAAACAATGATATCACTGGGTTATTGTGTTCGTTCCCACATGGAAAGGGAAGGGCAAAAACTGTAACTGTGAGGAGAAACCATGGCATTACCAAAGGGGTACACTGCACAGAGACACCTTCTTCTTTCAACAAAGCACTTCGTTTCTTCTTTGTCTTTAAATTCAAAATGTTTAGAGCTGTTGTATACTTCAGGGCATGATTAATATCCTCTGTTGATAACTAAATTTTTAGGTTTATGACTTCAGAGTTACAACTCTTTACTTTTTTTTTTTTTAAAGAACCACACAGGCACAACTGATCATAATCAACATTATAGAGCCACTTTTTGTCAGTTACAGAGAGAGGTTCAGTTACAGAAGGTTCACCACCTTCATTAGTTGAGTTTGTAGAGATCTGCTGACATCCCCTCGGCTCAGCATACCATCATAGCCATGTCTGAGCCTTACCTTGGCAGGACCATACAAAAATGAATGGTGACTTGTCTTGACCTGAAGATAAACCTATGACTTGTAATGAGAAAAGAAAGAAGTGTAAAAAGGCAGAGTGGGGAGCAAAGGGGCCATGTCTTTACAGAGTTACCTTGAAAGGTAAATGGAACTGAAAATTAAAATGGATTAGCTGAACATTATTAAATGTCTGTGCTGACTCATGTTCAGAAGCACAACAGGCTGAAGAAAATTAGTCTGTATTTATCAATTGAATAACCAATGCAGAAATTACAAAGGTCGAAATACTAAAATGTAGTGTAATAGTGGTAGTTCTACTTGGAAGCCATTTGTGAGCTGCGGATGTTAGTTTAAGTACCACTGAAAATCCATTTCTACTATTGTTGTTAGTATCTTGTGTGATTTTTTTTCCCTCTCCTCCTTCATTTTCATATGGAGGTAGCCTGTATGATCATTGAGTAATGCTTGTTAACGGCTGTCAGTTTTGAAGGATAGAGGGTTGGGAAAAATGCTTTGGATTCTTTGGATTTCCTGCCTGCCAGGGTCAGGCACACCCCCATTTCATGGCTATATGCCTATGGCCAGAATAAGCTGTATGTGTTCTGTGGGATAGCAGGTTACCTCTGCTTTTGTAAAAGCATTGTGGTGTTGCTGAGAGTTAATTTAGCGAACATCAGTGTGGTTAACAGTACTTTATATAACTGCTAGAAGTAAGAATGTAGGTTGTCAGTCTGTGAGTTTATGACAGAAGAGCTCGTATTCTGTAACAAATTCACTGCTTTTTTTTTTTTTCCAGTGAAAATACTGTCTCAGTTAGAAGTCTTGAGGTACTCACTCAAAGCGTTTCTGGAGATCAGACCAGCATACAGTCTAGCAAAGTCACTTTCTAAAATAAGTAAGTTGATTTGACAAAACGTGGGCATGTAAATTCAAATACTGAAACTTATAAAAAAAGAGGGGGTTTTTATATAAGGAAAGTATGTTCTTCAGCAGTGATACTATAAATGATTTAATTTTTCATGAGATGTGGGGATAAAACATCCAGTACGTATGATTTTTTTTTTCTGTGGACTGGCTACATTAATTGGGAAAGACTTGCCAAATCTAATTACTTTTAATAAGGATGCTTAAAATTATGGGTACAGAATGTATCTCGATTCAAACGAGTTATAATGATCCACATTCAGTATTTTAATTTGGCGAAGATTTGAATATTCTACCTGTGAATGAAGTGTACTGCATGGTAACAATGTATGCTTGTAATCTGCATTGGATAATTGCTGTTCACTTATGGTACCGCTAGTGTCAACCTGTACATTGAAGTGTGGTAGAATTGCTTGCACTGGTGTTGTATTTTACCAGTATCATTCACTGACAGCAAAAGGGAAGGCAAGATTGTCTTGTCCCAAAGCTCTTCTCTTCCCTTCCTGACTTGAAAAAGTTGGCTTGGTTTCCCTTAATACTGTTAGCAAGACCTTCTGCTGATTGAAAATGCAGGGGGAGAGGAGTGTTGGGTTTTTTTTTGTTTGCTGTTTATATTGGAAACTGGCATTAGATCTTTATGTTTTACTGAGACTTATATTAAGAAATGCCACCATGCTATAAAATTGGTGATTGACTGTGTGTCCATCCATTGATCTGGGTTAGTGACCACTGTTCTATTAATAGAAATTATCAAATTGATAATGTCTTAAAGGAAGGCTTTTCTGTTGGCCTTTCTTCTGTATTGTTATGCTTACATATTTCTACATATATTACTTAATATACTCTTACCGTTTTAGTTCTTGAGTGTTTTTTTTTAAGTGGTGTTTTCTTCAGAAAGGATGGGTTGATGATTCAGGGGAAGGCTATGGATTCTGCATTTGGAAGTATGATGTAATATATGCATGTTGTCAAATTTGTTTTCTTCTTGGGTTCACTGGTATTTTATGGACTGTAAAGATACTAGATTTCCTCGTACTCTTGTAGGCAAGATGCTACCTCACGTTTAAGTTGTATTTGGGAAGTAAAGGAAGCTCTCTATGTCTATTGGAGAGTGACTTGAATGAGATGAGGAGAAATATAGGGAGGAAGGTGGAGTTAAGGTAGGGAAGGCTCCGTCTGCTGTTTTGGCTTGGATCTTTATTTTCTGACTTGTTTATTTGTTCAGAAAACTCTTTAGTAGTCCCCTAGATTTAGATGGCCACCATCAGTTATGTTAAAACTCTGCTTTAAAGCAGGCTTCAGTGTTCAAGTGAACAAAAAATGCATTGTACACACAGTAATATGCTTCAAATCATATGATGTCTAAGGGTTTATAGTATTTTCCCTGTACTGAAGGACCTTGTGAAGCAGTTGCAGCACTTGCTTCCTGATTTCAGCACAAGTTTCTCTGTGTGCTGCCATAGTAATAGCACATGAAAAAGAATCTGGTTTAGTAACATGGTTTGCCATTTTGACCCTTTAGCTCTCTGCTATATCCTATCTGGAGGATAATGATTGAAGTGTAGAGTGAAGTCTCAAAACCTGTGCTGAGTGCTTGCCTCCTGGGAAACATGACAGGCTCTTTCTTTTGCATGGTCATGTAATTTTCAAGAAGGAGGACTGAATTAATATTCAATACTGGCTATATCTCACAAAAAAGGTATGTTAATCTAAAGTATATTGAATTTTAAAATAGAAAAGCAAAGCCCTAGGAAATGTTAGCAAAATAAGAAACATATAAAAATGTTTTAAAAGACTTAAGAACAAGCCAGTTACTCTTTACATCACATGGTACTAGCCTTAATTACATTTCATGTGCAGTAAATCCATAAGGGTTTGGTGACATCCAATGCCTCAGGAATGCCATCCAGAGGGACCTTGACATGCTTGTGAGGTGGGATGATGCCAACCTGATGAAGTTTAACCATGACAAGTGCAAGGTCCTCCACCTGGGTGGGAGCAATCCCAGGCACAGCTACAGGTTGGGCAGGGAAGAGATTGAGAGCAGCCCTGCGGAGAAGGACTTGGGGGTGTTGGTCGATGAGAAAATGAACATGAGCCGGCAGTGTGCGCTCACAGCCCAGAAGCCAACCATATCCTGGGCTGCATCAAAAGGAGCGTGACCAGCAGGTCAAGGGAGGTGATCCTGCCCCTCTACTCTGCTCTTGTGAGACCTCACTTGGAGTATTGTGTGCAGTTCTGGAGTCCTCAACATAAAAGGACATGGAAGTGTTGGAACAAGTGCAGAGGAGGGCCACGATGATGCTCAGGGGACTGGAGCACCTCCCGTATGAAGACAGGCTGAGAAAGTTGGGGCTGTTCATCCTGGAGAAGAGAAGGCTGTGTGGAGACCTCATAGCAGCCTTCCAATATCTGCAGGGGGCCTATAGGGATGCTGGGGATGGACTCTTCCTGAGGGACTGTAGTGATAGGAGAAGGGGTAACAGGTTCAAACTTGAACAGGGGAAGTTTAGATTGGATATAAGGAGGAAGTCCTTTACTGTAAGGGTGGTGAGGCAGTGGAATGGGTTGCCCAGGGAAGTTGTGAAATGCTCCATTGCTGGCAGTGTTCAAGGCCAGGTTGGATCGAGCCTCAGGTGATATGGTTTAGTGGATGATGTCCCTGCCCATGGCAGGGGGGTTGGATGATCTTAAGGTCCTTTCCAACCCTAGCTATTCTATGATTCTATGACATTACTTTTAAGTGAATCTTTCTTTTGCTGTCATGAGACAAGAGAATATTTTATTCTCTTTAGCTGATTTAACATGCACCTTAGAGTACAGACTCACCATAAAAATATGCCCATCTTTGGCCCATAAAGAATCATTTTAGTGCTAATGGTTTGGAAAGACTGTCCATAATATTTTTTTTCTTAGAGAAATACAGATAATTTCCGTACATGGTAGACAAACATTACTTTTAAAGTCTTACAGTAGTGCATCTGCTGCAATCAAATGCTTATCAGCCAAGTGAAATGTTTTAAAGAAACCAGACTTGAAGGTTATTTTAATGGCTTTGATTTAACCTTCTTCCTAATGTATAATTTTTTCCTCTTCTGAAGTGTAATCTTTGCATAAACTAATGTAGTTAATGGCATTAAAATATGTTCTCCTGACAGTCATGCTAGTCTATGGACTGCAGAAAAATCTCTCAAAATATAGTTCTGCTATAGTGCTTGTTTACTTGTGGATACTTTTGAATACCTGTTGGGTACATTTGGTGATAACTATTTTCCTTTCAGCCATTTATACTTTCCCTAGCCCTTAATAGTAGCATACTGTATCCTACTTATATCACCTGATATTCTTGGAATTTCTGAAATAAATATTCTCAATGTTTTCTTTATTTTCATCTCCTTGCTATACCTGAATTTAAACAATAACAAAAATCTTGAGTTCCGAGAAAGACTTAATTCAATCAGAATTTTAAAAATCAGTGTTTTATTAATCTCTTTAGATTGAGAGACTATTTTGTCTGAAGATGGGTATCGATAATAAAATTCATCATAATTACAAAAGGCTCTCTTGGAACACAATTGCAGTTAGCTGGAGGATTTTTTGGTACTGTTTCTTATGATGGAAGATATCCTGGTAGTGAAAGGAAATCCTTGAAATACTTCTGGTATATCAGATGTAAGCAGATAGATACTGAGTTAATACATGTAAGCTTTCATAAAGAACAAATTTCATCAACTGTATCTCTCATTAATTTGCTTTATTGCTTCTAATTATAAAAGGTTAATTTGAAATGTGATTTTTATGAATTTTGGGGATTGGATCTTAAATTAATAAGTTGATGCGAGGAGCTCAGGACTTTATTATATTTGGGTTTTCTGGGCAGTTGAAACTGCACACTGCTTCACAAGGTGACATCATTTAAGTTCTTCTTGTACAGGCTATATCAGTGTCTAACTGCTACACTATGCTTGAATGCAGTTTTATAATCAGATACAGTTTTGAACACTCGACAAGTGTCTCTTACTTGAAGACATTAGTGTTTCCAGGAAGTATTTTCTTAGATAAGCAACGTATATTGTGTGTGATACAGTATAATTGCTCCTCTTCCAAGGACCTGGCTGTGTATTAGCGGGATTTTTTGTTTATTTGTTTGGTTTAGAACTGCCTGAGGGTGTTCCTGTGGCTTTCTGTGGGTTTTTGCTCTGTCTTTGGAGTTATTGTTTCTACAATTTCATGGTTGATGATGCCAATGTGCTTTAGTTGCAGAACTCGTTACTGTGCATCCCGTGCTTGCTTTGTTGTGAATTTTCTGCTCTTCTTAATAACCCATTCTACAGTCATTTGTGATGCAGACAATGAGGGGTTGGCAAAATAATTTTTAAGCATTATGTTCAGTCTGCATAATGGTAAGGAAAGGAGTACTCAGTAAGTATCATCTTTCTTATTGTAACCTCAGCTGTCCTATATTTTCCAACTGTGTTTCAGACCTTTAAACCAGTCGATCTCTTGCTAACCTGTCTAGCTAGTTCCTTGTATGCAAGTCAGAGAAATCCTTCTCTACCAAAGTTGCTCCATTTCCCCATTTTGCCTGGACCAGCCTGTAGCCTCCCCTAACAATTCTCAGGCACAGCTCAGAAGTGGGCAAGAGCTGAGGAATCAAGAGAGAATTGGATGTTGCCACCTGCATTTAGATAATGCTTTACTGTATGCTTGTAGGCTGTTTCATGCCCTCTTGGCATGGCCAGAGAACAGCCCAGGTTTTAATACAGGCATGGCATTTGTGATAATGATTTGTGATAATGTAGTTGAATCGCTAGTCTGTCCAGCAAGACATGACTTTAATGACTATAAAGGTCAATAAAACTCAGAACAAGTTTGCTCTGTGAGTCACCTTAAAGTACTTCTGCGAGGGCGTGTTCAAGTCTATCATGGACAATTACTGAGTCCTGTATGGAGAACCATTCAAGTGTTAGATTTCCACTAGATGCTGAGGCTTTACTTCAAAGTAGAACGGTCTAGTGTGTGGCAGAGGTTTTACTATCACACAAAGGTGCCAGGGTGAAAGAATACCAGAAGCTAAATTCAGGTCACAACATGGAATTTCAGGGTCTGAAGATAAATAAAGCATGTGTGTACAAGTCCAATTCTAAATCCATTCTGGAACTAGAAAATCAGTAGTTCTCTCTTTCGAAGTTAGAAATAATATGTCATATTAAATGTTATGGGACCTTTAAGTAAGAGTAGTGTTACAGTTTGGCCTTCGCCTGGTTGCATTTGTATTCTCTTTCCTTGTTATTTCCCTTATCATTATTATTATTGGAGGCAGCAGCAGTGGTTTGTGTTACACCGTAGTTACTGGACTGTTCTCATCTCAGCCTGTGGGTGTTACATTCTTTCAATTCTCCTCTCCATCCCTGGGCGGGGGGGAAGGAGGGGGAAGAGGAGGTGTGAGCGAGCAGCTGCCTGGTTCTGAGTTACTGGCTGGCCTTAAACCACATCACAGTGTTAAGAATACTTCTGCATAATCTAATATTATATTTTCCTTCCTCCAACTTGAAAGCTCATCCTGAAAGAGATCTTAGTGACTGTGGAAACTTCACTCAGTAGCAGGAAGAATGATGGTGATGGAAATGGAAAAGGCCAAGTCTATGCCTCCTTTGCCTCAGTCTTTACCCCCAGGAGGCCTTGGGAATCACAGGTCCCAGAGCCCAGTGAGAAGGCCTGAAATAAGGCAGACTTACCCTTGCTACAGGGATAACAGGTTAGGGAACATTTTAAAAAACACAGGATGTGCATGGGTCTATGGGACCTGATAGGATGCAACCACATGTACTGAGGAAGCTGATGTCACTGTCAAGCCAGTCCTGATGATAGTATTTGGAAGTTCGTGGCAACTGAGGGAAGTTCCTGAGGGCTGGAAGAAAGCAAATGTGTCCTCTTTCTTCCAGAAGGGCAAGAAGGAGGATCCGCAGAACTATGGGCTGATCGCCCTCACCATAATGCCTGGGAAAGTGATGGAGGAAATAAATAATCCTGTAACACATTTGCAAACATAGGAGAAGTAGATGACTGGGTACGTACCGTAGTCAGTATGTTTGTCTTAAGGGGAAATCATGCTTTACCAACTCAGTAGCTTTCTAAAACAAGATAACAAGCTTGGTGGATGCTGGGAGAACAAAGGATGCTGTTTATCTCAACTTTAGAAAGGCTTCTGACAGTATACCTTCTGCAACGTCCTCATAGACAAAATGATGAAATACAACCTCGGAACTGTAATCAGTGGATTTTGTTTTAAGATTCTGTGTATATTTTTTCTTTATGCCGTTTTCAATCTGGTTCTCTTTGTGTCATATATGGAGGAGGTAATGTAGGGTTCAATATCAGATTAGTATTGTAATGTGCTGATGAAACTACAGAAACAAATACGAGTTGCAGTTGTTGCTTTTTAATAATAGTGTGCATCCTGTTGTCCACACAGATTGAGATCTTAGATTATTCTGATCTGATTGTGTATTACTGAGAATTAACAATGTTGTCTATATAAGTATATGTGAAATGTTATATTTGTGTCTCGTAGACTAGACCTGACTCCATAAGTACCTGTTCTGGCATTTGCAAATACTTTAACCTGGATCTAGCGTTACTCACATTAGCTCTGCCAGAAGGGTTTTCTGCCTGGCCTGGCTAAACTGAATTACTGTATATGGACCAGAAACAAAGACATTCTCTGTCCTGATCTATGCAGGAGATCAGACTGATTGTCACTGTCCATTCTGCCTTTTAAAATCTTCAAGCTCACTGTTTGGTGGTACTTCATGCAATTAAACCTAGAATGTAGCAGTTCCTGCAACTGCCAAAGGTTACTAATGATGCAGCCAGAAAAGTGCCTTGGGAGAATGTTCTTACTTTAAAATGCAGTAACTGTTACAGATGCTTGTAAGTGTATATGAGCAGTTTGGAAAGTTATTTAACCACCTAATACCTGTGAAAAGTGTATCTTTGTATTTTAAACATTCCTTTTTTTTTTGTGTGTGTGTGTGTGTTTTTGTTTGTTTTTTTTTCCCCCCCAATTTAAAAACGTTGTTTTCTTTTGTTTCTTTTCCCCACCTAAACACCCATGCAGCATCTTTTGTGTTGACCATGGTGATCAGGTGCTCCTTCAGGGAGACGCACAACCTCATTCATAAAATCATAGAGCCATCAAATAATTTGGGTTGGAAGAGACGTTAAAGATCACCTAGTTCCAATCCCCCTGCACCTTCCACTAGACTGGGTTGTTCAAAGCCCTGTTCATCAACGGAAGGTAATATTCAAGCCCCAACCATATTCCCAAAAACACGCATACAGCACCCAAATCAAATTTCTCCTCCTAGCCAGTGCCACCATAAGGGGACCAGATGGAAATTAATGGGACAAAGGGAGAGGATGGAAGAACTTCACAGGTTTTTCAACTGCAGCACAATCTTATGTTAGCTGAAATTAAACATAAAAACACACCCTGGGTCAAATCTGCTGCATTATCAGAAGATGAAGAAGTATGTTCTTGGACAAGTTTCTGTCTTACAGAGGATTCTGTCTGTGCTGAACCTGTTTTTAGTTCACTGAATTAGTCAGTAGCTGGTGGTGACCTCCCTTGGTCTATGGAAGAGTTCAGGCAAGGTTTGTGCGTTAGTGCCCTGTCTGAGTCAGCAGGATACAGTGTCACTGATCACCAGCACCCAGTTGAGCATGAGCTCAAGTTCCACAGCCCAGCACCACTTGCAGCTCCACTGCAAGATTTCAAATCAGGTGAATCCCAATTGTTATTTTTATGATCACCATTCCCTTTTGGATTAGGATGTTATAAAGTTTAACTGGATATTCTCCAGATCTGAGCATCATATTCAAATACTTTTATTCAAGTATTCTGTTTCCAGGGATTGTTTTCAGGTATATGTCCTGTATTTCAGATTTAATTTCATGGCTGAGAAGAAAGAATAAAAAAGAAAGAACCTCTTTTCCTCTTATTTGTGAAAGAGAAAACATGTGAGAGGATGAAATCTACTCATTTTAATAATTAAAAAAATAGTTTAGATTTTCAAGGCTTTTAATAATGCAGTGGACAAACAAGTACTAGGAGTCTGATACTGAGCTTGATTAGGCACTTAATAATCTACAAAGCGACTGTTGGGTATTTCAGGAGCTAAATACCTTTGAAAGTCTAGCCTCTGGAGACTCAAAAAACATTAATCATTTTAAGTGTAGGTAAAGTAACTATAATAAGTATTGTCTTCACTAGGAAGTAATTCAATTTTAAAAGAGACTTCTCTGTTTTTTCCCTTGGGTGCCAAGCCCAAAATAGTATTATTTTTCTTTTTGTTGATAAAAAGCAGGTTTTAAGGGGGTTTTGTACATTTATTCACTAAATTGCAGTTTCTATTCAAATGTAGCATGAGAGAAACCTTGAGTAACATTACCTTCTTAAGCAAGATGATCATTTGCCTTTTTCAATTTAAGCAGGGAACTGTGTTAGACCTTGTAGCTCTCTTTAGATTAACAGGAAGAGACAGACTGAACAATACAGAAGGCTCAGTTACAAGGACTGCATGTATATTTTACTTGGCTTCAGTGGGACACTGGTGCTTCTATAGAGAGGCAGCAACTTGAAGGGTGCTGGAGCTGTATCAATCACAGTCACAGAATGGTTTGGGTTGGAAGGGACCTTAAAGAAAACTGGTTCTACCCCCCATGCAGTAGGCAGGGATACCTTCCACTAAACCAGATTGCTCAATGCCCCATACAAACCATGTTGGGGGATGGGGAAGAACCAGCAAAGACAACCTCTCTCTCTGAAATTGAGATCTCTCCTGCTATAGGTTACTTCAAAAGGTGAAACAATACATCCTTATAGATAACTGTTTAATTAAAATTAAAAGTTTTGCTTCAGAAAAGATTTTGCAAGTCAGAACAAGTATTCTCGTATAAGAAAGAACAATGAGTTACTCTATTTAAGTGTTACCTCCTATCTAGCCAGCATCTAACAACGCCATTGTGCTAGTAAGGGTATTACACAGTAAAATGATTCAACACTGCACACGGCCTCCCCTGCTCTGAAGGGCTGTTACAGGAGATGGAGCTTGATGTCGTGGACCGAATGGACTCAGCAGCTTTGTAGGGATTGGTCCATGCACTGAGGGATGATCTCTCTCCCTCTGTGTGTGTGTGGATGTATCTATATATATATGTGATGGTATATTGAAAATATGGGATCTGAGCATGACGTGAATGGTATGGAATAAGGGGTGGATACTGTCATTGGTTCATCAGTAGCAGTCATTTTTCTCCTCCGTAGTAGCTGGTGCAGTGCTGTTTTCGACTTTCGGCCTGGGAACAGCGCTGATAACACCGATGTTTATAGTTACAGCTTAGAGTGTTTTGGTCTGACCGAGGACTTTCTGAGTCTCATGCTCTGCCAGGGAGGAGGGGAAGCCGGGAGGAAGCAGAGACAGGACACCTGACCCAGACTGACCAAGGAGGTATTCCATACCACAGCACATCATGCCCAGGATGTAAAAACAGTGGGCAGAGACCCAGAAGGGTGGGGGTGCACTGTTTGGCTGGGCTGGGTATCGGGTGGTGAGCAGTTATATTCTCTTTCCTTGTATTTCTCTTGTATTATTACTGGTGGTAGCAGTAGTGATTTGTGTTATACCTTAGTTACTAAACTGTTCTTATCTCAGCCTGTAGGAGCTACCTTCTTTTGATTCTCCTTCCCATCCCTCCGGGAGTGGGGGGAAGAAAGAGGGGAGTGTGAGTGAGCGAGCGAGAAAACTGCGTGGCTGAGAGGCTTAAACCACGACAACCCCATATGCTGTGCCTCACCCATGCTTGCCTAGGAGGTATATATGGAAAAGGATTTACAAAAAACACAACACATTTCACTTTCAACAACTGATTAGGATTGAAATGTTTATTGACATCAGTTCTTCATAGAATGGAGAAAATAATTTTGGTTAGTAACAGGAGAGCACTATGGCAGAAACCATATCCAAAAGGGTCATCTGTACATAGTGAAGAGGAACGTGAGGGAAGAAGAACCACTAGAATCAGAAATTTGACCTGATTTTCCTGACACTACCTCACTGAAGTTATTTATGTAAAGCTGCTGTAAAGCAGCCAGTGGTTTGAGTCAGGAAGATTTTTGCTGATAGCTATTTATGTTTACTTTGGATAAACAGAAATATTTTCAAAAGGATGAAGAGCATGGTGATTGACAGCCTAGCTATTGAAGGTATCAAGTGAGCTAAGAAGTGTATGTTCATGTGCATGCCCTGTTTGTAAACTGCAGTCAGGGAAACAAAAATATTTCTTTTGGTCTACCACCTGGCGTTGACTTCTTAGGTAATCCTGAGGTTTAAGGCATTATTTCTTACCACTTTGAAACAAAAAAGAACTTTTAGAAGTTGTAGGTGTTATCCAGCTGAGTCATTAGGTCCCTGGTCTACCTGGAGGTAGCAGTAGTCTGAGCTACCTGAACCTGAATGTTGGATCTTTCTGTTGGCATTTCTGAGTAAAATGAGAAAAAAAAGCTCTTTTTACTGTAATGAAGCAGGGCTCCAGCTATGCCAAGCACCTCACTCGCAACAAGGGCCTGAGTCCTCCTCTGAAGGATGTACAGTCTTGTTTGAGATAGTGTGTGGCAGTATGTGTCAGGCACGTAGGGAAAGTTGATGCAGTGGGCATAAAGTTTGATACTTCATCACCTGACAGTGGTAAAAACTGTTGTTAGCTGTCTGAGGCCAGCTAATCCTGGCAGTGCTCAGTTTCCCTGTTTCAGCCAGGTAACTGTTATGCAGGTGCTGCAAGAGGTAGCATTTTTTTTGGCGTAATTCAAAGTGAACACTGTACGCAGAAGACCCATCTGAGGGAATTGTGAGGGTGTTTCCATTACATGGGCATATGTGTGCCCTCTCAGACCTGATACCTGGCTGGTCTGATGGCCTCTCTCTGATAGCCGGCAGAGCGCGATACCTGATAGGAAGGTGTAAGAGGCAGCAAATGTAGTACAGTCTGATCCCATGTCCATCTCATTGTGATCTTGAGTAGATGGAAGCTGGTTGAAACCCTTCCAACTTGTTAATTCCCATTTTATGAGAAATAAAAGAATCAGCTTCTCTTCTAAGGTTGATGTTGCTAGTGGAGCAAAGGGATATAAGCAGAAGGATACATTTCTACAGAGTAATGAAAACGTTGAAGTGTGAGTATCCAAACAGGTCAGCCAGAAAGGAAGAAGTGTTAATAATTAACGATAAAACTGGAGAATGGAATGGAAAGTTAAAAAAAACAAACAACTAAACAAGTAGCTTATCAGAAGAGCATCTTATTTAAAGTCAGCAAAAGCTTTAAAAGCCGCTATGGCAGAATTAAGAGGATAAAAATGTATCTGTATATGTATTTGAGATTCAGGTAAACATTTGTTTTAAAAATCACCCTGCAGGAAGTGCATACATTGAGATAAAAGCTGTACTAGTATTTGAGAGCAAATTGGAGGTACAGCGCTGAAAATTCCTCCTCATCATTAGGTAATCAATGAAAACATTATATATGTGGAGCATATTAAGGTGGAAATGAGTATTTTGAACATGTCCTTCTACAGCAGAGACAAAATCAGGAAAACTAGAGCATGTGATGTGGTTTGTGTTTGAATCAGAGATAGTTTTGGCATCAGCTTAACACTCCAAGTGGGTATAACCATCTCTTTGTCTGCCTCCCTCTGCTTCCCATCTCAGGCATCTCTCCAAGGAGCCAGGAGCTTTTCCTTTCACAAGGCATGTTCCCAGCTGGCTGCCTCTTGCATGCCTGGGGTGGGAGAGGAGAGAGGGCTTTTCCCCAGCTCCATGGCCCTGGGAGAAGAGGAGGAGATCTGTGCTTCAACTTCAGGGTATGCCTGCTAATGGTGAGCACAAGAATGGGGAGATGAGGAGTCTTGCTGTCTCAGCTACGGTAACATGCAGTAACTGTTTGCCATCCATAGAAACTCTGCGGGAACAATTAGGTTGCTTTGAGCAACCTGGTCTCCTGGAAGGTGTCCCTGCCCATGGCAGGAGCTTGGACTAGGTGATTTTTAAAGATCTCTTCCAAACCAAACTATTGTGTGATTCTATGAATATCTAGTGATGGGCATGCTCCAACCCTTCCCCTTCCTGGCTTCCACTTCTCTGCCCTCATTCAGTGGTTGCTGTGAGGACGGTAAAACACACACAACTGCATTGCAGGAAGGTGGAAGTGGAAGAGGCCCTGATTTTGATCTAATTCTGGCCCTAAATTTTTGAGAATTTAGGGGTTCAGTCGTGCATTGTGTGGTGAAATTTCATAAATTGAGGAAAAGTAGGACAGCCAGAACCCCTGTGTTCCCTCTGTCCTAGGCTGTGTGGTACCAATCTATTGTATAGCTACTGCAACATTTTAATTTCATTCTGTTAAATTCTATTTAATAGGCTTCTGTTAGATTTTTTATATAATTGCAGTGAAATTGCCTGATATTGTTTCTATGCTTCTGTTTTCTATTCCGACATGGTTTAAAATGAAAACATGTATTCCTTATGCATTATTTACTATTCTGCCACTTCTGCTTGTTTTGCTTTTTATCACTAGGTGGCAATATCTTAACAGTCAGTTACAAACACAAAGCAAACGAAATGGTGCGGCAAAGCTAGAGAGATATAAACTAAGAAGGATTTCCATTGCTTTATTTACAGTTTACCACATTAAATTAGGTTTGCTTAAGGAAATCTTATGTTGTGAAGTGCTTTTTGTCACTTGGTACTTTTAATTTGGGACCCTAGCAAGATGTTTATTTTACCTTGTTAAATTATGGGACATTATAGGTACATAGAGTTGATTTAGATAACAATTTTGATTTTCATTTTAACAGAAAACAATAGTAAAGCAAAGTACAAGCTGTTTTGTTAATGTTTGCCTTGAATTGTTTTGTGTTATGCAAGCTGTAATAAGAAAAGCAAAAAAACCTTGTAAATATTTTAACATAAGGAAAGAAGTACACAAACTCAACAAATGCCAAGTTGAAGAACATAAACTACCTACATATAAATCTTGTGGGGTTTTCTGCTTAAATGTAAAAAGAATACTCCTTCTTTATTGCTGGCTTCCATGTGGACTTTTTGCCTCACAAATAATAGACACATCGTTTTTTTCAATGTTTCTTTTTTTTTCCTCCTGAAACCAAAGGGATCAAATCCAATACCTAAGCATAGGTGTTTAAGAGAACGCCCTCAACTGCTTCAGAAGGTTGTGGATCTAATGTAGGTCTTCTGTTATATCTGCCAGTCTCTGAATTGCTCACATACCTTCTGGTGTCTATAATTACAGTAGACACTTGCATTTAGGCACATGAATGCTGTTCGGCTACAACCAGTATCCATCTGAAAGCTAACACAGTCTTTCAAGAGTACATCATAAAGAGGTTTCAAGTAGTTTTATTAAATAAGGGAATATGAAATCATGAATGCATTGCAATATATCCCATGATGTGATAACATAATAGATCCTTTTTATTTTCAAATGGTAGGTGTGTTCTATACTGGAATCAATTTATCTGTGAATCATTCATTGTAGGGTTGCTTTATTTGGCCCAAAAGGACTAGATTGTATCAAAACCGCAGAGATCCTAATAAGCAGCCCTTACTTGTTCCTTGGGGCGAAAAACTCCTGACAGCTAAACATCTATCTAAACTGTACCGGTGTAAATCCGTGATGATTCTATGAAAGTCAGAGGCAGAAATGATTCAGTATACAGCACTATCTAGCTAAAAGGGCATAGCATTTGACCCAAATTAAGGAGGAAAAGCTGTATGACTTGGTGAAGCCATAGAGAATCGCAAAGTCACAACTTCCAGCAGTCCAGAAAAGTGACTTTTTGGCTTTGAGATCTGTGTCTGCATCACTACCTGGAAGCTGTGGTGAGCTGGTCAGAACAATAATGATTGACATGTAGCAAAGGCAGAAGCAAGGTATTAAGTGCAAGCTGGGCAAATAAAAAGTTGTGTTTTGTTTAGGTTTTTTGCTAGATTAGGGTTGAAGCCCTCCCATCTTGCAGGATGACACTGTAGGAGAAACTGGTTTATAAACATGTTTCACTGCTGGCCTAGGAGAGGTTTTGTAGTGTTAGCAGGTATTTGTGTGCTCATAAATACAACCACTGTGGTTTGCTGATAGAGTTTCAATAAAAGTACTTAGAGGTAAAAAATATAATTTCCTGCTACGTAAGTTTGAAAAATTCTGATAGCAACAAATATGGAACACAGTGTTCTAATTTCTGCAACTAGAAGGCAATCAGTGTGTGAGCACTAGGAAAGAAATCATGTACAAAGTTTGAATCTATAGTTTATTCTTGCGTTGTTGCTGTTGTCATCCCTTGGAGGATGTCATCCCTTCAGCTACTCCTTGCATTTAGTCTCAGATTCTGAAGAGTTCAGATTGCAAAATCCAAATAGGTCGTTTCATGAGCCCTGAAATATTGTGCAAGGACTGCGCTATATTCACATCTCCTTGTGCTTTTTTAAGGATTCCTGCAAGCATTGCTCAAAATTAAGAGGACTAAACTGCCTGCATGGCTGTTATAAATAGTAGTGACTAAAAATGTAAATAAAATGGGTGCCTATGCTACTAAATATTGCATATTTCATACTTTAAATACAGTACCTGATTTACAGAAATAGTTACCCTAAGTATCATGTGTAGACAGTGAAGAGAAAAATGCTGCTTTGGAAAATAGTTCTGCTCTATACTGGAACTCTTGGAAACTCTTTGAGTCATGCTGAAGGCACTCATCTCCCAGCATAGGCATCTAAGCTGGATGCCTTAAGGCAGATATTGTGAATACCTTCTGCTGTATGTATTTTTGTTATTCTTTTACTGAGTGAAAGTTTTGGAAGTCTATTTTTCATGTTTTGCAATGAAAATAGCTGTTCAGGCGGTGTTCTGCTCATGAGAACCTTTCTGACCGTGCTGCTGAACAGCTTCTCCCAACCTGTTTTTTCCAAATTTGAGGAATGGAAACTCCACAGACTGCTTGGCCACTGAAGGCTGTAAGCCAGGTACCCAAGGCTCCTGGATATCTGCTACTATGATCTCAGTAAGCAGATGAGAGAACAGAAGGTGCACTGCATGTCACAAATATGGAGTTTGATTTACATACAAATGTTTATAATTGAAACAATGCTTCTATCATCATGGTAATCAGCAGGTGCTTCAGCATGATAGACCTATGAAGAGCCTTATGTTACAGATCTGATTTCCATAGCAAAAAACTTGTTACATTATCATTAATTTATCATAAATTCCCACTTAGTGATATCGTTAAAAGAAACTCACTGTATTTGTAAATATGTAAGACTGTAATATCCATCATCAGAAAGCATACTTACACTGACAGATTTTATATGCTTATGCCTGTCTTTCACAACCTGAAATATGTAATTAAATTCTAAATATCATAAAGTCAACAAGAATTGAAGTGGAAGCTGTGTAACTTCTTGTCAGCCTCAAATTAGAGCACTAGATTAGAATGCTGCTGTTTCTACCATTTCAGTGTGTTATACCTGTTCCAGGAGTGTTTCCAAAATGTGAGCAAAACTATAACATGTCCTATTTGAGCAAATTTAGTCTGGCAAATATTTAAATTAAGCTTAGCATTTAGAAGTTTTTTACTATTTTATTATTACTTAATCTTAGGAATTAGTAAGATTTCAATTGGTAATGCTTTTAATTTTGACAAAGCTGTTGGAGCAAAAGTTAAATTCAGAGTCATGTATGTTCTGGGTGGTACTTTGTAAAGCAGAACTGATAATGGAGGAGTATCAGAACTGAGGTAAATTTTTTTGATGGTATTGAATACTGTGCTGTGAACACCTATGTTTAAGTAGTGGGGCACTTTTTCCTCTTGTAGCTTAAGAGAATGCTCTGCGGACTGAAAGCAGTTCCTTAGGTTGTACCTCTCCTTAGTACGATTGCGAGATCAGTAAGCATAATATCAAAGTCGTATTTTGTATGAAGTCTTTCATATGATGCCAAAAATATACAAACTATGAGTGGTGACATTTTTCTTTAGTATGCTTTCTCTTAAGACATCCGTTAAGTTGTTCAATGTTTTAGTACAACAGCAGTGAAAGTGCACAATAGGAAAAAGTGTTTCTTCAGAAAGAATGCTAAAAGGTGAAAGCAGTGAGATTGTGCATTGTATAGTAATGTTGTGATGCAATGTTAAAAAAATTATGCATGAAATGGAATTGGTTTTGCTTCAAATCCCCTTGGAGAAAGTCAGTTAAATGGTGCTAGGGGATCTGCCAGTTCTAGATAGAAGGCTAAATGTAGCTATAGCTGCCTTAATGTTAGTAATGTTAGTAATGTTAGTATACTACCTATAGTAGTCAAATCCGGATAGCCTTGGATGTGACAGCCCATTTATTTCTTCACCAAATGATCACAAAGCCAAGAACAGATTGTGCTGGTTAGACACAATAACTGGTAAAGATCAAGAAGGACAAGCAACGGGAACATTACTAGGTCATCTTTGTACAAAGTGATTTGGTGTCATGCTTTAAGCCCAGCCAGTGACTCAGAACCATGCAGCCACTCTGGAACAGAGGTAGGAAGAATAATGCAAATGAAACAAAGATCAATAGTGAGGTTAAAAAACATCAAAGATCTTAAAAAAACAGATCACTTCCCATTCGTGTAATGGAAAAGTGGGCGTATGAAGTTGCTCAGGTAATAAAATTTCTGTTAAATATATGAAAAGAGAGATTTGGCCTTGTAAATATTAACCACAGAATTTACAGGGGAAAAATAATCTATGTCCAACAGACATGCTCATTGACCTCAGCCACACTCAAGGCTTTGAAACAAAATTTGGTGGGAGATTATATTTAAGGGTGTGGATTTAATTGGAAATTGGAATAAAATCCAATACATATTTAGGAAAGGCAACTATTTGAAAATTAATTTATATTTTTAACAAGAGAATTGTGACAAAATTGATTTATCAATCATCTTTAGAAAAGCATCTGATGTAGCACCACAGGAAAAATTATTGCTTAAATCCTTGAACATAGGAATTAATACAGTCTCTGTGAGGATGAATAAGCACTTCCAAACCTACCTGGCATTAGTCTCTGCTGAAAAAGCAATTAGTGGGATGGTAGGAAGTCATCAGTCTTGGGGCTTGCCAAATTTTGTATTAAATTTATCTTTAATTATAAAAAGTTGGAGTGTGCTGGTTAAAATAGGATGGTACGATGAGGAGGCATTGGCAAGTGGGGGAGGCAAGGATGGCAGGAGAGGGTCTTGGAAAAGAATTTGGGGGCCTGGAGTGACAGCAATGGGATGATATGTAACAGTACAGGGAGAAAGATCTGATCAGACATCTTATAGCTGGTGAGATCAAACCTGAGATACTCTGAGCATTTCTGGCAGCCCATGTTCATGAAAGGGTGTAACCTGTTTTTGAGTCAACTTTTAAGAATTGAAAGAAGGTTTATAAAGTGAGTTTGTACAACAGCCTTCTATTAGTGAGGACACAAAACCTTATCTCTAGAGGAGGTATGTTTACAGAAGACTTTTAGCATATTTTCAGTGAGAACCACAGGAGTTTAGTCTCAATGACCCTTGTGTTCCTCAGTTTCCAATAAAAACATCAAATTCTCTGCATACTGTAACTAAAAATAATGTGCAAATTTAATTGCTGACAAAGTTTTTAGAAGAATCAGCAGCAGACAAGCTGTTTTGGCTTAGATACTGTAATTATGAGATGCTGCAGGAAATTTATTCCACTAAGTGAGAAAAGAAGTACTGTTATTCCCAAGCAATAATATCTGGAAGGATGATGCCAAGAATGTATGAAACATAAAATATTTGGGAAACTGATTCATGTTACTTTTCTTCATTACCATAAATATGCATAGTGATGTACTGTGATATGAAATAAAGCCTTAGGAATATGGAAATTTGAGCTATTAAGTATTTTGTAGAAAATACAAAGATTACAAGCAGTGAATTGGTTCTGCCTGATTTTTGTATGTGGATTCCTTATGTGAATTCAGTTCCTTTTTAAAAAACATTATTCAAAACAAAACCAGCATCACACTGAGAATTTTCTGTGACTCCTTCAGAGGTGAATACCAAGCAGTGCGCTCTCTGGTTTATTTGCCATTATGAATTCAGCTTGCCTTCTCTCATCTTTGTCGAGGGGGAAAAGAAAAGTCAAGAAAAAAATGACAGCCCGTTTTTCAGTAGCAGTGAAAGAAAAGCAGAAGCAGCCAGGCTGAATGCTGTGTTTTCAGTGCTCTAGAAGTGTTTCTCTTGTGCAACTGGGCTGAGGGAGAGCCTTTTTTTTCCCAGCGTCACTGCAATCAGATCTGTGGGTGCAGCTCTGCTTTACCGCAGCATGATGCAGTTGTCTACAGTTCAGCGTGCTCTTCTTGGAAACAGTCGGAAGGAGAGCAGCTGACCAGAGCATGAAGAGGATGTTCGTTAGAGGGTGTTTTTTTCCTAAAGCTAAAGAGTAAGTGTGAAATTCCTCCAGCTGCAGAAGAAACGGTTTCAGTGGAGCTTCAAGTTGATACTCGGTTCACAAGAGGCGGTGCATAAGCTCCGGCTGTCAGCTTCTGGTGGAAAAAAAGCTTCAGACAGGCAGACTGCATGTTATTAAAAGCACAGCTCAGACACCCTTTGGGAAGATACTCCAACTGTGCTTTATGGAATAAGTGCTGTGGTGCTGCATATGCCTTAACCAACCAGAAAAAATTTGCCTGCTTGTGGAATGGAATAAATGAAAATACATACTGAGAGGGCAAGGGAATAAAATACTCTGCAAATAGAATTAAGTACAAGCCCTGGAGGAAGAGCAAAGGACAAAAATCTCATGGTGTGTTTTTGTTGTTGTTGAGCTGCTTTTTTTTCCATGAGCTTACCTACCATGAACGGAAGAAGTGGATCTGCGGAGACTTCATTTCCTCCTCTGACCCCTTGTTTACATCACTGACTGGTGACAGTCACATCTACATACATAGTACCTGCTACTTCAGCTGCTCAGATATAGAAGCCTCTTTGTATGCAGCAGACATGGCTAGCCAGCAAGATTCAGGCTTCTTTGAAATCAGTATCAAATATTTACTGAAATCCTGGAGCAATAGTGAGTAGCAGAAGAGTAATCTTTTCATATTACGCATTGCTTGGTAAATAGCTAGGGTAACCTAAAGGATAAAATCTTATCTTTCTATATGTTTATGTTATAGAAACCAAATAATTTTTTGCTTTTGTCAGCTCTAAAAATCAGAATGTCAGAGATTTAAATAGGTTTCATTAACTGCAAAGGCTGTAATGGGATTATACTAGATTTTGCTTGATTGAATCCTGAAGTTAGGCTGTTTTCTGTCTGTCTCTAATAGTACATTGCAGGGAGTGCATTCCAAACAGCGTTTCCTGCCTACATGTTTATTTGATTTGTCCTAGGCTCTACCTAAATATATTTGAAAATGCTGTTTAATCACCAGGGTGTGGCATTGCTCAGAAGTTGATTTTTTTATTAATTGCGCACCGAGGACAAAAATATAATGATTGCACTTCAGGTCTGAAAGTTGTTATTTTAATGTGATGAAAAGTAAAACATCGGTTGCTTATAGCTGCACTTTCCCCCCATGCTTAATTTCAGAATCTTACGCAGTATTTCCATCCGGTAAGAATCCATCTATTTATCTAATCCAGGCTGGGTTTTGCAGAATGTAAACAAATAGCATTTTAGTCTTCCTTGGTCTTTTCGGTATTGCTGTTCCTGATTTCCATTGCTGTTTGAATCAATCACTCTTCAGATTTTTAGCAATATTATGTAATGAAGATTTCTGAGTAAAATTACTGCTTGCAAATATATTCAGGTTAGGTAAGGCCATGGATTAACTCTGGCAGAAATTTGCATTTTGATTTAAAATACATGAACAGTATATTCCTTTGCTATAGAAGCTCGTATTAAGAGTGCTAAATCTTTAAAATTAACTGTTTTTAGAAGATAGAACACAGTGTCCCTGGAAAAATCCAGCTTGGCTACATATGCAGTAAGGTTCTGATCATCCCACTGTCTATAACATAGTAACTTCTGCATAACAGAGTAGTTATTTTTAATTCCATGATAGAAAAAGAATTTTAAAAATCTGCTTAATACAAAGCATGTGTCTGAATACCTGCAAAGAAATTAAAATAATACTGTATTAGATGTGTGACGTGCAAGACTTACCGTTATTAAATGATATCCATAGAAACTGTATTTTTCCAGGTCATTTGTAACCTCAGTAACACTGTAGTGCTTGGTTGAATCTGTTTTTCTGCCACAAGTGTGAAAACACCAGGGAATAATACTATTACCTAAACAGTATTGCCCTCCTTCCAGAATATTTAGTGCATATTCATTCAAGTCAGTGATCCCACAAGGACTGGAAGAGAATTTTATAGTTATTTACCTTTTTGGACTAATGCTGATCAAATACTGAGAAGTGTGGATTGTGACAGCACGTATTTATTACAACCTAGCCACAGTTTATGACAGAAGAAAAACAAGTCACTTCATGGTGCGGAAATCAAATCAGTTCTGGCATGACATTTGTAATAGAATACTGTAACTTTAAGACTAAGTAAGACTAGCACTTTAGAATATAAAATTAACTACATTATGGAATTAAATGTAGCATTTTAATCTTTCTTTTTCCTCTACATTGAAGTGTATTGAAAGTACTTCAAAATAGCTAAGATATTTCTAGTCTGAAATTAGAAGTCCTTAAGTGAAACTTTGATTCAGGGAAATGGAAATAGTATGTGATAATTGCTATTTCTGACATTATTTTAGCTGATAAACAGACTTTCTACTATATTTGAATAACCAGTAAGAGGAAATGAAATCAATTGATCCAGGTTGACTTCAACTTGTTGCCGATAATTTTACTTTTTTTCTTCCAGTCTAGAAGGCTATGTTCATAAACCTGTACTTATCTTTTCTAGCTGAAGAAACTCCAGCTTGATAAGAAGACTAGGGAGTTCAAAAGACCTAGGGCTTTCTTCAGCTCTGCTATGTGATGGGTGGAGCAGAAGAAAACACTTCCCTTGCTTGAGAAACTGCTGGGGAGCTTGCACATGCATGCAGAGCTACATGTTTTTCAGAAAATAGGTGCTGTGTCTGCATGCCCAAGAGCAGAAGCAAACTATAAATTATGCCGGGGCACTTACCTTGTTGGAAGAGTCTAACATAACTGTTTTAAAAGAAAAATAACATTGGGTCCTACAGTATATATTTTGTTTAAATAGTAATACTGTAGAGGTGCTGTCCTTGTATATATCTGTAAATTGTCACTTTAGCTAACAGTAGCTGTAAATAACATTTATCCTTCCTGTGCTTTATAGTCCCAGCAAACCAAGGCCTTTCTATTCATCTGTGTTTTGGCTTGCACAGGGCATTAACCTTTATTAATAGATTGCCAACAGCGCCCATTGCCTATATCATACCAGGAAATATACCCAGTTATTCTATTTGGGATGACAATTTTCTCTAATTTTGCTATCTAAGGTGTTTAATAAATTGGCATTCTTGACATGCTGTTACAGAGCACTTGCAGAGGAGTTCACCTGCACATTGCTTAGGTTTTTATGGTAGACAAGCAGCTAAGAAGGCAGGCAATTTGTAGGTGCTGGAGTCAGTTCATTTTAGGTACCTGTTAAGTACTGTATTCAGGATGATGCAGTCAGTGGGGTGTTCTCAATGGGCATGCATTCCTAGGGGACAAAAAAGCCAAGTCACAATCTGGCCTTTGAGTCATCCCTCCAAACTGAGAAACCTTAAAATACTCTTTTGTGCAGCTCCCAAAAAAGGCTTTTGCCCTGCACATGTCTGTAAGATACTGTGCAAGTCATGTAGTTCTGGAAAATATTCCTGTAATGTGTCGGAGATGGGATCAGAGATGGTATTCGCTAGTATTTTTGATCAGTGCTGCATTAGTCAATAACTGCAAATTCTGCATTAGTCAACTGTAGTAATCATTTGCATTATTTCTTGTTAAGATTACTGCTAAAATGGTCATGGTGAGTGGTGCTCACCTGGCTCACTAAGGTCAATTAGATTATGAGAACAAAATAGGGCTCACCAAAAGTAGGACAGGTAAGAACCTTTTCCTCAGATTTGTTATGGAAGTATTGCAAAACACTTTTTGAGAAAAAATATTTGTACTTAATTCAAAGAGTAGCATATTAATACAAATGTTAAGGATTTTAATCTGCTCTTTCCCTAGGCTGTTTTTACTTTTTGAATGAATTGGATAATTAGATTTATTCTGATTTTTTTAATGCATTTTTAAATTCACAGTTTAAAAACCAATCTGTACAGAAGGTTGAAAACCAAACTACAAGAAGCTGGAGTACCATCAGTATAAACTGCAGGGAATTCTGTAATAAATTCCTTTTTTTCTTTTTTTGCGGTTTCTAGATCAGATCAGCAATTAAGTTTATTGGAGGATAGCATTCTGTAGAAGAATCCAGGCAGCACAGATAGATGGCTCACTTGTGCTCTCACAAATAAGCTCTTACAAGGGCTGGTAGAAACTACATTTCATCATCTCCCGGTTATTAGAGAGAGATTTTTAAGGTTTCTTTTTGTATAATTGAGAGCACACATTTTAAGTAGTGAACATTTAAATTTTATTTGCCACTTCTCATAGCATGGACTTATCTTCAGGGCCTTATCTTAAGGATTACACTTGTTTATCTACTTTTGAATGGCAAGTTGTGGGGTTTTCTTTCCATGGACTTGTATTTCTTTCAGGCTCAGAATAAGGTTTTTTTGGTATTAGGACTTTAGAACTCTTTTGCCCTACCTATGCTTCCCTGTCTTCTTCCACAGGTAGTCACCCTCCACATCAAAATTCTCATATCATTCTCCTCTTCACCTTTGTGCTGTCCAAAGGCCATTGCTCAATCGTCCTACTACACACTGGTCTCTTTTCCGTGCTCCTGCATGCCCAGTCCCTGTAGCAGTGGCTGGCCACTTGTTGTTTACTAGTGGTGGTAACATTAAAGACAGTTTAATCCTGGGATACACAGGCACCCACATCAGCTATTGCTCATATTGCTCAAGCGCAGCAGCATCCCGCAATGGTCCCAGGAGGACCTCTGGCTTCTCTGCGGCTTGCTGCTCACTTGCAGAGCTGAGCACATTATATGTGTTATGTATTATATTATATATAATGTATATATATATACACATATATGTGCTATATTATATAATATATAATATATTATATAGCGCATATATGCTAGCATTAAAACAAGTTGTGTTGTCAGGAGAACATCATCAAGCATCAGAGAAACTTCTCAATGGCCCATATGAAGCCTGAGGGGTTGCTGGCTGCCAAGATGTCAGCCATATCCTGTTCTGCTCTTGAAGATATGTTTCTACTGTCAGGTGCAGAAATCAGTGAAGGACATTTAGTCTTTCATTAAATGAATGTAATGTATTTAGCAATAAAAGTCAACCTTCTTACAGAGAATATTCATGATGTCATTGTGTCCATAAGCAAGAGAAAGGGATGGCTGGGGGCAGTTTCTTAGGTAAAAGTCTGCATTATGTCCAAGTTCTGTGGTGCACTCGTTTGATACTCTAATAAGATCTTTTTGTGCAGGAAGATGATAACAGCTGTTTTGCAGGGGGTCACTTATCTGCAGGCAAGCATAGACCTGTTTAAAGCTGAACACACTAAGCACACCGTGCTATCAGACTTAGTGATTGTAGCAAGATAGCAATGAAGGAAAGAGGCTCCTTCGTGTTTTTCAGCTCCCACTTAAACATTTAACACATTCCCTGAACAAGAACTTGCTCTTTCCTGCCACTGCTCGCATTCCTACTCTTGCAAGCCCAAAGTGAGATGATTCAAGAAGTGGATGTGCTACAAACTCACCCTGCAGGGAAGGGATCACTTCTTTCCTTGAGGCCAGTGGGTGGCCTGCAGTTGGAGAAGGGATGTGGCATATATCTGCGGTAAGCGGTAGAGCCCGCTGTTACTGACAGAGAAACAGCAGCCTGGGCTGGTGCCGTGCTTGGACCTGCTCCTAATGCCTGCTGCTGAGGGCTTACCGTAACACACTTGCAGGAAGCTGGTCACTTCCACAGCCTCTGCCTTTGGGGAGCTCTGGGACAGAGGTTAGCATCTGCTCAGGCTTTGGCATACAACTCTGCCTTGAACAAAGGATGCTATTAATTCAAGCTGTCTTGCTGCATGAAGGGAATTGATTGCTCTATCCATTGAGACTGAAATTAGGGTGCTTAGTGTATTCTTCAGCTCTAAGTAGTCTGTGATTGTCAGCAGAAAAGTGACTTGCTTGATAGTGGTGGCTGTTATCTCCCAGGACAGTTTTCTTTATATTTGTCTGTAGATCTGATCCTCTGATCCGCAAAGCTGTGTAGGAAACACAGAGCAGTGTTTGGGCTGCTTGTGTGCTGGTGGTATCTATTTCGGAACTTGCATTTTGACATGGTTCATTGCAGAAATAAGGGAAAGTGGAAGTTTTATGACAGTCAGAACTCTTTAAAAAAAAAGAATTTTTATTTATTTTTATGTTTGATACTCTGTTCAGGACCTTCCAGAATCGTTTCTACCATATTAGGAGGAAAAAAGGATGAGGATCAGAAATGCTCTATTGCAAAGTTCAGTTTATTTACAGAACGAGTTTGCTTGCCATTAAGATGTTTGAATTATTGTAGTAAAAGCTTACAAATAGTTTGAATGCGATCTTAGTATATAAATTTTTGTGGTAAAACTTCAGTCCTAATCTCTGAATTTAAGATAGTGTTGACATTGGGCATAAACTAGACATAGATTATCACTGGTAGATATTCCATAAGGTTCCAATAATTTTACACATGATAAAGCCAAAACTTTTCTGTTATACTATTAGTGTCCACTGTGAGTGATTAATTTGTGATATCCTTGATTTTATCAAATTACCAGCAGTTTGGTTATTTTTCCAGTATAGCTAGCTACTGTTCATGATCAGGGAAAGAATTAACAGGTTTTGCAGTTTCCTCTATGCGTATGATATACTGCTGAATAATCTGTAGTATTTTGGGGTTTTTTTTTGCTTATATATATATATAAATTGTAAATATATACAAGGGAATATATGTAAGTATAAAGGAAGTGGTAATGTACAGGTTACCTTAGGTGTATGAAATGTACAAAAATATCCAAAGCTCAATAATGGAGGGTATAACCAAAATTGCTACTTAACATTCCTTTTGTATTCTATTCATTTTTGATGGACTTATGAATAATTGAAACCCTCTTCTCTGTATGGACTTGTGGATGGTAGGAAGCAGGCTCCACACCTCCAGAATTATGATTGCATGTGCTTGACCAGCTTTATCTTCTGTATTCATTCCTGAGTTTCTAAGCACTTACCAATATAAGTACTCCAACACTTGCTATGAGTTGGTAGCCCTAGAGACTAGGGTTCAACATCCTCAGGATGGGCTCATGTGGCACTGCAGTAGCTGCGCCTGGGACGAACAGTACCCATGCTCCTATCACTTCTCTCCCATCCTAATTACCTACAGAGTTAATATCCTGCCAGTTAAACTTTCTGAAAGGGTGTAGATGCTGGTGTCAGCATAAGGAAAGGGACAAGGACACACAGCTTGGAGAGGGAGGCTGATTCATGCTATTAGGACTGGTGGAACTGTATAGTAAATCATATTTACTTCCTTAATAGTGACTCCTGTATCTGTGCCTGCTTCTGAATATCAGAGCTAGTTTCTTCTCCAGGCCTGTCTAGCTTTTGCATGCCTCTGGAGTTGTTGCTATTGTTGTATCCATGGCAAAATCAGACTGCAGAATAATTTCAGAGGTAAGTAGCTGAACTGTCTGTGGTTTAGGTATTTTTGCCTTCACTGAAGTTACCTAAACTAGAGTTGAATGAATTGTCCATAGAGAGAAAATCCCTTCTCCTGTAATATCCTTTGTCTACTGCATCAGCTAAAAGGAATACTAAATTCATAGTAGCTCTTTCAGGCAGATATTATAAGTTCTTGTACTGTTTATATTTTTCAAGAGTGTAAATGGAAATCTGTTCAATGGTATGACAGAGCCAGGCAAGACAGTGGCCAACCAGTATGTCAGCCTGCTGAGAGCTTGAAATGAAGACTGACAGAGGAGGGAGATTATGACCCATGGTACAGTTAGGTCATAGTCTCCCTCTTAACTCCCAAAAGAAGAGTTTCTTTTGTTCCATTAACAACAGAAGGCTGAACAAGGACAAGGTGGATCTGTTGAATGGGGCAGGCGAATTTAGTGGCTGTGTCCTGAGGTACTGGGTGCTGTCTTTGCCGCAGTCTTCACCAGCAAGGTACCGCTGCCTTGTCTGCCATATGCTGCAGTGCCCCTTGATATGGCAGCGGTAAGATAGAACCTATGCAAGTCCGCAGTGAGGGAGCACAGACTCTCTTCCGTGCAGGAACTGTTGAGAAGCCTGACTGATTCCATAGATATCTATGATCTTTTATATATTGCAAATTATAGTCACATTCAAAACTGAGGGATGGTGACGTTTTCTATTCCCAGCAGAGAGCAGAGCTTATTAAACCAAGTGGCCAAGTGAAACACATCTGAGAAACACTGGCTTCCTCCTTTGCTCTCAGCCAAGTAGCAGTGGTTCCACTGACTTGTCACATGCTGCTTGCTTTCTCCTCTGCATGAAATACAGGGATCACCAATAGAAAGACCAACAATATTGATGTTTGTGCATAATATCAAGGTCATGGATGCAACTGGTATTACAGAGCTGCCAGAGAGAGTCAGCTCTGTCATTTCCCAGAAAGGAGATTTGGGGGAGCTTTTTAGGCCACTGATTTGAAGAGAAGTCTGAGTGTTGTCTTGTAAATACTGTGGGATCACTGTAGTGACAGGTATCACTTGTCCTTCAGGGGAATGTGTTGCTTGATAGGTGAGTGTAGCCTTAGAGAAGTTTCACGCACACAAAAAATGGGACCCTTTGAGAGACATGCTATGCAACCTTTATCCTGAATACTTTCTATGCTTTCAGAAATCTGCTGTCATCAAATGTAGTACTAATCCCTACTAGTAGAGAGGCTGTTGTGGTTTTCACTAGTCAGTAAGGAGGCCAGAAATCGTGACTTTGTATGTCCAAAATGTAGATGTTAGAAGATTTGGCATTAGAAAAGGACTGATGGAAAGAATGTAACAGATCTTGACTATTATAGTTCTTGATTTTAATTGTAATTGTGAAGTTGCAGATGGTTTTAGTTTTATTTTGAAAGGCTTGACTTTGAAAGACTCATTTACATTCCTTTGAATCCTTAAGTAATTAGTAGTACCTGGCTCCGCACAAAAGTCTGCCAAAGGTATTCTTTTGCAGGAATTCTCCTGTAATTAGGTGATCTTTATACTAACATTTTTTCCTAATCTCTAGTGGTGTAGCTGTCCTCTGTGTGTAGCTTCGAAGAGACTGAACTTGTATGTGTATTAAACTTCGAAGGTGTCTATTTATCAATTTGTTAGTTTTGGTACAGATTCCCTTGAATGACTTTTGTTGAACAGAATGTACACAAATTTATTTTTTCACTGCATTTCTGATTGTCATTTCTGAATGTCTTTAAACATCTGGATCAATTTGGCTTTTTAGTCAGAAGGACACCTGGACAGAGTTCTAACCAAAGTTCTTCCTTGAGAAGTGTGCAGAGTAGGTTTCTGCATATACTCACGGTAATATATTGTTGCATGTTATCAGAATAAGGTTTATTCTGTGCATATTACAGAGCTGTCACATGTTGAAAGTAGTCTAAGCTACCTGACATCAGGTTTTGCAATTAATTCCCATGTAACTGGAATTACTTTTAGTCTGCTTTCCAATGGAAGCAAAGCTTCTGCAGTCTGTACTGCCTTTTTTGAACATGTTGTCCAAATTAAGAACAATTCAGAGAAGTGCAGAATTCTTAAAGATACCGAAGTTTCTACAGAATTTGCAAAATTACAACCTTAGGTCGTGAAGAGGGAAGTCCATCTGTTGAAAAAAATGCAGCTTCCTGTCTTCTAAGACCTGAGGAAATCCTTGCTGTGACAGCCTTTGTAAATACCCCAGCTGTGAAACAAGCTGCAGTCACACCTTTGAGAGAGTTGCGCATAAAACTTATAGTGTTGCTTATTTTGAAATATATTCACGAGATGCAAATTCAGATGCAAGAGAACTGCTGCAAATACCTTGCTTGCAATAGCCTACATTAAACAATATTCTTACAGGCCTTCCCGTCTGGGAGGTTTACAGACTCAAATTCTTTCAACGTTATTTACATGAATGTGAAAGATGAAAGTATTAATTCTGTATTGCTATTCCTAGGCAACTTGAAACAGAAATTAACTGAGAAGCACAAGATTACACATGAAATCTGTGTTAGAGCTGGAAATGAACCCCTATCTTCTATTTCTTTACTGGAAGAACCTTTCTTCCTTCACATTCTTGGTAGCCAGATGACACATTGTGAATCATAACTCAACCAGTTATAATTATAATGAGACTTTTAATTGGTGGTAAGTAGTAATTTTAAAATGGAAATGTCCTTGGATTATTTTAAATTCCATGTTGCCAGTGATGCCTTAAATGAGGAGAAAATTACTTAGCTATAATTCTTTTTCTTTGAAGGCAGATGTTAGAAACAAATAATCTCACCACACCCTTTACCTGTGTGCCATCTGAACCAAAGCTAGGTGGTTAGTTTGATTTTGTTCTATTACTCACAGACAGGAGAATGTTGCAGAGCAATGTATGTATTCTTTAATGGGATGAGTGCTTGATCAAAAGCAGTAACTCTCTGGGGCCAAAATTTGGAAAGGATTGCTTTTGAAACACAAAAGTCATTGCGGAGTGTAGTAAATTAAGCAAAGTCTCAGCTTGTCCATAGTGAATCTGTAACATTTGTGTCATAAAATCAAAGATGGAAATATTTTTGAAGGGAAAGTGAAATTAAAAGTTTTGATTGCTTTTACTGATTTGTCTGTCATGTATTCAAGCAGTAAGGGACAGGACAGGTAAAAGTGCAAGCTACAGAGAGCTGCAGACTTCTGTGGCAAGTGAAATAACTGGAATCATTGGAATTACTATGTTAATGAACTTTTAAAACTAAATTGTTGATATGAACAGGTTGGAATTTTATAAAAAAATAGATAGAAAAAAGGAGCATGATTGCTAATGATGATGTGTATATATTGCTGTGCCTACTCTTTTACGTAAACCCTCTCTTTTCTGTTGCCAGTAATATTTCCTGAGATGGGGCCAAGGCCATCTTGGAAGGGGTAGGGATGGGAGGAGGGATGGGACAGGGCTGGGATGGCTGGAAGGATGAGATAAGCAATTGTTGGTGGGCAATTGTGGGAACAGTGGGCAAGTGGGAACAGTGCATGGGAGTCTGGGATTGCAATGGGGAGTCTGAAGTGGGGAGAACACAGCCCTGGGGAGACACCAGATTGCAGATATGGAGTAAGAGGAGAGCAGATGGTGAGATGGGGGAGGTGAGAGACAGAGAAATCCCCTCCCAGGCATGGAATTCAGTGCAGGAATCCTGATTTCCATCCTATATCCTTGCTTTATACCAAACACCTCCACCAAAGGGCATATGCCTTCCTTTGCCTTAGTGCCTGGGTTAGGTGACAGAAAATGTCAAATGTTACCAGGGGAGGAGGGCAGCAAGTGACTTGTCTGTGCTGTTAGGATAACTGGGTCAATGGCTCATTTGGCATCAGATGAGTCTTACGTCCACAATATTACCTTGCTTCTGAATGCCTGGGTCCAGTGGGGTAATGCAGCAGACAGTGGAAAGGACACAGATATACAAGACATACTCTTACCAGATTATTATTATTTTTATTATTTCTTGTGATGCAGTAGCAGATAACTTCCTCATGCATTTCTCCTCCAACACAGCAGGTAGTATTTTAGCCAATAATAAAAGCAAGTGTGTCCCAGGATCCCCCAAGGGAGTATGTCAAACAGATCTCAGGGCTTTTGGCAGAGTTCTCAGCTGAATGAAGAAACAGACCATGTATTTGGGTATTAGTGAATATTTGAGTGTCACTCAGCATACTTTCAAGCATAATAGCTTTAAGAGCAATGTGTTAAAAACTGACATGAGGCACTGTAAAGAAAATACGCTCTCCGAAGGTTTGTTGTCACATTAGACTGAGCTAAACAGTTGGGCAATGCAGAGATGGACTCTAGGCTTTATTTTATTTTATGTCATCATTAGGGATTTGGAATGAGGTAAATAACAAGTTGATGACATTTGTGATCATCCTTACATTAGAGTATATATCAAGCAAAGGAAAAGGAGGGAAAAAATAAAAATAAGGGGTTATTTAGAGTGAAAATCTGAAAATGTACCTGCCATGGGAATTTGAGATAGAATTTATTTTTGAAACATGAAAAACAAGACAGGCAACATTTTTAAGCTGTAGTGTAAGGGCCAGCTCTTCACTGGAAGGAATGGCATAGGGTTGACTGTCTTCTGACCTGCAGTAAGAGAAGGCCCACTGCACATGCATAGCTGCAGTTAGGCCAGTTCCCAGCATTATTTTGCCCAAAGTGAAAATTTCAGAGAGCTCTGAGAAGCAGTAGTTAGAATAAGGGGTTTTCATTTATTTGAGGACAAGCAGTAGTCCATCAAGGAGTAACATGGAAGCATCACCCTACTGGGAAGTTTGAGATCTAGTTTAAATTTATCATGTGCTTATGATATTAATAGATATTTAGAATGGCTGTCTGCCTAATATTAATACCATTCTTTCTAGTTTGCCGTAAAGTCTATTATTACTTTATGCAGTCATTTTCCTCTTACAAAAAGAAATCTATTCCTGCAAAGTAATGAGATAGTTTCTACAAAGTTGCTGCCATGGATTTTAATCAAGCACTTTTCTCAAGTAAGAACAAAAGGCTGTATAATACTAGTCAGATCTTCTTGCACACCTCGCACATATCCCAAATACTTACATACCAAATTTCAACCTTATTGGTAAACTCTCCTAAGCCTGCCTGGCTAGGATGTCATCCATTTTAAGGGTTACATTTATATTATGACAGTATCTTCAGGATATGACTTCTTGTTATAAAGTTTTAGTTTTTTATATAATCTAAATCCAGAATCGACATTTCAAGTTGATTCAGTTCACAGTTATTATGCTGGACATGTTTACCTACTTTGTAGAATTAGAGTTTGAAACGTTTGGCTGGAAGGTTAGAATCTATACATTATACTGAATATTATCTTCAGTCATTAAACTTCTAATGACACAAATGATCAGTGTTGCCACAAATGACAGTATTTTTTAGTCTCTTTTTTTCTGTTTTGAGTCATATACATCACATGCTTTGCAGATTTAAATTATAGCTATGGTTTTCCATAAACTATACAAGAACTGACATGGTGTCATGAAATTCTGATAAATATCTGCACTGATAATTTAAGTAAGATGTACTGAGCAGCATTTTCAGAAGGGTGAGCATTGTCTTGAGGCCTTTAAACTGAAGACATGGGAGTATTTAACTGTACACATCAGTGGAATTGGAAGTAGACTGATTTCATGTGTGTTTTTGAAAAAGTGACAAACTATATTTTAAAATGACTCTATTAAGATTTTCCACATAAAGTTTTAGACTATACTTTTTTCAAGAAAAGAAAATTATCTGTTTACAGACTCATCAAAATACAATGTATTACAATGTAATACAATTTTGTATACAAAATACAGTGCAAATTTAAAAAAAACCCAGCACATAATAGAATTTTCACCTGTCCTTACTGCCTGATGTTTGTAATTTCATCTGTTGTAACTCACTTCTATGGCCTCATCTTTGCTGAAATAATAAAATATTACCCTATAGCTTTCAGCATTTCAAGATTCTTATCCACCTTTATCTTTAAGGATATATTTTAAACTAATTAATGAATTACATTGCATTTATGGTAGAGTTAGACAGCTGCCACAGGATACCTCATTTGGTTGGTTCTGTCTGCTTTCGTGTCGGCCAGGGCAAAGTAACTCAGATGAGTTTGTGTCTACTGTGTAGCTGAGATGGCCAAGGGCATACAGGTTTTTGTACCTAAGTCAAACATTGTGGGCCAGTGTGTGCATCTCACAGGCATGCCTGAGATCCGCCTAAACACAAGACAGGTAATCATGTTTCTTTCAAGAGTGACATTTCTCATCAGTCCTTCCACTTCCTCAGCTATGTTTCATTCTCTGTCATATGTCACATCTGATGCTCAAGTGCTCATTTGCCCAGCAGGTAAAATCTACTGAAGTGGGCCTGTGCACAAAGTGCCGAGTCCTCGAGTTTTAACTGTGCTTCCACCTAAAGAGAGGGTAGGGGTCAGTTAGCCTGGGTCTAGCTGCAGGAGAGCATCCATCCCTGTGGTTTTGGTTAAGTGCCTAGTATATGTGAAGGTCATATTTAACATACCCAGGGTTTTTAAAATAATCTGATTAACTGTAATCCTTTCACATTTTTATTTGTCTTATTTAAAGATGTTAAGAAAATGATATGCAACAAATACTATTGTTCAACATGCAGCATTTGCTGTTGGTTAGAATGGTGTAGAAGAAAATAAATTGGTGGAAGTGGACATTTATTTTGTTGGTCATTGTCCTGGTATCTTTTTATCTCATGTGAAAGAGTGATCTATTTTGGGTTAGTGGTTTGGTCTCATCTGGGTACATGAACAGCATAACTTGCAATTTATAACATTTTAAAGTTCCTGTATGGATTTTTGTGCAGCTGTTTCTTAGTGGCATTGTTATCACAAGGATACACTTTGCCAAACCAGCAGTGTCTTTACTAATTGATAAACTGAGTGGCAACTACTGAGCTAGAGCCATGCTTGTATTTCAGTCACTGTGCTTTCAATTAGAGGTTATTTCTTCAGATTTCTGAAACCTTGAACAAGCAGGACATGGGTAATCCATACCTCTTTACCATTCTAGCCAGTAGCCAAACAAATGAGTTACTCTCCAAGAAGGTGGGAGATGAGTGTTCAAAATCCTGAGGTTTAATTAAGCTTTCCGAGTGTGTTTGTTAGCCCTTAAGTTGTTACTTAAAAAACAGTTATGGCCAAACCGAAAAGGAGGGGAGCTGCTTCTTTGCTCTGTTTTGTACATCTAAAGTGGCCCACCAATGTGAGGTCCTGTGGGGATGTATCTAAGGTGGTTTTGGGCCCGGTTGGCTCTTGTGGGTAGTGTTCTGAGCTACTGCCTGGCTCACCTGATCATTTGTGTCAGTTTTCTGGTTTCAGTTCCACAGGCCAGGTTTAAGCACCCAACTTCTCAACTGACTTCAGCCCTGAGTGAAAGTGTCTTGGAAATGCCAAGTCCCCACAATGGCAATGATCAGTTGAGAATTTACTGTAAATTTCAGTGCCTCTGTCTGTGTATATATGGAAAGAAATGTCAATCCTGGTGTTTAAATTCCTTATTTGTTAACAGCCTTATGTACCATTTAAAGTACTTGAAGTCTGTGCCCCGTGTAGTTTTGTACATGCTTCCCTAACAAAGCCATTCATTATCATTGAGTTGCCATGGAGTACTGATCACATGGAGCTGGGAATAATAACCCATTATGCTAATATAGCTTGTCATTGTGTTTGATGTGATGTCCCATAACAACAGCTGATGCTTGTAACTAATACAATTTATGATAAGATCACAGTTTATAGAACAGTGTGGCCAAACACTGCCTACCGTCTTTTCTTTGAATTACATTTTTGTAATGCCCCCTTGGAGCCTCAACATTGTGTTATAAAGTTCTCTTTGGGACAGAGGCAGGACAATTTACTGGGTGTGGTGAACTTCTCATATGCCACAAGAGAATAAGGAAGACAATTATGTCTAATAGTTGGAATACATAATTCTGTAATGCATAAAGCATTACCACAACCTTTCTTATACACCCAAGTATGAAACTGTATTTTATTTCAGACTGTGATGCTGTAGAAGGAGCAGGCCTTGAATCTTTGTATTGATTCAGCTTTGTTCTTTAGCAGATCAGGCATTTGCTGGAGATCTGTAACATGCAGTAAGGTCCAGTTTTGGCCTTTCCAGATTCTTAGGACAGTTCACCTTCATGTGCATGTGAACATACTTCCAGGAGTAGCATTTCAGCCATGGTTCTTACATGCTCCTCAGACAGTGGAACATGGCTTCCCAGGGGCATATCATTGCACCCCCAGAGAGTTTCACTTCACTGTGCATGCATTCTCTTAAGGCAAAACACTGTTTTGTACAATTATCACTTCTAATTTATAAGGCATATTTATAAATTATTTTGGCAATGTATTTTTTATTTAAAATATTCATTGAAAATTGAATCATCCCAATAAGTTGCCTCCACTTTCATGACCTCTGAGGTGTATTCTACAAAACAGCCCTCAAAATCAGCTTCTCTTTTAGCAAAGCATATTTGACAAGCAAACCATCATGGCAGGAAATTATTATATAAATCACAAAGATAGTCTGGTCACACAAGTTATATTTGTACCTGGGTGTACAAAGAGTAATCAAGTACTGATAGGCATTCAGACTTCTGCTGCTTGATACTGTCAGGACTAGAGGTAGAATACTTGTTTAGAATGTCTGTATTGCACTTTACCAATGAAAGATTGTTCCCAGCAATGTTTTCTACTAATGTATTCAGCAAGTCATAAATTACACAACCAGAAAAAAGCATTGTGTCATCCAATCTGTTCTCTTCATAGAGCAGGCTTTATGCCTTCCCTGAATTAATTTCTGTTTGAACCAAAGCATGTCTTAAAAAATCTCAATTTAAACTTACCACTAATGGAAGAATCAGCACCAGCCTTAGTTGCATTCTGGCAGTTAATTTCCTTCCTTTTGTGTTTAACTTCTTTAATACATTTGTCTAGTTTAAAATTCCAGACATTGAATGTTTCTAAATTAAGAGCTGCCTGTTAGCAAATTTCTGTTTCTCCTATTCATGCTTAGCAGGCATGGAATTCGTTTCTCTTAACTTTCAGGTATTACATCTGACATAGTCAAGCCTGGCTTTCCTGATAGCCAGTGGAGACAAATATGTACTTTAGGGTACAGTTCAGATGAGCTGCTGTATACATGTTCATTAGGAGGTAACGAATCACACCTTGGAAGTGCCTTAATACTTGTGTTGTCTTAAAAGGCAATTTGGGTTGAGTGGCTCCATGTAAATACGTTTTGCAAATAGGCATTGTAGGTGCATTATGTGCAAATTCCTGTCATTAGAGGATATGACTAAAAGAGTCTGTAGCTTTCTCATGGTCAAACTAAACTAAGTTTTAAGGCAAGTTTTCCAGTCATTATACGGTTGCCTTTGCTGAATGTTCTCTAGTTCATCAGCATCTTTCTCAAGTTGCAGACACCGGAACAGGACTAAGCATCCAGCAATGGTTGCAAACACTGGCAGTGATGCATTAGAGCTTTCCTGCTTTTGCTTTTGTTTATCCTGCTTGAAAAGGCTCTCCATAGCTCTTCAGGTCACAAGAATAGCCGCCTGTTTTCAGTATATTAGTCATCCTGGTCTCAGGCCCTTTTTGACCACCAGTGCTTCACAGGAATAGAAAGCGTGATTCTGTTTGTGTGGTGAGTGTTCTTTGTCTCTGGCTATGCACTTTTCCATAGGTTAGAATTAATATCTCACATATTCTTTGCTTGCATTTAGTTTTCAAAATGCTGTTCAAAGTGGAAGGACCTTTTTGCTATTTTGTTTCTGTCAACTGCTCTTAATTTATGTTTTTCCTGTAAAACTTATAGAAATATTTTTATTTTATGTCATTAATAGTAAGGATAAACAGTACAGGACCAGGAACTGGTCTCTGTACCTCCACTAGAAATGCATTCATTAGAGGATGAATCTCCCTTAACCCATTTTAAGAAGTATCTGTCAGCTAGCTTTTAATCTATTTTTGTTGTGAACGTTATTTTTTCGGTTCTCATTTTAAAGGTTGGTAAGATACCAAGCCAGCTGCCAAACAGAAATATAAGACTGCACTTGTAACCTTATTAACCAAATTTATAGTCTTGTAAAAAGATAGTTTAATAAAAGCTGCTTTTAATAAATCTATGGTTATGGCGTTATACCAATTATACTTTGGTTATTTATTAATCAAATGCAGCCATTCTGAGATGAATATCAGGCCAGCTGTGTTGTGGTTGCCTGGATTGTCCTTGCTCACACTTTAAGACAAGATCACTTTAACATGATATAATACTAGTTTTGTCAGGAATACTGAATTTTCTGTTGAATATCTGATAAAGGAAAAATTTTTATTATTTTCAGATGTAATTAGGCTCTCCAGTTTTTCTAAGAAATTATTTTGTTTTCTCCATGTTTAAACTGTTTATTTGGAAAATCTAATGTTAACCTTAGGATTCTTTATTTATTTTTATAACTAAATGATGCAGAGTTTTAACTCTACAGGTACATGTTCCTCTCCAAATTTAATAACATATTTCTGGCAGTCACTCCAAAATATTTAGACGTTTCAATACATGGAAGGAGTTTTTTGTCATAGCTTGCTGATCAGCATGAGAGCAGTGTGCTGTCCATGTTGTGTTTGGTATTTGCAACTGTCTGGTCATGCAGAAGGTCCCTTGGACAGCAGCTATAAATTACATAGGCTTCGCTCATCTGTTCAAGTGAAAATTTTTCATTAGCAGCTGTACTCAAGCCAAACTCTCAAAAACCTTCACTGAGCTCATGTGGATAGCAAAACTCATTATCTTGTCCCTGCTGGTTTTGTCCTGGAGTCTGAGTTTAGCAAAGCTGCAAGCATTTACATTTGCATTTAGGTTTGTGGCTAAGAAACAAGTGAACTCCACTTTCAAAGAAAGAGTAATGTTAATAAAGGGTTATTAGATACTACAGTCTCATAATGGTTGGTGGCTAATTAAAGATGACACAACGTGTGTTGAGTTGTCTTCAAGCTAAGAGGCCAAACAGTGTTTAATTGAGTATATAGAAGATAGACGATGTTGTGAATGTGCTGCTGCAGCCATTAATAAATAATAAGAATAATTATTCAATCAGACATAGAGTAGGGGATTGATAATGATAATTATTAATCCAGATTTTAGCTGCAAAAATTTTTCTCTCATTTTTTTTGTATAGATGTTACTTTCTATGCTTCAAGGTAGAGGGAAACATGAATGAATGTCTGACTTATCCTCATGTTAGTCTTTATTCACAGAAATCTCTCCTGTGGTTTCATCACAGAAACCTTCACAAACTTTAGTAAGTCGTCTTGGTCTGTGAAGGTTAAACTTGCCAGTTCACAGTGCCAGCTTGCGGCTTGGTTTACTCCTGGTATTGTTCCATTTTCCACTCTCACAAGCAAGGGTATGTATCCTAGGCAGCAGCTACTGAAATGCACCACAGTGCAGTTCAATCTCTGCAAAATGCTCTTTGAGAGTCTACAGACTTAGGAAAGTCATCTCTTATAACCTTGGATGCATATCTTTGTTGTTAGTTCTCCTTCGGTAATCTCTGACAGGTGATATGTACCTCCAGAAAGTGATTTATTCTGTCTTAAGATAGAATCTAAGAGAGTATGATGAATGATGAATCACCTAGGAATGTCCCATCTAGATGGCTGCTTTAAATTCAATATTTGGCCTGTAGGCGTCTAATTTTGAACCTTTTCCTAAAAGGCAGCCATTGAGTAGATCAGGTGCATCATAAGATGAGGTCAAGGAAACAACTACAGTTTTAAAGATTTTTCTTCAGTGTAGTACTGCACTTTGAATCATAGAATAAGCTAGAATCGCATCCAACTGTTAACCCAGGACTGCCATTCCACCAGTAAACTATGTCACTAAGGGCCTCATCTACATGATTTTCGAACACTTCCAGGGAAAGTGTTCAAAAGATTCCATCTCTTCCGTGGGCAGCCTGTTCCAGTACCTGATCACCCTCTTGGTGGAGAAATGTTTCCCAGTACCCAGCCTAAAACTCTCCTGGCCCAGCTTGAGGCCACATCACATCATATTTATTATGGTATGAAATAAGCAGAACTCTTTACGAAATCAATGCTCAGACATTGAATAGCATTAGGTCAGTAGGACTGTTCTGGCCATACAATTTCAGAAGGAAATCAGCAACAGTCTGTTTCTTTTTGTGCATCAGTAATAAAGTACTCCTTATCTTTGTGCAAGTGCATTACAGCATGTTCAGGTTTTCATTCGATGTGTACATTGCACAGAAGTCACGTAATCCATAAATTATTTGCAGTTTTCATTCCAGTGAAACGCATGAGTTTTAACAGCATAAGCTAACATTTGTCAGTGGTTTGGAAGGGCAAGTGTGGACAGACAACAAAAATTCAGGGAGGTTTCCAGTTTCAAATTCTGAGGTACCTGTTGAAATTGGAAGAAGACTCAGATGCAAGCTTTTGATGTCTTTCTGTACTAAAAAACAAGCAGTTTTATTTTTTTTTTAAATTCCTGGACTCTGGCAGTCTTATCATAAAACATTTAGGGAGAAAAGGAAACGTATCCTTTCTCCAGGAGAAAATGTGTAGGTGTCATTTTTTAACCCCAGGCAGCCACTAAGCCTCCCTCAACCACTCCCTTATTCCCCCTTTCCTCTCCCCCAGTGGAGGTGGGGGAGAGTTGGTAGAGTAAAAGTTAGCAAACTCATGGATTGGGATAAAGACAGCTTAATAAGTAAAGCAAAAACTGTACAGAAGCAAAGCAAACCAAGGAATTCATTCCTCACTTCTCATCACCAGATGTTCAGCCATCTCCAGGACAGCAGGGCTCCACCATACGTAATGCTTACTTGGGAAGACAACTGCCAACATTTCAAATGTCCCCCCCTTCCTTCTTCTTCCCCAGCTTTGCATGCTGAGCATGACACCTTTGGTCAGTTGGGGTCACCTGTCCTGGATGTGTCCCAACTTCTTGTGCACCCCAGCTCACTCACTGGTGGGGTGACGTAAGGAGCAGAAAAGGCTCTTTGAAAGCGCTGCTCAGCAACAACTAAAACATCCCTGAATTATCAGCACTGTTTCCAGCACAAATCCAAAACACAGCCCCATACCAGCTACTGTGAAGTAAATTAACTCTACTCAGCCAAAACCAGCATAGCAGGGAAGGAAGATGTGGGTCACATTCTCCCTGTTTGCTGGTCCCTCTTTTGGAAGTAACTATTACTTCTCTTTTGGGACCCTTTTAGCCTTGTGCTTCCTCGGCACTTTTCCAAGTTCCCTAAAAATAATTCTTCTGCTGACACCCATCAACCACAAAATGACAGGAATATCTTCATCTGCCTGTCTCCCTGGAGGAAAGCAAACCCAAGAAAACATAGAATCATAGAATCATAGAATAGTTAGGGTTGGAAAGGACCTTAAGATCATCTAGTTCCAACCCCCCTGCCATGGGCAGGGACACCTCTCACTAAACCATGCCACCCAAGGCTCTGTCCAGCCTGGCCTTGAAAACATCTGTCTAAAAAACTTATAGGAAGCTATTTTCTGATCGAACTAAACCAAAGTGCAGGGTAGCTTTTTCCTTAGTATATAAAAAAGTGTAAAAGAAGAGTATGAACATCTTTACTTAAAACAAAATACTTCTTCAGTGCTATTTGAGCTCAAAGAAATTCTGTTTCAGAAATAAAACTTTTTCAGTGTTGTAATTAAAAAAACAAACAAACAAACCCAAACAAACAGTTAATCTACTCCTCTGAAAAGGATAATCTGAATGTGTCTTTTCACCTTTATTTGGGGATTTTTACTTTTGAAATAGCTGGAAAAGATAACAAAACTTTTGAAGTTATATAGGAAAGATGCCAAGATTTTGAAAGTATATTGTTTATCTCAAGTCAGCCTTCAAAGAAGCAGCATGCCGTTATCGTATAAAACACAGAAACTGAGAAGTATTTATGTTTTATTTGGATGATATCAGGAGCAACACAGAGATTTTCTTTAGTGAGAAGTCACCCCGAAACAGAGCACTTAAATCGTAGAATCATAGAATAGTTAGGGTTGGAAAGGACCTTAAGATCATCTGTTGACAATTGTTTGGGGATTATCCACAAGATTATTTAGCTTTTTTTTCAGTCCTTAATCTCATAATAAACCAAGCAAATTCCAAAGTGAGCACAGCTGAAAGTCTTTGTTACATGTTTAGATTCCCACATATCTTTAGAACGGTGGCATAAGTAAACAAGAAGTAATGATCTAGAGGAAAGGGAGTAGAAAAATAAATGGTGAGGAAAGAAAATGGACAGGAAGGAGAATTGCTTTTCTGCCTCAGATGTCTTGCAAGGACCTGAGATAAGAACCTAGTGAACATTGTTAAGCTGCTCAAACCCTGCCCTGCAACTTAGGAGAAAGAGAGGGAAATTCTAAATCTTATGGGATCATAGTTAGTAGGAGCTTTGCCAAGTCAATGAAAAGCTCTTTAGAAAGTGGATGGACTTATATGACAGGATTTCCTGTTTGGTTGTTTGTTTTAGCAGTCATCATTCTTGAATCCCCCTGCATATGGAGAAACAATCTCTTGCAAGAGGAGAAAATATGTTCTACCCATGGCTTTCCTCTATAAGGTCTTATATCAGTTACCCCTCTCTTGCACCAAATTGCAGTGCATATCTGAGGATTATGAAGCTTAACACCTTCCTGCCAGCAGCTAGGATTTGGGGGCCAGAAGGTTGCTAGTAGCTAATAAAGCCAAACCAACAGTTTTAACCTTTTGGAGGTACTAGGCTAAACAAGATTCTTAGCTTCAAAGCCACTAGGCACTTAACCACATCCATCTCAAATAAAACCTGACAGTGTATGTGAGGACCATTTCCCTGTTGTGATGTTTCCCTGAGCTTGGGCAAAGATATCTGTATTAAACTGGTTATTTCCTAATGCAGTTCATCTCAAAAGGTGTCTGTTTCGTAAGCATCTCTGAGTGGAATGAGCATTTGAGCTCTTTGTACACATGCAGAAGAAGAGCATCCCCCAAAAGTCATATTTTAACATCCATCAGGTCTACTGAGTGGCCATATATTTACTTTCTTGGGTGCTGCATTTTGTTTCTAGCTTGCAGAGGACTGGATCTGGGACTTGTTCTGAGTCTCCGTTCTGTTCCTTGTGTTCACCTAGAATTTACAGTCTCTTCTTGTGGTAAAAAGAATAGGAATTTTGAAGTATTGCCCAACCAAGTCTACAGGGTCTGGAACTGTCTTTTGTAGTTCAAGTATTCTGATAACAGTGGAGTAAATATTTCCAAACCTGGTAACAGCATTTTTTCACTAAGTCTTCAGGCAGAAATTATTTAAAATATTGGTCTCATCTCAGTTAAATCTGTGACCAAATCCTGGAGTGCTTTTATCACTGAAGATACCTCCTTCCTTTCTCTTGCCTGTGCCCTTTTATACAAATGACTCTCCTGAAGCATGTGTCTTTAAAGAGATGGAGGAATCTAAAATTTATAAATTAACCTTTTCTCTCTTACAGTTTCAGCATAATCAAGAAGTTTGAAGATTTCCATTTGGAAGAGCTTAGGTCATCTCTCATCACCTTTTTAGGAAAGTCTATGTAATCTGTTATCCCCTCATGTTCAGAATGAGCTACTTTGCTTCAGAATCTTGAACTCCTTCTCTACTTTTCCCTGCTGACCTCATGGCTTCTTCCATTTTATCTCCAAGAGTAGGTAGTATTTCCTCTGGCATAGGGATTTACATGCTATGCCCAGACTTTGGTTTTGCATAGAATTACTGGGTTTTATCTTTGTGGCATTGCAGACCATGTACCTAATTGGTAACCCAAAGTTACTCTTCCTGAAGAGTCGTGTATTTGGACTAAATAGGCTTTTGAAAGACAGATGCATTGGGATAGTTTTACGTCAAGTTCCTGTTTCAGGACAGCTGCACAGAATGACCTAGTGTCTTCTCCCAGTAGCTGCTTGAGCAGTTTTAGACAAAGTCTTCAGAGAACTCTGTCTGGGGACAGGTGAGCAGTCAACAGAGAGTTTGTGGGTCAGGGTTAAAGGGAGAACAGCGATGGGAGACATTACTGTGGGGATCTGTTACAGACCACCTGACCAAGAGGACTCTGTGGATGAAGCACTCTATAGACAGATGGGAGCAGCCTCATGCTCGCAAGCCTTTGTTCTCATGGGGGACATCAACCACCCTGATATCTGCTGGAGGGATGGTACTGCCCGGCACAAGCAATCCAGGAGGTTCCTCAATTGTCTGGAAGACAACTTCCTTCTGCAAGTAACAGAGGAGGCGACAAGGAGAGGTGCCATGCTTGACCCTGTACTTACCAACAGGGAAGGGCTGGTTGGAAATGTGACACTCCAGGGCAGCCTTGGTTGCAGCGATCATGGCATGCTCAAATTCGAGATCCTCAGGACAGTGAGAAGAGCGTGCAGCAAGCTCACTGTCCTGGACTTCAAGAGGGCAGACTTTGGCCTCTTCAGAAACATGCTCAGTAAGGTTCCATGGGATATAGCCCTAGAGGGCAGGGGGGCCCAAGACTGTTGGTTGATATTCAAGAATCACCTGCTGCAAGCTCAGGAGTGATACATCCCTACTAGAAGGAAGTGTAGCAGGAGGGCCAGGAGACCTCCTTGGATGGATAAGGAGCTGCTGAGGAAAATTCGAAGGAAAAAAGAGGCTTATAAAAGGTGGAAGCAAGGACAGGTAGCCTGGGAAGAATACAGGGATGTTTTCCGGGAAGCTAGGGACCAGGTTAGGAGAGCTAAGGCCCACTTAGAATTAAACTTGGCTAGGGATGTGCAAGATAACAGGAAGGGATTCTATAGGTACATTGCAAATAAAAGACAGACTAGGGACAAGGTGGGCCCTCTCCAGAAGCTATCAGGAGAACTGGCTGCCCTGGATTTGGAGAAGGCTGAGGCTCTTAAAGAATTCTTTGCCTCAGTCTGCACTGGCAAATGCTCTCACCACACCACCCAAGTCTTGGAAGGCAGACACATGGACTGTGAGAATGAAGACCCTGGGCCCACTGTAGGAGAGGATCTGGTTTGAGACCATCTTAGAAACCTGAACATACACAAGTCCATGGGACCTGATGCAGTCCATCCGTGGGTCCTGAAGGAGCTGGCAAATGAAGTTGCTAAGCCACTGTCCATCAAATTTAAAAAATCATGGCAGTCAGGTGAAGTTCCCAATGACTGGAAAAAGGGAAATATAACCCCCATTTTCAAGAAGGGGAAAATGGATGAGCCGGGGAACTACAGACCAGTCAGCCTCACCTCTGTGCCTGGCAAAATCTTGGAGCGGGTTCTCCTGGAAGGCATGCTAAGGCACATGAAAAACAACAAGGTGGTTGGTGACAGCCAGCATGGCTTCATTAAGGGGAAATCCTGCCTGACCAATCTGGTGGCCTTCTATGATGGGGCTACAGAACTGATGGAGAGGGGTAGAGCAGTTGATGTCATCTACCTGGACTTGTGCAAAGCGTTTTACACTGTGCCACACGACATCCTTGTCTCTAAATTGGAGAGACATCAATCTGTGATAGGTGGACCACTCAGTGGATAAAGAACTGGCTGGATGGCTGCACGCAAAGAGTAGTGCTCAATGGCTCAATGTCCAGCTGGAGACCAGTAACGAGTGGTGTCCCTCAGGGATCGGTGTTGGGACCGGTCTTGTTCAACATCTTTGTTGGTGACATGGACAGTGGGATTGAGTGCACCTTCAGCAAGTTTGCCGATGACACCAAGCTGTGTGGTTTGGTTGATAGGCTGGAGGGAAGGAATGCCATCCAGAGGGACCTTGACACGCTTGTGAGGTGGGCTGATGCCAACCTGATGAAGTTTAACCCTGCCAAGTGCAAACTCCTCCACCTGGGTGGGAGCAATCCCAGGCACAGCTTCAGGTTGGGCAGAGAAGAGATTGAGAGCAGCCCTGCAGAGAAGGACGTGGGGATGTTGGTTGATGAGAAAATGCACATGAGCCAGCTGCAGTGTGCACTTGCAGCCCAGAAAGCCAACCGTATCCTGGGCTGCATCAAAAGGAGTGTGACCAGCCAGTCGAGGAAGGTGATCCTGCCCCTCTACTCTGCTCTCATGAGACCTCACTTGGAGTCTTGTGTGCAGTTCTGGTGTCCTCAACATAAGAAGGACATGGAACTGTTGGAAGAGGTCCAGAGGAGGGCCACAAGGATGATGAGGGGACTGGAGCACCTCCCATATGAAGACAGGCTGAGAAAGCTGGGTCTGTTCATCCTGGAGAAGAGAAGGCTGCATGGAGACCTCATGGCAGCCTTCCAATATCTGCAGGGGGCCTATAGGGATGCTGGGGAGGGACTCTTCATGAGGGACTGTAGTGGTAGGACAAGGGGTAATGGGTTCAAACTTGAACGGGGGAAGTTTAGATTGGATATGAGGAAGAAATTCTTTACTGTGAGGGTGGTGAGGCAGTGGAATGTGTTGCCCAAAGAAGTTGTGAATGCTCCGTCGCTGGTGGTGTTCAGGGATGGTTTGGACATAGCCTTGGGTGCCATGGTTTCGTGTGAGGTGTCCCTGCCCCTGGCAGGTGGGTTGGAACTAGATGATCTTAAGGTCCTTTCCAACCCTATTCTATGATTCTATGATTGTGTGATTTCTGATATGTGTAGTTTTGGAGGCAACTTTGTTCTACTAAGAGGGGAGCTTTTTGCCATGTAAATTCTCTCATGTTTTCTTAATGTCTGTATGTGACTGCGTCTGCAGTCTGTGATGTCTACTTGCTGCTGTCAGCGAGTGAATTTTTCACTACAGAGAATTCTCTCACCTGTTAATTAGCCTTATCAAAATAGAGGAAGCTTTGCAGAAGTGCATTTAGTTAAGTATATTATCAAAGTTCCACAGTTGATACTGTCTGCCTGGGACATACATATCCAAAGGGTTATTGCAAATCTCTCCATCCTTAGGGTAGTGCATGCCAACCTCAGTACAGTTGGAAGTATAAATGGTTTCCAGCCTAGAGAAGGTAATCTGTGTCTGCAGTGCTGTTGCTTATGGCAGATGATTAATACAGCAGGTTTTATACGGAGCTTAGAAATTACTATAAACCATACAATCAGTTTTCCTTACATTTATTTTAATTATATTTATATAATTATGTATATTGTATTTGATTATATTTTTTCTTGCATTTATTTTAAATTATATTGAGGTAAGCATGCCGTTGAGCAGAGGGGAGAAGTATCTTAGAAATGGTTTATTTACTCCCTGTTTTATGAACCCGTAATAAAAAATGGAAAATAAGCAGTAAACAAAACATGTAGGCGAATATTCATTCCTGTGAAGAGTAAGGCCAGCACCTGTACCACTGCGCCTTACCCATTTACTTCTCAAGTAGCCTGAATGTGGGAGTCAGATATGCACTGAATTCTTCCTGTTGTTTCATTTTTGGCTGTAAATCCTCCTAAGAGAGAATCAGAAACACAAAAAGATCAGACATTGATAGTATCAATTGCTCACCATAAAGTCCTGTACTTTAAATAAATTTCCTATCATATATCTTGCTTGTCATTAATATTGTATTTTATTGGATAACCTTATGCTTTTATGGTTATTTTTGTTGACACATTCAAATGAAGTATGAAAGTAATGCTTACATTAAAATAGTGCTGCTACTGCATCTTAACCAGTATGCTAGAATAACATTTTCCTTGGGAATCTTACGGTTTCGTTCATCAAGATAAAAATTGGTCTGCTAGACCTTTTGTTCGTTTCTTTCAGCAAAAGTTTCCTTTGAATTTTTTCTCTTTGTCTGTCAAGCGCAGACTAATTGGGAATATTTTCCTTCAAGGGTGAAAAAGCCACCTTTTGGTAACATTTGGCACATGTATCGCATCTTTGTAAATTAAATTCTTCATGCTTTATTTAATAATGTATTTTTCTTTCTAATATTATAATTGCAGTTTTAAAGCAAAGCAGATTTTCTTAAGAGTTATTTCAGCAGCTGTATAATTACCCCGAAGGATATGAGGTTTCTCACTGACTCTTGGCATGCGAAGAGATACTGCATTAGTTTTATCACAAGGAATTTGGACTGTATGTACTTCTGTCCAAAAGACCTTAATTGCAAAGGAAAACTCATCCTATGTTGTCTCTGTGCTTTGCATTTCCATACTTATTGTTTTCACTTTGGATTGTATGATAGTATGTGTGTTTGATATACATGGGTTTTTAATGACGAACTCTATTATAGTGTCTCATGTTCTTGGCGTGCCTGCAGTAGTTTCACTAATCTCTCAGCATAGTATGTACTTGTGGATAAATATAGACATGCAGCCACTCTGTGAGTGGTCATCATCATATGCTGAAGCTAAAAATTACCCCTTTGGTTATGGAAAGGCTGATCTGATCCGAAGGCCTGCTCTAACTCACACATTGTAGGTCTTCAGCACTTGTCTATTAAAAAAAACCACCTGAAAACTGAAAGAAATGTCTGCCTCAGTGCTGAAAAATATACAGTGAAGTATGAAACAGGATTATGAAGCAACTCATTTCCTTTTTGATTTTAGTTAGAAAAGGATTCTAACTTTTCTAACTGAAGGAGTGGAATATTTCAGGTATTCACAGGCTCATGGATATTACAGTAGCATGTTGGAGAAAATCCAGTGTGATCAGCTTTATAAAGGGGCTTGGTAGGTATGAAAATAATGCAAATACGTGTTTTGGTTGTGTTATTGGAGTGTTTGTTTTTGCTAAAATGTATATTTGACACAGTTAACTGAAACCCAGTAATCTCTGTTTCTTCTGCTTAAGGACACTGAAAATTCAGTAACTGTGTTTGGGTGAAGTTGTATCCAGTGTAGCCAGACGCGTGGCTTATGCATTATGATTGTTCTGTTGTTTTGCTTCATCTTAGAGCTTTAAGAAAATTACCTGAAGTATGAATCATAGCAGAGATTCTCTTACGTTAACTGCATATTGTACTCATCCCCGTTATCAGCTCAGTGACCGTGTGTGTTTGTGTGTTAAAACTGCTGTGCGTCTTAACAACTATTTCTCTGACTGGGGAAAGGATCAATACAAGAAAAATTTCTGCAGGGATTTTAGTTCAGTAATCATTTCTATAGTAGTAGTTTATGGCTGTGTTGACAACTATATGTGATATTGTATTACTACTTCCATATTTACTGCTTGCTTTTTATTTTTAAAAAATACACTGAGAAAATCCGATGATTATAGCCTGAACTAAATTAAAATATTCTGTAGGAAAAGAGTATTGTTTAAATGCAGCTTATTGCAGATACATTAGGAAAATAGGGAACAGGTACTGGAAACAAGAAAATGGGTTTGAGAGAAGTAGCCCTCAAACAGAATTTCACCTGAAAATGGTGCAGACATCTTATAGTTGCTCCAGCATAGTTAATCTTTTTGTACAGATTCTCCTAGGCTAGGAGCTTTAAATATTTGTACAACTTTCTAAACCTGACGTATAGATTCCTTGCTATTGCAGGGCCCTCAGGCAGCAGGGTTACCATGGTCTCCTGCATGTGCATCACCATTCATTGTCCTTGGGAATGAGCTGCTTTTCTCTAGGTGAGGGGTTTAGTTTAATTCAGTGCTTGTGTGGTGACTGGTACCCCACAATATGTTAGGAGTTCAAACTAATAGTTGCAGTGGTCCATTCCGGTACTTCTCTTTGTAGGACATTTTTGAACATTATTTTGAAATCAGGTAGTAAAAACTTAATTTGGCAATTAAATCAATATTTAGAATTGAGTATAACCCCCTCCTCTCACCCCACTCTCCCCAGATATCTCCTGCATAAACCCATACAAACTGTATGTGGTGATTTCTCACATAAAAATTATGCCTTTTATTTAATGAGACCGAGTTTCACTGGCATAACTGACAGAAATGGACTCATCGTTTTTAAGGCACACACCATAATGTGTCAACGTAGAGGGACCAATCATGGATGACTTTAATGCTGTTTCTTAAATTTTGAGTCCTTGATTTCCAATTTTTATGTCCCAGAAGCAAACTGGGTTTTATCACTCAGTCTAGGAAAAAGAACTATATGCTTTTAAAGCTCATACATAGTCAGTGTGGATGTCAGTGATAGTCTAGTCACAGGGCCACATTTTTGCAATGCAAATATCAAACATATGCAAATACTTGAGATAATGGTAACTGAAAAGATGCATTAGAAAGCCAAACCTGTACATAATAGTTCATGACCAACCCATGATCCACTCAGAACCCTCACACTGTTGGCAATATTAACTTCCACACTGAAGGATGCTTAAGTGGAGTTAGCAGCTATAAAATGATCTTTTGAAAATTTGAACTAAATCTATGTCGTATGTCAGTCATTTCCGTAACTGCTGTAATTGCTGTGACAATGATAGATATTAACGCCAAGGATATTATTTTTCTTTGTCTGAGGGAAAGACTGTACAGTTCCATGTTTCAAAGAAGGGCAAGAATAAAAATTCTGGGTGCACTGACAAATCTCACAAATAATTGCATTTTTCCATTACAGTGTGCAAATAATTGATTTTTCAGTTAGATGTCTGAAGAAAAAAAAAGGAGTTAGGTCAGCCTACATCACAGCCTAACAGCATCATTGTTAAAAAGCTTCCTACTAACAATGACAGTGGTTTTAAATTCCAGTCTAGAAATCCTGGCTGAATGCCACAATGATTGAGGTAAAGGGTGTCAGCTCCCAGGTAGTTTGAGTAGGGTTTCTTAAACATAATTCTATAAGGATGTGAGGCATGCATGATCTTACACACTGCCTTCCTTCCTTCCACTTGTGCATGTCCCTTTGTAGTAGATTGTGAATTTAGTAGCCAGTTTAAACCGAAATTTCGTGAGGAACAGAAGGCAAGTTTGAATTTGATTAGGTTGCTCCAGATTCCCTCAGGAGGGAGCCTGGAATGGCAGCACTAGCCAGAGAGGCAGGCAGGCCAGCCTGGGTGTGTTTTGCCTGGCAGAGGCTGGCTGGTGAGCAGCAGGCCTGCCCAGCCGAGCGCAGGACTGGGGACAGAGCTTGGGAATGATGGAGGGAGCTGGGGGTGATGACAGGGGGAAGGATAGGCCTTTTACTGCACAAAGGATACAAATCCATAAGAAAATCAGGCTCATGGCTCACAAAAAAAAGGTTTTTCTTAACTCAGCAGTTGTCAATCAAACTGATTTCATGAGTAAATGTGAGCCAATCAAAACAACAGTTTTTGGCAAATATATTAGTGATTGTAAAAATATTGTCTGGCTCCTTCCTAAAGCTATTTGTGGAGAAATTTCCATTACCTAGTATATTGGATAGCTCATGTAAATTTGCATCTGAGCCTTTGCATCCCACTGTCTTCATGCTCAAACTGTAGGAGAGCCTAGATGACACTTATACTCTTCTCTGGTGACTCTTTTTTCATTACTTTGAAGTAGATTTTTATTCAGAACAACAGTGTATTTTTAGAAACACTGATGTAGAAATGTAGAACTGTTCCGTAGACTCTGTTTTACCCAAAGACACATAATGCCAAAGAGACTCTTTGATTATGCTTTTGCCCTCAAAAATCAAGTGAAACTTTGCAGGAAACAAGTCTAGCATGAAACATCGATTGGAATGGAGGAGGTTGTGCTGCTGTGCTAACGACTGATGGCATACCTTGTCAATCAGGATAGTAATTTTCAAAGCATGGATGTGTTACACTTGAAGAATAATAGCTACATGAGCAAAAGAATTTCTATTTTGCATTATAGTCATATGTTGGACTTCTAAATTTTGATTTTTCTAAAGGAAAGCATGTTCTCTTTCCTCTAGTGCATCTTTTTTATTTTTCAGTAATACTCTGAATTGCAATACTGTGGGGAAATGCTATAAGGGTATTAGTTCACAACATTTTCCACAGTTTGTGTTGCATTAAAGCACCTCTGTCCCAATCACCAACAGTTCTTACGGGTGTTACAACACTTTCATTGCATTCAGGATGGTTAATGGATGGTCTTTGCAGTGTTACTTAATTTGCTTTTTAAGTCTGTGGCAAAGCCAACAGAGAGTGCTACCAGTACCTTCCTGAAGGCCAGATGTGAGTTTTATTGCCAGTAAGAGCTAAGCCTGAGGGTTTTCTTTTGGAAATTTTATGCATATAATAGTAATATTTGAATTAATGAGGTTTTGTTTCACAGTACTTAAGTTTATTTTTACTTCAGTTTCCCAGAAAGAACACTAAGTGGAGCTAAGCCTAGTGCAAGAATATCTTGATGCTGGTTATGGGGAATCCACAGCGTGACGGGATAACTTAGACTGGAAGGGACCTCTGGAGGATTAGAGAACTAGAGAAGGTTTCTCAGGGCCTTGTACAGTCAAGTTTTGAGTGTCTTCAAGAGTGGCGTTTCTACTCTATCTGTGGACAGCCTGTACCAGTGTTCGATCACCCACTCATAATGGAATTTTTTTCAATATACCTAATTGGAAGTTTTCTGCATTCTAACTAGTGTCTGTTGTCTTTTGTCCTGTCAATGTGCTCAAAGAAAATCCTGGCTGCATCTTTGCTGTACTCTCATTAGGTAGCAGAAGACCGCTGTAGCCTTCTCTCAAGGTTGAACTAGTCCAGCACTCTCGGCCTGTGCTCATGTAGCACACAGTGCAAGCTCCTGACCATCTTCATCATCCTCCCTTAGCCTTGCTCCAAAACAGAGTTGTCATTCTTGTATGGGGGAGCCTGAAACTGGGCTTAGTACACCAATTGTGATTGCACAAGTGCCAAATGGGACTGTAGGGTTTGGTGCTTTCAGGAAAACTAATACAGAATGAACACTTTTTGGCCATGGAAGCCATTTTGTGTCTGAGTATTTGTGTAAGATTTAGACTGGTGAAATGTCATTGTTTTTAAAGGAGTTAATTCTTGACTGACCTCAGTATAAATGAAAGGAAAAGCAGGCCCTTTACATCTCAGCTTAGACAAAAGACCAGACTGCTGACTTTTGCAAGGACAGGTCAGCTTGAATAGCAATAAAGAATGTTTGTTACTTGACAGCTGAGCTGCAGATCTGACCTGGAAGACAAAGGAAAAGAAATAAAGGTGTGATTCATTTAGGTGTCATCAAGTCTTACCATGTAAAAAAAGGTATTTAATATGCACTGCATAGTAAAAACTACTTAATTTGGATGCATGATATTTCATCTCTGATTTCTTCTTCCAGTCTAGCTTTTACCTATAACTATACCAAGGAAATGGTATTTATGTGTTGTGTGTTTCTTTGATTATCAACTAGTCTCCAGTTTTGCTCTGACAGTATAGTAGGCCATTGGGATGCTCTGGAAAAGGTCTGTTGAATCACCGATAAGTAAATGTGCTTTTTCTACATTTCAGCTTCTCCAGTTGGTAACGGATATATCAAACCACCTGTCCCTCCTGTTTCTGGTACACAGAGAGAAAAAGGACCTCCAGTCATGTTACCTGTTAATGTTGACCCAGACAGTAAGCCAGGCGAATATGTCCTCAAGAGCTTATTTGTTAACTTTACTACTCTGGCTGAACGCAAGATTCGCATTATCATGGCAGAACCTCTTGTGAGTAAAAAGAAACTCTTAAGTATATATGTACTTTGCTTTGAATTTATTTTTAAATCAGGCTGCTTGCCCTGAAATGAAGGATATTTTGCTTGTAGTCTGCATTGGAGTTTGATAGTGTTTCCCGAACTGTAAGATATGCTACTATGGCAATTAGAATGTTGTGGGAGAGGACAGAGGAATGCAAGATATGCTAAAGGGTGACATGAAAATGAATGACTATTTTATTTCTGTTTGCAGTATGGGCACGTGTTAATGTGATTGAGAGGCAAAGGAGATGTCAGCCAACATAGATTTCACAGCTGGGAGAGCAGTTACTTCAGTCAAAATAGATTAGAAAATGCTGAAAAATGATCAAAACAGTATTTCTGAACATAATCACTTTTCAGCTGAAACGTGAAAATGAATAGCACTGCTGGTTCCTGTTCTAGTTCTGACAGTAGTACATTTCATAATCTAACAAAGTGCTCTAGCACCTATTCTCCAGACCTGGAAAGCATGCAGCATTTGAAAAAAGAACTATATTACAAGGTCTTGCACAGTCAGTGGCAGACCCATCATTATTCATATTTTAGGCAAATTTAACATACAAGTACATCTGTTGCTAATTGTCTTCTGTAACTGCACTTCCTTGAGTCTGCTATTTTAACTTGAGATGATGTTTTCTATACATTCTTGTTATTTTGAATATGGAAGAATAGGTCTGTAAGCTGCATTTTAGTTCTGACAAGGTAAAAATAAAAAAGTAAAACCAACAAGGAATCTGTATTTCTGAGCGGTAAGGGAATTTTAATGAAACGGTGCAACATTTCTGTTATAAAGCACAGTATGGAATACTTAGTTTAGTTCCCCATTTTAAGGTCTGGGTATGGTGAACAGTAAAATTAAGATTATGGCATCTGTTTAACTTTGTCTTGATTTAGATTCAGAAGCATCTGATGCTTGGAAAATTTTTCCAGAGTTCCCACTGAAATACGAGGTAGATGCAAGATGACAGAAATATCTTACGTAATATAGAAATAACACAAAAAAAGATAACAGGAAGGAATATTTAGACAAGAATCCATTTTTTCTTCTTTCATGAGTCCCCTCCAAATCACAAAAAAGTAGAATAAACTGGCAGTCATAGAGCAGGTCCTTTAAAAAACAATGTCAGCAGTTATTTATTACCATCCAGTCATCATGTGATGCGTGTTGAACATCTTCAAAATTTTAAGACAAAATGTGTTGTAAAATTACTTAACAAGGTCAGGGAAGCAACAGAAAGACCAGTACTGAGAATGGATTTTCTTGCAGCACCTCTGTTACTCTTAAACCCTAACTGCATTTTCATGTTGTATTTCAGACATAGATATGAACCAGTGACCCTGATTTATTCCCATTTCACCTTGTGTTAAGATAATTTTGAGTTACTGTGTGTTGATATATTATTTTTGTCACTTTGTGAAGCTATGAATATCTGAATGTTGATCTTATCATATTCCAGGCATTGTGCAGTGAGATTTTATTTGGTAAATTCAACATAGAATGTAAAATATGACAAGAGACTGGAATGTCGACTTCTTCATGTCAACATTTTCAGAACATATTTCTTACAGCGGTCTAATCATGAGACAGTAACAATAATTCAGTTACATACATCTTACTAACAGGACATACAAGTCATGGCATGCTGCTATTTGAGGGTGACTGTGACAAATGTGTAAGCAGAATTATGAAGATATTCGGCCAAAATAATCTTGAAATAATTAGGTTGTAATGAAAGAAATGACAAAGAAAAATGGCAAAAATTATTCTGGAATAATGCCTAAGAATTTAAGTCCACCCCTTTTGTGGGGCAGCTGTTGCATGTTTATCAGCTTTGCTCCCACATTTCTGTCATAAGTAAAATTGTGACCAGGAAGTCCCGGGGATTTTCAAGACAAAGATTATAAATTGATGGTGCAGAGACAACCTTTGGCCTTTTTTCACAATAGGTAGTCAAATGGTGAGCTCTTTGAAGATTCTGGTCTAATTAATCTCAAACATACTTCAAAGAAAATGAAACTTGCAGAGCGCACTAACACTGAGATGTTTCTAGTTTGAATTCGCTAACTCACTGCAAGATATGACAGTTTAATTTTATAATGAGTGATGAGTACTTAAGATATCTTTTAGAGAAGCTAAAATTATCTGCTTATAATATAATGGCTTTTTCCTCTCTTTTATTACAAAGTCTAGCTCACATTCAAGCTCTGAAGTTACTGTTGAATTAATTTTAAGACTTACTGATACATTTTTGACCTGGATATTTCTTTTCATGCTTTTGCCTGCTTACTCTTTCTGATTAACATTACTGCTGTTTCTATGAATTTTTCTCTCACTTTCTTTGGTTGCATATGCCTTTCTGATATATCCATCTCTTTCGTGTTGTACACAAAGCCCAACTGTAAATTACAGTGTTCTGACAGCTGCGGTGGAAAACCAGGTTTGTGTCCTGCCATGAGTTGCAGATGCTAGCAAGGCACAAAAAACTTGCTATATCCTCAGGCAGCAGTGAAGTGTAGAGCACCCACCCCCTCCTGCAGCACGGTGAAATCTCAGCTGGGATAGCAAGATGCCAGCAGCACAGAAAGCAGAGGGCAATGTCACCTACTCCTCCTGCTGCCTTGGCTGCCAGCTGAGTATGATTTGACATGCTGGTTATGGAATCTGGCAGCAATTAACATAAAAAATTCACTGCCATTAACTGTTGATTGCATATTTTTATGTTGATCGCTGCCAGATTCAGTAACCAGCATGACAAATAATACAATTTTGGTGTCTCTGGAATATAACAAACATTTCAGTAATTACATTAAGTACGTTTACAATTATGTGGCTAATTTTTAGTGATTAAACTACTGTACCTAGATTGTCAAATTATGTTAATCCAAATTAAAGGTATTTGATGGCAGATTTAATTAGAAAGGATTTTCCAGTTTATAAAACTAAATTCACATAAATTAAATGTAAATAATTTCTTCTTGATAACCTTTAATTTCTTGCTTCTCTTCTGTAATTGTTCTCCTTTATAATGAATATTAAGAATATTTCATGCAGATGTTTTTTCACAGCTGATTGCATTCGCATTTAATTTTTATCAATTTCTGTTGTAACTCTTCTCTGCATTGCTTCACTTACAAACACAATTTAATATTTTATTACCCCTGATTTTTTTTTTCCCAGCAGTGTGAGCTTAAAATGAAGCCAGGGAAGCATATTTGCCATTTGAAATGATAAAATATGTTTATGTATCTTAGCACTGTAAGGAGGAAAACCCAGAAAATATTTTCCTTGTTGGGACTGTTGATTATCACTTCGGGTAATAATTCATCCTGTGCATACTGATCAGGCTCATCTTTAAATACGGCTTTCAGCAGTACTTACACACAGCTGTAGACGTTGATAAAACATGGTGTGCTACAGGCTTTGACTGTGGTTAATGGTTAATTTAGCTGTTGGTAAACTTTCATTATGCTTTTCTCCTGCAAGCATCTTCTTTTTCTGAGCTTGTCTAAATTCTGGGTCTCTCTGAATCATAGAATCATAGAATACTGAACTCAAGAACAAAATTTACTTATTATAGGAGTAGGACTATAAACATATTCATGTATTCTGCCTATAATTTTCTCCTTTTATTAGGTAGGTTTTATCTCACCATTGGAAAAAGCCTGAAAGCAGTGATGTGATTGATAGTGGTGTATTTATTAATTCCATGTAATTAGAAGCCCAATGACATTAAAATACATACCTATTTCAAAACAAGGTTTGTGATAATAGTGAAAAGGTGATTAGGAAAATTCTAAAAGGGAAAGAATAATACAAGGGTTTTTTTGTAAAGCCTGACCAACCAACATGTACAGTAGCACTGCTGTCTGATTAGCTTTAATGTGAGCTTCACTTTCTCTGTGCAAGAGAAGAAATATGTGAAGGACAGACTTGGAAGAAAACGAAGTTGAAGGGTTTTTGTTTTCTGAGGGCTGGGCTGTGATAACTAGTAAGATTTATTTAGGCTATAATAATGCCAAGCAGTTTTATCCCACAGCCGTAATGTAAAATTTTCTAGTTTACATGGGCTAAAATTCCAGCTGCATCACATGAGGGATGACTCCTTTGTTGTCATCTCTAATGAGATACATTAGCATTACACATTTTTTGACTTTTGAAGTACTTATGAATAGTTTGTCATACTCAGGGACTTCAGACCCCTGTTTATTCACAGTGCACACACAAGTTACTATAAGGAACAAGTAATTTCATGGAAGAGAAGGATAGCAAATTGCCTTGCTCTGTTCTTTCTGCTCAGTATGTGTATTTCCAGATAAGCTGAAAAGAAGACAACTTTATTTGAGTAACTTCATGCAAGTATATATTGAAAATGCTGTTCTTTTTCTTCCCATAAAAAAAGTGTCCTCCCTAGGATCTGCCTCTAAAAATGCTACAAAGATGTCAGATTCCCATTGTCATCTCTCCCTATCCACCTCTGTGTCACTCAAGGATTATGTGTAATTAATGTAATTCTTGGAGTCCATTAGTGGTTTTGGTAGTCAAAATTCTGTCAAGCATATGGGCATTCCACCCCAACATAAGGAGCTCGTAGTTTCTAATATAACTCCATATGTAATGTATTTTAACTCTTCATTTCTACTTTATTCTTTATTTAGTATTTAAAGGATATAAATATTATAAATAAATATTGCCCATGGAATAAGCAATCTCTACTTGTGTACTCAAAGGATGTGAAGACCAAAAAAAAAAAAACAAACCAGGAAAAATCAAGCTTCTATACTGAAGATGGAGAGCATCAAATATAGCAAAACTAACTCAAATGGCATAAAAAGCTTTCACTTCCCCTTCCGCTCATTGCCTCAGGAATAATATCTCCCTCTAATTATCTCAGTACGTATCTCGGGCTGAGTCCTGTAGCAGAAGCCAAGCATTGAAAAGTATGGAGCAGTAGTCCTTCTGGGTGTCTAATATTGAACCTTAGGCCAGTTACCTTTCTGAAAGACGTAGAAAGGTTTGTATGGTTCAAGCAGTGACCACAGATGAGATAGTCTTCTGTGTTGTCAGGGGGGACATATTGTAGGATTGAAACCCAAGAGCTGAGAGAAGACTGTGGGATGACACAGTTAGGAAAAAAGGAAAAGACAAATGTAGGGTTTCAGAAATAATAGTGGGAAGTGCAGGAGGATTGAGGCAAGATGCAGGATGCTCAGATTCCAGCATCCATATGCAAGTGAGGGAAAAAGTTCATGCTGTTTTAGTGACCAGGAAGGAAAAGGACACTTTTTTTTTTTTTGCATAGCCATTGGCATAGGCATTCGCAGCTAGGCACAAGTCCACTCACACACATGAAAACACTCCCACATTTCAGAGCCAGGCAGTGTCAACAGGAGCTTTCTCAGTGATCTCAGGGTTTCTATAGCTGGGGGTGTGGGCAGAATGCTGTTTGAGGCTTCAGATCTCATTCCAATAGCAAAACTCTCCAGGATGTTCACTGTCCCTGAGCCTCACTACTGCATAGATATAGCTGGAGGATAATTAATGGTTGGAGGATAATTAATGGTGCATATGATGGTTCAAATCCCTAAGAGGATTTAACATTGGAAGACAGATTCAATCCAAGGTCATCAAGGCTGTCACACTGTATCACGTGCTGACTGATACTTGCAAATATAGCAGAGAACCTACCACATGACCCTAGATACATATTAGTGTCATTTAAGGATATTGTGTTTTACCATTCTCCAGAAAATGAAAGTCATACTACAGTCATCTCAGGCCAGTGTTATCACTGGTCTGGTATCACAAAGGACAGAAAGAAAATATAATACGTACTTTGGCAGCATTCTTGCCAGATAAATAGCAATCCATTAAAGAGGTGTCTTCCTGTATTTTTGTAACAGCTTCATCCTTTGCATCCTTTCAAAATCATGTTTGAAGTCAGTGAGGTGCTACTTCATCAGGATTGCTGCACATTTTAAAGTTTAAATTTATGTGCTCTTTAGTAGCCTGAGTCTGGCATGGTACAGTTTACACATCAGACATCTTGAATTACACCATATTTGACCCTGCATATCTGGTGGCATGCCAAATATGAGAAAAACTTAAATACTTCATGGTGCTACTTTTCCAATTTGGAAATCCACCCAATAAGGTCTTGTTGCCTTAGCTGGGCATGTAGTACGCATGGAAGTTGTGGCTTTCATGGCCATCTTGCTTGTGGCAGAACAGTCAAGGCTGACAGTAGTTCTGCAAGGGCCCTTTGGCATCCTCCTTGAAAGGCTGTCAGATCAGTACCAGTAGCTGGGAGGACAAGACTTCAGATCAAGTTACCTGGGGACATGTCTGCTATGGTACAGTTACAGCTTTTGAGTTAAATACAAGAAAGCCCAAAATAAAGGAAGTTTAAAGTATACTACTGACATCGGAATTTCTTGAGTTAACTTTAAAAATATACCTTGTCTCATCTCTTGGTCTGTTATATGAAAACAGATGCATAGTTGATGACAGTAAGTAACTACCTAATGTTAAAGCAGCAGTGGCTGCAAGATAGCTGACCATTACCCTACATCAGTAGCTGTCCTTTATTACTCCTGGCTGTGCGAGCATTAGGAGAAACGTGGTTCCTGTTTACAGAGCTCTTGGCTGTGCCTGGAGCAGCCTGGCCGTTACAACTCTACATTTATTCAAATCAACTGATAAGGGCTTCCTATAGCTTTGATTAATTAAGATCACATTACTCTAAATGGGTAACCTGAGGTCAGGGTCCTGAGAGCACTAATAAGCCTTAGTGGCTTCCTCTGAGTCTTGCCCACTCCTGCCCACAGCCCAAGACCCCATTCTAGCTGCTGAGCCCCCAGTCCCTGCCACAGCAACACACCAGAAGGGCTGGTCTCCAGTTTTCCACGGCCGTCCCCTGCCAAGCCAGTCCCAGCAAAACCACATCAGCACACCAGCAGCATAACTGAATAAAGTCCTACTTTCCTTGGAGATTAAGATACAGGAAAAAGAATGGGATCATGAGCAGTTCTGTATCAGAAACAACTATGAGTTGCACTCATTCAGCCATGTCCCACTACTCGGTAGCTGGTAAGGTATCTGTCCTGCCTGGCCATAGGGTATTCTGGATGTCCACATGCAGAGAAGTGTTCTCTGTTTTACTCTCCTGTACATTTAGCAGAGGTCTGTTGCCAGCCTTGTATGTTTATTCCCAAGGCTTGCAAATGTGGGAAACTTGCTCACCTTGACCTGCCTGCTTTTATAGCGTTTTACCAGTTAGGCATAAATGTACTAAAAGAAAGAGCCTCATCCACTGCTTGGAACACTGAGGTCCCCTAAATCCTTGTAGCTCTACCATGGTCAGGAGGTATGACTGAGGGTGAGGGCAGTGCTCTTGTAGTAACTCAAAGAATGTGGTGCACTCGAGGGAATCTCTGCATCCCCCATTCCCTCCAGGATAAAAAAAAAGCTTCCTGCATTTTTTCTACTATGTCCTTCTTGCACAGGAGAAATAAGTGCTCATCATAAATCAGTTGGTGAAAAACTCTTTGCATGCAGGATTGAAGTGTCAGTTAACTTCTCTGTTTAGGAAAAAAAGATGCACCAAATGACCAGGGTACATCAAGGGCAGAGAAGAGCATCCTGTCACCCTCTTTGCCAGCTCTCAAAAGTAATGTCAGATGCAGAAAGGAGGGAGCAGTACTGCATCAAGTTACACACTTCTGAGTGTAGTGACTTTGTCTCCTTAATCTATTTCATTCACCACTGGATCTTTCAGTATTTCTATTTCACAGAAGTCTGCTGTCAAAAAAACCTTCTCTTCATTGAAGTGATTATTTATATGCATACCCATGAATTATTTTTTTTTATATAAGGCATATATTGGCTGTTGAACAGTTCCTAGCTGAACCACCTTGTTAAACAGCTAAAACAGGATAGCAGTTTCATGCAAAGGTCTTAGCATAGATGTGGAAATCTAGATCTCCACAGTCTATTGTTCTTAGAATGCTAAAAATAAGTTACATACTGGATCAAATGCTTTTTAAGAGCATCATGTTTATTCCAGTCCCATGGGATCATAGAGTAAAGATCTTGGACTCTCATACTACATCTCATGACCGCACTCTTAACTGAAGTCTTATGCAAAGTATCATTAATTATTAGAGTATGACTCCAGAAATCCTTCTTCCTGGCTTCGTGGTGAGAGCAATATGGAAACAGTGCTTTTTATGGAGTATGGCTTGATCTGGGTGTCTGTATTTTGAGCATGTTCTTGTTTCTATTATATAGAGATGTTTTTATGAAAATGCGTTGCAAGGGATCTCAGTACAAACAACAGAGGAAGAAATCTGTATTTACTTCAATAAGTTTTGAGAATTAAATCCTATATATCTTGCTCACCTTGAAGAAAATGCATATAAGCAAAACAACCACAAACCCTCGTGAGTTTTTTGTGTCTTGCTGCAGTCAGACTTTGCAATGTAATAGCCAGTGTTGTTCTCCAGCTCCACAACAGTTGATTACCGCTGCTTCTTATGACAGGTTTAACAATGACTGACTTAAAATGGTTTATGGCTTTTTTGAATATTCAAATTTACAATCAAATACCTGTTTAGTCAATAAGTCTTTTAGGAGTGTTTTACACTGGATCTGTAACAATTTATTATCTGTATTATCTTCTTACATGGCAATTTTTTAAGTCAGAATCAGTCAGTTTACTAATACAGCTCTATGACTGAATTATGGTGTCAACATTAAGTCTCCACAGTTTGTTCTCAGATGATCTTTTTAAATTTGATCATAAAATTCACCTCTTTTTTGTACACTGTGGTACTCATGTAACTAACATCAGGGGAAACCAAGGTAAACATTATGATCCTAGCTTGTCTTACAATTTGCACGTGTTCAGACAGAGAATTTTGATGTGTTCATTAAATTGCAATTTTAAAACCACAAAACTCTGGAAACAAACAGCCAATGAAATTTCCTTTCCATACTTATGCTAGAGCCCACTTTCAGTAAAGTCATCATTAGAACTCTTTTCAACTTTCCAGGTTTTACAAAAGCATGTATGTAAAATACTTCTTTCAGAACTGGTCCTCTGGTAACTGTCAGCTTATTTGGGCTTAAAGTGCCTTAGTAAAGTTGTTTTCGGTTTTGTTGTTTTGGGGTTTTTTTTTGCAGTTACCCACGTATCTCTAAGAGCACTTAACCTTTGTTTAAAGTTTGTGACTGTTTAATATCAACACAGCTGAAAGCATATCTGGGCATTTTTTCACCGTTCAGGTAAGAATGTCATAGTTCTTGAGTTGTTTGCTCAAAGAGAGTAAAAGAAAGAAAACTTTCTTGTTTGTACCATGTAGAATTAGCATTGCATTTTTTACTTAATTTTCAAAAGTTATACGAAGCTCATCAGAGTTTTCTTTAACATTTTTAGTGTATAATTTTGTCATATGCAGAGTTGTGTTTTCGTGAAGCTGTATTATCATATTTTTTTTATTGTTTGCCTTTAGAATTTCCTTTTGGTGTGTGCTTAGAATTTCAAAGGTTAATGAAGGAAATTCCCTTTTCTGTTTGTTTTACTAACTGCGTACCATGGTCACTGGTGCAGTCTCTTAAGAGAGGTATGCAGCATGTTATTGATCCTGAGCAGAGCAACAAGAGAAATCAAAGATTCTGTTGTCATCCAGGGAACTGGCATGAGGACCTGCTGAGTTGCGAAGAAAAGTTGTGAAAACAGGACACTAATTGCCTGTTTCATAGAAGTTCTAGGTGGAAGACATTTGGGAGACTGTGTCAACAGTTCATGCTTTTGAGTCAAAAAGCTTGTCTCTCTTAATTGCTTAGGTATAGATTAACTAGGCTTCCTGGGGTCATGGTGGGAATTCCCAAATGGTACAAAGGTAAATAAGAGGTGAAAATTATTTGTCAAGAAGTTCAGAGCTATTTTCAGTACAACAGCTTTTTTTATGGGACTGAGGACTGTTGTATCCATTTTTGAGTAGGCAAACCAGAAGTAAATAGTTGCAAGTTGTTCTGCATGAACCTGCTCAGTTCAGGATCAGCACAGATCTATTCTGGGAGGGAGCAGGCAGGAGCACACAATCAAGACACTCCACAGTCGAAGTGGAGGCCAGGACCAGACAGACAAACTGCCCCATTCAGAGGCAGCTGGCATGTAGGTCAGCTGCATATGAAGGGGAGATGCTCCTCTGTGGAATAAAGTTTCGTACGTCCAGCCTTCAGAAGCAAACTGGCATCATGGCATTTTCTCCTGGCTGACACAGAAAATAATTGACACAGCACGCGGGCACAAGATTGACAGTAATATGTTTTCCAGTCTTTGTATGTACAAAATAACCAGTGGCAAAATTAAAAATTAGCATGTTTGATCCATCTATTTTTGGAGCAGATCTTTTCCTATGAAACACCACTTTTCTTCTCTGCTAGAAAGAATATAGGACAAAGGTGATCAAGTTGGGGGCCAGGGAGAAAGGCTGACCTGATTCATTGTAAGCTGGAAAGAATCACACTTGGTGATTTTTTGGTTCTTAAGATTGCGCTTACATGCATTTTATGTATACTCTAGCTGTAGTAGTTGAATGTGGTCTATGGCTACTTCGTTATTGTGAAAAGGTCTATTCTTCTGCTGTTTCTTTTTGGTAACTTTTCCATCCCAGAAGACTACTCAGTCAAGTATGTGTAGCTGCTTTTTAGCGTGGGGCAAAAGTTACATTTTGTATCAAAATATCCTTTCATCTTCCATGCTCTTCTAACAAGACGGGTCTTCTCTCAGTAAGTAGTACAGTACCCTGTCATAGTTCAGTAGGAATAGCATGCCTAATGGTTGCTGAGGTTAGAAATAACTTTAAGGGGAATGATATATCCTGGTGACATACTGAAGTTTAACAGGCACTACAAAGTCCTTTTGTTTTCTTGTTTCTCTGAACACTCAGTTCTGTGACAGGTGGTCGAGAAAAGCTATTCCTGTGTAAATTTACCCAGTTATATTTGTGTAGCAGCCCTGGAAAAGCATTAATATATTAACCGTTAAAAGTAGCTGACTGACAGTCCTTGGAGAAATGTTTTAGTGTACGTATGTGAATAGAGGGTTTGACTGATACATTATTTTTTAGATAAATTATAAATATCATATGTAGTTGATATATTTGAATGTGGTAAAATATATATTTGCCATTGCATATTCAAGATGCTGTATTTTATTGTATTCTATTGATATTTTCACAATGAGATAAAGAAAGGAAATTAATTTCTAAGAGAGCATTTTGTTTTGTAAGCATTAGCAATGCAAAAAGTTAAGATAGTTTTATTGAAAAACAATAGCTTCAAATATTAAATGCAAAATTGCCTTTGCTGATCTTTACTCCTTATCTGTAACGTGTGTTCATATCATGGGAGTTGCCAGCATGAACAAATACAGTTTTGAACAAATACAATTGAAGGCATCACTTCAAACAAGAAATAAGGATGTTTAACTTAGTGATTAAAAATGGAAATGTTATTATTGAGAGTCTTTTCTTCTGAAACGTTCTGATGTTTTTATAGCCCAGAAAGCTATGGGCTCTTTCAGTTCAATCAAAACTTTCTTTATTCATATTTTGTGCTTGTAGGCTTTGGCTTCAAATTCAGCCTACCTATTCATCCAAGATCTGGAAGGCATTTCTTAGAATGTCTCAGAGACTCAAACAGAGTCAAATCGTAATATACAAGGGCCTCTTTGCCATTTCTGAATTGGGTGGGCAAGAAAATAAATAAAAATAAAATAGCGCCTTGAGGCTGGAAAATATTTTGAAGATTTTTTTGTTTAACTTTCTAGTGTATCTCCAGGGTAAATAGGCGGCTATGGAATCTATTACTCAGAGGCAATTCACATTATTATAATTTTTAACCTTGCCTTAGCCAGTTCTGAACCTTTTGAAAATGTCTACTATGAGTATAAATGTATTTTATATAGTAGCTGCCATAGCAACAATGTTGAAAATGCTCCATAAATTTAAATAGTAAGATTTGTAAGGATATTAGAACAAAATGGTATAGAATAGTCAGGTTGCTTATAGCAGGTGAGATTAAATTATCTGTTCCATAAACTAAATGTGCTGTTTTCAAAGCATATTTTTGAAGCACCTACATGTAGTTGATCTGTCTTTGAATTTACTCAGTGGTGTCTTCCTGACATGGTCACTGGTTAACCTCATCATACAAGAGATCATCCTGTTATATTGTAGGAGCTCTTAGATACCAGAAGGTGTATTTGTATCTGGCCTTTCATCTTTCTTCAGTTCATTATCTATTCAGTACTTACTAATAATAAAGCAAACAGCAATCACTTCCACCTTGAGGCTTCTCAGATCTCCATGCCCCAAATAGAATTTTCTGTGGCTATTGCCATTCACTGCAGGGGTGAAGTGATGGGCACCCTGCTTCCAGAAGGGGTGTGTATGAAGAGACCCTTGGCTTCACAGGATCCAGCTGGGCTGACCAGTTGCAGGCAGAGTCAGTGGCCACCCTCTTGGAAAGAGCAAAGTCAAAAGCAGCAACAGCTGCAACCCAAAGAGGGGGAAGAAGAAGAGGCAGAGACAGCTGCAGCAGCAGCTGCTGCCTGGCAAGAGCACTAGGAGAGGGGTAGTGGCAAGAGCAGCAGTAGATGTGGGATGGAATGAAGGGAATTAAAAGGACTTAGTTACAGCCGTAGATTGGAGACATTGAGAAGTTGTGTCAGCAGAATCCTTCCTGGCTTTTGGTAGGTGTCCTTGGCTGGTCGCCATCCCAGGTCTGCCTTCTGCTGCAGCCAAGTCTGTTGAGCGGCCTGTGAACAGTTTCTTTAGGTTAATGTACCGTGGTTTGGGAAGTCCTGGTCTAGTCACCTGTAAGAGGGCAAGAGATGAGTTGTGTTGCCTTGTGAAAAGGAGGGATCTTCACTGACTCAGAAACACAGCCCCTGGGGAGCATCATCATTAGGAACTGAAGTATTTATGAGGTGTCTGTGCTTCCAGAGATAGGTAACAGCTGATGAGGACTTTTTTAGGATTGCAGTTCCAAACTTGGGTTCCCACAGCATGTTTTGTCTTGTTTAATTGTGTCCACCTTATAGATAAGCCTGAGACAAGGAATCCCACACCTCATCTCTGCCTCAAACACTGAATGCTCTTCTTCAGGATTTTAGATACTACTCTGAAAGCCAAACATTTGTGTCAGAACACAAAGCTGCTGCATGCCAAAGCCTTTTTTCGTGAGAAAGACGTGAAGAAATTTCTCTGTGGTAGCACAAGTCTTCTGTAACAGAATCAGAAGTTTAATTGAAAAAGAAAAAAAAAGGTTATGCTTTGGGTTTGTTGTATTTTTTATTTTGTAAACTGCACTAACTCTCAGTGCATTCATTTGCCCAGGACCCAGTGAAAACTTAAAGATCTTTTCCCTTGTAAATAAGTTGAACACTACTTTTGAAAGATTATCTGCTGTCTTTTCCAGCGTGCAGCAATAGGCAAAAGAAGCATTGTCCTCCCATGAGACACAGCTAGGTAGGGTAGCACGGAGTTACTGATTGAGGAGGACTGTGGGTGGGGTAGTACCATGTGTGTGTTTATGGGCTACAGGGTTTTACTGTGCCTGTTCATTACCAATTATCTGTCATAAAGTTCTAATTAATAGTTGATATGCCCTTAATTTAACCTGGAGGAGTCACTTTAGACAGTATAGATAACAATGAAAAGTATTGATGACTGTCCTGGATAAATCAGAGACTCAGTAGAAAGCATTTTGTTGATTTTTCTATTTGGTGGGTAGTCATGGGATACAGCGGTCACCCTGCAGTCAGCCTCCTTGCCAGCTGGCATTGCGAGTGGATCAGCATAATTAATTTCAAAATCAGTCAGCAGATTATACCAGGGCAACATTTTCTCCAGAGAAAACATTGAAATAACAGAAATCTTCAGACAGCCACAGGTCTCTCCATTCCATTATTTTAGCAGCTTTACAGATTTCTTTGTTTTGCATCTCACGTCCCCTGGCAGTGGTGATATTTTGCCTGATACATTAACAGATGATAATGAGTGTAAGAATTTGCTGAAAGCTGAACAGAAAATCTCATGCTGAGCTGGTGGGAGAGCCCCGATCTTGCAGCTGTAGGAGAAGAAAGATGCATGATTTACAGAAGAATAAGGCACTGGCACATTTCAAACACCAGCAACAGTAGTACAATTCAATGCAGAATTGTGATGGTGATGGTGGCATGTTTTTCGGACTGTCATCTGCCTTCGTGTATTGTTTGTTTTCATCGTGGTTTATTGTGTAAATAATTTGTTTTATGCTGTTGTGTATATCCGGAATACTGGACTGTGTACTTGCACGTGACTCAGTAACTGAATCTGCTTGGCAAAATAAGCCATATAAGTGGAATGGATGTTCACCCACGGGGGCTGTTACTGAGTTGACTTTTCTGGATACTCTGAAAAGGCATCCTGAAAATTCGCTTCCATTCCATTTTTTCTTTCTGAAAAATAGCTTTTTTGGCAATTATCTTCCTTAAAAATGAACTCTATGGTATCTGGTTCTTCTAAAACCACCTTTCTTTCAGTAAGCACTGCTTGGTTCACTGTATCTATGCACATGTTTGTATTGCCTGGTAGTATTATAACAAGAAGGAACACCATGTAGCTAAAGAGAGCTGCTTGGTTATGTGTTAGAGGAAATACCAGGTGTTTTTTAGGGTTTGAAAAAAATTATCATCAGTGTGAATACCACATAACTCAGGTGTAATAAATGGTTAGTCCTTTTTTTTCTTGGAAAGACACTAAAGACACCCTGTCAGTATTACATCATATGTATGCACAGATCTGCCTTTGCTTATGAAACAAACAGTATCTCCAGCATGAAATTGATTATGAAGCAAATTATGTTTAGCAAAAATCTAACAGAAATAATAGAGTTGATAGAATATATCATTATCTTGATCCTAAGAAATACATTTTAATATGTTTTCTTTTAGGAGAAGCCACTGACCAAATCTCTGCAACGAGGAGAAGACCCCCAGTTTGATCAAGTAAGATATTTGAAATTATATTATTTCCTTTCCTCAAACTATGAAACAAATAGTTGGATGGCAGTCTAGTGCCCTATACTATTGTTGCACACTACAAAAGCAGTATCTCTCAATGTACTTTAGTAGAATGATGACTGCTTTGCCTAATCATTCTTGGTTTTAAATTAGGAGGATTTTTCCACTGTTGTCAATATTTCTTTTTGCCATAGACTTTCCTGCTTTTTACAGTGTATTAAGCACATATAGGATTTCCTGGCTCTTTCCCCTGATGGAGGTTTCAAAGCAAACTTTGTGCCTTTTCAGAATATGTGTTTTTTGAAACAAGTGAAATGGGACAAATATAAAACTAAAACCAACAGCAATATACACACATTTTAATCATGGTATTTATAGAATTAATGTGCCAGCAGTCCTTCTTAGGAAACAAAAAAATCTAGAAAAAATTCCTATATAAGTAACCTACGTAAGGTACCATCTTGATAACCTTAACTTTCGGAGAGCAGATAGGTGCAAGTAGGACTTTGGATCCGCAAATGAATTTGACACATATATTGAATTTTCTGGGACGTTGCATCAGAAGCAAAGATGCTTTGTGAGACGCCACTGGCCTGCACAAAAGCTCACTTCATAATTTTAGCTTGACCAAGTGAGGCTCTCTAGGTTATTCTGTAGCTGCTTTCTGGGGAGAGATAGCCTACTGAAAGGGCTGTTCAGAGCAGGAGGCAGATGATAGGGCTTCTATATTGTACTGGGGAGCTCCCTGCCAATGTCACTGACCACAGAGAGACCCCACAGGGGAGACAGCCACTGTAGGCTAAAGGAGGCTGCTTTGTGAGTACTCCCTACCTGCCTAATGAAATTTTTTGTGGTATTCTGACCTTAAGTTTATATATTTTTTTTTCCTTCCTGTGGGAAGAGTGTCACACACAGATGAGAAAGAAAAACAAATTAAGCCACCCATATGCAAACCTTGTGATACTGTTCCTCTAGTGTATTAAACAAACACATAATGGGTGGCCATGGTTTGATTAAATATTCATGGTTAAGCAAATTGTGGTCCTTTAAAAGGAAGAATTAAAACAGTTATGCTTCTCCTAGTTATCAGTAAGTAGATAGAAAATAGAACTACGAAGATCAATTAAGAAGAACAGTGAATGCTTCCTGGAGTGAGACAACTGTGTATTAGGATATTACTACTGTGGTAATTTACTATGAATGCTGGGGAGTGTAAGATGCGGGCAAAAAGCAAAGGCAAATTTTGTTATACACAACTTTTGTATACATTTCTAATGTCTATCTAGAGTCCTATCTGTGTGTAGATAGGTACTTTTTCTACTGAAAAGTAGGGAGCTGAGATTGCCTTAGACTTCTTGTCAGAAAACCCTGTTTTCAGTTCTGTGCAATTTTACAAACAAGGTATTCAGATTGAAATTTTCAGACTGCCTGCCTGCCTCAGCCTGAGATGTTTGGAATGTTTCCCTTTTCTGGTTTCACATCGGTTTCTGCTTGAACAGCATGATCATATTGAAATGTAGTGCTTGTGGGACTGATGTACACCTGTGATTGGGAGATGGAACCTGAACCTGTTTGATGAGCTTGTTTTCAAGAACATGGTTCATACTTAACCAAATAATTTCAGTTTAGCTAAACTGTAGTTACATTTTCATTCAAAAATTTGCAATACACGGTAGAGTTTTTATAAAATTCAGCTCAAGTAGAAACAGGAAGATAGAACAAAAAGTCTTTATTTGATGTTTCACTCTGTAGGTTAGGTTAGTACCACCTGGTTTTATAAAGCTGTTTTGCAAATGATAACATGTCGGTATTATAAATCTCTCACAAGAGTAATTTTGCTCTTATTAAAAATGAAGGTCTTAAAAATGAAAAAATAAATAAGTGTTAAAAATGTAGTCTACCTGGAAAACTCTGAAAAATCGTGATACTACATGGTGCTAAAAAAACAAGAGGATGTGTGCTTTTAAGTCAAACCATTTAAGTTTTAGGTTTTAAGTTAAGTAACTCAAATATTTAAAGATGGGATGAAGGAAGACCTGGTTGATAATCCCTTGCTTCTGCCTTCTAAGTAACATGTGGAAAGCTTTGGTTCCTGGACACTTTATGTGTCCTGGAACACATAAAGTCATCCAGCAAAGCCAGAAAAGGCCACACATGACATTCCTAACATTTTTACTACAGAAATGAAGGAAGAGAAGAGGGAGAGTCCCCATGAGCAAACATTCTCACAAGTTGTCTAGTAATTCTGAGTTCCAGTTTTAAGGAATCAAAAGTGACACACTCTCAGAAGAATTTAATTTTCTTTCTTTGACTTTGTCAGAATTATCCCTGTTCAATTTGAATGAAATTGATAAGTGGTGCTGAAGTGACCAAGTCGCTACTCTTTTGAAATATCTGATGCATCTTCTAACTGTAAATTAAAAAGCAGCAAAAGTAACTTGTGGCTTGATTTAAAATTTCCTTTTTGCAAGTCAACTTCAGAGGTGGAAAAAACAACCCAAAAAAACCCCTTTGCAGTAGCCTTCAATGAGCAGAAAGGAACTTTAGCTACCCAGAGTAATCAGCATAAAGTTTAACATTGAAACCCCTGAACCATTCAAAATTATGAAGTATTGCTTGCTCCCCCTAAGCAGCTTTAGCTCTCTGAGAACCAGCATTTTTTCCTGCCTGTTCCCAAACACCATTTTGGGAAGGCTAGTTGTGATGGTGGCAATGGATCCATTGTCTAGGGACCTGACTGTGCTCAGGTAGAGCTGTTTCTCTCTACATGGATGTAGTGTCAGTGCCTCCTGTTAGGCAGACAGTATTGTCATGTGGGCAATGGCTGGCTGCCAATTGCATCATCCTCCTCAAACTCATAATAGTGTCTTGAGCAATGTATGAAGTAATCTTACTTCTCCTCACTTGCAGATGTCTCACCATTAGCCTGACAAACTGGATTCCTCACACTGTATTTTCCTTTCTAGGTGTGCATGTATATAAAGAAAGTAAATATAGGAAATTATGAAGAGCTTCTTCATATGATTTTTAATATCTCTGTAGTATATTTAAAATCATATTTTAAAAGTTCTTGATTAGACAACTCTAGTTGCCTGTTGGCAAAGAGCATTACTGCTCCAGCGTCAGCATGCTCTGTGTCCCCAGCTACAGAAATGTTAAACATTGTGCTACTGAACTATGACTTAAGCTTCCTATTACAGGAAATCATAAAATTGCAGTACATGAAAAGATCAAAAGCTAGGGTGAAAAAACCCATAATTATCCAAGAGGCTTATCCTCACTCAAGGAAACACTTTTATTAGTCTTCTCAGCCCCTACTGAAGTATCTTCTGTTCTTACCACAGTATATAAATGTTCCAAGAACTAACACTGGAGGCAAAAAAAGGGCACTGTGTAACCTTGCACCAGCCAGCAGACATTTTTCCATATGAAAATACAAAATGAATGTAATGTTTGGGCCGTGGAAGTAAAAAATTAACAGCAAGGCTTAGTTTTCATCTGAAACTGTTTGTACGAGGTGCCTGTTGCAAGAGTTTCAGCATAAACTGCACAAAACTTTGTGCCTATTTTAATTATACTACTCCTTTCTTAGAAGTGCACTAGGTCGGGTAATATAGATTGGAAAGCAAAAAATATTTAATGTTTTATATACTTTTTAGGAGATAGAAATAAAAAATAGGTTGAGCAAAAAAAAGAAAATAAACATTAATTATAGAAATGTGGAAAATACAAATATAAATAAGACACTAAGCAATGTACTAACAATTAAGGGTTCTTTTTTCATAACAGTCTAAATGTGGTCAATGACCTACTGATAATTTTTCCCATCCAGTGTTATATTTGTTATATGCAGTAAGTGAATAATGGTGCCATCATCATTGCAGTAGTACTGCAGGTGGCCTCTATTGTGTTTTCTCTTTCCCTGTTTTATGCATTATCCTTCTTCACCAGCAGAAGGGCACATGGTAGAGGAAATCTAAGAAATGACAGTGATGGGGTCATAGAGCAGCCCTTGATTCCTGATTAGAGATTTGGGTTCAAACAGTGTGCAAAGAAGTAAATCTGAAGGCAAAATAAAAGTTAATGCATTCAGAACTGAATTTGCTGCGCACCAAAAATAAATGGGATTTCATGTAAGCTGTTATCCTGGCAGTAAAATAGATAAAAACATTGCTAATGTATAAGCCAGCTAGGTGAAATTACACATCTACAAAATTATGACATAAAAAAATCCTTGTTTTTTTACTCACAAAACCAAGACCAAAAATGAGAACTAGTGAGCCCAACTAATAGTTACCGGTTATAAACATTCAGGAGATTTAACTTCGTACTATTGTCCAAAACGAATGTTCCTCCTGCCACAGTCTTGAGTATTTTGAATAGAAATTGTTAACTTTATTTCCTTAAATTCATGTATTGCGTATGAAATCTCAGTCTTACTGTGGTCTATGAGGGTTTTGCTGTTGATATCAAGGACCAAGGATTTCATTGCAGCTGTTGTTTTCCTTGAATCTGTGTTGTTTGTAGTTACAGGGCTTTGTTATAGACATGCATGAAGTCAAAAAAAAAAACACTGAATGAAAGGAAGACTTTATGTTGGCTATGTGTAACCTAAATGCAGCTAAGACAATGTTCGTCAAATTCTTCTTTCGGTAGCATTGATAGAAGGTGTAAAATCTCACTCCTAGAGTCCATTACTTGGAATCTGTACAACAATTTGAGGACAGAATATGCTGACACTGTGCAAATAACAGTTACAAGAAATAAACCAACACTACAAAGTGAAGTACTGCAATTCTATGCTATGAAAATGGCAATAAAATGCACATTTAACATACATACATATATGGTATGTGAAAAAAATGCAGAGCTGAGGAATTAATGCTACTGTTGGAAATTGAATGCAGTTTTTGATATATTTCCTGTTAAAGCACCTAGAAATTATTATGTGAAATAAAAAAAGTAATGAGCATTTATGTGCTGATAGCTGATACATTTCTTATGTTTGTATTTTGACAATGTAACAAGACTTTTATGAAAATATATAAATTGTAGCAAAATATGTGGTCAGAATTTCTTTAAATTTACTCTTACATATTAGTCCAAAATAAATATTTAGCATTTACATAAAGTATTTTTAATGCTCTGTGAACACAAGTTTTAAACAGCTCCCTACTTGTGCAGCTTTCTTATCCTTAAACTGTACAGTAGGTAGTTCATTTATGATGGAAGAACATCATCATTTGTCCGACAAGGACATATTTGTACATCTGTGCACTCCCTTTCAGGAGCAGCACAGAGCTAGAATTCATCTCACTCCTGGACTTACTTCCAGTAAATGAAAGGGTTGAGTAACCAACACTCTGGCTAGACTTCCCTCCCTTCCTGTTCCCTGAGAGCCAGGTCTTTGCCCAGTCCACCCTTCCTTCCTGTCTTAAAAGTGCAATGACAGAAAGATTTTTTTAAAAAAGAGCTATATTGACCTTTTATCCCTACTTAAGACACACACTGTAAATTCAGCAGAAACAGTATGGCTTGAGGAGATTTAACTTTTTGTGGTTAACAAAGTTGTGTAGCTGGGACTTAGAGACAGCATTGAGGAATATGTCTGTGAACGTGCAGGAAGGCCTGATTGAAACTTTTCCTTTACATTTCAATATAGTGACTCTTAAAAGGTAGTTAGGTCTATTTGGGGGAATACTTCTTCATAGGGCCTGTTGTGTTAAGACAAGGGTAATAGTTTCAAACTAGAAGAGGGTAGAATCAGACTAGGTATAAGGAAGACATTTTTTATTGTGAGGCACTGGAACAGATTGCCCAGAGAAGTTGTGGGTGTCTCATCCCTGGAAACATTCAAGGTTGTTGGGTGAGGCTTTGAGGAACCTGGGGTGGTGAAATACATCCCTGCTCATTGCAGGGGGGTTGAAGCTGGATGATCTGTAAAGGCCCCTTAAAACCCAAAGCATTCTATTATTCTATGATTCTGTGATTCTGTTCTAGTCTTCCCAGCAAACCCTTTTTTCACTGCAAGTCATCATTAACAACTGGCATTATGCCAGCTTCAGGAAAACTTGAAAAACAATAGAGAAGTGGTCGAAATGTCTAGGCATCCTGAGCTGGTAGAGAATAGTTTGCACTGGCACTAGGTGATTCATGTGTTTTAAGTATTTATCTGAAGTCTTACGCTTGAAGGGGTTGGTATAATTGAGCTTGGGCTGTTGTAGTAGTTCTTCATGAAAGTCTCTTGTCACTGCTGCAAGCAGTGCCTATATGCCACCTTCCACAGCAACTTGTTTCGTATTTCAGGTAATAAATTATATTGGAAACACTGGATTGAAAGCTTTCCTAAAATAGTACTTTTATAGAAACGTTTATTTTTACAGGGCCAGTTGTTAAAGCTTTCTAATGCTCCATGTTTAATTATAGGCCATAGTACCTGAACAATAATACTTTATCCTCAGAGTGTCTTATTAACTCTAGACCACAACATCACTATGAATTAGATAGATTCTGAAGCTGAAAAAACTGCAAGAGTCATTGATAGTTATTGATCTGAACTAACTGCCATCCGCAAAAGTTCTCTTTTAGGCTTTTAGTACCACTTAAGAATTGTATGTAAGGTGCTCAGTCTCTCAGTTTTGCTTGTCTTAGTCACAGAGTTCACACAAGTTTGGTCTTACATGAGACATTAAACTCAACTGTTGTTCCAGAAGCACTGAAATGAGCTGGTTTAAATCTAAGCAGCTGGATAAACCTGACAAAGTTAATGACATAATCAGCGTACTTAACATGAAGTAAATACTTCAGGAGTTCACTCCTTCTACTGAGCACATTGCAGGATCAAGTCCTGAGTGACCTTGAGGTGGTCACAAATCTCCAGATCAGGAATTTATTCCTATTAAAAATAGCTATATGAATGTGCATAAATGCTGAAGCTGTGAACATTCCGTTGCAATACATACATAATCCTCTTTTATAATACCTGGGTGTTTTTTTCACCCTAGCTTTTGATCTTTTCATGTTTTGCAGCTTTATGGTTTCCTGTAATAGGAAGTTTAAGTCATAGTTCAGTCGTTACATGTTCAGTAACATTTCAGTAATTGGTGACACCGATCATACTGAATGAGCAGTAATTTTCTTTTCCATTATTCCACTAGAGCTGGTTAATCGGGAACTTTTAAGGAATGATTGTAAACTATGTTTTACTTACTTGTGCACATAAAGACATGGGAAACTGTAAATATATATATATAAAAGAGAAATCTAAAGTTATCAGGTGTGTGAACCTAATAATGAGATGGGCGCATGTGCACATTCAGTTGAATAAGATTACTGCAGTTTCAGGAGGGGCATCTAGCAGTCAGATACAACTCACAAGACGGTATCCCTGATTCATCACTTTTTCTTTCCTTATAATATGCTCAAACTCAAATCAACATTGTGTAGCAATTAAAAATAAACCCCTTGAAGAACTAGAGAGTTTTCTGGTGTGTTGTAAGATGTGCTACACAATTTCAATGCATTTTAGTAACATCAATGGAACGACACAATTGACATACAGCCCATTACTGTATTTCTGCTCATGTTTCTTATAATCATAGAATGATAGAATCTTTTTGGTTGGAAAGGACTAAGATCATTGAGTCCAACCACAAACCCAACACTGCCAAGTCCACCACTAAACAGTGTTCCTAAGCGCCAAGTCTGCATGTGTTTTAAATATGAGAAATGCAGAATATTAAGTCAGCTGCTTATACCATGGGTCTCAAAAATGAGATGAAGACAGGAAAGAACATGTCTAACCATTGAATTAGTACATGTTTTAAGGAGGAGGAGGAGGGGAAACTTGAACATCAGCTGTTTGTTGATTTGGTGTATTTTTCCCATAGGTTATAAGCTCAATGAGCTCACTTTCAGAATATTGTCTGCCCTCTATCCTGCGCACTTTGTTTGATTGGTATAAAAGACAGAATGGCATAGAAGATGAATCTCATGAGTACAGACCAAGAACAAGCACTAAATCTAAAAGGTACAATTTTGACTATGCATGCACACATTGTTGACACATTCTAACATAAAATGTATTATATTTAACCCATCAGCTTTTGTTGAGGTTACAGTTGCTTGAAAGTTGTCACATTTCACTGCTTGTTCCTGGAACTCTTCTCACAGCTTCTAGATGGATGGAGTAAGTGAAATCACTAAAGCTCTTAATGTTTATGAGAATTGTACTGAATTTATACAAGCAAAAATCTCACTGAAATCAGTGGTGACTGCTTCAAGCAGACTGCAGAACTGTCCCTTTAACATTTAATTTTACAAAAAATATTATATATTTCATGTTATCTTCTCAGTGCACTTTGAAACTGTAATCAGGTGATCCAATTGGATATTTTTTGTGTTTGCTAAAGCTACTCACCTTAGACATTTATGGCTCTGTGGTGTTCTGCACAAGGAATGCATTTGAACGTTTGACAAGTGATGCAAAAGTTATATAAAAAAATACTGGAACAGTTTTAAAAAGAGAACGTAGTTTGGTTGTGAATTCTCCATCGGGACTTTTAAGGCAATTCTCAAAATCCATCACAAGTCTAAATATGTACTTGATGGCACAAAATAATTTATTATGTTTGTTTCCAAAGTGTAATTGCGAACTGCCTAACTGGTGCCACCAGCAAGAAAAATGACATGAAATCCGTTTGTTAAAATATAGAATCCAAAATTTTCCTTGTTCTTGTTTTGTTTTTTTTCTTGAAAAAGCTTTGTGTTGGTCATAAACCAGAAAGAAGAGGGAGGAAATGGAGAGTGACCTTTAAACACCTAAAGGAAGGTGAAAGTAACAAGTTTAGGATTAGTCTGTCTCAGATTTTAAGAGCATATCATTACTTTCTGAAATGCAGGACTGTGGTTTAAAAAGTAGAGCACAGTCTCCTGTCATCTGCATTTGTATAATTGAAGAAAGCATATAATATGAATTATTGTATATCTCCTAAATATTGTGTTTCTTGGTTTAATTTTGCAGTGATGAACAGCAGAGGGACTATTTAATGGAGAGAAGAGATCTGGCTATTGATTTTATTTTTTCTTTAGTATTAATAGAAGTTTTGAAACAGGTATGGAGTTCTTAAACTGTCCATTAATAAATAATGGAAATTACCAATAAAACCGGATTTTAGGATTTTTCTTTCTATTTCCATCCTTAAGAGTCTAATAAAAACATGAGATGCATCCGGCATGCTTGTTCATTGCTGTCTTTCTTGCACATGTGTGATATACAGTATTCTGTGTTCATACAGACTTCACTCTGCCAAGTCTTTGGAGCTAAGATATTTCTTTTTAAATGGCTGGCTTATCTTAACCATTCTGTGAGCTATATGCTGTTTCTAGTGTCACCATATTTCTGTATAGAAGGTACCCATGAGTAATACTAGCACTAAGGTATGCAGGTAGAAGTGTAATATATGTGTACTCAGTATGTTTTATTTTGTGTTTTCAGATTCCACTTCATCCTGTAATAGACAGTTTGGTAAATGATGTTATTAACTTGGCTTTCAAGCACTTTAAATACAAAGAAGGGTAAGGCTTTTTCTCGTACAAAAAAATCTATGAAAAAAAGATTACTTTCTTAATTTTCTAATAGCAGTGGTTTAAACAGCGTGCTTTCTCAACCAAGAATTCTTTCTTGTCTCTCACTAGGTACCTTGGTCCTAACACTGGAAATATGCATATTGTTGCAGATTTGTATGCGGAAGTAATAGGTGTTCTAGCGCAAGCAAAGTAAGCAAAATTGAATATCATATTTCCCCCATAAATCTGAGACATTCTACTTGCTTAGTATGTGAATATTTGGATTTTCTTACTTTCTTAAACAATAGTGTAGGAATAGATAATTTCATCTCATTGGCCCTCTATTCCTCTAGAATTTCTTTATTTCTATTTATATTTTTTTATTTCTATTTATATTTCTCTAGAACATAGAACTCTAGGAAACTGTGGGCTTTCTGTATCTAGTTTGGTAATACTGAATAAATTCAACTTGACTACAACAGCATTATTTTTCTTATCTCAGCAATGATGTCTGTGGAAATCCCAATGGGCTGAATAGAGCTATTTTAATTATTTTTTTTTCCATATGCTATTTTTTCTCTAGCTGGGCAAACCTAAAAATGGCTGTCCTCCAACACAACATTTTTAGGTCTCTCTGCAGTTATTTCAGTAAAGAATTTAATGCATCTGCTTTTGAATCCTTCATCCTGCACTTCTTAGAGCAGATGACATAAAACAGTTCGTAGAATCACAGAATGGTTGGAAGGGACCTTAAAGCTCATCTAGTTCCAATCCCTTGCCTTCCACTAGACCAGCTTGCTCAAAGCCCCATCCTACCTGGCCTTGTTTGTGGTTCAGGTCATAGTTTTGAATCTGGAAGCAGATTCAGAAGCTCGTGTACCCAATATGACATCTTATAATATACATACACCACAAATTAAGCAGAGGGTGAAATTTAATGCCTCAACATGGAGATCTCTGTCTCCTGACTTCTTGATGTTGTTGAGAGTAAGTCTGCTCTATAAAACCAGTCAATTTAGCTTGATGTAGCCAAAACATTTTTTGTTCCTGGAAATCATATAGCTTTCACAGACTTTGGCTAAGGCCTTACTTGGGCTTCTAAATTGGCTGGTTTAAAGGGAAGAGGGGGAGTGATATCTGGATCAAGTTGACTGTCAAAGGCAAAATATAACTTCTCCATAAATACTGCTTTTTTTCCTCAGTTCTGAAGAGCCTTGCTAAGATGTTAACTACCACTAAAGGGCTTATTTCTGCCCACTTGTTTCTTTCAACTCTCTTAGGTTTTCTGTCAGAAGCAATAAGAAAAGATTGTTACATACTACACCTGCCCATGAAAATGACATTCATTTCATCTCAGGAATGATGGATGATCTTCCTGTATGTTATTTTTATGGACAGTCTCAAAAGACACCTCCAGTAGATTCTTGGGCAGATCAAAAATTATCACAGACCCTTCCATCCCAATTTGTAGTTAATGCTTAAGTGTTACTTTACTGGCTATTAGGAAAAAAAGGAAGTGAACAGCCTTTTCATGAAAAAGAGTATTTTCATGGTTATCATTCAAGCATTTTCTTTAGAAAACATTGCATGTACTTACAAGAAAACTATTCATCTTGGACTTTTGAAAAAAAAATGGGAGGGGGTTGTTCTAATGATACTGTTAGCTCTTATGTAAAAGAGGGGTGTGTTAAAAACCGTTTGAAAGGTGCAGTTATCTGAAGGGACTAAGATCAGGGTGTATATTTCATGTTCTTTTCTGAGTTTATTAGACATGAAAGAAAGGTAAACAAAAGTAAATCTGTTCACATGCTGACTGAAATGGTATTTTAGAGCCAAAATTGAATCTTCTGTAGATTTATCCCCATTTATATACCTTACAATGCATTTCAAATATTAATGTGTACTTTTTTTGTAACTAACTAATGTGAATTCATAGATTTCCTGCAGTAAAGAAGAAATTTATGGCAGAGTTAAAAGAGTTACGGCATAAAGAGCAAAGCCCCTATGTAGTTCAAAGCATTATCAGTCTTATAATGGGAATGAAATTCTTTCGCATTAAGATGTATCCTGTAGAGGACTTTGAAGCTTCTCTTCAGTTTATGCAGGTAAAGTTCTTAAGAATATAACTTCTTTAATAATTTCCAGACCTTTTAGAAGGCGCTTGCACTTCATCTTTCCTGTAATAAAAATCTCCTGTGATAAAAATCTCCTAAAAATCTTATTTTCCATGTGTCATTCCCACAAAAATGTATGTGCAGCTACTTTCTGCTTGTTCTGAAGCTCTGTGCCCCAGTCTCCAGTCTCTGGAGTGTGTCATTGCATAACAACATTTCATCAGTTGTATACCCTATAGTTGTATAGTATCAGTTGTAGTCCCTACATCCTGTCCTTCAACGAGAAGCGTTTTTGTTCTGTAGACCCCAGAACTTCCACCCTGCCAGTCCACAGCAGTTCCTTGCTCTGTATCCCTGTCTAGCCATCTCTCCCTAGCTGCTCATGCCTCCAAAGTGAAGCTTCCACCATTGACATAGATGTCAGAGAGGAGAGGAACTTCTGATGGAGAAAAACACAGAAGAAGGGCCAAAAAACTTAGGCAAAAGCTGGATAGAATTTCCCTTGGATGTATTGTTGCCTTCACCCCACTTCCTGCGAGCCACTAGTACACATCATATTGACTACCATGAATGCTTTAAATTAATAGATTACATAATTTTGTAAAAGGAAAGAAAATATTTCATGTTTCAACATTTTAAAAGTCCACATTCATGCTGCTAATGTACAATGGCTTCTATTCCTGTCAGTAGGTGTATTTTGCTTAACCATCTTTATTGTTTTTTCTTGGGATTACTCTCATGACTACATGGTTTGTAGCCACTCATCCAGTAAAATATATGTTTTGCATGCACATCGATGTAAAGATCAGCTTATTGATGGTATCAATGGAGTAAAAAAATCAATGTTAGATGCCCACAAGTAAGGATTTGAAATTGGCATACAAATATACAGGGATCAGGCACACAAAGCCATTTCTCTAAGCCCTGAATAGGGAGCAGAATCTATTTCATTTTTGCAATGTGTTTTAAACCATATTTAACAGCATACTTAAAATATGTTTAACAACACTGAAACAGCTAGTTTTTCTTCTTAACTTACACTTCATTATATGAAGATATCTTAGTATGTGCTGACAATCATATAAGTTATTTAGAGCTGGCAAGATATCAAAGTAATATCTGTTCAGTGCACAACTAGTATGAGCAAGTGACTTTGTGGCACAGCTTTATGGCACAGCACTGTTGAGATTCAGTGTTCACTGCTATTGAAATCAGTGGTAAAATTCCCATGTAGCAGTACTCAAAATTTGGGATTCAGATGATTTCTATCTTAGAATCGTAGAATAGTTAGAGTTGGCAAGGACCTTAAGATTATCTAGTTCCAACAACCCTGCCATGGGCAGGGATACCACACACTAGTCATCTTCCCTGACTAGAGTATCTCTTCACTAAATTATGTCTTACAAATGCAAAAATGCATCATAAGGTGCAACTGTGTATGTAGGAAAACCAGGTTTGCTCAGTTTGGTGAAATACAGTTTGATTCTTCATGTGATTCAGCTGTATCTACATACAGTGCTTCAGCTGTAAGCTCTGTCACACTAGCTCTGTTCTAGTAGAGAGAGACACTTCCAAAGGGTGAATTAATTTCAGGAGCCAGCTTCAAAAAACTGTATCTTCCACCACAGAGTGCAGAAGCAGCTATGCTATGCTTTGCGCAGTAGTCACAGCTGTGAAGCCTAAATGGCTGGAGTAACTGAAGCCATGTAATGCAGATTCCGAATTGCAGCAAGGAAAAATTGTGCATGGTCTAAAGTGTAAACTGCTCTGCATACATGTGCAGGAAAAAAGGTCAGTGAGGATCTTCCTTGTAAAGTCAGTGTCTGTTTGGGCCCTGGACCCAGAGAGGAAGAAATAACTGGAGCAACATGATTTGTCATCCTCAGAGTTGTTCAGAAACACACAAGTGGGTGGATGCTTATCTCCCCTCCCTCACTTACTGAGCAGCACATCTGTGTGGATAGTAGTTTGCTGCATGTTTAGAATAAAAGTACATTCTTGCTTTCTCTCTCAATCCCCAGTTGTAGGTGGTGCAGGTTTGCACCACAGGTCTCTTCCCTCACATAGCATAGTTCTATATGGACCCTTAATTTGAAACAGATCTTAGCAGTCAAATTTATCCCGTAATATTTATAGTAAGATTGTTACCTGCCTCGAGTATCTCATCAGAGAAGTACATTCCTTTTCTGGCCTCTCAGAGCATTGTGTAAAGCAGCCCATGTGGGCTATTGCTGCTGCTCCTGGAGGTATACACAGGGAACACATGAGATCAGCCTCAAGTACAGCTCCTTTGCCATCCCCAAAACACCACTGGGCACAGCTGGAGTCAGTGGAGAGTTTCTGGATTATCCTGGTTAGAATAACAGATTCTTGATCTTTACTTATGTCCAGCTTTGTGCTTGCTGCAAAATGCAGATTTAGAAGTTAATAAACAAATGTTTTCTGTGAGATTTGCATGATTAAAATAGTCACTGATGCTTGATTGTGCGTTCAGCAAACATTTAGAGGTCTTTATTCCAGCTGACATGAAATTTATGTTTCTTGTTTTGTTTTGTTTTAGGAATGTGCACATTATTTCCTTGAAGTTAAAGACAAAGATATCAAGCATGCACTGGCAGGACTGTTTGTTGAAATTCTTGTCCCTGTAGCTGCTGTGAGTTTATTTCTCAGGTTGTTTGCTTAATTCCTTTAAATTAGGTAAAGCAGCTTGTGAAATAGTGTTTTACTAACACGAACTTTTCTTTCAGGCTGTTAAAAATGAAGTGAATGTCCCCTGCCTGAGGAACTTTGTTGAAAGCCTGTATGATACAACACTTGAACTTTCCTCGCGAAAGAAGCACTCCTTGGTTAGTAACCCCAGGAAGCAGAGGCTAAAATTCTTTGTCAGAAATATCTCTCAGCAAGACCCTTGGGAGATTGCAAAACTTTTCTGCATTCAGCTTTATAACCAATACGTTGCTATTTGCAGAGAAGATTATTGAGTTTGCAGAAAATAACCGTATTTATTTTATTCAGAATATGATCTAAATTAGTCTGACTCAAACAGATGTTTTCAGCTTCCAGTTCTGTGATTATTAAATGGTTAGGTTTTCTCATATTTGTTATGTGTAAACATTAGGAGAAGAAGAGAAAGAATAGAGTTCATTTCTTGTCAAGCGAGAACAAATGAGGCATGTGGGAACAGCTCTTTCACGGGGCTTAAATAATACATTGTAGGAACAAAAAAATGTATAACACATGCCCTTTTAAATCTGTAACTCGGCTACTGTGCAGCTCCCTATTTCATTTTTTTGCTGTGAGATGAACAGTGGTGCTGCAGTGTATTTTTGGAAGCATGAGTTGATCTGAATTAAATGAGGATCTGAGTCAGTTTGATGCTGGCTGCCTTAAGCAGTCTGTCTCTCCAACTGTGTCAGCACACATCAGCAGTGTGGTGTTTGATAATTCGTTTTGAAGTCTTGGACCTTTTAAGTAAAGAAAGTTGTCATTTGTCCTCTCTCATTCTGTGGGAAAGTCAAAAACAATTCCCTGTTCCCAGTCCTCCCAGCAAAAGCTGGTGACTAGTGCTAGTGATTCTGCTGTGAGGACTGCAGGAGTGTGCTTGAGCGCTCTGCCACCATTACACCAGTCCCAGGGGAGAGTCAGAGCATCCTGATCCAGTTTGACCTAGTGGGAGTCTTGGGGTGGATTTCTGGTTTCCACACTCTGCTTGAGTCTGTGTGGCTCTATTCCTCTGCCTAGTTAATAAAACATTGTTGAAATTGCAGCAGGGTAAGAGCTTTGCTGTGCAGTTTTTACACTAAATAGAACTTCCCCAAACTGGTGGCTGTACTTGCCAAAGTCAATACTATGTGCTTGAGAAAGGATTGCACAGCTGTGGCTTTGCATTTGATTGCTTGTCTACACATACCACACTGGAGGCTACATAGTTAAAAGTGACAAAATAGAATAGATTCTTGTGAGGGTGTGATTAGAAATACAAACATTGTGAGGAGGAGGAGGAGGAGGGGAAAGGCAAACAGATTGACAGAAATAACTGCAGTGCATATTTCCAGGCTTCCAGGAAGAGAACACACTCTTTAGAGTTTGAGGAGGACCTTCCTTTCCAAGATTCGTGATGTGTGAATTGGTGCACTCACTGTACAGGCAGGACGGAAGCATTCATTGTGCCTCATTTTCTATCTAAAACTCATTGAGGTTCTCTCTGTAGTAAATGGAGATAATTAGGAAACTCCAGGAGGTAGTTTGTATCTTTCTTCCTACAGCTCTTTTTTGGATGGGTTGTAACGCTCCTGGGATGTTACTAAACTCTGTGATCCTGTCAAGTGCTCAACTATTATAGTCATAATGTTTATATGGTAGGAAGTCCTCCATGAGAAGGCTTCAGTTATCCTCTCCCATATGTATTTTGGACAAGAAGATTATAAAAAATAAAAAAATAATTTACATTTGCTGTTTGAAGATGAACCTCGGTCTAACCTAGCTGTAGAAAATTTATGTCATATATTGCCGGAACAGAAATTGTGGTTTATGGTGTATTTAAACTTTTGAGCTGTGACTGAAGTTAGAATTTTAGGGTTAATTTTGAGAACCGTTGGTCTTTAAGATAAAGTTACTTCAGTTTTTACTAAGAACTTTGAAGCCCTGATTGGATATATTAACATGACACTTGAAACCAAAAAGTCTTGTTGCAATAGCAGTCAGTTTCAAAATTAATAGGTGCATTTTAGCTTTTTTTTTTTAGTGTGACATTTCCAAGATGTGTCAAAGTGAACATTAACAAAGAGACCGGGGTCCAGTAGTTGAACTTACATGATCTACCTTTCTTTTACATTTTGCAAGATGTAACTACCAGCAGATCCAATAACTGCCTGTAGTTTAAGACAATTCTTTCAGGTGTTTGACATGTCTCTCATTAAATATTGCGACTGCAGGTTTTGAAGAGTAATAGGCATCTGAGCATTCACAAGTCCAGTCTCTGTGGGTCCTGTTGTTATGATAAAGTTTAGTTATTTCCATGCTATCATTTCCCAGTTAACTGACAGAACTTAGCCCTGTGAGTCTGAAAAATTGTGGCCCATCTTTGGATTATTATGTTGCTATGGGAAGGCATTTGGTTGTTTTTAGTTCATCCATAAAACATATCTGTAATAACTGTAGAAAAAGTTCTTTTTCAGATTGTACTACTTAACAATGTGTTTGTGTTGGCTAACGGATATTCCACAAAATAGAGGAGTTAGTGTCTTAAGTTTACAGTAGCTCTGTTAATTGACTTTTATGTTGTGTAGACATGCAAATAATATGGTATCAACATCCATTTTCTGTTTAGGCTTTGTACCCTTTGGTAACATGCCTGCTTTGTGTCAGTCAGAAGCAGTTCTTTCTAAACAGATGGCATATTTTCCTCAACAACTGCCTATCCAATCTCAAGGTTAGTAATCTTCTGGTTTTAATATTGTATTAAAACTTCAGTATGCAGTATTGATCTGTTGCAAATCCATTTTAGGTAAATGTGCTGGATAATTGCTATTACCTGATTCCATACATAATTTTATTCTCAGCAGTACAAAAAAATTTGATATTAGGTATGCAAATTTTTTCAATAACAAAAATGTATTCTTATGCCTAGTTTGAATTTCTGCTTTTTCTTTAACTCAAACCAAGCCTGTGTCAAATATCTGTGAAACAGGAAAGACTGCTGATAGAAAGTTACTGGCTTGAGTGACGTACCAATACTGACCCAATATTAACTTGCGTTTTTTCATAAAGGCATTTGCAAACAGAGCACTTGTTATTGCTTTACCAGACTGGAACTAGTTGCAGGACACTGATTACATTGCCTCTGTCTTAATGGAAGAATTTGAATTGCTTCTCTTCATATCTATCCTACTGTTAGAAAATATCTTTGAAATATTCATAGTCTGTCCAAAGTTTTCTTTCCAGCTGTACCTGGATTACTTTTTCTGAAGATGTTTAGAACCTTTTTTGCAAAGAAATTCAGAAAATAAACATTCGGATTGCAACTAATTTATGAGGTTGCACAAGCTTCAGAAAAGGTGGCTACAGCTGTAAGGTCTCTGAGGATCCAGCCGAGAATATAGTTTTTTTCTGAAAATTAGGGAGATGCCAAGAAATTATTTGAAACCATTAAAGAAAACAGAAGTTTCTTCTGTCTTGCCAACTGAAAATCAAATTCACCTTTGCCACCTATAATTCATTGATTTATACTTTGATTAATAGGGCTTATAATGGCACATTCAATCTTTCGTTTGGGGAGAAGGTAAGGTAACTGAATATGTGGCTAAATTAGGAATGTGGTTTGTTACGCCTTCTCACTACAGAGGAAGATAAATTCTTCCATTAGAAGGACAATTGTCCACACCAGGACAGTACACGTGACTCCACAATATTGTGTGGGCTCCCATGAACCCCATAACGGATCAGGGTTCTCAAGAATCATATTTCTGATTTTAATATAAAGTGGCAAATTTCTAATCTTATGGAAACAAACTTTTCTCTTGGATTAATAAAGATTCCTGCTAGGACATGGAAATATTTGAACTTGACCAAATCCTGTCCAAAGGTTATTTAATACTTTCCTGTTGAAAACAATGTAAAAGTTAGTAGTTACCCATGTTTTGAAATTGTTCATTTATCATTAACTCAACTTTATTTACAAAAAACTATTCAAGCCAGGAATTCCATATAGGAAAGAGTCAAAGCACTGTGTTTCGTTTAGAGGCATTTTTTTTCAGCAACAGTTCTTTGTCTCCAAACCACATGGGACAAGGAGAAAGCTCCAGGACAATTTGACCTGTGACTGCAGAACTTACTATACTAAAAATGGATCAAACAATGTCTTGGGCATGAATGTATGCCCAAATGGCATGGGTACCAACACAACATCCTTTCAGCCTAAATAGGCCAGACCTAGCTCCATGTTACTGGAAAACAGAAATGGAGGAATTAAAGAAAATGAGCATCACTCCTGGCAGTCCAGTTGTTCCTTTGTCAGTCACAGGAGAGGTGGATGCTTTGAAAAAGACATTTCTAGAAGAGCAACAACAACAGATAAAAGCCAGCAGCACTTGCCAATGAAGAAAAAGAACAGATCCTGGCAGAGCTCTGTTGCCAACTGCTCCCATGTTCAGAAGGCCCACAGTCAACTTTGACAAATTCTTTGGCACCAACAGTGAGCTGGGCACTGCCTGGAGTAGTAAAGGAATCGCATCCAGTGAAAATACCTCCTGTTGGGAAAGTGAAGATATTGGATATATTAGGCCAAATACTCCTTGTCCTAATAGGATTACTGGCTGGGTTTTTGTTGTAGACAAAAATCCTCTAAAATACTAAAGAGACTCCACTGTTTGTGGACTTCTCAGAATTTTCCAAAGTGAGATGTGCTCTGTGCTTTCCAAACTACTGGTCACGCAGTCACTATGCACTTGCACAGATCTTGCACATAGACATGCACATAATTTCCCTGGATGTTTCTCAGGCTTTTTTATCATTTTCCTCTTTATCCTGCTTCTGCTCTGCAGCTTGCTGTTTCTGATTGAAAACTGGCCTGCTATTTTTAGAAATCTCCAACAATAGCTGTCTCAGCCTTTTTCTCCCCCATCTCTTCTCTACTGCCCTTGCAGCTGAACTATTTATACTGCTGGAATATTTGGACTTTTGCTTATAGGGGTGACTTCCTCCTCTGCAACACAAGCTGTCTTTAACCTTGACTCAATTAGCCACAGTGTGTGCTGTTTTCTTGATAGCTTTGGAGTAAGAATAAACTTTGATAAACCTGCTGAAGAAATGAAACTCTTAGGATTGAAATTTAGAAAGACTGACATGATGATACCTGATGAAAAATAGATTGAAAGAAAACAGGTAGTTAAACAAATTTATTGTACAAAATGTTATTTTAAAATCCTGCAAAGATTAATAGGTTATGTAAACTTTGGCATTGCTTTTACTACTTATTCTAATCATGTGCTACAGCCATTATCTGCTGCTTTAATAAAAAAAAAAGATTTTAAATTTTCTGTTTCTTGTAAAGCTTTATTGTATAAAATAATTATAATGGTGTATAAAATATAAATACTTATTGTATAAAATAATTGTAATTGTAATACTGAAATAAAATATTGTTAAGGAATTAAATGGAAACTGCAGCCCAAGAACAGTGTTCCTATTCGTAAGCTTGTGACAGATGGCATGTTGGAAGTTGGAGCTGTATCCCGTATCATCAGCAGATTTTCTTCCTCCTGTTCTGCAGGACCTGGACCAAAACACATTCAAGAATTATTGATGCTATTGGTTGCAGTTTCTTTGGTCAAACCATGGTCTTTGATCTGTGACTCAATATTTGTCTGCAGATGAAAATTTAGCTCTTTGTCATGAAGATTTGCACTGTGGGCCAGGCAAATCTTATCTCAGGTCAAAGTATACTGGACTTCTTCAAAGTTTAACCCAGTGAATGGCCCAGCATGCAGGAGACCATCTGAATGGACTGCATATGCTTGCACCCTACTCAGAAAGCCCTTAAAACTGCCATGGAAAACTGCATATGACCAAAGAGACCCAATGACAAACTTGTACTCATTCAAAAGTTTCCAAAAATAAACAGCAATCCAGACAGATAATCCAATTCATTACAGCCGATCCCGGATGCCATGTTAATTAAGCCAGCCTATTTATTTATCTGCTGTTTTCTTCACACCAGGTCTCCACCACAGGGAAATTTCAGACGAAGATGAAGTTTTTGTTTTAGAGTCAAATTAAAGTGGTTCTCAAATAAAGATTTTAAATTGTAGCCTGTGTCAAATTTAACTAACTTAGTACTTGGGGTTGCTGACAAGTTAAGTAATAGCAGGAGAGGTAAGTCAGATGCATAAGGATTCCTGCAGCTACAGGAATAGCATACTGGGCAGCTGTGAGGCTGTGTCTTTTTGTAGTATCATTGTGAAAACTCTGAACATTGGTATCCATTAAGTGCAGAACTTCCTTTCTCATTTGTACCTAAAGTTTATTCTTATGTTATTTATTTCTCTAGAATAAGGACCCAAAAATGGCTCGAGTTGCACTGGAATCTCTGTACAGACTACTGTGGGTTTACATGATTAGAATTAAATGTGAAAGCAACACAGCTACCCAAAGGTAAGATGATGTATTTGTAATGATAATGAGGCCTTTTAGAGTAGATATTGCCAATGAAGAAGTTGTATAGTTCTCTTGAATTCCTTTGGCTTGCACCTATTCCTTTTGTGAAATAAAAAACTGAACTGTATACAAGAAATTATTCACTTTTGTGGCACTGTTATTCTTTCACCTATTGAAATTACTGTATAAAGTGTTTCTTCTTTTGTAAGAACTAAAAATCACTCTTTAATATTTCTAACTTTAATTTTAAAGTTAGAAATACTTTTGAAGTGCCATGTCATTGACTGGTTTATTGCTTCTTGTAACGTAGTCATGAAATAAAATAATTACATTGAATTTGTAGCAAAGGATCAGAGCAAGATGCCCATTTCATTTTCATTTCAAAGGAAGTACATTCTAGTCTTTCTAAATGGAGGAGGATATCCAACTTATGTTTCATGTTTAGTGAAGGTCTGCGAGGTCCAGAAATGTCTGATGCTTTTTTAACTTCTTTTACAGTCGACTTATTACTATCGTCACAACGCTTTTCCCAAAAGGGTCCCGTGGTGTTGTGCCAAGAGATATGCCTCTGAACATCTTTGTGAAGATAATACAGTTTATTGCACAGGTATGGGAGAACCATGCATATGTCTTTGCAATTCATGAAAAACTTGTTTTGTGAATAACGAATTAACAAACAAGTAAACTTCTGTTGTCTGATTTTTTCGCAACCTCATGGTCAGTGTCTTTCATCTAGGCAATGAGAGAATTATCGAATGAGCTGGGGCAGACTTTTTTTGAACAAGAGATTTTGATAACTTCATTCCACTGAAAATGGATAAAAAAAATTCTTTCACTTCAACTCAAATGTATTTTTTGAGGTTTTTTAATTGCCAGCAAGTCAGAAAATGCATTTATTGATAGTCTCTGACTGTCAGTAAAGTTCAAAATAATAAGCTATATTTTGTCCTGATACTGGATCATTCCTACTATACAGTGAGTTGTACCGCTCGTAAAGCAGTAACTCAGAGGAAAACCAAGTTCAGCATGTAGTTGACACATTCAGTTTTGATAAGTTCAAGTGGGATTTGCTAAAATAAACTAACCTTCAGTGCTGACAGTTTCATCTCTTTTATTGCTTAAATTCAGAAAACATTCCCATTGAGCAAAACACTTAAGCACTTACTTAAAGTCTCTGAATAGGAATGAATTAAACAGATGCTTAGAATCTTCCCTGAACTGTGCCGTCTGTGAACAAGATGCTTTTATGTAAGATACTACATTAGTACCATAATTACCACATTTTAAATGAAATAATTAAAAGCTTTATTTCCAAAATGGATTATTTTCTATTTCAATGCCATAAATCCTTGAATTTGTCAACATACAGCAGTGTTGGAAGCTTAGATCTGATAATATGTTCTGCATACTTCTGAAAATCTATTTTTCAATAGATTTAAATAAATTCTTGTTAAACTGGTTTTCACCGTTTTGTTACCTAAAAGCATATAAGTAGCAGAAGTGAGCAGCTTACTGATGTTCAATATTTTCACTATTTTAGGAACGGTTAGATTTTGCAATGAAAGAAATTATCTTTGACTTCCTTTGTGTCGGAAAACCAGCAAAAGCTTTCAGTCTCAACCCTGAGGTAAGATGTGCATCTGCATTTTTTAGTATGTATTAGTATATAGTGTATATATAATACATATATTAGTATGTATTGTATTCTGCTACATTTCCTTTCTGGTTACATTCTACCTTCACTGGTTTTCAAACCAAATCTTGACATCTTGAACTTAATATATTGGTAGAATACATTTGTGAACTTTGATCTGTAAAATGTCATATTGTTCATGCCTATCTTCTGTTTCCTCAGTGAGTATGATTAATGTGAAATTGTGCAAATGTATGAAAGAAAAACTATTGATCATAGTATCTCCTTATCACTCTGCTGTTATATGTAATGCCTTAAAGTATTTTAATATAAAAATTAATTTTATGTAAAAATTGCAATGTTTTATAAAACAGTTTTGCTGAAAAAGAGTATATGATTCAAGGAGAATTGAAGATGACAAAAAACCCCAAGGTCTAAGAAGCTTTACCACTCTGACCAGTAAAGCTCCACTACTGTTAGTGTTATGAGTCAGCTTCCTAGTACTTTTCTTAGCGAAAACAAACAGAAATTTGAAAAAAGTTTTCAAAAATCAAAATAAAAATAAGTGATAAAATAATGAAAAAATATCTTGAAAATAATAGACTCATAGAATCATAGAATAGGGTTGGAAAGGAACTTAAGGTCATCTAGCTCCAAACCCCCTGCCATGGGCAGGGACACCTCACACTAAACCATGCCACCCAAGGCTCTATCCAGCCTGGCCTTGAACGCCGCCAGCGATGGAGCATTCACAGCTTCCTGGGCAACTCGTTCCAGTGCCTCCCCACCCTCACAGTAAAGAATTTTCTCCTTATATCCAATCTAAACTTCCCTGTTTAAGTTTGAACCCATTACCCCTTGTCCTATCACTACAGTCCCTCATGAAGAGTCCATCCCCGCATCCTTATAGGCCCCCTTCAGATACTGGAAGGCTGCTATGAGGTCTCCACGCAGCCTTCTCTTCTCCAGGATGAACAGCCCCAGCTTTCTCATCCTGTCTTCATACTGGAGGTGCTCCAGTCCCCTGATCATCCTCGTGGCCCTCCTCTGGACTTGTTCCAACAGTTCTATGTCCTTTTTATGTTGAGGACACCAGAACTGTACACAATACTCCAAGTGAGGTCTCAGGAGAGCAGAGTAGAGGGACAGGATCACCTCCCTCGACCTGCTGGTCACACTCCTTTTGATGCAGCCCAGGATACGGTTGGCTTTCTGGGCTGCGAATGCACACTGAAGCCAGCTCATGTGCATTTTCTCATTGACCAACACCCCCACGTCCTTCTCTGCAGGGCTGCTCTTAATCTCTTCTCTGCCCAGCCTGTAGCTGTGCCTGGGATTGCTCCCACCCAGGTGTAGGACCTTGCATTTGGCATGCTTAAACTTCATCAGGTTGGCATCAGCCCACCTCACAAGCGTGTCAAGGTCCCTCTGGAAGGCATTCCTTCCCTCCAGCATATCAACCGAACCACACAGCTTGGTGTCATCGGCAAACTTGCTGAAGGTGCACTCAATCCCACTGTCCATGTCACCAACAAAGATGTTGAACAAGTCCGGTCCCAACACCGATCCCTGAGGGACACCGCTTGTTCCTGGTCTCCAGCTGGACATTGAGCCATTGAGCACTACTCTTTGCGTGCAGCCATCCAGCCAGTTCTTTATCCACCGAGTGGTCCGTCTATCAAATTGATGTCTCTCCAATTTAGAGACAAGGATGTCATGTGAGACAGTGTCGAACGCTTTGCACAAGTCCAGGTAGATGACATCAACTGCTCTACCCCTCTCCATCATAGAAGGCCACCAGATCGGTCAGGCAGGATTTCCCCTTAGTGAAGCCATGTTGGCTGTCACCAACCACCTTGTTGTTTTTCATGTGCCTCAGCATGCCTTCCAGGAGAACCCGCTCCAAGATTTTGCCAGGCACAGAGGTGAGGCTGACTGGTCTGTAGTTCCCTGGCTCATCCATTTTCCCCTTCTTGAAAATGGGGGTTATATTTCCCTTTTCCCAGTCATCGGGATCTTCACCTGACTGCCGTGATTTTTTAAATTTGATGGACAGTGGCTTAGCAACTTCATTTGCCAGCTCCTTCAGGACCCGCAGATGGATTTCATCAGGACCCATGGACTTGTGTATGTTCAGGTTCCTAAGATGGTCTCAAACCAGATCCTCTCCTACAGTGGGCCTAAGGTCTTCTTTCTCAGAGTCCCTGCATCTGCCTTCTAAGACTTGGGTGGTGTGGTGAGAGCATTTGCCAGTGCAGACTGAGGCAAAGAAGTCATTAAGAACCTCAGCCTTCTCCATATCCAGGGCAGCCAGTTCTCCTGATAGCTTCCAGAGGGTGCCCACATTGTCCCTAATCTGTCTTTTATTCGCTATGTACCTATAGAATCCCTTCCAGTTAACATCTCTAATAGACCTGGCCTACTAAATTGAGTCCCCTGTTCAAGATGCCTAAACCCCTGACTACAGCACCACCCTTCTAACCATTTGTTAACCTGGCCTATCCTCCTAGCCTTTTTAAGGTCCTGCCCTGTGTCCTGGAGGATTGATGAAAAGACAGTCTGATCTCCAGAGTCCCTAACCACCTCTCCCAGGGCTCTGAAGTCCTTCTTAAGGTTCTCCGGGCTACTGCTGTCTCTATCAGTAGCACCCACATGGATCACTAGAAGTGAGTAATAGTCAGTGGGACTGACTAGACCAGGCAACTTCTCTGCAACATCCCTGATCTGAGCCCCTGGTAGGCAACACACCTCCCTTGAGCCTGGGTCAGGCCGACAGATGGGTGTCTCTGTTCCTTTCAAAGTAGAGTCCCCTACTACTACGGCGCACTGCTTTTTCCTAGCAGCACCATTAGTGATCTTCTTTACCAGTGCATCAGCCGTTGTTCCTGGAGCGAGTGTGGTTCCTCATCAGCCCCCTGCAGGACAACAAAGCGGTTCTGGGTGGGGACAACAGATTTAGGAGGAAGCCCCTTGCTTTTAATTGTCCTCTTCCTCCTTTGTTGTTTTTTTTTCTGTTGCTGTTTCCCAGCTTCCTGGGTTAGCGGTCTCCTTTCCTCCATGAGCTACAGGGGATTCTTGAGGCCCCTGCACAGTCTGGTCCTGGAGCAGCAGCACTGCTTCCTCTCAGCTTCTCTGACACCTTTCAGCCTTGTAAAAGCGTTCCACAGCTCAGCCCCTGCTGCAGGAGGACCTCCACCAGGGAGCACAGAGTGCAGCCCTGCCCATTGCGCACCCTCCCCTCAGGAGAGAGAGCAGTGCAGGCACTCTGTACACCCCGAGCTCTGCACTGCAGCCTCCCCTCTCATCGGCTCATTCTGGGTGCCTACACTGGCTACCACCAGGGCAGCCAGAGCAGAGCTCCCAGACCAGACCCCCGTCATACGGCGAGTGCTCACCATCCCGCTCACCTGCCTGTGCAAACTATGTCGAACCCCCCCTGTTCACTGTGCTCCCTGGGGCAGGTTTTTAACCAGTCAGAGCTGGCTCCCCCCTATGAGTCAGCTGCTCGCGTCCGCTGAGCTGCCGACTCCTGGGCAAGTCCTGTCAAGGACTTGAGGCTCCCTGGGTGCCTGTTGCTGCTCTGAGTTGGGGCTCCTGGACACTGAGCTTCCCCCTGATCAGGTGTTGAAGGCGGCCTCTCTCAAGCCGCTCACCTCAGCAATGTATTTGCTTATAATTTTGAAAACATTTTCATTTCGAAATCAGGAATAAACATTTGAAAACTGAAAACCATTTATGATAATCTCATAGAATATGTCCGTATTAATCTTGCAGTATTAAACAGAATCCTTGAGTAGGCAGGCCCCACTATGTTTTGGGTGAGTCACCTGTAGTATTGACTGAGGAATGTCCTGCAAAGGATGTTGTGTATTAGCATTGCATGAAGCCAGGCTTGTAGGGAATGAACTTAGGCTTCTTGATGAATCAACATCTGAAATGTTAGTGTTTCTCAACAGCAAGGTAAGTCTAACAACAATGAAATAGTAGGGTGTCATGGTTTAAGCCCAGTCTGCAACTCAGCCACACAGCTGCTCACTCACTCCCCCTCTTTCCTCCCCCCAACTCCCAGAGGGATGATGAGGAGAATGGAAAGAATGTAACTCCCACAGGTTGAGATAAGACCAGTCCAATAACTAAGGTATAACACAAACCACTGCTGCTGCCACCAATAATAATAATGATAAGGGAAATAACAAGGGAAGAGAATACAACTGCTCACCACCCGCTGATCGATACCCATCCCGACCCTCGCAGTGATCTAACCCTTCCGGGTAACTGCCCCCAGTTTATATAGTGGGCATGATGTGCTGTGGTTTGGAATAACCTCTTTCGTCAGTTTGGGTCAGGTGTCCTGTCTCTGCTTCCTCCTGGCTTCCCCTCCTCCCTGGCAAAGCATGAGACTCAGAAAGTCCTTGGTCAGAGTAAACATTACTGAGCAGCAACTAAAAACATTGGTGTTATCAGCGCTGTTCCCAGGCCGAAAGTCAAAACCACAGCACTGCACCAGCTACTAGGAAGGAGAAAAATGACTGCTACTGCTGAACCCAGGACATAGGGTCACTTTTTGGTGTATGTAGGCTTTAACATTCTACAAAAAAAACCAAAACTATGATCTATGCAAATGCACCTCTTGGAGTTTGTCAGTAGGACAGCCTCTGAATACCTTCCTGGGGAACTGAAAACATTCTGATCTTTTATTCATTGTAATGCAAAGTCTGCAAGTTTTCCTCTGGTGAATTCCCAAAATGCATTCAGGTCACTTAGCTTCATCTTCCTGATGTTTTCACATTGCAGTTTTGGCACTGAGCATTGTGCTAGACTTTTCACTCAGTATGGTCAACCCTGGGGCTTTTTGAGAAAGTTACTGATCTTTCTTTATAATGGACCATGTAGGACATTTGTGTTTAACTGAAGGTCCAGTTAAGATGCATTACTAATCTCCAGATCATATTCATCTGTTTTATACTGAAGATAAAAAGATAATGTTCTACTCAGAATACTTTGAGTGCTTGCAAGTACTTGAGAGGGGAGAGCATATGTGCTTATAGTGCATATATGAATTCACTCTTTATTTTATAGACTTTTTTTGGTAAAATATATCAATCTAGTCAATGCAGCAGAGATACAGGAAAAAATGCTGACAGGTGCATAACTCAGAATTTGAAAGTGATTGAAGAATGTGAGTAGAATGTGATTATTTTATTATGATACTCATTCATCTTCTGAACTTTCCAGAGAATGAATATTGGTTTGAGAGCTTTCTTGGTAATTGCTGATAGCTTGCAGCAAAAAGACGGTGAACCTCCAATGCCAGTGACTGGAGCTGTCCTTCCCTCTGGAAACACACTCAGAGTGAAGAAGACCTATTTGAGCAAAACTCTTACAGAGGAGGAAGCTAAAATGATAGGTCAGTAAGAGAATGGACAATATAGAAGTTTGGATAAGAATGAATGTGAAAAAGTCTTCAGTACCTGAGCAGAATAATTTACTACTGTTTAGTATTCAATTGATATATTTATTGTAAACATTTACATTATTGTGCATTGTAATGAAATGTATGGTTTAGTTTGACAAATACTGCTTGTTTTAATTGTTTCAGGAAAAGTTATGCTCTGCAAGTGGTAGTAACCCTTTGTTCTAGAGGGGGGTTAAGTACACAGATAAAGAATTAGCTTCTTTCACTGCTGAATAGCTGTGTTTATTCATGCATATTCATCTTATTAGAAACAGTGCCTGTGTTCAGAAGATATACCAGCCTTGAAAAAGAGGAAAGATTTCTTTGATATCCTCATTTTAATTGTACTATCTCATACAAACTGAAACTCCCAAAGTGGCAGAAACTTTTAAATGTAAAATAGAGCTGAACTGAAGGGCCTAAGTTAAAAGTCTATTACACTGGGCTTCCTTTGTAGTCAGTGTAGAGAGAGAATCCTGGATTGCAGGAGAAAAGCTCCTTTATCATGCCCTGAAGGTGCCAGCTTTTGCTGGCAAAAAGGAAGATTTGGCTACTCATCATCTTAGCACTTCATTAGGTCCTCAAACTTCTGTGAAAGAAACAAAACCTATGTATCTCTACACCAGTGGCAAACACCTGTGTTGTACTGTTGCTACATCATTGTAGTAATATCAAAATATGTATAAAAAAATCAATATAAGACCTGCTGTTGAAATGTTCAACAGATGTAGTATTTAGTGCTGTCACTAATTTAGTTCATTTTGATTGTCCCTCATTCATTTGATAATAAAGGTTTGAAATATTGAATTCTTATGTTTTATTAACTATTTCTTCACTATTTTATGGTACAACAGTCTAGTTTCCATGTATAACATGTAAGATTAAGATAGGTAATTCCCATGTTTTCTTTTGCCTCCTACACTGTCATTCAACTTTTGATCATAATAGATCTGGAAATTGATGTAAGTTTACATTGTCTTTATCAAACAGGAAAATGATTGACTAGAGAATTAATGACTAAAAATATATTTCTCAGAGTTAATACATAAATTTTCATTATGAAAATTAAAATTTTAGCCTTTCATAAATATAGAGTTAACTCAAGTTTTATTTTTTTAAAGGATTTGATGTCCATCAGCTGCTGTAAAGCTGTATGTCTAAGATCATTTTTCACATAAAACATTATGCCAGTAATTTCCATACCAAATTAATTTTAGAAGACCTCATTCAGATTCCTTTTTTGTCTTTTCCTGTAGTTTTTAAACCTCACTACTGGATCAGAACTTTTACTTCTGCCATAAAACGTCACAAAATACATTGTATAACTTCACCAACTGGATGGCTTCATTTGGCTATGTAGGGACATATTTTGACTAGGTATTTTTTAACTTCCTCTCCAGGAAAAATATGTGTATCATCTGTATATCACTTAGGTTATTTTTACATACAATAGCATTCTTTCTGGAGAGGGCAACATATTCTGTCTCTGAATGGAGTTATCATTACTAATGGAATATGCTGTCTATCTCATGAGGAAAACATTTTTTCTTAATTTGTGCAGCACAGCATGAATAAACAGCTTTTTTCAAAATATGCATATCTATAAATAGTCCAAATTATACAAAAATGCTTCTTATTGCAGGTATGTCATTATATTATTCTCAAGTAAGAAAAGCCGTGGACAACATACTCAGACACCTTGACAAGGAAGTTGGTCGCTGCATGATGCTAACCAACATACAGATGCTTAACAAAGAACCTGAAGACATGATTACGTGAGTGCTTAGGACCAGTAAATCCCATTAAATATTGAGATGTAATTTCAGAACTTTTTATATAATTCTGACTATCATGAGTCATCAGAACAATAGACAAGAAAGGGGAAGATTTAGCTTAGTGTATACTTTGAATAGCTGTTTATGACAAGTTGATTGTACTTGCAGTGTTTAGAATTGAACTGATGCTCTCGATGTGTCCAAAGGTATGTGTGAATCCCATGAATGTTTAGATGGTAGAAGCTGAAAGCCCTAAGTGGAAAACCTGTCAGCCTATGCTCAAAACACTGTTTCAGGGTATATTCGCATTAGTGAACTTCAAAATAAATTCAACAAATTTTGTTGATCACTATTAATAATAATCTGTCAAAATTTCCGTTCATGCCTGTAATCAAAATCAAATCTTAATTAAAAAACAAAATCATGTCGTTATAAGAGTCTTGGATTTAAGCAATACCCCAACGCCCACCGAAGAGAGTAAAGGCAGTACATCTCAAGCAGTGTTGAATTGCAGCATTTTAAACTCTCATCCAAGATTATTAATAAGGGAGGTTTTCTGGAGAGCGTTCTAGTGTGGTGGACATCTAGTAGACCTTAGAGACGCAGACATCATTTGACACGTGCAGAGCACAGAAAGTAGAAAGCCCAGCTATAAGGAGACCTTGGATATCTTTCATATTATAGAGGGATGGACATGGTAGTTACACCAGAAGAGAAAAAAAAAAAAAAGAAAAACTGGCAGGAAAGTTCAAGTTGTAATTCAAAGTATGATGAAAAGGAAATTGGTCTCTTTGATAATGGAGTTTTTTCATATAGTGTCAAAAAAAAAGACACCTTGCTAAAAATACAGAGTAGTAGATAGACTGTAGTGCCTATCCAAATTAACTACTTTTTTCAGCTGATACAAAAATAAAAATCAAAGGGAAATAGCTAGGAAATTAATAATCATAACATTTTAAAGTATAGAGATTCTGGAATTTTCTTTGGCAGTGTTAGAGATGCTTCTGTATTTAAGGACTGATCCTTTAAGTTTATTGTTGAAATAGATGCTGCTCTGGAGTGTCTTACTAAAATCCTAACTAAGGAGCATCCTTGTATTCTCCACTGGGATCTGCATTTCAATACTGGTTATAATTACTTCCTGATAAAGTCAGAGTAGGGCATCCATTTTTCTAACATGTAAACCTGTTCTTGAAAGTACTTGAAAGATTTTTGTTGACAATACATGACAAAAATCTGCTGGTATGAAAACACAAGCTTCCAGGTGAGGACAGCTGTTGGTGTGTTCATCCAGAGGTCATCTTGTTGGATCCTGGGTTGGCTAGAGATGACTGCAGAGCCCTATGAGGACCCCCTTGCCAGATGGGGGCATCTGGCATGCTGAGGCTGGTAGCTCAGATAAATTGGGAACTTGAGCCTCAGATCTGGATCTAAGTCTTCTGAGCAGCTGATAACCCACAGAACACCCATAATTTATATATATAATATATTTATATTATATTTATATTTATAAATAATGACTTCATTTTCTTCCAGAAGAGTTTCCTCTTAGACTGTTATTTTACATGTCTCCATTTTAAGGGCACAATTTACCCTCACTGTGGACTGATAATAAGGAAACTCTGCAAAGTTCACTTTCCATTTCAAGTCAGCAAGGAAGACTTATTGGTTTGCCTGCCAATACAATTTTCAAAGACACTTTACTATTTACAACTATAAAAATATAATATTTTGCACTAGTTTTTAATTGGGCTAGTTTTTGTATTAGCGATAATAGTTCAAAGGGATTTGTTTATAACCAAATTCTTGGATTAAATGTTGTATTTTACTCTTTTTTCAAGTCAGTTGCTCTCTTTCTTTGAAAAGTTCTACCTGTTAGAATACAGATGCAGTGAGACAGAAGTAATTGATTATGAAAATAGTTTCCCCTCATTGTACAGTATAAATCAGCAGATTAAACTCATATCATTTTATTAATGTAATATATATCCAAGCTGAAACAGGGTGTTAAGAGAAAGAACTGTATTTACCACAAAATTTACTTTAATCTTATAAGTAAGTAAGCTTAATGTCAGTTTATGCCTTTTCTACGCCCACTGTTTCAGCGAATGTTCAGTGTTACTCCATGAATCTTATTTTAGACCTGTGAGATGGTATTGCACTCATGCTTTCTCTGTGACTGAACGCAGAAGTAAGGTATCCAAATGCAGTGTCCTCTGTTGAGTGGAGAGGCAGAGTAATGTAGTAAGCAGGGCATTGCACTGTGATGCAAGAAAACTAGGTTAGTTTTGTGTTTTGTCACTGAAATACAGTGTGGTATTAAGTAGTTTACAATGCTTCTCAGTGTGTCTCTTCCTCTTCATTCTTTCCTGGTTTGGTCAGAGTCATATCAAAGCAGGAACAGCCTTTCTCTGCATTTTTATAGTAGGGTCCCTAAATAAGACCTTGCTGGTTTGATCCCTTCAAAGTGTATCACAGGCTAATAATTAATAATATTGTGGGAAAGGCGGTACAGTTTAAAATGCTGTTATGCTTTGGTTATTTCCTCTATACTCAACCATCAAAAAAAAATGAGCAAATAGAAAAACCCCAAACATTTTGAGGTATGTCTAAAGAACTTTTTAATCTGCATTCTTACATGCAAACCTGAAAAAAGTCAGAAAATAACTGCATCTGTTGTGAAAATAATCAGCAGCTGAAATTTTAACTACTTTTAGAAGACTTAAGGACTCCCAACCTAGATTTTTAGTTCATGCTGAACTTTAGATTCAACCACTTTCCCAGGCTGTTAGGGAGCAATTGAGTCATTCCACAGATTAGAGCTGCCTTGGGACTGCTAAAACATGTTTGAGCTGATAATGTTTGCTAAAGTACTGCTATGTCAGGAAGGGATGGACAGATGGACTCTTGCCATACCTACCTGTAAATTATGCTTCTTTTTCAGTCTAATAATGTGTGGTGTGCTATTCCCGCAGATCTTTGTCCTTTTGAGGGCCTTGTTATTTAGGCTTCTTACATATCTGCTATTTGCTTTATACAACTGGTGTAATATAGCTGCCTTGTGATGGGGAGCCCCCCAACTCATTCCCTCATCCAAAGCTTGCATCATGCAAATGCTGAGCTTGATGAAAGAATCCTACATTATAATTCTATCTTGATGTATCTGCCAGTTTCTCTCTGAAATAAATAAATTACTCGGTAATAGATGTCAACATCAAACCCATTCATTCAATGGAAACATTTATTCATGTTTCCTTGTTCCATTTATAGTGTCTAGATTTCTGTTCTGATGTTCTTAGTAGGCCTCTGGCACTCCATTATTTCCAGCCCTCTTCTGAAATACCATAGGTGGATCATTTAACACAATTACTTGTTAAGCTTAGTGAAAATTCTGCTTTATTTTTTTCAGAGGTGAAAGAAAGCCCAAAATAGATCTCTTCAGAACGTGTGTTGCTGCTATTCCTCGATTGCTTCCTGATGGAATGTCAAAACTTGAGTTGATCGACTTGCTGTCAAGGTAAACTGTTCAAACATTAGATGACTTTTCAGTGGGAACAGAATGAAAAACTGAGCTGCAGAATGTATAAATGTTTCTTAGACAACCATATGCTTATAAAAAGTAATACGCTATTAATGAGTAATACATAAAAGTCCTTGCATCTTTTTACAGTCATTGTGTTTATATTATAGACTCTTCATTTTATCAAGCAGTAGATGCATCATCCAGAACTCTTTTCCATCAGTATGTAAATTACATGATATTCACTATTGTTCATGATATTCACCATTTATTACCCTTTTTTAACCATCACAGCATTCTGATTAACAGGAGAGAACATCTTTTCTGTCTAGTGGAAACACATTGGGATTCTTGTTTAGTTTTGATTTATGATTCTCATATATCTGTTTGCTGAAATAGAATGTGCTATACGTATCATTCAGAAAAAAAGGTTTTTCATGTATAATAATTTAAATTTTATTTTTAATATTATTATACATAAAGGATAAGTTTAAGTGCTATACCCTCCTTTCTTGGGGTCCAGTGAATTTATCTAGATAGGCTTTATTTCACAGAACAAGATAGTCTACAACACATGACCGCTAAAACAGTTTTCAGGACATCAAATTATTGACTTACTGCAGATAATTATGACAACAGATACTGGTCGGTAGAGAAAAGTCTATTACATTTCAGTTGTAGTATCCAAGTGTTGTGGTTTAAACCAGTTCGCTCACTCACTCACTCCCCTCTCTTTCTTCCCCCAGTCCCAAGGGGATGCGGAGGAGAATCGAAAGAATTCAACTCCCACAGGTTGAGATAAGAACAGTTTAGTAACTAAGGTATAACACAAATCACTACTGCTACCACCAGTAATAACAATGACAAGAGAAATACAAAGAAAGAGAATACAACTGCTCACCAAGCCTGATCCAGCCAGTGCACCCCCCAGCAGCGAACCCCCCAGTGCACCACCACACCCTTCCGGGTCTCTGCCCTCCATTTTCCCATCCTGGGCATGACGTGCTGTGGTATGGAATAACCTCTTTGGTCAGTTTGGGTCAGGTGTCCTGTCTCTGCTTCCTCCCGGCTCCCCTCCTCCCTGGCATAGCATGAGACTCAGAAAGTCCTTGGCCAGACCAAAACATTACCAAGCAGTAACTGAAAACACTGGTGTTATCAGCGCTGCTCCCAGGCCCGAAATCAAAACCACAGTGCTGCACCAGCTACCAAGAAGGAGAAAAATGACTGCTACTGCTGAACCCATGACACCAAGTCAAAGATTACAGCATGTCTTATGTATGTCAGTGGATTCTGGTAATAAATTGAGCCAGGAGGCCCTTGCAATTGCTCAGAGGTAGCTGTGACAAAGCAATCTTAGCCACTCCATTCTTGCTTCTCAAACATCTGTGAGGAATTACAGATGTGGGAGCCAGAAGGTTACATTCAAAAACATTTTTTGCTGCTCTATCACTAGCTCTTTAGTGATATGCTAAAACAGTGAAACAATTTATTCTGCTAGTAGTAAAAAGTACAAACAGGCCATAACTGCAGTCAGCAGTAGGTGTGATGTGGTGTGTGGCCACCTTGATTTCCTTGTGTTTTCATCCTCTGCTATAAAACAGTTGTGGGTTGTTTTAAATCATTACATTATCAAATTATAAAGGTACCATATTAAATAGTTATATCGGTTCTGCTTGAGGGAAATTTAAAAGGACCTGTTTACCTTTAATCCACTATTTTAACTAGCTTTCTGTCCTTAGTAATGGCTTTAACTGCTCTGTTAGAAAGCACATAACCATTCTGGTCACTGCTTTTCAAACACAGAAGATTATCCAGGTCAGACCTGTCACTACTCTGAAAAATGTTTGGAGACCAATGTGGACTTCCTCATAAAGTAGTGCTTTCCTCCTTAAATCTCACAACTGTCAATATAACCACTTGTCTATACTCTGTCATCAAACTTCATGCAGAAAAGGTCAGTTGTGATTCCTCAGCCACAATCAGTTTGCAAGAATTTCTTGGGTAATTTCCATGCTGGGACAATGCAAGCAGTAGGTCTGCTGAGTTATCTGGTTCTGGCTGTGAGAAGTGAGACATCAAGAGGAGCTGAACAGCATCTCTAGAGCACTTTGGAAACAATTACATGCTCAGCCTTTCTCCAGCAAGGGGCCCTTTGGGAAGCTGTTTTCATTTCCCACACGTGCTTGTGATACAGCATCTTTGACTCATTGATACTGTTGTAAATCAGATTCTCAAATATAAACAAGGAAAACACAATTTAGGTAAAAGTAAATGAATGCATAGTAGGTTGGAAAGCAGTTAACAGACAGATAACAGTTCAGGAGACTTATAGCAAAGTGTTGAAATACTGGGTAGGATCTCAGTACTGCAAAGCAGGATCGCAAAATGAACACACACAAACCAGTGATGTTCCTAAGGCAAACCTTGTTCACATATTTAAATAGGAATAAGTCTAAAATAATTTTGAAAAAGTTCTTCTGGTCTAATCAGTATCAAGGATGCCTGATTTGTAGAGCAATGTCCACACTCGAGCACTGTGCTTGAAGAAGAGACTGGCCAGAGAATAAGTGAAAGGAGGATCAGTGGCTTGAAAGAATTAGGTCTATTTAGTCTGGGACAGTGTGGACTGAAATCACCCTACACAAATATAGCTTTGGGGAAGAAAGTTATAAACTGTTCAAGGAATTTGTACCTGACCTAATCCTAATGTAAGTCTCCAGACTACCCCAGCACCAGGGCTGCTTCTATATTCTCTGTACTATCCCATGTTTACTTAAGTCCAGATTGATACCCTCAGATATGAAAAAGTAGTCCCAGGAGGTAAGTCTTTGCTGTTCTAGAAAACACTGCATTACAATACTATGTGTTTTCTGGGTCAGAGACTAGAATCAATACAAGGGTAAAATCTGAGGAGGTGAGGTTTCAGTTCCTCCCTGGTTCTGAAAAGAACCTGAAAAGCTGTTTGGCCAGGGGTTTGGAGGGGGGGCTGTGTTGCGGATTAAATATTGTCTTTTCACTAAGGATAAAATAACATCTTTGTGTTAATGGGTTCTTTTATTCACAGTTTGGTTTGAATTTTTCATTCTAACAACAGATGTATCTCTTGGTGGTTTCCAGGACTCTAACTCAGCAGCTAGACCCTCTTCCAGGACAGCTGTATTCAAATTATAAGCTCTAAAGCAGATGTCAAGTATATACTGTACCTTTTACGCTTTCACTGCCCTCTGAAATCATTCATTGCAAATTCCCAAGTCAGTCTTAAATTTAACTGTCTTAAAGTGCAAACTAACATTTACTTGCTTCCTCAAGCTGCCTGTCATGCAGCGGTAATACATAGATGCCTTCTTATGCTCAATTTGAATTTCATCTCGTTTGATAATGCCATTGCACAGTAATTTGGATTTAGAGCCATATCTCTTTTGTTTCCTCTTTTCTGTTATTACTTTTTGTCATTGTGGCAGTCATTTAATGGATGACTTAATCGTAGTCTCAGGGGTTTTGGTTGTTTTTCTGGTTTTGGCATTCCAAATAGAGACCAAAACGGTCTTTTCTTAGCACAACAAAATACTGTGTTTCCAAATTTATATAGAAAGTCATATGGTTATTAAAGCGTAACAGTTATTTTTGGAGTCATGTTCACCAGGGGTGAAGTTTCATGGTTGTTGCTTTCCTTGGGCTTAAATGAAATGCCCTCTGCCTCCCAATGAGGCAGCTATAATGAACCAGATTTGTTATGAGCTGCATCTCATCATATACTTCCAAAGGAATGGAATTTGGTTCCACTCCATCTGGCTGTTTTGAGGTTTTTTCTCCTCGCTTTCTCTCAATTTCTTTATAATGTGTCCTCATTTTCAACTCTGTAGATTAAATGTAGATAAAATACTTTGAAAATGAGTTCTAACACACTACAGAAAATTACAGTCTCATGGATAATTAAAACAAAATACATCATAAATGTAATGAACCAAAAATTGCAGAACACACAGATATGAATTTACTTTCTTCTGCCAAGCTATCAACACAGAAGTGGTTTGATAATTTTTGTGTCAAAAGAAAGTATAATGAATTTTTGTGTTGAAGACTTCAACACGATGCAAATATGGAAGGAAGTATAATTTGAAAAAGGGACCTAAAATTGCACCATCTTTCAGAAGAACTTTGGGGGTGTCTAATGTGTTTTTAAATGTATGGAAAGTCCTGAGGCTGTTTTTACCATTTCCCTATCCTTTGCTGTTTAAAGCATAAAGCAGTTTTTTAATTCGAATTCTTATTTTTATTTGTTTTGAATATTTTATTTCAATAATTGTGATTTGCTTCTTGGCTAAAGATTAATTTTAACTCTTAGGCAGGTGAAGTGTTCTTATTCTTTTATTTTTATATTGAAAGAAAGCAAATAAATACATAAATTATGAAATTACATATTAACCTGCAAGCCTTTTGCTATTATAATTACATAGAAGCTATTTAATAAATAAGTAAATCAAAAGTGTACTTGTTTTGGGGAGACAGCAAAGCTGCCAAATTTATGTACTTTAAAGATACCATCTTTTAGGAGTGGAACAGAGACTTCTTTTGGACCCATGAATATGTTCAGGCAGTGTTGTATCAGGAATTGCAGTATAAAACCAGGTTAAGGATGTTAATTTTGGTTAGAAATAATGAAACCATGGTAGCATCACTGAAATTTACATTGTAATTGGGAGTTTTCCATCAGCGTTAAGTTACCAAGAAAACATGCTCCTTTCCACTATAAGCACTCTTTAGATTTTTATTACCTGACATTTATTTTACTTACAGGCTATCTATCCATATGGATGATGAACTTCGACACATTGCACAGAATTCTCTTCAGGGTCTACTTGTTGACTTTGTTGACTGGCGGGAGGATGTACTCTTTGGTTTTACTAATTTTCTGCTACGTGAAGTGAATGATATGCATCATACCCTTCTTGATACTTCACTGAAGTTGCTGCTACAGTTGCTTACACAATGGAAGCTTGTAATACACACTCCAGGAAAAACATCCGAACAGGCAAAAACCAGATCTACAGAGGTATGAAATCAAGAGATCTGTGTCCTATCATTTACGCTAATTGAAGGCAGAAATTATGTTCCTTGGTATTGCTGTGGTTTATGTATTTTGTATTTACTCACCTGAGAAAAATTCATTATGTCTAATTTTTTAAGGTACGTAGTTCAGATGTCTTTTAAGGACAGCAATGTCCTTGTGTAACACAGCAGATGTTACTGTTGTTGAGCAACATAAGAGAATGCATGTCAAACTGAAATATGCACATCAACAAAAGCAGATAAAATGAAATATGTGTATGTAGATGTGGCAGAAGGACATGCTCCCAGGACTGAAACTGATTAATAATGCTAGTGGGAATGCTGAGAAGAGTGAAGTGGATCTTCCCTTCCTGTAGCCATTTCATTTGTTTGATTCAAAAACATCAAAGAATCTGATTGTTTCTACAGCCTGCTGTCTCCATGTGCTACAAACATTCCTGGGAACTGAACAGCTTTGCTCCTGCTCCTCGCATCTGCACTGTCCCACAGATATTTTCATTATGAGAGATGATTTTCAGGCTTCCTAATCTCCTAGCCAAGTCACATTGGAAATGTTTTCCTTTGGGCAAGCATGAAGTCTGCTTATATCACAAAGGACTGTTAAATAATATGTAATAATTTTCTTGTGAGACCTCACTTGGAGTCTTTGGTATAGTTCTGGTGTCCTCAACAGAAAAAGGACATGGAACTGTTGGAATAAGTCCAGAGGAGGACCATGAGGATGATCAGGGGACTGGAACACCTCTTGTATGAAGATAGGATGAGAAAGTTGGGGCTGTTCATCCTGGAGAAGATAAGGCTGCATGGAGACCTCATAGCAGCCTTCCAGTATCTGAAGGGGGCTTATAAGGATGCTGGGGAGGGACTCTTCATGAGGGACTGTAGTGAGGGGACAAGGGGTAAAGGGTAAAACTTAAACAGGGGAAGTTTAAAACTGATATAAGAAGGAAGTTCTTTACTGTGAGGGTAGTGAGGCAGTGGAATGGGTTGCCCGGGGAAGCTGTGAATACTCCATCGCTGGTGGTGTTCAGTGCCAGGTTAGACAGAGCCTTGGGTGGCATGGTTTAGTGTGAAGTGCCCTTGACCATGGCAGGGGGGTTGGCACTAGATGATCTTAAGGTCCTTTCCAACCCTAACTATTCTATGATTCTATAAATAATAGTATTACAAAAAATGTGGAAAAGATAAACACTCACCTGCTTTTCAGTAAATATTGTACACTTTGCTGGTGAGGGTCAGATTATAGAGGCCGCCTTCCAAAGATGTTGACTGCTCCAGGATCAAAGAAGGACCTACAGACCTGTTATCTGGAGCAAAAAAGTGTGAACTCTTTGCTGTTTGACTTAGCTATTAATTTTTATAGTGGAGGATGGAACAAAGTAGGTAATTGAATTGCAAAGTAAAGGGAGGGCTAAAGGACTGTACTCATGTACTGGTTTTGTAGAATAAGGTAAGTTAAGCAACAAAATCTGATTAGTTGAGGGAATGCTGTAAATCCCCGACTTCAGCATTTACATGGCTTCTGCATTTTGTTTCTTTATATTGTCCTAGTTAAATAGAATATTTCTTGGAGACCTGGTTTTCAAACATCATCACTCCATTTTTCTCCCCTTGTACTGTTCTACAGTTGATACCAAATGGATCCAGCCACAGGATACAGTCGGAAAGAAGCCCCTATTCTAATGTACTACATGCAGTTGAAGGATTTGCACTGGTTCTGCTGTGTAGCTTCCAGGTTGCTACACGTAAACTAGCTGTTTTAATCCTCAGAGAGATCCGTGCTTTATTCCTGGCCCTTGGCCAAGCAGAGGTACGATTTTCCTTTTCTGGAACTTTGAATTAAAATTCTCTAAAGCTAAAGCTCAAAACCGCTGTTACAGTTGCTTTTAACATGATAGTTGCAGTGCAGCAAATATGCACTTAGTTTATAAAAAACCTGTGGTCTGATCTTACCATTTCTATTTGCCTTAACACTGCAAACCTTTCTGTTTACTGAACAGTGTCACATTAATAACATATTCCCTATACAAGAATTTGAAAGGAAGCATGTACAGCAACTTAATATTTCCTCTTGGCATGATGTGGATGTAGAAGACACTGTAAAGCCTGTTCTCTACTGCATGGATCATTTTTGTATTGTCAGGATTATAAACTTGTATTGGAAATGAAACCCATTCCTGTAGCATACCATTTTGTAAAAAAAAAACAAAAAACATGGCATAAAACACGTATGAGATTATTCACATACATTTTTCTTGTATAGTAAAGACCTCTAAGTCTTCTTTATGGATATAGAAAAACAGAGAGTCATGTTGTGTGTTGGCGGTCGCAGTTCAGTGAGCCATCTAAATGCCTAAGAACACAAATATGTCTCTTCATGGCAAAGGAATGCTTTAATAAACAGTAAGCTAATTTTTCAGTCTTTTGATACCAGCTATCCAAATTCATTTGGGATTTTCTGATATGCGCTTTTGTTTGGTAAGCAGTGAGCTATAGCCACAAATTAACTTTATTTCAAGCCATAGCATGGATTTGTTTCTGAGATTCATATGACAAAGACAAAATGCACCCATTATTACCAATGATTTTTTTTCTGCCATTTTAAATTAATATTGTAATTTTTAGGTCGTCCTGTTTCATGTATAAGAAAAATAAGAAGGGAAATAATTTGGCTGGGAGAGAGGTTAACTTGTGTTATCTGTGTTACACAGGATGATGACAGGCCCATGATTGATGTCATGGATCAGTTGAGTTCCTCTATTCTTGAAAGTTTTATTCATGTGGCTGTTTCAGATTCAGTAAGTATTACTTTACTGTTACTGATAGTGTTTACATAGCATGTGGACATAACAAATAGCAGACATGAAAGACTAAAAATAAAGCTTCCAGAAATCAAAGAAATCATGCAGCTTTAAGACTCCAGCCATCTACCGGAGAGCTCCAAGGCTCCACAATGACCCAGACAATCTGTTTGATGAAAATGATCATACTGTACTACACATAAAACAAAATATCATAACTGAATTTATAATCAAAGCTACCTAGAGTCTGGACCTGTGAACTGCATCCAAAAGAACCACTAAAAAAGTCTCACTGCCACCACTAGTTAAAACTTGGGGTGCTTGGAAGTCACTCACTGCTATCATCTGTTCCAGAAGGGAATAAGATTTAGCTCCCTTGCATGCTCAGAAGTGGCCCTGCCTGCAAAACTAAGCCTAAGCTCTAGAGTAAGTCACAGCTGGGGTGAATCTCTGCTTTCACTCTCTCATGGGCTTGATGAAGCAGAGAGGCAGTAAACATTTTGAATAAAGATGTATCAGCAGAGGAACTGATACATAGGGCAACTTCGTTTGCATACTATTTTAGATATTGGTGCCCTTGTCCAGAGAGCAGAAACTATCAGCTGGGGACAGTTTTCAGCCTGATTAAGTTTAAAGCAACAATAAGTCCTTGCCACTTGAGTGCTTTTTCTAGGAGCAGGAAGGGCAGATGGAGCAGATGGTGAATTCAGACCACTGTACAGCTGAAAACAATAAAGTTGAGGGATCAGAAACTGAGCAAGTAAGGGAAAACCCCATCTGCAACCCACAAATTAGGAAATTCATCTGAAATAGCAAAACCTGGGTTTGTTACAGTTCCTGTAGGTGCAGGTTTGGATTTTGTGCTTTAATTCTGTGCATTAATAATATAGCAAAGCAAATATGTTGCCTGTGTACCTGATTTCTGATAAGTACAGCAGGTAGTAATAATTTCATGATTACTTCATAACAGTGGATGCAGGATGCAGGCATCTATTACTTTCTGTTTGAGGACTGATAAGTGAATAATAGGGATGCAAAAATACATGTGTTTTAAGTTTTCATTTCACAGAGTTGTTTTCTTAATACAAAATTTAAATTACAGTAGAGAAATGGTTTGTTGACAAGAGAATCCTACTTGTCACTGAAGGTTGCAGGATTTTAAGTGCATTAAAACTGCTTAAGTGCCTGCTTTAGCCTCTTAATTCCTTGTAAACATATTCAAACACCCTGATGAATTATGAAGAATAGTTGTTAATAGCATTGACATTTCTCATACTCTCATAGCATGTTGGTGTCTTAACCATGGATTAAGGCTCCATCCGGCTCTTCAGACAATGAACATAAGGACAGTCTATACCTATTACATGCTGCAGCATCATACAAGAGACAGTGGCTGGCTGGTGGCAGCAAGTAGAATAGAAAGTGACAGACTATATTGGTCTATTGGGCATCATAATCATTAGTTACTGTAGAAAGTTATTGTGCCTATCACAGTAAATGGGAGTTATAAGGAAGAACCAGAGGGGAAATAATGAGGTAGCTCTTATCGCTATTTGTGAACAGCTTCTCCTGAGTGAAAGGGCAGTGTGATGCGAAGCATAAAAGTGTTGGTCTAAAAAATCCAGCAGAAGTTGGCAATAGAGCTTGAAAATATAGGCAAGTACTGAGGGGGAACATGGCAGGATATAAATGACTGTAACTTTGGTTTTTCTCTTCTCTCTTCATAGGCAACAATCCCATTAACACACAGCGTGGATTTGCAGTGGCTGGTGGAGTGGAATGCTGTCCTAGTAAATAGCCATTATGATGTGAAAAGTCCTTCCCATGTCTGGATATTTGCACAGTCTGTAAAAGACCCATGGGTTCTCTGCCTCTTCAGTTTTCTTAGGCAGGAGAATTTACCAAAACATTGTCCTACAGCTCTCAGTTATGCGTGGCCATACGCTTTCACAAGGCTACAGTTGATAATGCCTCTTGTGGATCCAAAGTAAGTGTCAATCTGCATTGAGTTTTCATTTTGATGGATTGGGTGATTTTAATACAAACTTTTTTTAGTCTCATATTTCAGTGTCAGTCCATAAATCCTGCAAGGTACTACCCAGATATTCAGTTTTAAGTTTCATAATTGCAACTTGTAAGGTGGAAAACTCCAGTTTTCTGCCTGCATTGATTTTTCCCATGTTGAATTGCAGCTGGTGGATATGTAGCATGTTTTATTCCCTTTTAAAATATTTTAAAATACTGTTTAATTAAGACTGGGGAATGATTTTCATAATTTTAATTTCTTTTTCAATTCTAGTATTCCTGTTAACGCAAAGAAAACAAGTACAGCAACCAGTGGAGACAACTATGTTACATTGTGGAGAAACTACCTTATTCTCTGTTTTGGAGTAGCAAAGCCCAGCATTATGAGTCCAGGACACTTGCGTGCTTCAACACCAGAGATCATGGCTACCACTCCTGATGGAACGGTGAACTATGATAATAAGGTAGTGCATCCTGTTTCAAACAAAGTATTCATTTAGGAGAGTTCTAAACTGCATCTGCATGCAAAATCTTACCCTGTTGAAGTATTTCAGTTAGGGAAATTTTGTGATATACAGAAACTGCTTAAGGCACGTAATTAGCCACTAAAATATCTGATAACCTGTATTGACATCATGTGTCAACAAATACTGGCAAAAGCCATGGCATTTTCAAAATACTACTTTTTTTTTGCATTCTGGGCGATGTATATTCAAAATACAGAAGTCCTGCACGTATGTGTTGAAGTTAACTTTTGTTGGTCATCCCTTTTCTTTCTTTGTAGAGCTCTCCAATCTGTAAATTTATAACATTATTGAGCAATAAGGCAGATTTCTGAATAAACATTTTATGCCTGTCAGACATGAGGGAATAATTATATGAAATACAGTTTTGAGTAGTAACAACCTGAGAGGAGCAATAGTTCCACATATGCAATGACTGGAATATTTTAATGAAACAATTTAAGTAAATTACAATCATCTGAATGAAAACAAAGAGATTTCCCAGATTTTTTTTATTTGTTATGCTTTATTGAGATGATTGTGATGTAGCAGATATCTAGCTAGACTGGTATATTGATATCCATAATAGTAAAATAATTTCAGCTCAATTTTGAAATACATATTGATTCTTGGACAATGGGTTGTGGGGTTTTTTGTTGAAAAAAGATGTATTTAATTAATATTGTTATTTCTGACAATTAAATGTCAATAATTTCTTAATATATTTTAGGCTATTGGAACTCCATCTGTTGGAGTCTTACTAAAGCAGCTAGTGCCTTTGATGAGACTTGAAAGCATAGAAATAACAGAATCACTTGTATTAGGATTTGGAAGAACAAATTCCCTTGTTTTCAGGTATTTCCCCACTTACCATATTCTTAGTTACTTGCCTCTAATCCAAATGTGTTATTTTGTATGTAATATCAATAGACTTAAATTTGTATTTGTACTTTAGACATACGGGTTTATGTATTGAATAAAATATTGATGTTTCCCAGAGGACACTAGATTTTGTCTACAAAGATTATTTTATTTTTTTTTATTTAGGGAATTAGTAGAAGAACTTCACCCACTAATGAAAGAAGCCCTAGAAAGAAGACCAGAGGTTAGTTGGAGAAATTAAACGTAATAGCTTGTTTAAACTGAAAAAATTGATTTAAAAGTAGTAATTTTGTCTCTTTAGAATACAAAGATATTCTTTTGTACTAAGTAACAAGTTGAGCTCTGTGTACAACAAGAATTTTATTAATTGTGTATAAGAACATAAAATAATTCCATTAAAACCCAGTGTAATTTAAAGTCTATCAGTGATACAAAATGTGCAGTATATAAATCTATTCTGAGGAAAAAAAAATTCAGTTAAATATGGAACCTCCTCATATGGAATTCAGATCTATTGGAAATCCACTTTCAATATCTGGAAAAATTACCTTGCAGCACAGCAGGGCTGCAGGCGCATTTCATACCAGTGTTCAGATGTGCTTTTTATTTGCAGGGTAAGCAAGGTCATCTATTTCAACTTCAACTGACAACGTTTTTTCATTCTAAATACAATAGGTTAACTGACAAATTCATCAGTGGTTTCACCCTCATTGTAGTACTCTCTTTTGTCATAATAAAAAGTGATGCTAGATGGGATCTCAACAGATCATCCAATTGGTCCAAGGAAGGATGAACTAGTCTGTCATTTCTGACAGTCCTTGTCTTAATCACCTCTGGTGATAGGATCTGCAGCCTCCAGTAAACAGTTTAGTTACGGGATGTGTCTATGCAGTTAAATGGGAAAGCCATAGGGAGTGCTTGGACCTGAGTTGCCATTCTGCTCAGTTTTCTCTCCCTGGCATTCTGCTCAGTTTTCCTTCCCTGGCTCAGTTTTGGACCATTCCGGCTGGCTCCAAGACAGAAATCTGAGATGGCTCTGGAAGTAGCTCACTCCCAGGAGCAAGCCCAGAAGGCACCAAGCTGCCAAACAGTCTTCTAAACTACCTCAGCTGCTTTTGTTCTGGTATGCTTCACCTCATCCTTTACATATCTCCTTGTGTGCAGCAGCCTATGGGCCAAGTTGCTGCAGCACAACCCTCAGGTCAGAGCAGGCAGTCTGTGATAAGAAAACAGGCAGTTGCAATGCCTTGAGCCAGGGAAGCATTGCATAAATCCTGCTAGGCAGCATGGACAAAGCCAGCCTTCTTAAGATCTTCTGGAGCAGTGTGAATATGAGGCAGCCTGCATTACTTGCCTTTAGGGCCAAAGATAGTCCCTATCTCTTGTTTACTAATGTAGACACAGGCATTGTGTCCATGCAGCGGAGAAGTCTGCACAGTTGCATAAAGAAAATGATGTTGTTGATTTAATACTGTCCCCTACACAGGCTTGTTTACCTGGTTTTCAAGCAGTTTCAAACTGTGTGTTCACTATTCTGTCCTCCACAGCAGTTTCAATAAGGCATCATCATGGTAACCTGGTGCACTGTCCCCATCTGCCAAGTCTTTAGTACAGAAGGCATGCAGAGAATGGTGGTCAAGAAGCTGAATCATAAATAGGTGGACATAGGCTCTCAGCTAAACAAAAATTAAGTCACTTGCCGGGTGCTTCACTCAAGTTTTATGTGGACAATTCTTAATAGTTCTGGCAAACATCCACTACCATTTCTATGTTGCTTACACTCTGTGTAATACCTCAGTTCACTCATGTGCCTTCCATCCCTGTGAAAGTCATTGATTTGAATGAAGGTCACTTGTTTTGGTACTGGGCAGAAGTGAATTAATACACATTAGTATAGCCCCTTGCCTCTGCATTTCTCCCTTTACACCGTTGAAGATAACTTAGACTTGAAAGGCCTTTTCTGGAGATATACATTTCCATTCTACCCTCAGGAAAGTAATAAAGAGAATGTAGGGGTTTATGGTATGCTGTAAGAGCAAATTTAGCACATGGAAATGTTAGTAGAGCAATATGGGAACAAGAGACTGCAATTTTATTTTCTGTATTCCTCCTGATATGAAGAAACTGGGCCACCTGCCTGCAAGCAGCACCACTAGTAAACCCAGGAGTGACTGTGTGGGTCATGTAGCCCTAGAGAGCATGGCAGGCCTCCATGTCAGCAGGCAGCTATCCAACACATCAGAAATAACATCCTTGAATTGACATATGCTATGACTAGAAAGAGGTTTACCAGCCCAGCCAAGAACTGCAGGGGTAAACCAAAATGGACATGCAAGATCTGCCATGTGGGCATTGACACACAGCTTGCCAGATGGCCTCTGACACCATTCCAGGAGGCAGTTCTGCCTGTTGAATACTGCATTACAATAAAAATGCCTTTTTTTCTACATGTGCTTCCTGGAACCTTTAAGGTGTAAAGGGAGAAAAACAGGTCTCTGAATAGGGCAAAGCAAATGGCATCATGATTTGAATAAAAGCTTTGGCTGGGATGCTGCAGGCTGCCAGTTCTGGGTCAGAATACCAGGGAAAGTATCATTTTCTTCTCACAGACATCTACCAGCCGTAGGCACAGCCAGAGTACTAGATGAGATAAGCCTTTGATCTGACTCAGTATTGCCATTCTTACTTTCGGAAAAGGAAAATCCGAGATTTCTCTGGGCTTTTCTTGTTCTGGCAGCAAATAAGTGGAATAACAGCTTTTTGACCTTCTCACGTTTGTTTTGGCTTAGCAGAGATGCAGGATACGAACAAGTCAGTTTAGCCATTCAGCAAGGAACAAGCCTTGTTGCATTCACAGCATTCACAGCAAGATGGAGGACAGAAAGGACAGATTTCTAGATGATGAGATACAATGAAATGGTTGACAGTGCAGTGCTATTCTGTGGGAGGAGTATGGTAACTGTGTACAACCACTGCAGTCAACACATCTAAGAATGTACTAGAGCAGTGTCTGCTAGGAGATAACTTGAATGTAGCTGCAGTATCACCAAGTTCAAGAATGGCTTATCTAAAATGTTTTCCTGGGGTCTGAATGATTGTTCTGTGCTTTACAATGCTTCTGGCACCCAAAGTAGATGGTGTTAAGCTAATGTGAATGTCTCTGCTACTTGACGATAGCATGGGTTTTAGCAGAGGAACCTTGAATATTAATTATTTTATATCCAATATTTCATTATTTCATTTCCACATTTTCAATGAGGACTAAGGTAGCTGTTCAAGAATAGTTACAAAGACAAAAATTTGAGGATATTTATTTCTGTGTCAATGTATAAGCACAGTGTTATGATGAAATATCTGAAAGCAGTCAAGTTCCTTCGTGAAGAAAATACTTGAACTGGAATTCTTAAATCTCACTATTGGACTGACATTTTTGAGGCTACTGCTTTTTTATGTATGTACTTCTACATATGAAAAAATGGTTGTTCTTTTAAATTCCAAGAACAAGAAACGTCGAGAACGCCGAGATCTACTAAGACTGCAGTTACTGAGAATTTTTGAACTGCTTGCTGATGCCGGTGTTATAAGTGACAGGTAGGAGTATCACTCATCATAAATAGTGATCTTCAAGTGAAATAATTCTCAGTGTTTGCAACACTGGGTTTATGAAAGTATGTTCTTTGAAGAATTGTGTATCGACATATCAAATATGGAGAGATTTTTACGCATTTCTTAAAAAAGCTGTAGTGTAACTATATTGATGCTTTGTATTAATGCACAACTTTCCTTTGTGCTAGCACAAATGGAGCCTTAGAAAGAGATACGTTAGCCCTTGGAGCCTTGTTCTTAGAGTATGTTGATCTGACTCGCATGCTTCTGGAAGCAGAAAATGATAAAGAAGTTGAAATCCTTAAGGATATGAGAGCACATTTCAGTGCAATGATTGCCAACTTGATTCAGTGTGTTCCAGGTATGCTGCTAAATTATCTCAACTTACTATAAAATTGTATTTAATATATATAGAAGTAATTTTTTATTTATTTTTTTTTCCCTGTGCTTTTTTCACTGCTTGTGAATTGTCATATGACAAATATAAAGGGGAATGTGGAGGGAATGTGGACAGAAATGTGTTCAAAAGCGTAATAAGAGTTATATAAAAGCTAGTAAAGCTTGATGAAGTTCATAATGTTCATATCCATGACTCACCTCCTTAGGAGCTGGGCAAAGAAATTTTATGTGACCTCTAGGGTCTCCAAATTTCTTTGACATAAGACCTTATTTGCTTCCCTTTGACTTTATTGCCAGACTCTTCATAAACTCAGGCCTTAAAGAATGTAGGTAGGTGCAGAAAATGTACAATATTCAATGTTGTGAAAAACTTGCCCAAGGCGTTGAGACTCTAACCCGTGTTATCTCACTCCAGTTGTATAGCAAAGATTATTTCTTCAGCTCATTTCATACTTTTTATTTGTTGCAAGGTCGCTTCAGAAATGTAAAATAATTCTGTTAGCAAAAAATAAAAGTCTGCTTTAAAGGCCTCCATGTAAGTGCTGGAATATAAGCTCTGGAGCTTACTCAGTCTATGTAAATCTACTACCTCCAGATCATTTATGACAGGACATAGCAGCATTTGTAGCAACAAATACAAAAGAATTCAAAAGAGGACAAGTAAGGGAATAAATAATGTACAAATGCTTTCACGTAGGTTTCCAATGTGCAAATTTTGTCAAAGTTGCTTTCTGCTGTAAGATACATAAAAATTATATAACAGTTGAACAAAATAAGGAAAACAGGGTATGCTATTCTCATTTAATACAGTAAAAAAAATTCATTTGAACTAAGTTGGCATTCAATTCTTAGTTGCTGATATCAAATAAAATACTGAATTTCTTTCCTTTATTTCTCTTCTAAATGATGAACCTTAACAATACAGAGTTTTTCTAGTAGTTGCTTTGCTGTATTTGCAAAGGCCTTCATTTTTGCAATCATTCTCATGTTATACCAGGTGTATGACCAAATGACTCCATGTTGTATGCATTTTCTACAAGGAAACAACCATGTTTCAATACACAGATGTATTTTTTGCTAACAAAACAGCTTTAAAATATATCAATAACTAACAAAGCCATAACACTTAACTCCTAGCAAACAAACATTTATTGTGTCAACATCTATCATCCTTAGCCACTGTTCATATTGTTTTGAATTAGTATTGTCTAGGTAGACTTTGTTGGCTTCCGGCACAGTTCCTAGTTGAAAAATAATTGGCCGGTAGCAGTTTGCCAGTCTCTTTAATAAATGTAGTACTGCCTCTGCCATCATGTTTTGCTTAGGGGGATTAAAGTGACTGTTTAAAAGATTTCTCTTTTTTGACTCCACATGATTAAGAATTCATAGATGTTTTTCATTTGCTCGTTTAATTTAGCTGCTCAGAAAATATACCGCATCTCTGTCATAAACAAAAGGCACTAAGTTTTTTTATTTCATGTCCCTACCTATAATTGTATTAGAATGAGACATACATATTTTTTTGAGTTTGCATTTAAAGGAATATAAGAGGCACTGAAAAGACTGATCCTATAATAACTTTCCTGCATGGAAAGGTCAGACATACATGTTTGTAGAACTACACATTAATTCAGAACTGAAGGTTCTTCAAAATAGGATGCATCTTATTCATTTCATTACATTTTTAAAAGGAGCTTAGGTACTTTTGGAGTAAGTATATATTAAATATTTCAGAAAAACTCCCTTTCTGTAGAAATCTGAAATTCATGTCACCATCTCTGCCGCATGGATGTTCATTTAGCATTAACAAATCACAACTATTTCTATTTCTGTTCACTTAGTTCACCACAGGAGATTTCTCTTCCCTCAGCAGAGCCTGAGGCATCACCTGTTCATCTTATTCAGCCAGTGGGCAGGACCTTTCAGTATTATGTTCACACCGCTGGACCGTTACAGTGATAGAAATCACCAGATTACAAGATATCAGTATTGTGCATTAAAGGTATTAAAGTTTCACTGTCAAAAACAGTAGTAGCAATTTTCCAGTAATTGTGGGGTTTAATTCCTTATATTAAACAGAAATTTGGATTGGCATGCCTGATGCAAACTTGTATATGTACAGTGCTATCACAGAATATATCAGTATAAGCCACTGAGGTTATGCATTTTTTTCTTTGTAGACACTTTTTAAGGCTAATTATTTTCCAAACCAGGAAATAACAGCTTACATACTTGTTATAAGCTGTATCACACAGTTGAAATTTTTTGCAGAAGGATACTATTGAAACATCTGTGCAATTTAAATGGGTTTGTAGCTTGATTTTTGAAGACTGGGTAAAATGATAAAATGTATCTTGAAGAGTAGGGAAACTGGGCTTCATTCCAAAATCCTTATACTGAGCGTTATCTTGAATCCAGTAACACCTATAGCAGTATAATTACTGAATTCTAGCAAAATCTGCTGTTAACGTTTTCACCACAGTTCCCTCCAAAAGAAAACCAAGTGGCATCATGGTCTACTCTGAGACTTCCCTGTCCAGGGGGGTGGAACTAGATGTTCTTAAGATCCTTTCCAACCCTAACTATTCTGTGATTATGTGTTTCTATGATTCTGCCGGGTTTTTTTTTTAGCCTGGATTTGGGCTCAAGTAATTCTGAAAGGTTGATTCATGTTACTTTTTTGTGCCACTAAAGTTTCTTGTGTTTTTAGGCCATGTCAGCTGTGCTCTGCTGTGGACCTGTATTTGATAATGTTGGTCTTTCCCCTGACGGGTATCTTTACAAATGGCTTGATAACATTCTGGCTTGTCAAGATTTACGTGTAAGTACTCACCAAAATGAAACACCGATGAATAATTTGAATCTGTGTACCAGATGAGTGAAGAGTGTATGACTACAAACTGTATACAAGTTCTTTTTTTAGCAGAAAGCAATATCTTTATGCAAGGTTCTAATACAAAGGTATAATTAATTTAAAAACATTTAAGCAGTAAAAGAATCACTATTCCTGAAAATATAACATAGATAAATAATAAGATAAAAGATTGCCTTATGGCTCAGTGTTTCTTGCAACAGAAATTCAGGCTTTTTGTCAGCTGATAAAAAAAAGGTTGAAAATGGCACAAGATTAAAAATATTTGTATTTCTATTTGGTGTATTTTGACCTACCTACTTCAAGTTTCTGGGGAATAAGAATGTAAAATCCCTTCCTGCTTGGTAACGTAGATGCTGGTGAAACAAATCTGAGTGCAAGCTGAGTGGGTAGATCTTCCAAAGAAGACAAGAGGATAAATGATTCAGGAAAGGAAGATTTTGTTTGGTTGTTTTTTAAAACATGTAATAGGTTATTGTTGTAATCTTCTCTTCCATTTATTTGAAGATAAGTTTTGACTTTGTAACTACCCAGTCATATTTCTGTATTTATAGCTGATTGAACTAACTCTTTAATTAAGGAGGAGTAGATTGAAAAGGCTTGAAAAGGTATTGTTCTTTGTCTGTCTTGCTTCAGTGTTAGTCAAAAGAAGGAAAAACATGAAAGTGTGTCACTTTATGAAACTCACATGAAGTATAAAGTAGACATTTAACAAATCAGTTAACCAATACAAATGGAAGCCACCCAAGAACACCTATCAAGTATCTGATATCTTCCAAACATTCTGCTTTTTTCCATGCTTAATTTTGGAAGCCTCCTTTGAAAATATGTTTCATTCATGTAATCTCTTTACATATGATTTTCTTTTAAGTGAGGGGTATTGAAAACTAAGTCACATTTAAACTCTGCTATCCCTAAAAAGAATTTATTAAAAAATTTCTGATTTCTTTTTACTTATTTTGGATACTTAACTGTCCACTTGTTTTGCCTATGTCACTCACAATTGGAGACAGTGAACATACCTGATCTCACCTGATCTTATGTTTTGACATGTATTTATTTGCTCAGGTTCATCAACTTGGCTGTGAAGTTGTAGTCCTATTGCTAGAACTGAATCCTGATCAAATCAATCTCTTCAACTGGGCTATAGATCGATGTTATACTGGATCATACCAGCTTGCATCTGGGTGTTTCAAAGCCATTGCAACTGTGTGTGGAAGCAGGTATTAATCTACACTTTCAAAAGTAAAAAAGCCCTGGAGGTTCAGCTTGTGTTGTTGGGTTTCAGCCTGTCTTTTTTTTTTTCCTCAGATGGTGTCACTTGTGCTACTGTGTCCTAAAAATGAATCTTTCTCATACCTACAGTAAAAGTTGAAAGTATGATCTGCATGATTTACTTTGAAGGGAAAGTTTCATTTCTAGCAAGCTGGGATTTTTATTAATATCTGAAAGATGTTAACGGGTTTTCCTGCATTGTATATCAACCTGTATAGTGAGGCCACTGCTTAAACTACTTATAAAATGAGAAGTAATGCATCTCACTGCTGATGTCTGTCTTTCTACAGGAAGCTGCTTCCCTTAATTTCCTTTTTCTTATTATTTTTTGAATTTAGTGGAAGGACGGAGAGATGGGTGTAGAAGATAGATTGCAGCTAGCAGTTGGAATTACCCAGAATATCCCAGGCCACACATGTATTTGCCATTTTTTTTGACACTAAAATGTCCAAATAGGAATTCTGTAGTAATCCAGGAGCACAGTAGCTCACATACACGATGGGAAGATGATGGTTCTAAATTGAATCAAGTGCATGTACAAATGATGATGAGAAAGCAGAAACTTATTTAGTGGAAATCCAAATACTGTGACATGTGGATTGCTTTTCTATCGATATTCTAATTAAGTTAACACTTTAACACGTTTACCCTAACAGTCAATGTTGACTTTATAGATTGTGGGCTTTTTGAAGCAGTATTTCTTGTTTACACTTTGAAAACCATTTTGATTAAACTGTCTAAGACCCAGGAATGTTCATGTCAGAGATGGTGTTTTACCAAAGGGACTGTTTTATTTGCAGCTTGGCTTAAGAAGTACTTCATCGTGGAAATTTTCGTGTTACCCATCTTCTCTCATGAGTGTTGGCCTGTTCTGTAAGCAGTTCATATTATAAGTTAAAATGAATTGGCAGTTAAAGACATAGGTATTGCATCTCTCACTGTGGGTAACTTAGTGCATTCCTAAGCATTAGTCTAAGGTAATTATAAATAATCCTTTCTTTCTTCCCATTCACCAGATCAAGCAGCTTTGATCAAGTAGCGTGTATTCTTAAGAGCTCCCTTTCCCATATTCTGGTGGTAGAACAGAGAAAAGAAAGATGGCATTCTCTTTAGACCATATTACAGAGTAAATCAGAGGAATATAATATGCATTACTCACTAACATTCACAAAAATATACTATTTGTTCTTCTAGGAACTATCCTTTTGATATAGTGACGCTTTTAAATTTGGTGCTGTTCAAAGCATCTGACACCAACAGAGAGATTTATGAAATTTCCATGCAACTTATGCAGGCATGTATCAGCAACTTTTTTTCCTCGTATCTTTGGGCGTTTTTTGTGAACCTCTTATAAAGTACTGTTTATTTGCTTTTTAGTTTTGTTTTGATAATAAACAATTAGTTTTGTCTTGACTATAAATTCTTACAGGAATATTTATATAAAAATGAATGGAAAAATAATAGTTATCATGTCTTTCAAATTTGGAGAGCATACTGTGGAACATGTAGATCATTCTCTGATGTCTAAACTTGAAATGCTGACATTTCCTGAGTTAATGAATTTTTGTCTCATTACATTATTTTTTTCTCTTTCATAGATCCTTGAATCAAAGCTTTTTGTTTATTCAAAAAAGGTAGCTGAGCAAAGACCAGGCAGTATCTTGTATGGTACACATGGTCCATTGCCACCTCTTTACAGTGTCTCACTTGCCCTTCTTTCATATGAACTGGCAAGGATGTATCCTGAACTCACCCTTCCACTTTTTTCAGGTACTTATATCTGTTCAGCCATAACTATATCTATTTTACATTTTTGTACAAATGATAAACTGCAAAGACATTTTGACTGTGAACAGCAATTCTGTTTATAAATTTAGCTTGACCTGGTTTTATTCTGGTTCAGGTCAAATCACATTTAATAATGCAAGGTATATTTCCTAGAGGTACTGATACAAAATACAGAACAGCTATTTAAAAACCCTGTTTGGGGACTCTATGCTGCTTGCGTCATCTCAGGGTAACTTTGAAATTACAAGGGTCCTGAGCAAGTTAAAGTGACATTGGCAGGCTACTATAATGGATTCCTGTGTTAAGCCCAGTGATTCTTCTTATACATGCATTTATATAGATGATACTTGGGAGGATAGAGTTCTTTATTTTGTACAAACATGACTTCAGCTTTGGGAAGATTGATTGCCTGTGCCCGGTTTTACTAATAATTCAAATTACTCTGAATGCATGATCTCTGCCTTCTGGTATTTGACACTTCTGCATTCTTAGTATCATTTTCATTTTATCAGAAATACCTTTTGTTGACATTAATGAGAAAAATGTTAAAGAATCAGCCCTGCAGGAGCACCATTCAGAATATGCCCACTCTGAGACCATTCCCGGGAACAATGACACTTTGGGATGTATCTGTCTGTTTTAATCCATCTAATGTGTTGCTCTAGTTCTTAAGTAACAGAATGCAATGTCTGCAATCATGGGAATTCTTACTGGCTCTTAAAATCCCATTCTGTTATTTTTACTGGGTCTGAGAAAGGGTAAAGGAACAATACATCATCCATTTTGCGTGCCCAAGATACCATAAGTTATAAATAACTGGTGTAGGGAAATTCTGATGGCTCATTTATCTTAAGAAAAAAAGCAAGTGTTGTTCATTATTGCTGTTACCATCTATTCATGTTGCTGTAGAGGCTGCATCACTTAAAAGAGCTCAAATGCACCGTCCAAATCAGAGCCCCTTTTTATACATCTAGAATCATAAGGAGAGAAAACAGCATATATCTTGAAGATTTTTAAAAACCAGGCTGTGAGGAAAGAAAAGAAATGTTAACTGTTCTGATTTTACATAACAATTCTGGTAAGGAGAGCTAATGTGGTTCACCTTGGCAAGAAGCCTGTCACTGTATTTCTTACCCAGATTTTACAAATCTCTTTCACTTACAGTGCCAGTTCATTTTTATAAGCTATATAAAGTTCTTTATACAAGCACTCCTGGACTGGCAGCCAACCATACATTTTATAGGCCTCCCCACAGAAAATAAGACTCCTAATATATGCAAGGTGTTTTTGTAAACTCAGTATAGTAAGTACCTTAAGATTTAAACTATAGCTTAGAAACATGGAGGCTAATGGGGGACTTGTAATTCTGCAGAACACTTTTGTATGTTATAATTCTCCAAAAGCTCTTGAAATTCTAGAATAACTGCTAGTAACTGAATTATCCTTTTTCTTCTTTATTGATATCTGTTTCACTTAATTCCTAATATGGGCACAATAACAAGGGGTGACATTCTGTTTCTAAGCCCAGAGTATGTTAGTTATTTTAGACAGAAGACCTGACCAATTGCTTGCTATAATTGAGTATTAAATTAATGTTTTTCTTCAGGAAGTTCAAGTACATGCTTTTGTATGGTTGTGGTTTGCAAGGTAAAAACCATCAGGTGGCCTAACACGTCAGAAATCTGATTTAAATTGTGTGTTTAAAGTTTCTTCATAAACTAATATGTTGGACTTTTCAACTTTTACAATTTTAGAGGTAAGCCAGCGATTTCCAACAACGCATCCAAATGGAAGACAGATCATGCTTACCTATCTGCTACCATGGCTTCATAATATTGAACTTGTAGACAACAGGCTGCTGCTCCCTGGTTCAAGCCCTACTACTCCAGAAGATGAACTGAAAGATAAGGACGGGGAAACAGCAGTCACAAATGGACTAAAAGGCAATGGCTGGGGCTCTCCTGAGGCCACCTCGTTGATTCTTAATAATCTCATGTATATGACAGCCAAGGTAAAAAAGCAAAACAAAGAAACCAACCTGCAAAACAATTTCTGAAATATTCCAACTTAGATTTCTTAAGCAAAAGGTATTTAGGTTTCTTCCCTGTGATACCAGAAATTTAGCATGGGAACATTCTGTACTAATGAGATGCGACCTTGTTTTTAAGGAAGTTCCTTCCCTTTTTCTCTTCAGGACAGTGCTAAAACTGTTCTCTTTCAAAGCATGAGCAATGCTTTGCCCTTTTTTTAAAAAAAAAAAAAAAACACAAAAAAAAAACCACAAAAAAAAAAAACAACAACAAAAAAAAAAACCTAAACTACTTAATAGTGGAGCATGAAGGACTATCTATAGAGAAGCTAAATTCAGTTCCCTCCTTTGTCACCTCTTGGATTAATGTCTAAGGCAGCAGATGAAAGTTTATTTGGGGATGAGAATAAGCACCTGGAATTTGTCCTACTGAAGTTCTTATATTTTTTAGGAAACACTTAAATATTCTTTAAGGGAGTGGAAAGGAAAAGGAGTGTAAATCTTTAAGGTACTAGTTAAAGCATTCTTTTGTAAAAGGGAAGATACTTTCAGACTTGAAGGATCCTCATGGAAGGACCAGAAATTCCTTTTTTCCATTTACTTTTTCATGTAAAATGCCTAAACAGCTGGTGGAGAAGGTACTGGGAATCCATCTTTTCCTTCTCTTTGCTGAGTTGCAGGCGCTAGTGTGCGGTGCCTGATCTGGCACTGCTTTTGCCAGATTCAGTACTTATGTCTAAACTGCTAAATACATCAACTGCAGGAAGCAATGATTGGTACCTTTGTCATATGGGACAGAATGGTTTATATTTCCTAACTTGCTCAGGGTTAGTCCTCTCTCAAGCAGAATGTGTACATCCTTGCTACATACACTAGATTCTGGATCTTGCCTCATACAGAGGCCCTGTAAGTAAAACATCATTATTATTTTGTGTGCATTTTGTCATATGAGCATGTCTGAAGTAATGTGGGGGCTGTACTTCAACTCACCAGAATTTTTTTTTGCTACTTGTTGCATATCCAGAGCATGGTACTAGCTCATGAATTATCTGATGGTATGGAATCTCTAGGATATTGTTAGTGGAATTTTATTAGTTCAAAACAGCTGTGATGCACTTCCACCTTAAATGCCTATCAGCAGCAGTCAGAGTAGGTTGCTTCCAAAAACTACACGAAGCTTTTGCTCCAGAGTGAACAAGTGTGCTTTCTTCAAACCAGTACCAATTGACCTAGCATTGAGGCTGTCTGTGTGATAGAGGAACTGGCATCTGCAAGCACCAGTGTAGGTAACAGGAGGTGTAGATGCCAGTGGCAGTGTAGATGTAGCTTTATTTGTGATTTAAGTCTTTCTGGGGGTCTGAACCTAATTACTTTTAAATAGAATGTGTGCTCTGAAGTCTGTCACGTTTTTAAAATACTGGTTTGTCACTTTTTACAGCATTTTACTCTTGGTTTTGCATGAGAAAATGCTCTCAAAGAGCTCACCTTAGTTTGGAGGTCTGCATATTTCAAGAAATGTATGTCTGTGATCCTTTGCAGTATGGAGATGAAATTCCTGGACCAGAGATGGAAAATGTCTGGAATGCTTTGGCCAACAATGAAAAATGGAGTAACAACCTTAGGATAACACTGCAGTTTCTCATTAGTTTGTGTGGTGTTAGTAGTGATACCATCCTTTTACCTTATGTAAGTGTTTGCACTTTATTTTATTTACTGTTGGTTGCACAGATTATAATGAAGAAAACACCTATCACCTGCAGAAATAATTTGTGTTTCAAAAAAGAGAAGTACCAACATATTGCCTCCCATACTGTACAAAATTACTTCGTGGGAATAAATGAGCCAGGAAACCTGAAATTCAAGAAAGGAGCTGAGTAGTGGGACCACCAGTCTCCATCAGCCAGCAGAGCACACCTCATTTTAAGAGATGGGCCCTTTTGAGCAAAGAGCAACTTTGCATGTCCTGTCTAAGGGGCCAGTAACAGGGACTGGCCATAAATTGCCAGAATAAATGGGAAAAAATACTAGAAATATTTTTTCAATGTCAGAATTGCATAAAAATCTGCAATCTCTGTATCTTAAAAATTTTATTAAAAAGACAGAGTGACTGTTCAGAGGTTGAATAACTTGCATGAAAATGGAGTAAAAATATTCAATGCTTATAATTTTTCTCATTTATCAATTAGCTGCATTCTTTCCTTCTTTAGCAGACTAAGGCCTTGTGTGGTTCATAAAAGACATAAGATAGCTAGCCATTATAAGCTCCTTACCATACCAACTTTTGCCTTTGCATGGCTGTCATGAATTATATAACTGTTCCTGCAATGTGCAAATCAAACTGTGCAGGATATTGTTATTATTCAAGTTAAAATAAAATCAGGGCTGTCTGAGAAAAGCAAGATAGTTCCATTCCCATGTTCCTTATTGCTCAGTTGCTGGGTGAAACAGAATCTAAATTTAGTAAATTTTCAGGGACAATTACAGTATTCTGTTATATTACTTAGTCTCTTTCTGTTGATTTCCCTGAAATAAACTTGAAATTAGTACTAATATTATTAAACTTATATAAAAAGCCTCATAAACATACTTCATTTACAATTGCTGAAATAATACTTTAAGTGTTTAGGATGGTTGCTATGCATAATAGAATGAAGGAAATGCAGAAGCTCATAAAAATATTCAGGATGTTGTACCATAGACATTTTTTGTGTTGTACCCTTTGAAAGTGGAGTTGGTGTAAGAACAAACTCAAAATTTGTATGAGAGGACAAAAGTGTTGATCCCAAATGTCTTGAGGGTAATGAAGATCTTTTCATCAATTGTGACAGAGTGACAGAGGCTCTCCCAGGTTTTTCCAACCTGACTGATCCTGCAATGTATGACAGACTTGGGATCAGCCCCAAGGTGGCCTCCATGAGGAGGAGCTGTGTTAGCGGATAACAAATGGAAATCACAGAGATCAGAGGCAAAATGAGTGCTGTTGTATTTCTCACAGCTAACAAAATGAATAGGGGCAATTTTCTAAGAGGAAGGAGTAATTCTGTGCTGAGTACGTGTCTCACTCCTAAATCTGTACCCTGACTGGAAATACCTGATAACCCTGTCACTTCTTGCCCAGGAGCCCCTCACATACAACTTTTTCCCATTCAGATACTTGCCAACCTAGAGCTTTCAACACATCCTTTTTCCGTAACTGTTGCCGTTGCACAGCTCCGAATAGCCTACCTCAAACCCCCTTCTTTCCCATAGCAGTCGTCTTCAAATTCTTTCCAGACCCTCTTGCCTCAATACCTGGGCTCTCACAGCCCTGTCCTTCTACAGGACAATACAGTCCTCTTACTCCACAAAGACAGCAGTCTGTTTTAGCATCTCCAGCTTCATCTGCTCAGCATCTGCTATTTTGCCTGTAGGACCTTTCTGCTTATCCTTCCAGGCTTCTAGTGGCTGTTAAGACAATCAGGTTTTCGTTGGTGGTTACAGCTGAGAAGATTCCTGTGTTTTATGCCTCCGTGTTAGTCTGTGTTTTGTAATGCAGAGTTAAAAATCGGATTCACAGATTTTGCAAAATCTGCAGAAATTTTCTGTAGGAATCCTGACTGTGCTAATGAGTCACCCTTAACTGATAACTTTGTCTGGTGTAGGAAGATACACCAGGCTCATCTGCTCAGTGTTTGGATAATGCCCTGGGGTTTGCAGATAAGAAATCATACCTAAGTCTGCTAACAGCACATACTACTGATACCATAAACGTGTATCTTCCATTATCATGTAGATAACACATACACATTAAGAAATAAAAATGACTGTTCCAGTTCACCTGGGCTCAAAGGATCACGCAGTTGCAAGATTGCCACTTTACCAGTCTCCTTTTGGAGCCCTCTGTGCCCCAAGGCAGTTACCAGCTGCTTCATGCCTTCAGCCATCTGTTCTGCCCATGTGGGTTCAAGCTAAAAGCTTTCCTGACTTATTTCGTGTATTATTTATTTAGTTTTAATCAGCTAAATTCACTGCTTTGTCTCTTGTTTTCTTTAAGCATTTTTTTCCCAGTGCCCCAGTGCAAAATGCTGAACTGTCCTTTCTTTCACATGCATACTGAGAGATTTCTTAGAATATGTATGCTTCAGCGACCTCTTCAGCAAAAACTTAGTGGAGGGAACATGACCCCTTCTGGAATGAAAGAAGCTCAAAGTGGCACTGTAAGCCCACCTAGAAATGAGCCCTGGAAAGGAGTTGGATTTGTATCTGGAAAGTCTCTGGGAAGTTTTTTGTACAGTAGAGTATAAGAGACTTTGAATATGTACATTTTCTCTACTTTAAGCAAAAGAAAAGGAGAGAAAAGAGGAAAAGAGAAGCAGTCAGGAAGTTTATTTTAACAGAAGTATTTAGAGTATAAGAACAGCAATACTTGGTGAGGCCAACAGGCAGTTCAATCCACTGTATCAGCTTCACTATAACCATCATGTTAGAGACATCTTTAAAAACAAGAAGGCAGCCACAGAGGCATGCTTCCCCATATGGTTTCCCATCTTCAGCAGTTTATGAATCAAAAGGTTTTGAGCCATACTGAGTCTCTGCTTTTAATAACCATCATAAAATCCAAAAGGGTTTTTTTCTGCAAGACTTTAGGCTAATTCAGTCTCAGTATCTCAACAGCCCTCGTTGCTGCAGTGCGTACAATAAAGTTTGAGGTCTTGTTAAAAGATATATAAAAATTCCCAGAATTTCTGTGAATGATACTGTCAGATTTTTCAAATCAGGATACATGAAGTCTGTATACATAATCACTCTGCCTTTTTTCCATGTTCTGTTACTTTGATTACAGCTCTAAGTAGGTACTCAGTGCCTGGCATATTCTATTCTGGCTACCTCTTTCACATCAACTGTATCTGGAAATATACATATGTGGATCTAGCTTTCCAGATGAGGTATTTGCTCCATTCAAGAGAGTAAAGTCCATCATGTGGAAATCACATACTGAAACTCTAAATCCCGGAGTGTAATTCAGAGTTAACACTGATATCCTTGAATGATAGGTACAAAATTAGGTGGGTCTTATATGTGTGTGTTATACAGTTATACACATAAACAGCTCATTTGTGGATGGTAAGCAAAAACTTTGCCATAATTAGATCACAGATTCACATTGCTGGAGAAAATATCTTGATATCAAGATGAGCAGTTTTATTTTGATATGAACAAAATGGATGCAGTTGTGTGGTTGTGTTGACTCAGAGTAATATTGGCCTTATGACTCTTTTCAGTGGTGTAGTGTAACATGTATTGGTTTCTTCAGAAATGTACTTTGAACTTAACTGTTATTTTCTTCTCTAGATAAAAAAGGTTGCAATATATCTATGTCGCAACAACACTATTCAGACAATGGAAGAGCTTCTTTTTGAGCTGCAGCAAACAGACCCAGTGAACCCAATAGTTCAGCATTGTGATAATCCTCCATTTTACCGTTTTGCTGCCAGTAACAAAGCCTCAGCTGCAGCTTCTGGTATGATCTAAATATACTTTTCATTTACGCTTTCCTGCTCTTTTGAGTCTTTCTCTCTTAAAAAAAAACCAAACCAACTTCTTGCATTTGTATCCATTTAGATCTGTGTATACATAAAGTGCAAATTGCAGGCCCTATTGCACATCTAAATTATAGTCCTTTTTGATTCCTAATGTTGTATATACTTTGTAAATACATGCTTTATTCTTTCAACTGTTTTAATAGGATATTACCAATGTTTGGTGAACTCACATGAGGTGGTTCTTTTACCACTAGTTTCTCAGAACAAGAAGTCATCAAGGCGGCTATCACAGCAGATACACCAAAGCAGCGGTTTCTTGAAAACTGAGAGCCTCAACTGTGTGTCAATTCTGTTTCCAGATCCTAATGCTGTTTCCAAGCTGCAGTAGTCAAAGACACTTAAAAGACCAACCCCAAATTTAACTTTGTCAATGTTCTGTCAAATTCTTGAAAAACAGTAGTTTATGTCAGCTGAGAATGAGCTTCCTTTAAGGAGCAGAAGCACATCATTATGTTAATCAACCCCTCAAAGCATGTAAACTTTACATCATTAGTCCTCATTTGTAGAGGTAACAGTGTTCATTCATATGTGCAAATACTTGCAGGGTGATCACTTTGACTGTGGCTACTAAGAAAATCTAAGTTACGGGCTTTTATTGCTTTGTAAATACTGTCTGCTGCATGTAACAAATGTTCTTACTGACATCTCATATATAGGAACCACTTCTAGCAGCAACACTGTTGTAGCTGGCCAAGATAGTTTTCCTGATGTAGAGGAGAACAGAATGGTGAAAGAGACTGATGAAAGGTTTGTGGTTTGTTTGATTTGTCTTTTTTTTCTCCCAAAATGTACATGTTTTCCTAGGCTAAAGGTGAGATGTTGGGCAAAGTTCTGCATTGTTTTGTGAGGAGCTCTGGTGCTCAGACTGATCCTAAGCAGCGTTGTCCCAGTAAAATCGTCTTAAAATAACCTTACAGAAAAGTTAAAAAAAAACTTTTTGTGCGATTCTCATTCCTGATGTTGCTTAATAATAAATTGCAGAGGAACATTTGTTAAATACATTGAATGAACTGCGCTAAGTACCTTATGGTTTTGTAGGAACTATCCACAAAGAAAGAAAATCAAGAGTGTGTACCAAGTAATGACTTCTAAAATCTTTACGAAAAATCAGGTTTGATTACACCTTTTGATTTCCTGGACAGTGAGTAAAATTTAAAATAAAGCCTTACAGAAGAAAGCTATGTCAAATATTTTGCTGAGAAATCATACATACAATTACAGCTTTCGCTACTTATGATACATACAAATGATGAATGAGTAAATGCAAAGCTTAATGGCCATCAGATCCCTGAGCACAGACAGATATATATATCTTCTCTCGCTCAAACTCAACAAAGTTGATCCCAGGAAAAGTTAACTTGTTGTGGATCTGTGGCATATTTGAGGACAGCTATGAACAGTTTGTTCTGTCTCCTGTATCCCTTGACTCATCTGCTTGATTTGCTCTGACAGTTGCTGGATTTTCCTACTAAAAGGTGATCTGCAGCAGCTTTTGCTGTTTGATACCTGTACAGGCTTGACTTTGGACTATTCAGTCAGTTACTGCATTAGCAAGTTGCCAGAATTTTACCCATGAACAGGGGCTGTGACAAAATAATAGCTGTGAACAGTTTGTATCTCAGTTCAGCCTTTGCACAGTTTCTTACTTCAAGAAAATCACACCTTTGCAGCATAGGAATTTTCCATCTGCTGAATTCTAAAAGCTTGTAACACAGGAGCACACCATTAGAACTTCTCAGAAACTGGCTGCAGAAGTGTTCTTTTGTGAAAGAAAGACCCTTACATTCACATTACTGTCTGTATTAAAGTACCTGCTTGAGGAAATGCTTTTTATGTAGTGTAAGCAGTCAGATGTTCAATGTCAGCCTGTGTTTTTAATGAAAATTTTTCTTGTATTTGAAGGTTCAGTAATGTAATCAGAGCACATACCCGACTAGAATCAAGATACAGTAATAGCTCCGGAGGATCTTATGATGATGACAAAAGTAAGTTCTATTATCCAATATGATGAAATTTCCAGTGTTTTGGTATGAGAGGAAAAGATGACTGGTGGAGGCTTTCTGTTTAAGTTCTGTATAAACAGTAATGTAGCATCACCATATGGAGAGTGTCCTTATTTTACCTTCATGCCTCATTTAGTTAATTTCCTTTATTTAGTCTGAGCTCAGTCAAACCTATTTAAAGGCCAAGAGAACTTCACAGAAGGCAGCAGCAGAGAATCTTCCAGGCAGTAACACCTTGACCTTTTCATATGTGGCAAGGTGAAAGACTTTCAAGACTGCTCCAGCGAGTACTTTGAATTGTGCCCTTCACTAGTATTTCCCTCCAAATCAAGTGCTGTTATATGAGCCTGAAGAAGACATTCAGGAGTTTCCAAAAATGAGGTCTTCTCTTTAGCTTTTCCCTGCTTCCTGCAACCGGTTTCTGCCTGTACTGTGCAAACCTGTGTTTGAGGGGAGAGTGAAATAAGGCTCCTGAGCATGCTTATTGTTCTTTATGTATTTCTACTAAATGGACTATGAGTGGACACTTGATGCTCAGCATAAATTCCAAAGAAAACCAAGGTATTTCTCTCAACTGTTGACTGACAGTGTAAATTTTCAGAGTTTGGTGGTTGGACTTTGTTTCTGGAATGAATTGTGTAGAAGCCAATCTACAGATTTTAGTTAGGCCCTAACCAAATGTAAAAAAGGCAAGACCTATTTATTGACTTTCATCTCTGGCTTAATAAAGCCTGGTCAAATAATATAGAGGCCATAATGTCTTGTCCTGGTGCTGTAGACACATTTTCGAACAGTATTTTGACATAAAAAAGTAAAGATTTTGCGTATTCTTTAATCTAAGTAGATTTTTGGCAATACTTTCCTGCAAAATAAGAAAACACTGTACAATACAAGATAATTTAAAGTATTTAGACAACTATTTTTCATAATTACAAAGAACAATATTTACAATGTATTGTCTATGTACATACTGCAGTATTTAAATATACAAAAAAGTGTGCAACGTATTCAACTCAGGGGCATTCAGCACACTGGTCTTGTTTTTCTTATGCCTTGCTAGTGCTGCAGCTACTAAAAATTCTTCAGCAGATGTTAACTGGAGCACCAGCACTAATCTGATCTGCATGAACAGTCTTTCAAAACAGAACAATGTTTGTATTGTCAGAACATTCTTCACAAGTAGCTGGTTTTGACAAGAGCTTAGAGTAATAAAAGGTTAAAAAGTACTGACATTTTCTTTGCTCTTGGAATGTCTCCTCAAGCCAGTGCGCAAACATTTTTCCTGTCTATACCTGCACGCTTTATAGTACTGTGAATATTTATGCAAGGTTTGCTTTTCACAGGGGTCCTTATGCAAATATATGGATGCCAAGATATAAAATAAATAGAACTCTAAAAAGAAAGAGTAATTTTTATACCATTTGTCATTCCACAAGATAAATAATGCAATTTCAATTAAGAAAGAGCAACTTATTCCCTCTGGCAGGCAGCCCAAGCTGTGAAGTATTTGGTGGTATGGCTTCTCTCTTCTCTGCAGTCTACTTGAGCATACGTAAATTGCTGAGGATATGAATAGGGAACACAACTCTGCAGCACAGAAACTCTTTTGTTCAGGCAAACATTGTATGTTAAGATGCAAAATGCTTCTTTTTCTCTCAGTCTGTATGTAAACTCATGAAAGCATGAGTGTGTAGCTTGGTCTTAGTATGGACTTCAAGAAGCAGTTTTATGTGAAACACTTAAATACAGTGATATTTTTATGTGAACAGCATCTGTCAAATGCTATCTGGTTAATCCTTAGAAGGTAAATATGTGAAAATGCTATTCTTTGCTACATTATTAGGTCAGTTTATTCTTTATCTGTAGCTAATAAATCATCATGGGAGAAACAAGTAGAGGTCTGAATCATAAAGATCTAAAGTGTTCCTTGGAAGACTAACACTGAAGAATGGGAATGATAAAATTGGCATTTGAATAATAACTGGAGGAGCAGCTGCTTCGTTGAAGGACTCATGAAGATGATTTGCCAAAACCAAGAAGTGATGTGCTTTAGAAGACATTAGCTCCGACACGTTTGTAGGAATTACTCTACTTTTGTTTCCTGTGGCAAAGCCGACAAGCATCAGATACAGGCTGTTAAAAAAAAAGGAAAATGCTGAGGTTTTCAAACCAACCTAAATGCAGAGGTGTAATAATAATTAAAAATAATGCTCTCATTAAAAATTCACAAGGGGCAATGTTTGGATATATGTCAAGGGCAGGCCTGGAAAGGATACTTTCCATGGCAGTGTGTCGCAGACTGTCAGACCTGAGAAATAAAAACTATCCAATGGGAAAAATCAGGAAGAATGAGAGAGTCAGAATAGAAAAGAGATGATCAAAGCTGAGAGAAGACAGAAAGTAGTGGAAATAACTTACTTGACCCACATCATTTCAGATAAACAGGTGGAAGAAAAAACCTATTGCTCACTTACATACAGCAGCTGTCATACTGAAGCAAAGTCAAATTATTCTTTGAGAACTTCAAGAGATAATTCATCCCTGTTGAAAAAAAAAATACCCTGAAGATGTTTTTGCATTCCTTATGTCTCCTTCCTAATTTGAGACATTTAACTTCTGCCTTTGTAGCATCGCTCAGCGGGGCACTGGTGAGGAGTTGCAAGAATGTACATGGCTCCTTGCAGCAGATGGCTTCTGACAGCAGCTATGTTGGCTGAGCTTTTCTCTCATTTTTGAAGAGAAAGTGTGTTACTTGTTGCTCTGTGATCTGGAACCAAAGCTACGAAGTGGCAGCAGGGATTCAGCTGCAGCTTCTACCATTCAGTGCTGTGTGCCTGGAATCTCTTTAATTTCCAGCAGCATGAAAGAGATTAAAAATGCATCACTTGTTATTGAACACAGGATTTGCAAACCTCTTGTCATCTTATCACATTATCCAAACAGCTGAGCTATTGCATTAGCATAAACTCTGTTTTACTGTTTCTCAAAAATGAGTAACCAGTCTTGTATTTTATGCACTCTGTTTTAATGTTTTTCCATGCAGATGATCCCGTTTCTCCATACACAAGCTGGTTATTGAATATTGTTGAAACCAAGCAACCGCATCCCCTGCCCATGCCTTACAATGGAGGATGCTGGGCACCACTTGTGGACTACCTCCCAGAAACCATCACGCCCCGAGGACCCCTTCATAGGTGAGCAGTTTCGCATTCTGACATTTCAGTGAGATGCTTCCTCTTACTTACTGGTTGACCAACATCAATTCAACTGTCCCACCACTCAGAACATCCGAATTTCAATTTCTGCTAATTTCCAGTGCTAAAATCAACATGCACTGAAGGCTTGCAGTTCTGCCAGATTTCTACCAGAAAGCCCGTCTACAATGTAGGAGATCACTTTCTGATACGAATCAGACTGAAGAAACAACTAGAAAAAAAACAGAAAATTTCTCTTTCCCAAGCCTCTGTTGCTGTTATTCATAGCACTTTTCCCCCCTTGATCTTTTATTCTAGCTAGGCTATGCATATTCTGAAATTCCTCTTCTACGCAATTTACACTGACAGTTAGAATGTTCTTTTCAGTGATGAGTACTTACTTGCTTAAAGCTGTAACTGTGGTGCTTCAGCATTAGTCATATTGAAAATAAATGCTACAAATTTGGAAATGTAGAGATTGTTTAATTAATTAATAATTAACCTTCAGAAATAGCCATCGTGTTACTGTCTTCCCATCTTCAAGAGGTTTCAAACTGATACTGTGATATTTAATTTCCAGGTGCAATATTGCTGTCATCTTCATGACTGAGATGGTAGTGGATCACAGTGTGAGAGAAGATTGGGCCCTTCATCTCCCTTTATTACTACACGCTCTCTTTTTAGGTAAGACTAACAGAACAAGAAATAAAGTTTAAATGTAATCCTGTCCTTTTAGTTTAGTTTGTTGAAGCTGTTGAGTTGTGTTTCTTAAAGATTTAAAAAAAAAAAAAGAAATTAAAAAAAAAGCCTGGGGCAGTTACAGTCTGTGAATTAACCTCAGAACTTGGAAACCTTTTGAGTATTTTCACCAATTTCACCCAAATTTGTGAGGTGGGTAGAAATTTGAAGATGATTGTCTTCCTGAAAGATCTCTAAAAAGCCTGTACCTGCCTCCCACCCCTCCAAGAAAGTCCTATGAACCTTAGCACCTGTACAGTCTGGTTTGCGCTGGGCAGGCAGCACATGCTTTAGACCTGGACTGCACACACAAGTGCTGCCTCTTACCTTTGAAAAAATACTGTGTAAGAGAGCCAAGATACTGTACTGCAGAGATAGTGAAGGAAGGACACAGACCACTGGAAAGCAAACTTCATTCATTTCACTGCTATTGGAATACTTTATTGTCATTGTCTTCCCTTATATACTTGAGTGTAGAGGCACCGTTTTTTCAGTGTTGCTGTGTCTGTTAGTGACCATAACGCAGTTCAACTGGAGAGTGATACCTTCCTTATCCTGCCACTTTACATTATGAAAAGCAAGTGGCCTTATTTTTTAGCACACAAAAGTATCTAGCATTATAAAGCCATTCCGTAACTTGCATGATTAATAAAGAAAAGTTTTCACAATAAACACAGCCAGACACTTCTGAAATAAATGCATTGGAATACTAGAGAGTGCAGTCCACTCTTCATTCAGTCACCGTAGTTACCAGTAAGTCTGTTCACTGGCACTCTGGAAAGAGTTTGTTGTTCAGTAGACAACGACGATTAAGTTGGAAGATTACAGTGCAGTGGTAGAATATATGTGATATACTTCAGTATACAGTTGAATAAGATACCTTATTCTCCTTTTCTGCTACTCTTTTACCAACTGTTCTGTTTGAAATCTTTTGATGAAATAGGGTGTTGTTGTTTTTTTTTAAATGCACACTCATTATGCACAAAGAGGTTGGAAAGTTGGCCATGGTTCTTTTGAAGGAGACCATGGGCAGATAAGTAAGACCAAGAATCACAGAACCTCCAAATACCTGCCGATAGGAGCCAAAGACACATTGGTGAGACTGTGGGAGTATGAACAGCTTCATTTTTGCAGGCCAGACAAAACCAGCATGATTGGACTGTATTAGAAAACACTTGACTTGAAAGACCTGTTGGCTGCTGCCACTTAGCATGACAAAGAAGCTACTTTTTAAAGAGGAATATATCCTGAGAAGAGAGGAGTTAAAGAAGAAAATAATTCAATTTTTCAGAACTGAAACTGCCCCTAAACAGAAGAAAGTATTTTTAAATATCCTGGAAGATGCTGAAAGAGAGTTGAAAATTATTGCTGCCACAGAGTGCAGTCTATTTCACAAACATCTGTTTCCTTTATTTTTGTAAGCTGTGAATTATTCAGGTTGTGTTAAAATCTTACAAACAGCAGTAATGGTAACCATATCAGAGTATTTCAGTGCTGGGCTTTCCTATTCTGTTCTGCATCCTGAGCTAGTGGGGAATTTCTTATGCTACTCACTGGTAGCTGAAGTTCAAGGATTTTTTTTCTATCAGTTCTTTTAATAAATCAGTATCTTTCTCTGACTGTTTGGACATGTTGTAAAACTGATGTCTGTGCAAGAAAGTCAGATACTGAGATAAGCAATGTAATTACAACCACCATCAGGAATTTCTCGTCTTTGAAAGGGTTTGAGACCTTTGAGAGGGTTTCCAGCCCTGTCAAATTAACACTGTAGCGCGACAACGCATAAAGTTGTATTGCCTCACATTGTTTTGTACCTTCTGTATGGGACCTCAGTCTGGAAACTAAATATACACATACATTTAAGTAAAAGCACTAGTAACTATGTCTGGAAATACTATATCTTCTGTTTGTTTGCACTGTTGCCATGAACTGCCTTGGAATTTTTGCTATTTCTGGAATGTGAATTTGTTTATTATTATTTCATATTCAGTGATTGCTGGAACCTTTTCTTTTAGGTCTTGACCATTACCGCCCTGAGGTCTTTGAACACAGTAAAAAGTTACTGCTTCACCTTTTGATTGCATTATCTTGCAATAGCAACTATCAAGCCATTGCATCAGTGCTTCTTCAGACCAGAGAGATGAACGAGATCAAGACTCTGACAGTACAACCAGCATACTTACCTGAATATCTTTATACTGGTAATAAAGCAAAAGAAAAAACTAACATTGCATTATACTGTGAGGTTTTTGAAAGTAAGAAATCAAGATTAATTTCCTAAAATATTACAGTTTGATAAAGTAGTAAAGTGGGAAATATTAAAGGTTCCATTAATATTAATTCCATGTGAACTTCCTAGAGATGCACCCAAATTATTATTAGATAAGTTTTCATAATAGTGAAAAAGCTATCTGATGGAAAGCAAAATATGTAATGTAGAATTTTAAACATTAAGACAGCTAATAACTTCCTCCTCAGGAAGCCAGGACTACTTTAAATGAGGGCAATCAGTCCTCAACCTTCAAAAGGAATTAATAACTCCAATGGAGGAAGAATATGCAACTCAAATTTTCCTATATTAAGTTAGATTTTACATTATATACACCCTGCTTTAAATCACAGATACACTTCATTTCTGTCCTGAGATCTGTTTCCACGTTAGGAGCAGTACTTCAGACCTTGGCTGAAATGGGTGTTCTGTTAACTTTTAGCAATTTACCTGTTTTTAAGGAGTTGGCTGGTAACAATTTGTAGAAAGCTGCTATCTAGATTGGCTATTGTCAGGTAATATTACTAAAATCGAGAGTACTGTTGAGATTTGAAGGAATCACAGAACCAATGCAGAGTTATGGAGGCAGCATTAGTTGTTTGGGAGACGGTCAGGACCTTTACAATACAGTTAGAAATGACATCAAATTAGTGTCATTTCTGTGGTTCTTTAGTAATATAACCAGAAGTAATGAGTAGTTTAGCTTTATGAAGAATATTACTTGGTAACTGATTATGTTTTATCAGCCACCCAAAAAAAATAAATAATTAAAGTAATGAGAAGAAGGACTAGCTATTTCAGGTTAATGAATTAATTTGGCCATTTGAAAGAGAATTGAAAAGAGGTTACTGCCACAGAGTGTATCTGTCTCGTTTGTAATTTGTGAATTATGCAGGTTGTGTTAAAATCTTACACAACAGTTACGGTTTCATTCTGAATAATGTCTGTGCAAAATGGCCTCATACATGAATTTCCTGTCTTGAATTGTGTAGATCTCTTTTCCAACACATCTCCATGAATTATTAAATAAAGAATAAAATACTTACATTATAATTATATTACTGCTTTTCTGCCTAGATGAAAAACACTTTCACTCTTTTGTCTGAAAAACAAACTTGGTATCCTGTGTCTGAGCCTCTGAAGTCCAAGAAGTTACTAAAACTTTTTATTTGTACTCTTTTTTGAGCATCTAATATTAAGTGTGAGAGTGTGGGTGAGTAGCCGTAGCAAAAATTCCTAACTGAAGATACTTTGGTTCAGGGTGTTCTTGAATGTCAGGCAGCTAAACAGGTCTCCTAACCTGTTGTGGTTTTTGTCAGCAGGTCTGGGACTCCTGCTTCCAGTGCTTTTTCTGTTGTTGATACAACCTAAGATGACAAGCAGTCTAATCTCTAAGAAAACTGGTCTTAGTTTCTAATTTCAGATCTTAAGTTGTGTGGCAAGCTTTTGATCTAGCAGAACTCTTATTCAGCTGTTTAATCATAATGCTGAAAATATTTAGTGTGAGTAGTCCAATGTTTACAGTTACTGAAGGTGTTGGACAGAAGCCTTAAGCATTTGTGTCTTGATTGTCATTACATTTGTAAAATTAGGAGATCATCATTGTCCTAAAACTTTCCACCCCACAGAGGCTTTTTCCTCATCAGACTAGCCCAGAGAAGTGAGCTGAGCTTTACATGCACTTAAGCCAACTTCAAAATTCACTTTACAGAAAGTCATACTTCTGAATGTAAAATACCCTGCAACATTTGTTTTTTCAAGTACTGTGGCCCTTGTGCAGTAAAAAGAAATAAATCTTGACTTCAATATCTTTCATTTAATACTGGATTCTGCATGTTTAGAACCACAGTACCATTTTCACTCCTGTTGGCATTTGACACTTGTGTTTTGCGTGTGTGTTCTTCCCCATGTTTGCCAGTGGAAGGTTTCTGCTGCTGACTCTGAAAAGAGCTGCTTGGCAGATACTTTAATCTGCAATGCTGACTTAACAGTGCATTCCACCTTTATCTCCTCTCTTTTAACTGGCAGGTGGCTTTGACTTTTTGCGGGAATACCAGTCATCTCCGGTGCCAGACTCAGGCTTGAGCTCCAGCTCTACCTCCTCCAGTATCAGTCTGGGAGGCAGCAGTGGAAATCTCCCCCAGATTACACAAGAGGTTGAGGACATGGGTACTGCTGCTGAAACAGATGAGAAAGCAAACAAATTAATTGAGTTTCTGACAACCAGGTAATGAAAATAAGCAGAGGATACATTTGTACTCTGTACTTTCATGTCTTCTCTACAATTACGTGTAGCAACTTAAAAAACTCAGAGGAAAATGACTGAACTTTTATAGTAATTACAGACTCCCATTACTCTTTTTATTGATACTTATAGAAGTAGATAGATACTTAAAAGAACTACAGTGTCAGGAAAAGCAGAAAAAAAATCTTGTCTGATGGGAATAAAATGTTTAATTGACTGACACTACCATGTTCAACAGTGAGCTAATGGAAGAAGACGGTTTTATTATTATAAAACTAGATCTGAAGTGTACAGGACATAGTGAAAGGCCTTGGTGAAAGCAATATTAACTACTGACTACAGCTAGCAGATCCTAGGCATGTCAAATTAAAAGCCATGGATTTGCTTCTGCTCTCTAAATGGTATGACTTACGGTTTACAAGAGAGGTTTTGTAAAATACAGTGTCGGAATATTTATTTTCTTGTATTTGCTGATAAAGTTCTGTTCAGCTGCAGGTTTTCCAGGCAGTGGTCCTGGAAATACCTAATTGCCTTTACTGTTTATATTTTTTAACAGATTACATTTATTTCAGATAACTCAAAGAAATTTCGCGCTTTGTTATGTATTTCTTTAAGGGCATTTGGTCCACTTTGGTGCCATGAAGATATCACACCCAAAAACCAGAACACCAAGAGTGCTGAACAGCTCACTAACTTTCTTCGTCATGTTGTATCTGTGTTTAAAGATTCCAAATCAGGTAGTGACTTTTTTTTCCTTTCATAACTACAAAAACATTCCCTCAGGGTCACACTGAATGTTTATCCTGTGACTCAGTAGATCTGTTTACGCAGAAGCACAACATGTTGTATGTCTTAACAAGGATGTATGACATATGAAAGAGCTGCTTTAAAAAAATCACGGTAGACTGTACTGTGGCTGAATGTTAAATCAAACATTTCTTCAAAGCTGTTAATAGAAAGCCTTTTAATTGATTCTACCAGATAAAAGCTCCTCTATTTCCTGTTGGTAAGATATATCACAGTTACTAAGTAAATGTACTTTGTTAATTTTTTTCTGGCAATAAAAGTTTAGTTTTAATTTATTACACTTTTAGAGCTTAGGAAATGTACGGTTTGTATGTTCAAAACCAACACAGTTGCTAATTAAATATCTTCCAAGATCAAAACAGAATACAGCATTGGTATTTAAGATCTTATCCAAAGCCTTCTGAGGCTAATAGAAAGAATCCTGCTTCAGCTTGGCTTTAGGTTTGGGAGTGTCCAGAAGTTACCATGTTGCTGCCAGCAAAAATAGTGGATGGCTTGAAAGTTTGTCCAGGAGTTGTAAACAAAATAAAATCAGATTAATAATTTCAGGGTTTTGCTGGCAAACCTTTTCAGACCCAGAATTTTGGGTTTGCAGTTTATTTTCTTGCATTCTGTGTTGAATAAACTTAAACAGTGGGAAGCTCTCTCAAACATTGCTGCCTCTCCATTTCTCACAGGGTTTGCACTATACATTACAGTGCGTATCCTCCCCACAGAGCTGGTTCAGGCTGCTTATGACCCATAGTAAAGTCTGTCATTAGCAAAAAAAAATAATAATTGGCACACTGTTCTTTGCTTAGGTTTTCATTTGGAGCAGCATCTGAGTGAAGTTGCTTTGCAAACAGCACTTTCAAGCTCTTCAAGACATTACGCAGGTCGCTCTTTCCAGATATTCAGGGCCCTGAAGCAGCCCCTTTCTGCACATGCATTGTCTGACCTCCTGTCAAGATTGGTAGAAGTTATTGGAGAGCATGGAGATGAAATTCAGGTAGGAATGTGCACATAAGCTTCTTAGGACTGTTGATTTAGTGTATACTTCACTTAAAATTACTGTTTTAATAAGGTGTTCTGGAGTCAAGTGATGCAAAGTATAATGTGGCCTTAAAAAAGGTTACCTCTGAGTTCACTGAATTCATATGTACCTTATCAAAGCCTTTGTCAGGCTGTTACAATCTTATAGCTCTAAAGAGAACAACTATAAAACATCTAGTAAATGTCACTCAAAATTAAATCTTCATGGTGACCATTTTTTCCATTTTCACATCATTAATTTGTGCTTAAGGAGCCCATCATCCTCTCTGCTGATGTAATCTGACAATGCGAAGTAGACACTACCTCATTTCTCAAATGTTGACATCTGTTGGAATAAAAAAGTCTACACCATCCATAATAGTACAAAACTTATGCTGACCTGATTCGATACAGTCCTCTCTTAGTGAACGTGATGTTCACTTGATTTAGCTAAACAGACAGAAATTTTACAATCAGGAACTATTTATTGCAAGATTCAAGACTCAATAAAGAGAACTGCTAGCTCTTAAAAAGAAATAGACTGACGTCACCTCCATATGTTACTCACATAATGAAACTGCCACAAGATGACAGTAATATTCTGTCATAACTGCTTGTGCAGAATTTAAATCGGTGACCTACAAGTCAGAGGTTCTGTGTGCCATTACCAGTCCCCTGATGAGATATGTGCCTTTCTGGAATGCCCTCATAGATCATTCACAGGCAGAAAAAAAACCACAGTTGTAGTGACATTTTAATGTTCAGGGCAGTGGCATTGATGTGAATGTTTTTCTTTTTTCAGGAGGAATTATAGGTTTTCAGTAGGTGCTTCTTCCTTTTATGAGCTGAAGGTTTTAAAGTGTCATTGTTTTGAATGTTTTTGTTGAAATGATTAACCTCATGTATTGATAGGGGTACGTAATGGAGGCACTACTTACTTTGGAAGCAGCTGTGGATAATCTGTCTGAGTGTTTGAAGAACAGTGATCTTTTGACAGTGTTATCACGGTAAGAGCCTGTCCTGCTAACTGTATCTTTTTTTTCAGTGTTTCATGATATTAAGTGTGCAGTTCTGCAGACTAACAGCCAAAATTGTTTTCAATTCTACCACTGCCTCATTATATACACATTGCCACAAGTCATTTCACAGTTCTGTGTCTCTTATCCCCATTTTGTTCTAACCTGCCTGGACTGTAAGCTGTCCTGCTCTGGTTTGGTGCAGCGTCCCATGAACCTCACTTCAGTCATGTCTGTGAGACTTACGGAAAAAAAAATTACAGGCTGCAGTAGACAGTGTGATGTTTTCCTTTTCCTATTTAAATATTTATTTGCAGTTTGATAAATGAGAAACTTAACATGAGCCAGCAGTGTGCGCTCACAGCCCAGAAAGCCAACTGTGTCGTGGGCTGCATCAGAAGGAGTGTGACCAGCAGGTCGAAGGAGGTGATCCTGTCCCTCTCTTCTGCTCTCGTGAGACCTCACTTTGGAGTGTCATGTACAGTTCTGGTGTCCTCAACATAAAAAGGACATGGAACTGTTGGAACAAGTGCAGAGGAGGGCCACAAGGATGATCAGCACCCCCTGTGTGAAGCCAGGCTGAGAAAGTTGGGGCTGTTCAGCCTGGAGAAGAGAAGGCTGTGTGGAGACCTCATAGCAGCCTTCCAGTATCTGAAAGGAGACTATAGAGATGCTGGGGAGGGACTCTTCATTAGGGACTGTAGTGATAGGACAAAGGGTAATGGGTAAAACTTAAACAGGGGAAGTTTAAATTTGATATAAGGAGGAAGTTCTTTACTGTGAGGGTAGTGAGGCACTGAAATGGGTTGCCCAGGGAAGTTGTGGATGCTCCATCCCTGGCAGTGTTCAATGCCAGGATGGACAGAGCCTTGGGTAGCATGGTTTAGTGTGAGGTGTCCCTGCCCATGGCAGGGGGATTGGAACTAGATGATCTTAAGGTCCTTTCCAACCCTAACTATTCTATGATTCTATGAATATGTACAAGATTCAAGTTGTGCATTCACACGTTGCAGTGTATGTTATATATTTTGGTTTCAGTTCATCTTCACCAGATTTAACATCGAGCACCAAACTTACTGCAAACCGGAAGAGCACGGGACAGTTGAATGTAAATCCTGCTAGTGGTAACACAGCCACAGCTGAACGAAGCAGGCACCAGAGGAGCTTCTCCGTACCAAAAAAGTTTGGAGATGTGGACAAGTCCTCGGACCCCCCACGCAGTGCCACACTAGACAGAATTCAAGCATGCACCCAACAAGGCCTGTCCTCTAAAACAAGAAGTTCATCTTCTCTAAAGGACAGTCTCACTGACCCATCCCATATTAACAATCCAACCAACCTCCTGGCTACCATCTTCTGGGTTGCTGTGGCCTTAATGGAATCAGATTTTGAGTTTGAATATCTGATGGCATTGCGGTTACTGAATAAACTTCTGGCTCACTTGCCACTAGATAAAGCTGAAAACCGGGAGAAGTTAGAGAAGCTGCAAGGACAACTGAAGTGGGCAGACTTCTCAGGGCTTCAGCAGCTACTCCTGAAAGGATTCACCTCCCTTACTACCACTGATCTCACACTGCAGCTCTTTAGTTTGCTTACACCAGTGTCTCGAATATCCATGGTGGATTCCTCTCAAGCTATAGGTAAAATCAGTATACTGTCCTCTCTTTCAGTTTCCATTGCTTTGACATTTGATGACACACCTCATTAGGCTATCTAAACAAAACCAGAAATGGTGCTTTTTTGATGTCTTCTAATATAACATACTGTACTTTTGCTTTGAGCTGGGTGGGCTTCTTGGAGATTTCATGACAATATAGGATGTTTCTGAAAAGCCAGTCTATTGCACAACAAGGTTTTGGAGGAATGCAGTCATGTATTTTTTAACATTTCATTTCTAGGGCTTAGCAGTGTATCGTTTGAGTGCTGACAAAGTAAACATGTAAAGAGATGCTGTCAAACGTTGAAGAACCTATTATGGCCAGTTTATCCATTTAATTATTTTCAGAATATTTCAGATGACTTCATTTTAAATTAGTGTTTCATGGGATTTTCCCTAGAAATATAAATATTAAAAACTCTTAAGCACTTTTTAGATAAACTATAATAGCACCTTAGTGAGTGAGGAGAGAGGCCTGGGCTATAGGGTGATAAGGTAACATTTTGAAATTCCCAATTATGTAGACCTTATTGACCCAGTTATTGACTACTTCTTAATTATTTTTCTTGAAGAAAGTTTCTGTATTGTTCCAGATATTTACTCTTCTGTTTCAGTCAGAAACACAATTAAGTTATAACAAGTTTAGATTCAGAGTAAGGGAATGAATGCCATGAACAGTCTGCCCATCTCTAACTGTGTAGTGCCCGTTTTCCAGACTTTGATAGGGCAATACTAATACAACATGCTTAATAGTGTAGAACAAGAGGGAATGAATGTTTAGAAAATCATTTTCATAGATTAGATTCTTTCTTTTCAAAAACCAAATTGTGGCTGAATCTATCTCTTGGCTTCTGAGCTCTAAGCTCCTACTTGAACTAGAGCAGCTTTTGTTATGGCCCCAGTAACAGTTGCTGCCTGTATTTCATCAGCTACCTTAAGCTATGAGCTGTTACAGAAAAGCTGAATCCCAGCTCCAGGCAAAGCCCTTATACTAACGACAGCAGCTGGCACTTGGTGCAGGAGCCACCTCCTAGCTTCAAAACCACCCGTTTGAGTAGTCTCATTCTGCCAGTTACAGCAGAATTTTGATTCATTATTAATATTAACTTGAATAGTATAAAACAGCGGAAGCTGTGCCTGGCAGCCTGACCAAAGCAAAAGTTCATTTATCAATATTCACTGAATTACTTTTTGTGTTTTAGCAGCAGTAAAAGAAATGCCACCAGTTAAGGTTGCCAGTAAGGCAGTTAAGTGGAAAAGATAAACATACAGGAAAAACTATATACTTTTGTGAGATATTTTATATTGTAAATACCTCTTTTTGTGGTAATATTTGTATAAATAGGTTCATGCTTCCTAACAGTACTGTTGCCTAAATGATGTACTGGATTTTCAAAATAAGGCCCCTTTAAGACAAATGTGGCATGGCCAGTGGCATGATCAACTGGACAGTATGTGTGCGTTTATGGCTAATGCAGTATTGAAATAGTGACTTCCCACAAAACACCAACTTAAAGATCACTGTGACTCTTGCTGTCCAATTACATGTTTTGTTCTGTATTTTTCTTCTAGGATTTCCATTGAATGTTTTGTGTCTTCTGCCCCATTTAATTCAGCATTTTGACAACCCAAACCAGTTTTGTAAAGATATAGCTGAAAGGATTGCTCAGGTATCAAAGTTACTTACTGTTTTGTACATCCTCAAACCCATGAATGCAGTTGCCTGGTTCTTAATATGTTTTGGCATTTATATTCAATTAGGTTTGTTTGGAAGAGAAGAACCCCAAGCTATCAAATCTTGCACATGTCATGACCCTTTATAAAACACACAGCTATACAAGGGACTGTGCCACCTGGGTAAATGTGGTTTGCCGTTATCTTCATGAAGCATTTGCTGATATTACTTTGAGTATGGTTACGTACTTGGCTGAGGTAAGTTTTCAAAAACTCTACTGGTTAACTCTTCTGTTGCCTAACAACCCACAGAGCTGAAATCTGCCTGCAGATAACTAGGGCTCTCTTTAACTGTTATTTATATTACAATTAGGATTAAAAGCAGAAATTAACAGAAAGGGAATTGTGTAAGAAATCATTATTGAACACTAAAACAAAAGGCAGCAAAGGCCTGCAGGGTTGATGCATCTTAAAGCAGCTTCACTCACCAGCTGCTCAGATTTTTCACTGTGAAGCAGAGAGAAACTGGACAACTTTTATTTAGATCCCGCTGAGCAAAATAGAGGAAGGACTAATTCCAGAAGGGATTTAGCAGCATAAATAAGGTATCATCTGCTACTGATTCTTGGTAAAAATTTGTATGCATTCTTCTAAAACTGAATGGGATCATCTTGCTGCCCAGGTTTTCCCCTGTGCTCATCACTTAATCCTAACATTTCTCATGTGTGGAGTATACAGCTGATGCAGTGTTGTTACTGAGGATCCAAGGCTCAGTTCTGCTCTTTGGCTTAATGCTACTTTATCTTCTGCCTCCTGTGTCAGATCAGTATCAGGACACCATTTTCTTGTAGAGTTATTGGATTTATCCCTTCACTTCCCTGCTGTAGTGAGATGCCTTCAGTTTCCCGTCTCATCCAGGGAGAAGGTGGTTCTGTGTTTATAGACTCAAAGAATCATAGAATCATTAAGGTTGGAATAGACCCTTAAGCTCATCAAGTCCACCTAGCACTGCCATGTCCACCACTAAACCATGTCCTTATGCACCACATCTCCATGTCTTTTAGATACCTCCAGGGAAAATGACTCCACCACTTACCTGGGCAGCCTGTTCCAATGCTTGACAATCCTTTCAGTAAAGAAATTTTTCCTGATATCCAACCTAAACGTCCCCTACTGCAACTTAAGGCCATTTCTTCCCACCCTATCACTTGCTACTTTGGAAAAGAGACCAACACACACATCACTAGTAAATTCACTTTTTTAGAATGCTTCTCTAGAGCAGCATTGGAGTTTGGAGCAGATTCATTCTCCCCTCTGCCAACGACCTACAAAAACTGCAGGTATCTCTGATACTGGCTATCCATATATTTTCAAGAACCTCAGAAGCCAGTTTGTGCTCCCACAGTCACTTAAGACTTTAGAGCAAAATTGGCCCTGCTTCCTCAAGCTACAATTCCTTATCTTGTTTGCACATGGAGGCTCTAAGTAAACAGTCATATCAGATCTTAACTGATGGTGAAAGCCATGACTCTCCTGTAGGAGACTAGAACAGGACCTTGAGTTTTTTCAGTGTTTTCAAACTCAGAGACTGAAGAACTATTAGCTCTTCAAACATTACCCTGAATCCTCCAGTCTCAAGTGACTCCTTCACTGCAGAAGCTTGTACTCCTAATAAATGAATGCTGTAAAGAATAAGGTTTAAACTCTTCCTCCTTTGCTATTCCAGCATTAGGAAAGTGTTTCCCTTCAGTGGTCTACCTAGAGTTACTAGTGCTTCAGCACCTCCACAGAGGCCATTGCATGTGATCTTGCTCCCTTCAAAACGGGTTTAGACATGCATCTGGAGACTCTTTCTTTGCACTTCCCCCATGTGTAGCTCAGTACCATGCTACTTTATTAACATCAAGTCAGGCAGTGTTTTACTGTAGTTAAGGCACATTCCTCACATAGCACCCTCATAGAAGGATGACAGAGTAGTATGCACTACTTCCTTTCTCTGTATTTACATTGACTGCAGCTCTGTTGGGTCATGTCTGGGTAATATCTGTATGGGCATAGAGTAGCTGCCAGTCTGGAGGAGGAGCAAGAGACAAGAAACCAGCTTGTTCAGCCAGCTGTGGCCATGAAAAAGACTTTTCCAGTATTCAGAATGTCTCCCCTTTTCTTCTTAGTTAATCCCCACACTGGGATGGATAATGTGCTCCTGCCTCCTAAAAATTAGCTGTGGGATACACTGTCAATAGTTAAACCCAAATGGGTTAACAGCTCCACTGGGCAATCTGCAGTTGAACGATATAGCTTGAATGTTGTAGTTGAATGTTATTGATTACAGAGCTTCGGCTTTAACAATCCTGGCTAAATCCCTAGTGCTTGGGCCTGAGGGAAATTGTGAGACATGCAATGCTTAAGAATAACAAAGGAAATTTGTGTTGCAAGAATGACCCCTCCAAACACACAGATTTACCTTCAGAAGGGGACTTTCTACCACAAGACTATGAGAACAAATGCTTTGGCAGAAAGTAGATCTTCAATTATTGCCAGTCAGAGAAAAATCTGCATATAGCTTATTTGATGGCCTGTAATTGCTTGTCAGCTAGGGGTATGATCCTTGCATTTCATCTGTGTTCTTATCCAAACCTTCCAGTGACAAGCTGTGCTCCTTACTCAGTTTTACATATTCAACTCCATCATGAAAAATTATCTTTCCTTCTGGAAAAATACTTGTGAATCTCAGTCTATAGATGAGGAAAAATCACTGCTTAATAGTGCTGTAGAACTTTGACCATCCACTACCAAAATCAGCATGCAAACACATTACAGTTTATGTTAGATTTTTTGCATATGAATTTTTAAAATCAACCTTGTACCATGAGAGCACAATCATTCTAGAAGCATATCTGAATTGACATGGGTCACATGTTTAACTCATGATTCATTTAGTCCAGGGTCATGCTTGGACATAAATAGCTAATGCTATTAATACAGCAGAAGGGACAAAAACACACATAGTGCATAGTAATGTGGTCATGGTAGATGTTTCCTCCTGTTAGATAGAGGATTGCTTGTAATAGAAGCATGACCATTCATAACCTGTTCAAAACCAAGGAATCACTAGAGATTAAAACATCTATATTGCAAGAGGAAGCATGTCCTAGGTCAGGCATTATTCCACTTAGAACTCCTCCATCAGACATGGCTTATAATATACCTTATTTATCCCTCCACCTAGTCCCAAGTTAGTTGCTGCTTCAGGAAGGGTGCAGATGTTTCTAATGGAGTGTGGATCCCTAAACCCAGATAAGACCCGGATAGTTACCACACACTAGCAAGAGAGAAATCCACAATTCTTCAAAGCAGCTTACATGGACCAGAGACATTAAAAAAAAGAAAAGAAATACTGAGAACAGTTGTGGCTTCTTCTTAGAAATACAGTGAAAACTCTTTGTCCTGGAACTCACTGATCCAAATGATGTGTTATCACAACTCCATCTTGCTGCTATTTTTGTTACTTCTGGCAGCAAAAGGATTCTTATTGTACTAAATACATTTTAAGTTGTTGTTCTTTAAACTGAAATACCCTTTCTTGCTACAAAGTCATGATGTATTTAAGTGCACTCTTGGACTATCAACCACCACATGTACTCATCTGAACAAGTGAAAATTGGCACAGTCCACAAATGTTTAGAGTTTAAGGGCCAAGAGCTATCTAAGTCAAAGGATTCTGTTGAAAACAAATTTATACAAACTGGAATAGAATTAGAAGCTCTCAGAGATAAAGTTCCTAGAACAGATTTCTAACCAGCAATAGAGACAGAATTCCCATTTCCCAGGAATTCCTTTTCATATCACAAAAGGAATTCTCTGATGCAGTAGCCTCTTTCAGAGAACAAAAAAATTTCTTTCATTCAGATGGCTTCTTCCAACCCTTTATTCCTACACTGAAATGGTATTGCAGCTGATGTGCTGGATCACAAAAACTAATTGCGAGGAAGGACTCAAACCTTCCCTTGCAAGTTCCTAATGGAAGGCAAAAAAAGCTATAACCTTGTTTTGAAGAAGAATTGCAAAGCACATTTTATATCTCAGTAAAGGGCTGAAACAGGTTACCATCGTAGTGCCTTTAATTTAAAAATTCTTGCTGTCTTTTTGTAGAGGAATAGATGAAGTGTAGTGAGTTCTATCTCTTGTGCTGTTAATGGAATTTGCCTACTTTGTTTTATGAATCACGAACTATTTCTCACTTTTACTGATGAAATAAGTCAGAAGTTTTTTAGTGGAGCAAGATAGGTGTGTGTCCTACCTGATCATTTCGTTTTGGCTGGCATGAGGCATTCTCATTCAATAAAAAAAAAGGAGCCTTGTCATTCAGGCCAGAGTGGGCATCTAAATAATTACTAGGCTCCACTTGGTTTAACAGTTGAAGTTTTGCTCTGATGGAAGACATGAGGCAGCGTAGAGTAATTGTTTCTTAGATCCTAGTACCTCTAGTAACCAGTGTTAGAGGAACTTTTTTGTCAGCCTGAATGGAAGGATAGAGTCTAGACTTGAACCTCTGGTAACCTTTAGCAATAATATTTGATTGCCTCTATAATTTGTGGGGTAAGACAGTATCTGTCACCAGTGAAAGAATGTGCTGCCTTCCAGGAAATTTTCAGCTGAGGTACTTCACACACATACACAAACATAGCATGGCTGTCTGTACACCTCCTGAATTACTGACATGTATATGTATGAGCACAGTTGTATTTCCAAGGTACATTGTGGTATACCAGGATCTACACTCAGGTGTTCCAAAATTCCAGGATTTAGATCAAGCCCTTCTTTGTATTAGCCTGTACAGTCAGAGAGCCCAGGGAATCCATCTCCTCCTAAACAGAAAATATTTCCTTGGCAATTGCAGCCAGTGAGCACTGGCAGCGAGGTGTACTTGGATAAATATATGTTGATGTCTGAATAGTAGTAGTTTTGTTTCTTCAGCATGTTTTCTTTTTTCTCACTGACTTTCAGCAACAAAAAAAGATACTCCCCTGTTTTTATTGGATGTGTTTTGCCAGTTTACTCAATGGCTGAATGTGTTTTCTGGATAAGTTAGGGCAGGCATATATAAAATGTACATTTCACTATCAAAATAAGCTAGCATTTGGCTCCCAACTTCAGGCTCTTTATTTCACACTTGTGTCATCCTCACTTGAAAAATTATTGTAGAACGACGTTGCAAAATCAGTGAGTGAAGAGACATGAACAGTGCAAACGGTATTCATGAAACTAGTGGCTTTTAACATGAGAAAAAAATGCCTCAAAATTTAGTTGTTTTCACTTTTTTTATTAACAGCTACTAGAAAAGGGTCTTCCTAGTATGCAGCAGTCCCTCTTACAGATGATCTACAGTCTCCTTAGTTATATGGACCTGTCAGCTATTCCTGTGAAACAGTTTAACGTGGAAGTGCTAAAAACCATTGAAAAATATGTACAGGTAAATACCTTATCTTCTTTATATTAACGTAGGAACTTAGCAATACTTACTATCATAAGTTGTAGAATTTAAGACTAGCAGGGAGGACTGTAACTGTCCAGTGTTGTCTCTAGTTTATAAACATCCTGATGTCTTACAGACTGTGTCCCCCCAGGTAAGATGCCCAGATGTGCATTCACTATGTGAGAAGCTTTAGACTGCAGCTACCTGACATCGGGAGCAAGTTTAATACCAGTCAAAGCCTAACTGACCACTCTTTCATTATTATCATGAGAGAGATGTGGCATAAGCACTTCCTTTAGAGTCTTCTGCACCTAATTCTTGGCGAGTGGAAAATAAATATTTCTACTAGGAATTCACACCTCTAACTAGCCTGTGTCAAGCCAGCTTTCTTGTTTCTGCAATGGCCCTTACATTTATTCATACTTCTTAAGGCGTTCAGATAGGAGATCTTAAATACTTTGCCATGTTGGCCTTTCACTCAGGTCTCCCAGGTTGCAGGCCAGTTCCCTAGCAGTTACACCTTAGGCAAGTCTTGGTCTCTGCTGCTGAAATTAGCCTGCAAGTACGTACCTTGTCACTGTCCAAGAGAGAGAAAGAATAGTAATATTCCAATTCCACATTTTTATTATATGGCAAAGAAAAGGACTTTAAAATGTAAATAATCTTGAATGTACGTGAATCTTTCTGTTTGCTGATTAAATACACCTATTTCTAGAGCATTCACTGGAGAGAAGCCTTGAATATCCTGAAGTTGGTAGTTTCTCGTTCTGCCAGTTTAGTTTTACCATCCTATCAACACAGTGACCTTTCAAAAATGGAAATACATCGAGTGTGGAACAATGCCTCCAAGGAGCTACCAGGGAAGACTTTAGAGTTTCATTTTGATATTTCAGAGGTACTGTTTGTAATTCTGCTACTTAACACCCTAATTCTGTTATTTGATAATCCGAAACCATATGTTTTAGGATTAGGAAAATTAGGAAAGGAGAATTACCAAGCTAAAAGTCTTATAAATTCTTTTCAAGTCACAGTGACTTATTTAATGACCCTTGCTGGAGGGCTCTTTCTGGATTTTTACTTGATTTTTTTCTTTTTGGTGAAGGAATTATTCATTATATTTAAAATTACCAAGGGGAAAGCTGTGTTGCAGTTATGATAACTGTAATATATAATTATAGTATATGTATAAAATCCCCCTCCCAGCATTTTATACTTGGATGCCCATGTTCTCTGTAACTGGTAAACACAGAAGTATGTCTGTTAAGGGATTATTTCCTGACTTCTGACCAAACTCTTACAGCAGTCTTTGTCCTGCAAACCCTGTACACCTTTTAACTTTATAGAACTGAATGGTCCTATTGACTTTAATGGGCAACTCACTTTATTTATTATGAACTTGCAGGACTGTTTGTAGAATTATAGACTATTTCATATAGATGATAGTGAGACCTTGAGGTTAAAAGGACATATGAACATAAAAAGGCATCTTGCACTATTTGTGTAAAGAGTTTCTTCTTGCTGTTTCATGTAGGTATAGTTCTAGAAAATGCTGAGTATCCTACTGTCTATCCAAGAAGGCATTTTAATGTCATTGGAACAGGGCCAGAGTGTTCAGCACTGTTAGGAAAAACCCATTAAAACACACCTGCAAGAAAAGTGGATTTGAAATAAATTTAATAAGTTTTCTGGGTTTTTTCTGGTTCTTATGTTAGAAGCTAGTTTGACAGCTATTCTTGAACATAATAAGCACTAGCTATGTATGAACTATGTTAATTGTTACTCAGACATTCACAGTGGAAAATAACATGCATATCAGGTGACATGAAATGTGGTGCAGCCGTTGTTTTACCCCTGTAATCTTTTCCTACAACTGAAGCAATATGGCCCATTATAAGTTCATCCTGGAGCCCAATACTAGTGAATAATTACTCTCTGTTTAAGACTCCAATTATTGGGAGACGGTATGATGAGCTGCAAAGTTCCTCTGGACGAGATGGTAAACCCAGGGCAATGGCTGTCACCCGAAGCACTTCTTCAACCTCATCAGGGTCTAACTCCAATGTCCTTGTTCCTGTGAGCTGGAAGAGACCCCAGTACTCTCAGGTAATCTCTTTGTTCATTAACAAGTGGCACTCAGAGCGCCTGAATTAATGCACACTTTGGTTCTTAAATGCTTGTGCCCTCTGTGCCCTGCACAGTACTCCTGGCTGGCTGGGGCAGTGGCAGCGCAGCATCTGGTCTGACTGTATGTGTTGAATGTATTTCCTGGACTCAGAAATGGACCAAGTTATGTCTATCTTCTATCCTGGGTTTTTCTTTCGACCTGCAGGAAATACATCTTTTTAAGACTTCTGAATCTAGCTTAGATTTAGCTAAGAATGACAGGTGAGTTCAGATATTAGCAAGGAGAGCATTTAGACAGCATGTGCAACTTTTTAAGTGTTGTTTTCTTGGGAAATCAGGTAAAAAGAATTTCTTCAAACAATCTTCCTAAAAGTTATGTTTAATTACTTCATTGATTTCGATTATCTGTCAGTTAAAATAAACCTATGCAGAATAAAGGTATTTATTGCTCTTTTTTTTTTATTTTAGTAAAGCAAATTATATAGCAATGACTCAGGCCCAATTCTGCAAAAAATAATAACGCATGTGGTTAATTTTAAGCTTCTGAACTGTCCTTTTGAAGTGGTGCTCATGATCCAATGCTTCCTTATTATGCTCAATAGAATTAATAGGCTAATTTAAAAATAATAAACACCAAAATCATTAACAGCTATTTTTATGTTTCCTTGTACCCATAGCTACTCTGAAGGCAAAGCTTTGAGCACTTAATAACTAATTCTGTGGTTGCTTCTTCCTAATTAAAATTTGTTAATGTATGTTTCTAGCCATGGGGAGAATGGGTGGATAAAAAAAATGCTCACTTGAGAAACATCTTGTTTTCTAGAAAAGGACAAAGGAAAAGCTGGTGCATGTTCTTTCTCTATGTGGTCAGGAAGTTGGGCTGAGTAAAAACCCTTCAGTAAGTAGCCTCATATTGACCATTTCCTTGTTTCACTGTGTCCTATACTTGTAAACTGAAGAACTTTGTTTCTCAGAGCTGCTGACCTGATTTGCGTAGTTTCATGACACATTACTGTCATTGTCATTTGTACTGGCCCACGCTGCATTTCTCAGCCTATAGACAAGTGAGTGAACGGCCCTTTCGCTTAGTGACAATTTACTTAAAGAGCTACATACAGTTTTGCTGTGAGAGATCTGTGATGCTGTAGGTTTTACTTTTGCCGTCTCAGTGGGTAGAGAGTAATGACCTCTGCTATTAGCCATATAGAGCCTTTATAATGTAAAAAAATAAATTACAGAAATAAAAGGGGGGGTTATGTCACTTTTGCATTAGACAGTAGGTCTGATGTTGCTCTTTAAAAATTAATATTATCTAGTGCCAGGAAATGAGCAATAGATCATCCAATGTAGGAAGCACTTAAAATAGTTATGAAATATTTTCTACAGAGAAAAGAAAATTTCTTAATGTTTTATAATATATTGCATGTCACTTGTATCATGGTGAACAGACCCTTCATTTCTGCAGGAAAACAACTAAATTGCAGCTATAATGATTTTTAGTAGGAAAGGAAAAAAAATGCAGCTTGTTGTTTTTCCTAATCTTGACATATTTTTGAACATCATTTTTAACCAGAGATTTTTTTTTTTACGAACTTCCCATTTCATCCCCCTGACAGTATTTTTTCTCTTCAAAGTTCCCTGAATTTTGTCCCTGTAAACGTACGCAAACATCCAGGCCACATCAATCTGCAGCCATTAGGAGGTAGCCGTAATATTCTTGGACGTGTTCCTACAGTTTGAAGTTGTTTCTTTGTACAAGTTTAATCTGAAGGCACCTGTCCAACATAAATAATAGTGTTCTAAAAATACTCAGTGAAGGAATTAGGTGTGTACTGGAAATACAGTCTTCCGAATAACCAATTACAGCTTTTAGGAAGAAACAACCAGAGGGAACAGTTTGTTACAAGAGAAATCCTTTGAATTGTAGGTAATTTTTTCTTCCTGTGGTGATTTGGATCTGATTGAGCACCAGACGAGTTTGGTGTCTTCAGAAGACGGAACAAGGGAGCAGGAGAACATGGATGATTCAAACAGTGAACAACAATTCAGAGTCTTTAGGGACTTTGATTTCCTTGATGTTGAGCTGGAAGATGGAGAGGTACAGTACATTTTCTCTGGAACATCTTTTTTATTAAAACAGATATTCTTTCTACTAAACACTGTACTCTTCTTGTAACATAAAACTTGAACTGTATAACTATAAAAGTAGTTTTGAGGTCAGATTACTTACAATATTCACTTAATGTTTATTTCAGTAGCATAACAGTTAAGAGGGTACCACACCCTTCCTTTCTGAATCTAGTTTAGGAAACATTGCAGAACTGTTACTGGAAGATAAAGCCTCTGTTTTAGTATGTTTTCAGTGAATTTGCTTGTAAGTGGATTTATTTAAATACAATTTTTAAAGGTCTAAATTGTTAACTAAAATAGGTTTGCTGATTAAAAACCCGTAAGTTAAATTGTTCCAGACCTGTTGGTTAATGAGTAAGCCTCCAAAACATGAATTCAAGCCTTCAGGCTGTTGTTACTCTTGGAACTTATGATGAAATCATTAACACTTGGAGAGATGTACCTTCCAGTCTGCTTAGGTGTCTGTGATTTCATCATTTTGTGCGGGAGCTAAACAGAACCCTGACGGTTCAGATCAAGTCTTGACAGGTGAAGCCAGTCAGCTCACCTTGACCTGAAACTGATAAAAGGAAGAAGTTGGAGAACTGCATTTTGGCAGGGGTTACACCCTTTAACCTTGCTTATACAAAACTTGGAGTATTATTTTCTTTTGGGGAGGAAAAAGTCAAAAATCAATATCCATTGCCAAACAGTTTCATTACTATTTAAATGTTCAGAAATTGTTAGCTCTTTTGAAGTACTTAAGGTGCAGATGTTCAGCAAGCCAACAGTTCAATAAATTGTCTTGTCGTAATCTGGACTAGCTTCTAACATGAATTCTCTCAGGCATTGCTCTAAGCCCTGGGAAGAACATGTCTACAAGAAGAAATAATCACTTTTCTCCCAAGTTCAGTTACAGGAATAAAATAATTTTAAGGTAAACAGACGCCTTAGATATGAACTCATGTACATCTGAATTTTAATTTTTTTTTTCCAATGGAGAGAAAGGATAAAGAAATGGAAAGAGATGTCACAGAGCCCTTATTTTCCAAAGTTAGGACTCCCTGTATCAAACCAGTATTTTTTGGCTCACAGCTGCCAATGACTTTATTAAGAAAAAAAGCAGTTGGCATCAATGGTTGAAAGAACATTAAACAAATATTACAAAGGAGCTTTAAATTTATAATTTATAATTGTGCACAACAAGTCCTATCAAAATGATTTTACCTTCATGGGCTGTGACCCTGCAAACATTTGGTTTATACATGTGGCTAACTTCAAGACAGAGGCCTAAATTAATATGGTAATTGTTTTACACTGGTTGTGGAACAGATAGTAAGCTTCTCAAGTTTTATGTGAAGTGAAATGGAAAATGTAGTCTTTTACTTTATGCAGGCTTGAAAATGCCATGGATCTGAGACCTTGTTTTCAAAAGTTTAGTCCACTATTGGGTTAAATAAGTTAACCAAAGGTTTAGTTTGCTATTGCTTTAAATAAGTGGATACTTCAGTCAAATTCAAACCTACTGTAGAGTTTACTTCTCTAAAGACCAAGTTAAAATTATATCATTTACATCAGGTCAGAATTTGATATATTCATAAACATGATAAAACAGTGTTATAAAACCTAAGCTAGCAAGGGTACAAACAGTCTTTCAGAAAATACCTTGTGATTCAAACAGGCCAGTGATGCTTGTGTTATCCCCAGATCACAAGATGCACTTGTTTGAAATTTCATAAACTTGTGAAAGCAAGTAATGGTTATTTTCAAACTTAAAAGATAGGCTGAAGGGTTGAAGTTTCTGTAACAATATTACAATTGTAGGCAAATGTTTTTCTATGATGTCTTTAATACAGTAATTTTACATAGATTCTTTCTATTTGTTTTTCTGCCTGTTATATCTGCTACCCAGGAACTTCAGGTAAGAATGCTACTTGAACTCAGATGTGCCAGCATATGTTATGCCTTCTTGCAAATTTGTATTATAGAATAACATCATAGTTTTGTTGTTGCCTTCCCCCTCTTCAGCGTGTGCATAGATGGGTGGGTGTGCGTGTACTTGCACTTCTGACAGGTGCTTCATTTTTTGTCTTATATTAGAAATATTTTTGAGGTACTTTTCAAAACTTCTGTTTCATTTCAAGTTTGGTTTTGGAGTGTTCAACAGTCTTCACAAATTTTAAAAGATCTTAATATTAGTACCAGCATTTTTCAAATTGAGCCATTTTTCCCTTTAGTATCTTTGTGCATAAATAATACGTAGAAATAAAAGAATATTATTGTTTATAATATAGTAAAGATTGTGCCATTCGTTGTGGGCAAATTATATACAATTTCTAGCTTTTCAGTTTGGGTATATTGGCTCCTTTTAGCATCTTGCTAAAGCTGGCACCTGAGACCTCTTCAGAAATTTTACATCATTGCCTACCAGCAATTTAGTTGAATAAATTAATGAATCCATGCAGCTTAATTTATTTCAGCTATACACTCCTACCAACTTTGTTGGATTCATTTCTGAAGAAAACTGAAAAGGTGCATCACAGGTTGCCAGTTTGGGACCTAAACTTACAGTTAATTGATGTATAGAGAGAACTGAAATAATAGACAACTAACGAGTTGTATGAATGAAACCAAAATCAGAAAAAACAGTATTTTGCATATTTGTTTCTGGCAGTTTATACATCAGTTATTATGTAAACATAACCCCTAAAAAATCTTTTGTCTAAAAATGCCCGTGCTGTAAAAGACACAGGCATGTGAAGCTTGTGCCTTACTACACAGCTCTGCAGTATTTCTGCCAATACCCTACAATATTTGTGTGACTCCATTAACTTTGTATACTTTATCAATACATTAAGAATAAGAACTTGGGTGAACAAACTTTTGCATGATTCTTACCAGCTCTATGGAGGAGCAGTGCTGTTCTCCCTTACACAGGGTTACTTCCTTTTTTACTGCCCTTTCTGTATCTCTCCCCTGAGTTGTCTTAATGTTCAAAGTGACTTGCAAGGGCATGTCTGCTGCTTTGCCAGAGGGTGGTAGTTGTGGAAATTTTTAAGTGGTACCTGCTCACTTCTGGCCAGATACATTTAAAGTACGTGACAATTTTCTGTTGAATTGATGTTTGTTACTGGTGGTTTTTCAGATAGGAGATAGTTTTGCTCTCATTGTACAGCCACTCGCATACATCTTCCCTTCCTGTTAAATATAAAAGAGATTGCTTAACAGACTATAATAACAATGACTCCACTTTTACAGACGTGTGGCGACCTCTTGTTTAAATTCAGTATCATTCTGGGTGCCCCTGTAGCAAGCTTATGCTAACCCAAATACTATGGGTATTTGCATTATACGTGTTTCATCTCTCTTTACCATTTTCCCTCACTTTTAATTCACTCCCCATTCTAACTGCATGCCCTAGAAGTGTCCCATTTAATTTTATGGTTTTTTTAGCTGGCTTCCTTTTTTAAGACATAGCAGAGTAAAACTGCAACAAGAAATATCCCCATAGACATGGGCTGGAAAATTTACCAAAAGCTGTACGAGGCATCATGAGGATAAGGGGGTGATGACAGTCACCTTTGCTTGCTTGCTTATCATATAATTTTGTCACTTGTTAGTTCAGTAACTGAAGTGTTTGTGGAGGATGTCTCATTGCTTCATGTGTCCTCCAGCCTGTGTGGGGGAAGGTAGACAAGCAAATAAGTTGTTCAATTAAATGATTGGGAACTGAACAGCCACTTTTATTATTTAAAGAGGCCGAACTTCTTGTATCTTAGATGTCTTCTGTTCATTTCCCACACAAAACTACAACTCTGTGATCTCAGTCCCAAGATGAAAACAGGGTTCTTCCAATAATGTGTCTGACTTCATGATGATTTCATGTTCATTTGCTTTTGGAATATAGTATATTCCTTAGTTCTGAATGTTCTTATGGATTAGAGTTTTTGCTTTTCTGAATTGTCTTTTTCCGTAATATTTTTTCCTCATATTTGTTCATGAACAGTGAGCTTAATGTCATGAAACTGAACTTTTCCTCTCTCTAATCATATTCCACATTCCATTGCATTAAAGGGCAGTGATGCAAAATAAAATCTATTTACAAGTTTGTTGATGGGTAAGAAGGTAAGATTGCAATTGAATTAATAGCACTTTATGCAGTTTGGTCCCCATTCATTAAATGTCTGAGTAGTCCTGAATGGGGATTACTTAAGTGTTTAAAATTACAAATCTTCTTAAGGGACTTTACTGAACTGAGATCTTTTTCTCTATGATGCACATAATTTCAATCTGCATAAACCCAGGAGATACGCATAATCAGTGATTTGATAGTAATGCTTATGATTTTTTAAGCAGAACTGTATTTTTGTCACATTCATATTTAAAAAAATAACTGCCAAATTGAATTTTCAGCAATTGGTTTGCTTGTTTAAGTGTTGCATCCTACAGTCTTGTTTAAAACAGTCAGCCCTGAACCTTAAAAGAAACATTTTTCTCCATAAATTTCCTTCCCACATTGATGTCAGTTGAGGGCTTTCACCTAGATAAAGTACCTAAAACTGCAGCTGGATACCTTAGGGTAGACCCTTCTTACTGTGTAAGGCCCCTTTGGCCTCTACAGGTCCATGAGAGGAGCGCTTGTGGAGACATTCCTGCATTTGCCAGCGAGGAACCTGACTAATCTTGAAGAAGGGAGCAAGAGAATTTGCACAATTAGGGAAAAGGGATACAGTCCACTGAAAAATACATAAACAAATGGAAAAATGGTGGAAAACTAATTGTCATTTTTATACATGACAGAAATCAAGTGATCTTTGTATTAGTTCTCCAGCCTCACAATAGTTATGTCAGGTTGCTTAACATACTTGGCTTTATGTAACTGCATGGGATCAAAACTGAAAGTTAATATAAAATATTTGGTCCACTTGACTGTGTCCCTTTTAAAACATGAAATCTTGGGCAATGCTAATTAGGTTTTTCTCAAAGTATAATTTCAAATAATTCACATAAATTCAAGTTACAAGATTAAGCAATATGGTCCTAGAATAAAAGTTTGAAAAGGTGTGCTGCTTTAGCTATTCCATTCTGTATGTAAGTGAAGGGTTAATTCAAATCTACTCATCATTATGATTATGTATATAATGCAGAGAACCTAAAATCTTTAACATAGGTTCTGCAGTTGAACCATTACTATGATCTGTGCTCCTAATACTTTTAAACATCATGGAAAAATCCTCTAAAATTGCTTCTAAACTTTTCATTTGCCTGTCATTGCCCTGCTGGTGTTGAGGTGTATGTATATGTGGACTTAACGAAACCAAATTCTTAAATCAGCAAATGCATGAAAAACATCTAATACTGAAAAGACTGAATCTTCATTTAACTTGTCATTTCCATGCTTCTGCTCTTATCTCCAGGTGAACAAACAAAAAAATGTTTGTATCAAGTTTGTATTATATTTTTACATAAAAATATTTCTTGAGCTAACTTTGATCTAATGATATTGGTGGTTTGTACATCATGAGCTACAGACCAAGGAAGCTGACCCTATATCTGATTTCAGGGGGAGAGCATGGACAACTTCAACTGGGGAGTGCGCAGACGGTCCCTGGATAGCCTGGACAAGTGCGACATGCAGCTGCTGGAAGAGAGCCAGCTCTCAGGGAGCACGCCCAGCCTCAACAAAATGAACCATGAGGACTCGGATGAGTCATCAGAGGAGGAGGACCTGACCACCAGCCAAATCCTGGAGAACTCAGACCTAGTAAGTTACAAATGTGCAATTTAAGAAAATTCAGGGGTTTGGTTTTAAATAGCCTGGGCTTTTAGTTTCCTCTCCCCAGGTGCAATGTCATCAGCTGAAACTGTGGGGTGGCACTCAATGCTGTGTTTGGTTGTTGCTTGATTTTCCCTTATTTGCAAGTGTAAACAGGACTTTTAATGCAAAGTTCATAACATGGGAAACATCAGATCTGATTATTTGGCCTTTTTTCCCACAAATTACTATGTGACAATTTTGCACAATTCGCCGGTAGTATATCTTTCTGATGTTACCTAATACTTAAAGAAATAGGACAAAGCTCCAGTTTGTTAAAACTGTGTCAGGTTTTCATTGTTCACCTCTGGGACGTTTGCATACAATTTTTATGAGAAACACTGGAAGGTTCATAATATGTCTGTATGTGAACTAAGAGAGCCACCATCACTGCCCTTTTAAACAGTATCTGGTTTGCAGTATGTGGTACGATAGCCATATACTCAGTTCTTCTGTGCTTATTTTGTCTTTTAAACAGATTATAACTCTCTCCCCATCTGAGGATACAAATCATATTGACTCACTTTCTACATCGTGTGACACAACGTCAGCAGACCCTCATCATTTTAATATAGGAACGTCCGGCTTTGATGTGTCTTTGCCTGACATGAATAATCTCCAAGTGTCTGAAGGATCTAAGGTGAATATGTTTTTACATTCTTTTCCAACTCGACTGTACTCTAAATAACACTTTTACAAGTTTGTTTTACCTACACTTTCATAAAGGGTTTGATCTATGAAAGCAAGTACAGTCTGACTTCCTGTTTGGCATAGTATAATACATTCATATGCTCGTGCGCATTCATACTCCTTCCTTTTTACTTATACTTGCTTCATTAAAGTATTTTATGTATTGTTTCTTAAGTGTATGGCACTGCATATGCACCAAGATACTGCAAGCTCATTGGAAGACACATTCATGAACTGGCTGCAAGTTACAATCCTAAGGGAATAGACTTTTGTTCTTTCATGCTGATTTAAATGAATGATATGCTAACTCATGTGGTGGGTGTATGCGTGTATTCTCTGAGATTTTTTTGTATGTGGGGACCTATTGTGCAGTTGTGTGCACTGGATTCAGTTGTTGCCTTTTAGCAGACATTTAGAAATTTTAAATTCATGACTGCAAAATTAAGCCATCCCGGGGGGGTGGGGAGGCAGGGTTTGCAAGGATGCAACCACCATGTTCAGCACAGTTTATTTCAGACAGTTGTATTGGAAGATGAACACAGAGTAAGCTTGGTAAGTGATTTATCAATGTGGAGATGGTTTCTTTAATTTCCTGTTGTTAATACTTGTTTGTGGGAGATCAGGTAAACCTACTCCTCCCAATGTCTCTCCAGAAATATAATCTGGGGTGGAATGTGGCTTTATGACACTGTTGCTTTACCAGTAAAACTTTCTCTGTCAGGTCTGAATTGGGTGACTTCAGCAGGAAGGGCATGTGATGATGCAGAATGGGGCTGGGGAAAAAATAGGTCTTGTGTAATCAACAGTTTTCATTCCAGTTCCTGCTCTTAGTCCCTTCCAAATACAGCCACACACAAAAATTATACAGTATTGCTAGCACTGCATATAACTGAAGTAATGAAAACTTCTGGTGAAGGAGTCCTAGAAAAGGAGATCGGAATTGTGCTGAATATTGAACAAATTGTTTGTGTCAGAAGCCTCCCCAAGAGTAAGAAAAAGCAGGAGAAGGGAAGTGTGAGTAAGGATAGGAAAGGAGGGGAACCTGTCAAAATAATCATTGCGGAAAAGGTAAACTCATTATCATTTGTCAAAACAACTGTTATTAGACAAGTTACCATGTAACAACCATAAGCAGAAGTTGGCAGAATTTCAGTTCAGGAAGCTGCAGTCAGAACAGATGTTTGCAGATGGTGACTGCAGCTAATCTCATGCATCCAGCTGCAGTAGCTATTGATATGCACATTAAGAATTGCAAATTGTAGTTCATGAGCTTCATACATGCCTGAGGGTTTAGAATCTTTACTGTGAAAATTTCTTTAAGGTTAAAATACCCATGTGCCAGTGTTCATCAGAAAATCAAAAGCTTTGGAAAAAGTAAATCAGTGAAGAATGTAAAATGCCAGCAATTTCTTGTGAGATTGACTGGCAAATTCAGGTAGTCCTGATTTAGCTTTGATATTGGTGAAATACATAACCCAAGTTGACAAGGATTTGCCAGTGTTACAGAGATGTTTGAATTTATAAGTTTATAGAGAATGCCTCCTTACTGTTATTTTCTTCTAGCATGCATACTTCTGCATTTTTACCCAAAACTAATTGGAGTCAGTGTAAATTAAGTTAAATGCCAGGTTTTGTATGTATTTTAAGGAAGAAGTCATCCAACTTTTAGTAAAAAACACTTGAATCTTGCACCTAAATAATTTTTATTTCATTTGATAAAGCAGAATGTGAGATCTTTCCTGTTTCCCTTTTCCTCTGAGTTCTTATTTTCAGAGATCTGATGGTATGTCAGCAATACAGAGGAGACTTTTTGTTACTTCTTTAGTGCTGTACAAAAATGTTTAGTTGTTGCATCATAAGCAAAACCAAAAATAGCACCTCAACTTTTAAAAAGATTCAGTAAATGAAAGCAACAGACTGATTAAGTAGAACCATAGAATCTAGTCCTCTTCTCAAGTGTTTCAGGGCCAAAATCCAGGTATTACTGTTAACAGCACAAAACTAGTTAAACTTATTTTCTGTTAAAGGTAGCAATCACAATAATGAAGATAGTATTTGTAAAGGATTATAAGACAGTGATGGTAATGCTTTGAGGGATACAAAGATTTAGATTATGCTGGTTTAGATATTTTTCACCTATTTCTGGAAGTGTCCTCCAATCCTACCAAAAAGCCAAAAGATTAAAACTGAAACAAAATTTGTTCAGATTAAAAATGCAAGAGAAATTTGAAAGTTTCAAAAAGAAATCGAGAGCTTTAGGTGATAATGGGTGAAAAAGGAAGGAAATAGTAGAAGCATAAACCTTTCAGTGGCCTGTAGAATGCTTTGGATTCATCTTGAATGGAAGTTATTATGTAAATGACATGCTAAAAGTAATTTTTAATTCTAAACATGCATATAGTGTTCCAGGCAGTGAGGATTTTTTCAATATTTTTGAGACTTTTTAATACACTCTTGGACGCTATCAAGTGATGAGTGACAGGGGCAGCCTGACCGTAAGAAGAACCCTATTGTTTTCCCTGAAAAAAATACTTCCCTGTTATGTTGTCGCATGCATTGAAATCTGAAAATCTTTGCTAGACAAAATAAGCTGAAGAAATGCCTAAAAAATAATATCGATTCAAGATGGCAAATTAAGCAAATGCAGTGTTTTTGAAGAAGTGTAACTTGATTCATTCAGTTTCTAATCTGTGGCTTTATATCTGTGTCATCTAACATGTTGTCAGGTGAGTTTGTTTAATTAAATGCTTTATTAGTGGAATTAACTTATTAATTTGCTGTTTTCTAAGACTTCATCATTCAATCCCCTAGGTTGAAGCTGTACATGAAGAACACGATACAGCAGTCCATGAGGATGACCTTTCAGGGTCTACAAATGAACTCCCTGGAGCATTTGAGTGCAGTGATAGTCTTAGTCTGGATATGACAGAGACTGAAGACAAAGTTGACAGGCTGGAACAATTCGCTCTTGCTAGGTACTTATATATGCTATTATTTGTAAAAGTTCTTTTGCCCTGTACAATAGAGAGTTAACAAGGTGCCAGTTAATGGAATGGCTATTTTGGCTACAGAAATTATGAAATTGTCATGAGTTTAGAGCAGTGAGAAGACAATGCCCTAATTACCTGAATAATTACCACACAGTTAAAAAAGAGCCCAAGATTTTCCTTCTAGGATAAAGAAGGTATGGTTTTTACACACATCTATGCAGTTAGTCATTATATATGTAATATATTTAATCAAAAGAAAAAATGGGATTTTTAAAGGTTCACAGTAATGGAAATACTGCTTAGTTAGCTGTTCAACACATCATCTGTCTGATTTCTTATGAGTCATAAGGAAGTCGCAATATTGTCAGAAATCCCATCTATATACCCTTGAGGCTGCTGGTAAGTGTGGCTGGACTCCAGTATATGTTGCAACAAGGCACCAAGATTTTTCCATGGGTTATGGAGATCTTTCAGATTTTGGATGCTGAGTTAGACTGCAATTAGCGGGTGTTTATGGAAAGGAATGAGGACATATAAAGAAGCTTGGTCTTTGTCTGTGTACCATACATTTCAGAATCACAGTTCCTGTTCTTGGGAGCTATAGGAAGTATTTCTCCATCTCAAAGGGGAATAATGCAAGATCAAGTAGCTTAGTACCCTTTAAAAATGGAGGTCAGCCGGTCTCACTGACCATGGAGTGCCAAAATAATGCTCTGTCCTAAGAACAGTGTGGAGGATGAATGGATATTCTCCAATCGATTACACTGGGGGACAAACAAGTCAGTGTATATAATATTTGTACATGCCAAGATTCTTTTTGTGCTTCTGTACATTATTAAACCATTTTTTCCTAAAAAAGGAGTTTTCCTTCATGGGCTTTATCCTCCTGTGAAGTTTCAGCCTTCTTCTCCCAAATGAGGATACGATAAAACAATTGAAGTACTCTGAGTTGAAGAAAGATAGGTGATAATGGCTTGAAGATAGGGATTTGTATTTGGAGGGTTTTATTACTGTAGCAAACACTTTGCCAAGCTTCAAAAGTCGTTTGAAAGTTGATGAATATTTTTAGAAATGAGCTGTAATTGATCTTGTGATTATGCGTCTCTGTTGTAGCCTATTTTATCTGCCACCTTCCTGGTATTCTCCTTTCATCACAGTTTGGTTTTTTTTTCTCCTTCAGTTTTGGAGATGTTGATCGAAATGCCTCCCCTCCTCCCTCACCATTTTTTTCTGCCATCCTTGCTGCATTTCAGCCAGCAGCATGTGATGATGCAGAAGAAGCTTGGCGTAGTCATATCAACCAGCTCATGTGCGACTCTGATGGTTCCTGTGCAGTTTATACATTTCATGTGTTCTCTTCCCTGTTTAAGGTGAGAAAATAAGTGTAAGTTACACAATCAAAATGTTTAGACCATGTGTGGCTGTTAGGACAGTTCTTGATAGTAATACCAGAAAGAACTACTAGGTATATAATCATTGTAATTTTGCATGCTGAAGGATTGCCATACAGGATTTTTATGCAGATCTGTTTTCTAGGACCAGTTTCATCATAAGAAATAGTACATATCTCATACTTGCAGGTTTGGAAGTAATGTCATAAAATACGGATCCACTTTAAAGAATATTTTCTTTAGTACTTTACAAATAGCCTGAAACACTAACTGCAAGAGACAGGAAATAGCCTTTTCATCTCAAACTATTGTATCTGTTCTTTCATCTCAAGTCGCTGAAATCTGACCATGCCCATGTAAATGTCAACATTATTAAATATTGTGTTCCAAATATCCAGCTGCCATCATGTAACATAGGTTCCAGAGACTGTCTGAAGATTAGAAATACATTTTTCCTTTCTAAAACTGCACGCTCACAAAGATAAGCATCTTGAAAAAAGATAAGAAAAAATAAAGTCAAATATACAAGCTGCTCTAAGGAACGACTGCCTGTTCTTATCTGTAATTAGTTTTAAATCCTTTTTTAATTGTTTCTTCTGTCTTATATGAGGCAGCTGCAGGATGTTTAGCATGCTGCAACAGTGAACTTTCAGCCAGCTAACTTCATGCAGAGTTTAAGTACCCATGATCTCAAGAATACACCATTTTTTATTAGCAGTAGGTACCCTACTAAGAATTATACACTCTCAAGACCTTTTTATATTTTTAAGGCTATCCTTATGAGAAGGAAGCATCACACATTAAGAATCTCTTCTCCATCCTGTTTCTTCTGTGCTCCACCAGAGTTCATGACATCTTCTCTAGCTGTATACTGTGTCTTCCTTTAAACATTGCACCACTGTAATGTTTGGGTACCTTTTAAACACTGGTGAATAGCCATTTGGAAGGAAAAACAAAACAGGGTTGACTTCAGTGCATGACAATTCAATTTTGAAAATTAGTTCTCTGTTTCTTTATGATGTATTTTCAGCTTTTCTGCCATTATTGCAGTCCTAGAGGTTAATAGCCCTGTTCAAGTGTTCTGAGAGTTATTTGTCCTTTTGTTCTCTTTGAAGAGGTGAAATGGAACTGGTGCCACACTTCTGAAAACCAAATAAATGATGCTGTGTAATGCAGGACCTGAGCATTACCTGTGAAATACCTGGTTTAACTTGCACTAGCTACATTTGCTGTTGTGCTTGCCCTATATTCCTAAGATGGCTGACTCATTTTCTGCAGTTGATTAGTACTGAAGGAGAGAGCTACAATACTGCTCTCAAAAAAAGAAAAAAAAATCAGTAACAGTAAAACCTGAATAACAGTAATAAAAATAATTAAAAAAAAAGTGTTAATGGTATTACCAAACCAGAATTTTCTAGCTGGAGTCGCAGCCATATTTTTATTTTGTCAAAGTATCTTTGTTACCCTCTTCCAGGTTAAAAGATAAGAGTATTATTTTCCCAGATTTTTGTCATAAGATCCCAGTTTGTCTGGAATTATATTGTGTTTGCACCATGAAACTTTGCTACTCATCTGCTAACTTAAAAGGCTTTTGACCCCCACAGACAGGAAGTTTCAGATACCAGCCCAATATGTGCTAGGCTTGCAACACAAAGTACTGCCAAAATATTTAACTGTGAAACAAAATCATTGTTTGGATGAGCTTGTCGGCTCAATGCTTGGTGAAGTGAAAGAAGTGCATTTTCCAGGGTACCTACATTTCAGTCTGTATCATGTTAATGGTATCTTGGAGGTTGGCCCACAGGACCTTAAACTTGTTTATAATTCCTGAAATTACTGAAGTACTTTTCCTGTAAATGGGTCATAGCTCAGAGATCTCTGGATTATCTTTGCAGCTGCCTCTTTGTATTTCATCAAATCAAATGTCTGCCAGCAGACCAGCCAGTTCCAAGACAAGTAGATTTCAGAGCTAGCAAGTAGTTTCTGCAACCAAGCTGTTTTATTACAAGAAGTCCTCTTCCCAGAAGAGGAAACCTGAGGTTAAGAAGAAAACATTTAAGACTATTTTGTTATTATTTACATTGACACAGTGACTATATGCAGGCATACACCTATTCATAATATGCCTGTGGTTGGCATTATTATTCGCATTAGTCCCATTTCATAAAATACATACTGTGTTTAGACTTTGCTTGAAAGATTCCAGCCACTATAATCTGCACCCAAAAGGACATAGCTGAGATGATAATTTACTGTAGAACTAATAGTCCGTGTAATTGCAAGATATATTTAGTGAATTACTATATATACATACATACCAAAGTACAGTCTCTTGCTTTTTTATATATTAATGCTTTTAAAACACTATTCAAGACTTATCTTCCTAGCCATAGGTTGATTGGTGCTTTTATGAATATCTGAAAAGGAAAGCAGTAAAGGAAGGATATGTTTTCTTGAATCTAAACAGTGAGCTGGTCAGCTTTTGATGGAATCATGACTGAAATGCTTTGAGGAAGTTATTTTCATAAAATAAACTCGAACTGTTAAAACACATGAGATGTGTGCTGGAAGGGACCTGATGTTTATGTTCCTTATCTTGCCCAGCATAGGATCAACTGTAACTTTCATGCTGCTCAAATGCTTGTTAACTTTTTTTTTCTCTAGACTGTTCTTAACCTTTAGGTTCAGGTGGAACTTCACAATGTTCCTAGGCAGCGTAGTCCAATGCTGAAACTCTCCTTAATTGCTTGAAAACTTCTCTTTCTGTGTTTTATGCCCATTGCTTCTTGCTGTGTACACAGTTGTACTTACTCTCTTCTTTGCAGTTTGACGACCATTACCATGACTTCACCTAACCCAAACTTCTTTTATTTAACCTCAGTTCTTTTAGCCTTCCCATAAGCCACCTTAACTTCTCTCTATTGCTATGGGCTCTATTCAGTAGTCTGTTTATTACTTGAAAAGCGAGAGATTCTGTATTTCAGCCTAAATTCTTACCAGCACTGACTATAAAGGATTACCTATTTTATAGAAGGTATTCATGTTGAAAAACTTCTCTACTGACTGCTGCACATTTTCCACTTGTAACCCAAACTAGTGTGCAGATATTGTTCTGCAAAAGTTTTCCTCCTTGGTTATTCTCCATCCTGAACGTTCTCTGTGGACTGTTTCATCCTAGGTTTACAACTTTGTCTTTCTTTTCACACACCACTTCTCCAGTTTATCAAGATCAGCCTCAATTCTAATCCAGGCTTCCAAGGAGTTTGCAGCCCCTGCAGCTCAACTATCCATATACTTAATAAGCATGAAGCATATTCCATTATTCAGTATTTTCATTAATGACTTGATTAGTTCCTGACACAGTCCCAAGTGGAATTCTACTCCATTTATCTTAGCAATAGGATAGTGAGCTGCTGATAATTAACTTCATGATATGGTTTTGCACACCTAGTTACCTCTAGACCAGGATTCTCTGCCTTCTAAGATAGTAAATGAATTGATGTATAACATATCCATTGCTTCTCTTCTTAATAGAAAATCTTAGCCCTTCATGAAAACTAAACAGTTTCATATGATTTTTTCTGACCAAATTGGTACTGCCTATTATTCATATCTTATTTGTTCTCTCATTTCCTGAACTTTGTGTTTAATTCTTTTGCTCTTGGGTTTGGGTTTTTTAGAGATAAGCACTTGCTCAAGTGTTTACAACACCCTGGGTTCTGTGAGTTCTCAAAAATACTTGTTATGGTTCCTAGACCTCTTTAGCCAGTATTATAACTCTCATAGCATGTTTCCCTAATCTGAAAAGATGTAAAAATATCCAAGCCCTTACTACCAAGATATTTTCTCACCAGAGTTTTCATAGATGTCTCAGTTACCTGTACACAGATGTTCCTTCTGGGAGCAATAAGGCAAAGGAAGGCATTAAACACGTTGGTCTTTTCAGTAGCATCTGTTAGTAGCTGTTTCTCTCCATTGTGATTCCTTGGCCTTTCTCTTAATTATTTCTGCTTTGCTTCTTGACATTCTTCCTTTCTCTTACTGTTTTATTTGGCGTATATGTGTCTACATTTCTGTGCTATTTTGGTATCCAAGTTAGTAACTTAAACAGTTTCACTTTCTGTTCTTCTTTTTTGCATGAGTATTTGCCTGACTGAAATATCTGTGATGTAGGCAGGTGTATGTCTTAATGTATTTTCTATCTTTCAGTGGTACAAAATGTGCTTCTGCCCTCTTTTTTTCTTTTTTTTTTTTTTTCCCAAAGAATGGCTACCTCTTGTTATTTCCTTTCCCCATGAAGTTATTTCTTGTGGGCTCCTTCCTGCAAATTCTTAATTCATTGAAGTTAGTTGTATTACTTCTGTAATCTATCTTCTTCACTGCCTCAGATTCATGAACTCAATTACTCTTCCCCAGGAGGACATTGCTGCACCTACGCAGGTTACCCAGGGAGCCTGAGGAATGTCTGACCATAGAGCTTTCAAGACTCTGCTAGACCGTGCTGGCTTGATCTGGTGTTAGTAATAGCCTTGCTTTGAGTTGAATGCTGGATCAGATGTTTTCCAGATGCCCCTTTCAACCAACATCTCTTGGACTCTGTTCCATAATCTGTTTTTCTATATTTTGTTCCACTTTCATATTCTCAGCTAGCTCTTTTCTGTGGGTTGAGATCAAATCTAGATCTCTTTCCTTTTTTGGAAGAGCTGTCAACAATAGTTTCACTAAGACTTGGACTGTATTTTTCTCTTCAGAAGGCATCATAGTAATAAATCTCCAACTGTCACCAAGCCCTGTGATTCAGATGGTTCTGCTAATTGCTCATAAAATAATAATTTACCTATTTCGATGGTAATTAGTACAGGCCCCTTACCTCTACTACAGACTCAGTGCAGCAGAGAATCTGATCCATGTCCTGAATGACATGTATAGTGCTTTCTTTCTGTGTTAAGATGGTAGAAACATATAGTACGAAAAGTATCAGTCTATCTGATTTCAGGTATGTTCACATGGTCAGTTCAGATGCTTTAGAGAGAGCACTTACAAAATTGGTCTGTAGAGGAAGTTTGTCTTTAACCATTTTATAAATTGATAGTGTTTACCCTACCTACAATGTGAGGGCTTATGTAACTTCTTTTAAAAAAAATATGCAGTCCAAGAGCTTACATTATCCATAAAGTCTGCGTTCAGTTATTGCTTGAGTTTAGGTACTTAACTTCAGTGCTCCAGTGTAGGAACAGTAACAGGCTATTTATATGTCTGTCGTCCAGATTGGTATTTGGGAAGCACTTCTCTTCACTGAGGCATGCTTATGGTAATGCAGGTTCTAACCTCAGAAAAATGCCTATGGTAACGTGAAATGAATCATACAAAAATACTGCATACTTTTACACTTTTTTTATATTTTCATGTTGCTCCCACCTGCTGAGCAGTTGGCCTTAGTGAGATACATTTTGGCAATGAAACCTACTGTGTATTTATCAATATCATTATTCCAGTTCCTGCAGGACTAACGTACTGGTTTTATTTATTATTCAGTCTGTATATTAGTCACTGAAAAGAGACTATCAGCACTGGAATGTTTCTTGAAGACTTGACTGGATTAGAACTCAAAACACAAAAAAAATCTTCTGAGAAGAATAATTCCCGGATGCAATGTAGTATTCCTGGAGTCCTCCCAAGCAGCAGAAAAGTTTTAGTAAGAAGGTTTTTCCCACAGGGGAAAACAAAAGGGTTTTTCTGATTTTTCCACGCTGCTGTTTGGCATTAGGATGTCCATTATATTATCTGATTAGCCACTTGACATGGAATACTAACAAAACAATGCCCAGAATGGGCAGAAAAAGTCATGTGCTGATCAACTCTGTTAACTCTGTACAGCCAAGAAAGAAAAGCTACCTGTGGATAAAAGGCTTTATAAAGATTGAATCGTCTTTAAAAGAAAGAATGTATTTCAGCAGTAGATTGTTATGAATTGTGTAATTAGTTTTGCAGTTGCCCAGCTGTATGCTGTCGCTGTCATAATAACTATTATTCAGTATCCTTGAGCAGACGTTCAGTTCTCCATAGGGAGATGGTCTCTTTTGCACATGTTATTGTAGTGGAGAGAAAAAAATCATGCCATTCGCTTGCAAAGGAAAGAATCTTTTACTTGAGTGAAGAATACAATAAGCTGTATTTTTCTTCCCAGAATATTCAGAAAAGATTCTGCTTCCTAACCTGCGATGCGGCTAGTTACTTAGGAGACAACCTGCGAGGAATAGGCTCCAAGTTTGTGAGGTCTTCTCAGATGTTAACATCATGTTCAGAATGCCCCACCCTTTTTGTAGATGCAGAAACAGTGAGTATATTTCTTTTCAAAAGGCATGTGCTGTGTTGCAGTGTGTTATTTTACTGGCTTTTTCTTTTACTTTTCAGCAACTCCTGAGCATATATGTCAAAAGGATACACACCTCCTATCTCTAATTTTATATCTTATTCTTAACCATATTTCCATTAATTTTCCATATTATTTTATTAGGTAGATACTGGTAGATGGGCAATATAGAATCATAGAACAGTTATGATGTGTTAAGCCTTTGTACCAGAAAACAATATAGAACAGGTGCCTGCTTCACTCTGCTGGCTCCACAAATGAAAAAAAGGAGAAGCTATTTTTAGGGTAATTTGTTTAATGGTTTCATTTGAATCAATGGTGATTTGAGCTGGATGATAAAAATAAGTATTAGGGAATGAATGAGATGCCCCTTCCCACTGTTTTCATTCTGACCCATGTTTATGCAACAGCATCAGGACAGTGTGGCCTCGCAGAGAAGTACAGAAGTAGGAACTTGCAAAGTGCATTCTTGGGTCCACTGCCGTGACCGTGGAAGAGCTGTTCATCTGTGGAGATGACTAGTTAGGCTTTGTGCAGTATTTTGTTGTCCCCTGCAGAAGTGTTAAACACAGAACACAATTTCAACTCCACATTATCACTGATGCAACTTTTGCTATTGAGTTTTCAGGATAGGATTGTATTTATGTATAATTTTGCATAAATATATTTTTCAGCATTAGTATCTGTAAATCTAAGTATACTTTTGCAAGATCTTTACAATGCTTTCTGCTCTGTTAATATTTTTAAAGTGACATTTACTAGACCTTTTGATTTCATTTCTCCAGCTGCTCTCTTGTGGCCTTCTTGAAAAGCTGAAATTCAGTGTTTTAGAACTACAGGAGTACCTGGACACATATAACAACAGGAAAGAAGCAACGCTGTCGGTACGCTGGATTATGTTTTGTACATGTGTGTACTTTTTGTGTACATCTGTGTGCTATGCCAGGAGGCTGTAGATACACTCAGATCTGGTTAAACTGATGTTCAGTAAACAAACATGTTTCAATATTGAATTCATGAAATGTTTCTTGCTGAACATATGAACCAGAACTAAAAAAAAAAATAGTTACTGTATCCCTTAATTTTAGAAACATTGACATCTTTAACATTCTGGGTCTCTTATTCAGTAATTAATTAATTTTCTTGGTTTATGCAGTTCAAATACCAGCAGAAATCAGAAGTACACTTTTTAAATTACAAGCAAATTGCAACAGTCTGTGTAAATAAAAAATGCAACTGCAGGTTTTTATTTGCTTGCATGCTATGCTGTGAAACTAAGATTTTGCTTACTTTTCTTCAAATCAAACCATAGGTTGTGTTTATATCTTCTTTTCATTTTTCTCTCAAAACAGTGGCTTGCAAACTGCAAAGCAACATTCGCTGGGGGCTCACGAGATGGAGTTATTACCTGCCAGCCAGGGGACTCAGAAGAGAAGGTAATGAATGAGCATTTTATTTCTCTCCTGTAAAGTAACATGTGTGATTGATAGATCTTGTTCTCAGACCAACAAGATCCTGCTGTACTTCCTCGTCTCTCTGCTGGGGTTGGGCATAATCCAGTTTTCACACTTAAGGCTCAAAGGTATTGTTGCCTCAGCCCTGGCCACAGGAAATGGGGAGCATTCAGAAGCAATACTGCTGCCTTCCTAGTCTAGACAAGGAAGCAGAGCTAACCCGGTCTGGATTGTGCGTGCTCTCTGTTTTAGAAAGATGTTGCAGCAGCAGTTTCCCACAGCACAGAGTCTCTGAAAATCACCTCTGAAATACTGCATTTCCACATTACACTCATTTTATCTACAGCTGTTACATACTCGGTCTGCCCAATAGCAAGATTTGCTGGTTGAAATACGCTTAGATTAGTAGTTGTGAAATAAAGACTGTAAAAAGGCCGAAATAATTTATGCTGCAGATAAGTATCATAGCTAAAGCAAAATGTCACATTTGAGCAAGTTTTACATGTGCATGTGCCCATATAAATACACGTTAGTATATATATTCAATGTGTTGATTCTAGTTAACAAATCAATCTTTTCAGAAATCAGCACCGTCAGCAGGCATTCCTATTATTTAATATACTAAGCTGTAAGAAACAGCTGGTATCTTAGTGGTGTAGAATAAATTGAGAAATGTTATTTTGTAAAGTTGGGGTTTTTTTCCTTTTGAAGGTAAAAGAATGAAGGGATGGGGAATAGAGGGGGCTGGAAAGAATTAGCCAAAATTAGGAAGCAGCAACAACATGTAGAAAAAAGTGACATCTCCTCTTTCCATGTATTCTAACTTAGAAAAGATAATGGTGACATTTTCAGAACACACAGCTGACTGTTGTAACTATTTTTTTTCAAATACTTTGGTTTATTCTAATGTTAGTTAGTTGTCTTCTCCCCCAGTTCCCTTTATTTCCTTCTGATTTTATCTTAACCTCTCTTCCTACTTCTATGTATTTGTCTTCCCATCGTTGAACTTCCCTAATTTGTATTTTCTATGCCATTTCCCAAGAATCCCAAGCCCTTGCCACCCCTGCGTTTTGGCTTCCTTAACCTTATTAGCAAATGTAATTTGCTAATAAGTCCTGTGGCTGCAATCACAGGCAGTGGGGAAAACTGTTCAATCTTCCCCCAGCTGTCATTGGCACCAGCTAAAGTGACAGGCAGCTTCCAATGCATTTAAATAAGATAGCGTCTCTTCTGTAATAGGAATTGTGTACAGGGAAGTTACAAGTGAGCTATTCCCAAATCTGAAAAAGAGACCTGGAATACATGCTACTGCCTCTCCTGCAAGTACATCAGGAGGGGGAGATAAAGTATGGATAGGGAGGTGTAAACTATTGGAACATGCATGTTGATCATCTATGTTCACTTTTTTGAAAAAGTAGAGGAGAAAGAGTGCTGAAGAGAAGAAATAAACCGTGAACCGAGCTCAAATAGCTGGCCTAAATACATCTGGAAGTTACTAATGTCATGTTCCAGTTATGTGGGGTTGCTTTCAGCTAGGTGTTCTCTGTTTCAGAATTAAATGTGTGTTTTGTGAAGCCAGGTTTCATATTTTTGCTACTTATCAAACAGACTGAAAAGAGAAGTTTCTCACTCCTTCAGAAGTCCCTGGTTTCTCCCCATTGTGGTTCTTCAGCCCAAAATGCATTATTCCTTGGAAGTTGACAGGATGGTAGGTCTTTGACCAACAGGCATCTTTTTTTCTTCCCTTTCTCATTTATCTCTCAGTTGAAGCAGTGCTTCCCAGTGAAACAGTCTGTTCATTCAACAAAAGTGTAACAGGAGGAAGAGTCCAGGGAAACTGAGGAATGTGATTAGGAAGGGACAAGGAAAAACTACTCCTAGACTGTCAAGTAATATCCTTCCTCTCATTTTCTCTTCACCCTGAAAGCTAAAGAATCTAATAATTGTAGGAAAAACGAAGGTGGTCACAAGAGATCCTGCTTAAACTCATTGAGGGTTAGACTAGGGCCTAAAATCCTGCTGAAGACTGCTTGGCTAGGCACAAAACATGGCTGCTTCTGGAAAAGGTTCCTAAATAATTGTAAGGAGAAAAAAGCAACACCTTGCTCTCAGAACTCCCCACTTGGTAAAAAGCTCGAGGTAAAAATAGTCCCCTCTATGACAAGACATTAAGACCAACTTCAGCATTAGCACAAGCAGTTGCGTCATAAGTGCCTGCTGATGCTGGTAGCTAACTTGGCATCCGTTTCTCTAATCAGATCTTATTTCAAAATAATTGCACATGATTTGTTGACTATTGTTACTGTTACTAAAAATGGGCAAAGGCAGAAATTGCTTGTTCTGACATTGAAGAAGCTTCATATAGAAGTTGTCTAGGTCAGCTGCTGGAGCTAGCAACTTTGCTGAAGTTGGGTGAGAGCTTCATGTCCCAGAATGTCTTTCCCCCCCACCCTCTTATTCTTGCAACAGATTACATGATTTGGATGTGTCTCTGATTTATAAGCTTTGATGCTACATTGAACAACAGCGTCTCGAGGACATAGGAATCAATTGATAGACAAAAGATTAACTGGACATATTGTGACAAACGTGCTGTCTGTCCAGGTGTAAGTCTCAGATGAGTACAGCTATCGGTACACTCTTCAATTTTACTAAACAAGACTTTTTTGAATCCAGTCAGTCTGGTTTTGTTTGGGTCTTTTTCTCTGGAAAAGAGACACATAAAAGGTCCTTTTTTTTTCTTGTCAATTAGAACTGCTAATTCAAATAAGTATTTATCTCCCAGTGAGACATTCAGTTTACTCTGTAAGTCCACAGTCAGTATATACCTTCCTTAAACCTTGCTCATCCCAAAGCCCACTACAAGCTGATGGATGTGGGCTTTGCAAACTCAGACTGTTAGTGGATATTAACAACATGCTGCACACCATAAAAACTTGCCCCAAAAAATCAGAATGTAGCTGTTGCTATGATTTTTCCTGTGGTTATACATTCAATTACTCTAGGCTGCCAGTAAGACTGGAGGTGTACTTCTTGGAACCATAGTCATCTGGAATTGAGTTGAGTTACAGTAAAACTCAAGACACAGTGAGTCTCATTGTTAAGTTAGACATTCTTAATAATCAGTAACCAATTATGTGACTACTATTTGAAAGACCCATAGATTGACAGGGAGGTAAAATTGGCTCAGGTAGGCAGCCTTCCTAAAGGAGAAACACATCTGTGTTATAGATATCCCCAAACAGAATAGTTTCTACTTTCCTTCAAGTCCAGTGGATATATAAGAATGCACAGCATATGCTGAATCTCTTTTTCTCTCTGATATATACACAAATTTTTATATATACCACTTTCTTAGACTGTGGGAAAAGCTTTTGTCTGCTGACATGTCAAATCAAATAGAATGCCTTAATAAAATGCACTTATAATTAATAACCCCTTGCACACAGCAGTTATTTTGTTACGGTGGGACTCTTCTGTGCCAGTAAATAACCGAAGACTGTGCAGCCATCAAAGTGTTAATGTCTTAAGAAATAATTGTGTAACTCTTATCTCTTTTCAGTATGTAAAAATGATTCCTTGAAAAAAGCAAGAAGACCCGTGATCTAAAAATTAGTGCTTTGCTGTCTTCCTTGTCTGCTAATTGTACAGAGTAGTAATTATCTGTCTCGATAAAAAACTAAATCAGAGTGTTGCTGCATCCTCCTTGGGTGCAGCATTTACTAGCTGCATAAAGGACTGTGCAAGTGATCCAAATACTCTAAACATTCGGTATTTTCAGCTGCCAAAATCACTAATTGTGTAGTGTCTATCAACTAATCTAAACCAGTACTTCCTTTACTATAGGAATTAAACTAGACATTGAGAACACGAGTGAAGGCTAGGATCATTCTACCCGAGCCCTTGCTGCTTGGGACTAAAAGAATTGTCACTTAGTCCAATAATTAGTGTCTTCTCAGCATCAAAGGAATATTTCATTTTATGCTGAAAGAAAGAGGAAAATAAGTTGCATTCATGAAATTATAGAGCAATATGGAGTTGAGCATCAGTATAGTTTAGGGAGATTTTGTATCCAGTGTATTTTATTTCTGTGAAGAAGGGTTTTTCATGTAATGTGAAACCCCTTCCCCACCCCTTTTTTTGGCTTGCCATGGTTTTGGAAGCAGTACAGAGAAGACAGTGTTTTCTGGGAAAAAAGATCATGGAATTCACTTACTTGCTGCTTCTCTCCTCCCTTCCCACTCCCACCGTCCCACCTTCTTGAACGTAAATTCCATGACAAATTAGAAATTATATGTGGATTGCAATCTTTTTGAAAGTCCAAATGAAACTTGGTGGCACGGTAAACTTCAGAAGAGCTGAGACAGAGACAAACAAGATTTGAAAAACACAAGCCAGCACACCTGTGAATTTATTAGAGCGCAGTGATCTGTCTGCTCTTGTCTTCTTATCTTGAATTTAGCTTTACAAAGCCTAATTTATGTGAACTGCATGGAAGCCAAGATAGAAAGGGGCTTTTCCAAGAGTACTAAATAGAAGAAGAAAATTATTCAAGCAATGTAAAAAGCATGAAATTAAACACAAGAGCTTCAAGCATAGTTTGTCATGGTTTTACAGAAGAGTAGGGCAGGATTTGGGACAATATTTTTAATACATTTTTTAATAGTAAAGCCCAGAAATGAAACCAGAATGAAACACTTTGTCAGGCTATACAAAATTAGCATTATTTCACATTTCTGTGTTTTTTGCCTTTGTACTGATGATAAGGTAAATAATTTTAATAAGAATTCCAAATGTTTTGTGACACTATGTGCGTATGCACTGATACCAGGCTGTAACTGGGCAGATGTCATTGTGTTTTGTTAGTTACAGCATTTACTGAGTGGGATAAATCAGAACTAGTGTATCTGAAGATCTAGCTGAGGGTATTTAGACTGGAATTTATCATTAGAATTAAAGTTTGATTTTATTAAGAATGCTGTGCATGTCGTATGTGGTATTTCCAACCAGTTACCAGGTTGAGGCAAGCATTGCTAATACTGCTGACGAGTTATGCTATTAAAGACGGGCTGTGCTTCCTATTGCATGCATTTCACTGACACTATACTTTCTTTCCTTTCCTTTTCTCCTGTGCCATGCTTGCTGTGTAGCAAATGGAATCTCTTGCAGTAAGTTGAAGCTCTTTCATATTCTTTGTCCATCTGTAGATGGACTAATACACCCCAGTTTTGCTGTTTTACTTCTAAGCATGTTTTCCTTTTTCGTTATAATTTTCCTGTAGAATATGTGGTTCTACATGCAGTGACTAAAATAATTTACTAATGTGTGTTTTGTGAAATCTAAAAATACTGCACCAAAATTCTGACACCTTCATATGTTTTAAGTGGTCATTTACATAATTTTTTTTTAAATCAACCATTGAAATGTGTGTCATATGCTGGAGTGGAAGATAACTTTTTTGTTATTTTAGAATTCATAATTCTCAATTTGGCCTAATGAAAATCTACAATTTAGAGCTGACGTATAGTTATGGTTGAAATTGGTTTTGTTTATATGTTGATTAATAGTTTTACCACTATTGGTTTCTAATACTTACTCAGGAAGAATAAAGATGAAGTTCCTTGATATGGTAACTAAATACTGAGTCAAACCTGAGTCTTTGATTTGACCTTAGTTTGTTTTCACTCAGGTTAGCAACCAGAAGGGTGAAACTGAATTATTATTCTCTAAGGACTGAAAAAAGTCATGTGTTACATATCAAGCTACCATAAGATTTTTATTTTTTTTATGTTTTGCCGTGTCCTGGTTTTCAATTAATTTTTAACTCCCTGGCAGCTCCAAGTACATGTGTGTAACTGTTACGTAGTGTTGCTGGTTCTCCAGAATTTGAATAGAGTGAATTGGATCCCTGTTGGAGAACCTGGGACTGTGTTCCAGCTAAAAAAGGACCAGGGAACAAGCATGTGTCCCCGGGCTGGTATTAGCGGTGAACAGTTGGCACGTTCCCTGCACCTGGGGGTGCCAACCAGCCCCTGACAGGCAGAGCATAGTTGGAGTAAAACAGAAGCCAGAACCATTTCCAGGAGGTTGTATCTAAACATTCACTCTTTATTTTGGGAGGAGAATGATCAGCCACACAAATGCAAGCATGGTGGTGCTCCATGGCCTCAGTTACAGAGAATGGCCACTGGGCAGGTTTATTTAACAGGCAGCATCCTTCATGCCTTACCTCTTCATTCTCCTGGCTACCAATAGGTTTTGTCCCTGCCCATGAGTCTGTTCTGTCCTAGCAGGTTGCACAGCCATTCCCTCCCTTTTTTCCCCACTATGGATCTGATGGGCCTTCCTTCACTTCCTGTGGGTCTTTGCTGTCATATCAGGTGTGGTGGGATTCCATCTGGGACAGGAACAGCCCAACCCTGACCATTAATAACAAACATAAAACATACCAACTCAGAAACCAGAAAGAATTTATCACTACAGAGCTCAGACCAGACAAATTTATAGCACTGAGCTATGCTGCTATGGCAGAGCAAGGCTGATGTGCAAGCAGCCCTGTCTGCCAGGCCTTCAGCAGGGCAAACCCTGCCAGACTGACACCACATGGCTTGCTACTCTCCCCTTGCTCCCATTCTCCTCTATAAACCTCCTTCAAAAGGAGACTACTTCTGCTTGATTTTGGCAGTGCCCTTGGATGACTGTTCATACATGGGTGATTGGTGTCCACTCCTCCCTGACAAACAGCTGAAATTTGCCAAAGAATATCTCCTTGACCACAGCCCCTCAGCCTTGTATGGATGGTACAGAAATTTTGAAGCTGGAAATGCAGAAGGATGCAGTTCTAATTTTGACTAACTAATAAAAACCCTGGCACTTAAATATTGAACCATATGTAAATAGGAACTTCACTCATATTAACATTTATCATGTTTTTAAAGTACTTTCAAAGTATTTGTGCTGGCACGTGCACAGACCCCAGTTCAGCAAGTAGCTGAAGTACATGCTGGTAGGTAAGCATGTATGAAGTGCTTTAAGGAGGCAAATACATTAATTGCTGCTGCTTATTTTCTGTCATGTTTGGCATGCAATTGTACTTGCAGAAGTTTCACTTCTTCCATAGTTTGCCAAAGAGCAAATATGCCTCCCTTACCTATCATGATCCAGCTGTAGAACTACCAGATTCCTCCTCCTGAAAGGCACATGAATACTAGGGTCATAAATATATTAACTTGAGTCCTCTGGCAGACATGCCCATCATGTGTTACTTCAATGTGTCCAACATCTTTTGTGTGGCACTGTGCATCTGGCTGGAAGAAACAAGTTAATATTCGTAAAACAGTATCTACTTAATCTGAGAGAATACATTGTAGAAGCCAGAGGTCCTCTTACACATTAAAATCCATCCATCATTTGTATGGTTCCTTTAAGATGGTGGAAAATCCATGCACTGGGGTTTAAGTTGCAGAGCTGGCACTTCCTACTGACTGCTCCTGGATGGATTTATTGCCTAATCTCCCTCTTCCCCAGGCAGGAGCTTTGACCTCTTGGACAACTACTTCATTGCTTCTCTCTTGGATTTCCATCCTCTCAGAAATGGTCTTTGGCCATTTCTGAAGTTTTAGAGAGTTTTGTGTTTCATGCAGCAAAGTAATTTCCCTCATATTCTGCATCTGCTTTCCAGCTGCAAATTGCAGACAGTGAAGCTAACCTATATAAACTGCTTTGAGATTGATGCTGATGTGTGCTACATTAGAGCTAGCCATCCTAATTTTTATTTTCAATGTCATATATGACTTACCTGCAGAAGAATGTTGTTTTCTGAAACAGTATATGATCATACTCCAGTAAAACAATGTTTTGTGAGAACTGGACTATCTCAATGTGTTTTATTCGTTATTGAAAATTAGCCTAACTCACTGATCTTTATAATTTTTCTTCCACAAATCTTTCCTTAGCAATTGGAATTGTGTCAGAGATTATATAAACTGCACTTCCAGCTGCTGTTGCTTTTTCAGTCCTACTGTAAACTTATCGGACAAGTGCATGAAGTCAGTTCCATGCCAGAGGTATGTAACAAACTAAAAAGTCTTACAGTGAAAAAAAACACTTCACTTTCATGTTCTTATATTTCTTTGTATGGACTTACACCAAAGTTTACGTCATTTCACCCTGATTATAAGTTTGCAGACAAAATCCTTCAGTGCAGCAGCATTTGCATTAAAATATAGTCAAGACACTGTATTTCTTGTAATCATACTTTCAGAGACTGTGATCTTTTATCCATTCAGTTTTCAAAAGAAATTTCAGTCAGTGGTAACAACCTAGTATGATACATGAAATCTTACCTTCACTCACACACTTTACATGTAATGGAGATTTACTCTATGTGAACATCTTCAAGTAGTTTATTTTTATTTTGAATGAGGCCTTAATTTTTAGGAAAATTGATCTTTATTACACATACAGAAAACAGCCTTTTCCTAGATCATGACTGATTTTCTCTGAACTTTGTGGAGACACTTAGACCAGGAGCACTTGTTAGCGTGGAAATAACAAGTGGGTAAATTAATCTCAATCTGGATGCAAAGTGAAGATTTTTGCTGGAATAATGTGTTGTAATTTCCAGCCATATAAACTGTCTCAGTTGCATGTGCATTATACTAGAAACAGCAGCAGCAGTTTTTTGACAAACAGGTATGGAATGGTTTTGCATCCTCTCATACCTGAGCAAACAAAGATGCGTAGCGTAGAACTGCTTTATATTTTGACTGCAAGTGTACTGCCTGTACTTATTCTTGAGATAAATACATCGAAATCAGTTTAATGTTTACATTAAACATTGAATATTAAATCTATTTTAAATATATAATTAACTGAATACCTTAATGTCATCTTTTTCACGCTATGATTTTTACAACCTTTCATCTTTACGTATGTTTCACATGCACACTATCCCTATTGACCCAAATAGCTGTTTGTTTTTAGATAAATCTATGTATCTTTCTTTAAAATAAACAGATCACAAGAACAATACTGTTAATCAAGTTTATTTTCAGCAATTGCATAAAATATGTAATACTTTGAATTATATTTGAGGTGATTACTTTAAGCCGAATGAGTGTCATGTAAGGAAAGATTTAACTTGCCATTCCATAGGTATGTTTCTCCTGGTAAAGTGTATATATTTTAAACTATTGAGGGGAAGAAATTATTGTACTTTGTAGCTGTAAAACAAATTTGAAGCTATAAATGTATTTTATGACATATTCAAGTAGCTTAGAATGTCTCTCTAAATAGAAATTTTTTTATCAGGTACGCCGTAGCAGTACAAAGAGCTTCAATATTTATTGTGTCTTAACGCACTGTTCTGAAGGCTGGCTTGTTGTGACTGGGACGTCCACTTTTAAGATAACCCAGGACAGGAGGCATCTTAAAGTAGTCTTATATTTTAGAAATATTTTGTGTTCCTTGTAAGAGAATTGATTTCAGTAACTGTGTTTCACAGTTAGAAATTTTGTAAATATTGCAGCCTGTGAAACTGCAAAACAATAATATGGGGAAGAGCTGTTTTACCATGAAATTCACATGTTTTGCTGGAGCCATAAGCTAGTACTGAAAAGAAGTTCCGTCATTAGTTCGTGCAAGAGTGCTTATTTTTAGGATGTATGAGCATGAAAAGATAAATAGACTTTAGAAATTAACTGTTAACTTACTTATGAGTCTTGTGCCATATGAACTTTTAAGTCTGACAAGGGTTATACAATTCCTGTCCACCTGTTAATTGTGTCAGAGGCTGCATGTGTTTTGTAAATAAATGACAGCATCATTGCCAGGAGAAGTCTATGTTTTCTTAAACTATCCGCTATGGAATGAAAAAAGTAGCAGGGGTGAAAAATAAGATTGTTTAGATGTACTCTTGCATTTTAGCAAACCAAAAATACAGTATAGGGTTAAAGGAAGCACAAAGCTTAAAAATCTGTAGTTTGTGTCTTCCCTGTATTGTACAAAGCTCAGAGGTCAAGAAATGCTGTTGTGTTAAAAGAGGATCTTTTCCATAATGTGTACATCCAATATAGTACAGGCTTGAAATAGCTACTGCCTTTGGTGCCTGTGGAGAATGAAAATACCCATCTCTCATCTTTCTCCTTGCAACAGCTGCTGAATATGTCAAGAGAACTGAGTGAGTTGAAGAAAAATCTTAAGGATGCTACTGCTGCAATCGGAGCCGAGCCTCTGACGATGGAATCTGAGCCCACATTCAATTCTACAGAAGCAGCTATTCAGTCCATGCTGGAGTGCTTGAAAAACAATGAACTTGTTAAAGCCGTGCGACAAATAAGAGAATGCAGGCAAGTTTTGCTACATGGCTCATATTAGGCTTTCATGTTATTAGAAAAGTACGCATTTATTACCTTCCAAACTTTGTACTAAATGTAATGTGCTGACTCAGCATAACTAATGGAATATGTTTCAAGAAGGCACATGGGGGCATTGATATTACTAACTTTTGCAGCAGTGTGCCACAAGTAACGGTATCAAATCAGTAATTCAGACATGTATGCTTGCAACAGTTAAGGTGTCTAATTACACTGAGTAGATCAAAAGTACTTCTGTAAGGCTCTTAAGAATATTTTTACAGAACTAATTCCTGATAGGTGAATGTCACTGGCATCAGCTAACATTCAGCCCAGTTCCACTTATTTGAATAAGTTTTCTTAAGCTGTTTGTTTTTTAGATAGTAAGAATTGTGCTTTTTTGTGATTTCAGTGCTTGATAATGACAGACTGAGTAACAAATGAGTAGCATAAACCAGAGTTGCTTTTGGTTTATAAGCATGTGTAAGTCAGTTCTCCTTTTAGAGATCCCTATCACCTGGCTTCCATCTGTGCTGTGCTAATATACACACATTGTCTTCCTGTTTGGTTGCAGGATTTTGTGGCCCAATGATATCTTTGGAAGTAGCTCTGATGATGAAGTCCAGACACTACTGAACATTTACTTCAGGCACCAAACCCTGGGTCAGACGGGCACCTATGCACTGGTGGGCTCCAACCAGAGCCTGACTGAAATCTGTACCAAATTAATGGAACTGAATATAGAGATCCGCGACATGATCCGCAGAGCTCAGAGTTACCGGGTCATCAATACTTTTCTTCCAGACTCCAGCATTTCTGGCACAAGTCTCTGACAGGACTCTTGTGTCCTCTTTCAAGCTGGGAGTGCTGTCCTGTTGGAGTGAGGTGGCTCAATGTCTTCTCGGCCTTACAAAGGTTTGGTCAAACTATACTCACTCTTGTTACATTTAGGATTTCTTCTAAAAAGAGATGGGCTGAACTTCAAATGTGTAGCAATACTGTAAGGACAAAGGTAGCATAGAGCATCTGGACAACATCCTTTGTTCTGTGTTGCACAAAAATCAGTTAGCATTTCACTGAGCAACTGCAGCTCACTACTGAAGAAGTGACTTCCATTGCATACCAAAGCCTACTACACTGAACAATACTTCCTTTATAGCAAATTAATTTTAGGTTGGCAAAAGTGCAATGTTTCCTTCACTAAATAATATTTTTTGTTAAAAAAAAAACAAACAACAACTTGTACATTTTTTTTCCTTTTTTTCTCTTATTTGGTTGAGTGAAAGATGGGCAGAATGAAGCTGGCCACAGAATCTTACAAACTTGTTGGTCAAAAGCTGAGAGCCTGTGTATATGAAACAAATTGTAAATGGACTACAGTTTAATGTACACTGTAATTTGAATATGATTACTGTATCTTAAAACAATGAGCTGCTATGAAGTACATTTCCTAATGTTACTAGGCTACTGTCTCTGAAGGTACTGGATCATATTGCAAAGGTCTGTTCTTAGGCCCCCCAAGCATCATGAATGGTCTTGGTAGATTTTCTTTTTTTGTTGTTTTTTTTAAAGGACCTTGGCTGCTTTTTACTAGAGAGTTGCTTTTATGAATATATTTATACTATTAAAGGATGGTTGATCTAATTTAACTTTCCATTTTGTAGGAGAAAGTCCCATCACAGAGACAAATCTTTTGAACTGTTATGCATGCATATTTTTATTTAATATAAATTTTGAGTATAAAACATAAAAATATTAACGTGAAATGCAAGTTCTCATGTTAAGTTTCTTTAAAGAGATGTCTTATTTTATTTGTAATGTATGTATAAAAGTCATACCTGTATGGGTTTTTTCTTACATTTAACTGCTGTCCAGTGTTAAATGTATGCATGTAAATCTGTTGCACATCTGAGACACTTTTATTCTGACAACTATGTAACTTATTCACTCTGTAAATACACGTACCGGTTTTGTGAAGTAACTTTGGTTGATATTTGGATAAGTACATCCATTTAACTAAAATATAAAAGTCATATATAGTCACAACAGAGTTTGTGCTTGTTGTGAAGATTGTGTTCGTGTCTGAATATGTACTGTTGCAGATGGTATCCATGATCAGCAGCCTCAAGACACATTTTCCATCACTTATGGTGAAACCATTCATTACACTGAAATATACCAGTGAGAAATGCAAGGGCTTTCTTGTCAGTCTTTAGTTGCAACCCAACCAGGAAGAGGACACTGACTAAAGCAGTTTCTTAACAAAAAAAAATCCAAAATAGAGATGGAGGTTTGTTTTTGTTGAAAACATCAGTACTGGTCCTGTTCATTCCAGTGCTGGGTTTTGGTGGGTTTTTTTCTTATACTGAATGCAAAAGAAAAGCTGTCCAGCCTGATATACCAGCCTCAGCTCTGAGGATGCAGTAAAAGCCCTCTCTCTTGCACCCCTTTTTCATTTTCAGATCACTTCTATCATCTTGAAAAGTACTTGTATTGATGCACAGGGGTGAAATCAACTTCTTTTATGGGTTTCCCAGTTTTGCAGTCCATAGAGCTCTGCAGCGCAGTTGTAGTTGCAGGTCAAAATAAATGCAAGGCAAATCACACAGTGTCATGGTTTAAGCCGTAAATTTCACTTCTCCCTCCTTTTCCGCCCCCCCCCCCCCCGATAGGGGGGAAATGGGGAGAAGAACCGAAGAAAATGTAACTCCCACGGGTTGAGATAAGAACAATCCAGTAACTGAGATACAATACAAATCACTACTGCCACCACCAATAACAATAATAATGACAAAGTAAATACAAAGGGAGAGGATACAACCGTTTCGCTGTCCGACCGAGCCGAGAGACCGCGCGCCGCTCCAGAGACCGTGTCCCGTGAGAGCCCCGCCCCCGAATCCTCCCTCCTGGGCATGACTGCTGTGGTATGGAATAACCTCATTGGTCAGCCCGGGTCAGGCGCACTGTCTCCCCTCCCCCAGCTTTTCTCTCCTTCCCGGCGTAATATGAGACTCTGCGGGGGAGGGGGGGGGGAAGCTGAACCCATAACAATCCACCCCTTATTCCATACCATTCACATCATGCTCAGATCCCACATTTTCAAAATATCATCCCATATGTATATACATATATGTACATATACATACACACACACACACAGATGGAGTGATATAATCTCTTAGTGCCTGGACCAATCCCTATAAAGCTGCTGAGTCCATCCAGTCCGTGATGTCAGGCTCCACCTCTTGTAACAGTCTTTCAGAGCAGCGGAGGCTGTGTGCAGTGTTCGATCGCTGCCTGCTGATGCTGATTGTTCCTTTACTGCAGAACTCGTCTGGTTTCATCAAAGTTCGTTCTTTGTTGGGATGATGGTCTGAGGGTCAGTCGCGGATGACTTGAAGACATCTAGTTGATGGGCTATAAAAAAACAAATTACATAACAAGCAACAGCATGCAATTGAGTTCATTGGCTGTTTTCTCCTAAAATCAAATCTCCTTGAGGTACACATCGGACTTCCCCATCTTCCCGCATTACCCACCAAGTATATCTGGGTCCCTGAACAAAAGAAATCCCACGAGTGGGTTTGCCTTTATCTGAAGCAGGAATAACCCAGGCTGTCTTCCCCAGCAAATTCTTTATATGCACCACAGGAACGTTGTCCCCCTCCACAGTATGTAGAAGTTCCGACTGGGCTGGACCAGCTCCTTTGGCAGATCCTCTGGTGTTGACCAACCAGGTGGCCTTTGGTAAATGTGTATCCCAATGTTTGAAAGTCCCACCACCCATTGCTCTCAGTGTAGTTTTTAATAGCCCATTGTACCGTTTGATTTTCCCAGGGGCTGGTGCATGGTAGGGGATGTGATATACCCATTCAATGCCATGCTGTTTGTCCCAAGTGTCTATCAGGCTGTCCCGGAAATGAGTCCCATTGTCTGACTCAATTCTCTCTGGTGTGCCGTGTCGCCACAAAATCTGTTTCTCAAGATCCAGGATAGTGTTTCGGGCAGTGGCGTGGGGCACAGCGTATGTTTCCAACCATCCGGTGGTTGCTTCCACCATGGTAAGCACATGACGCTTGCCTTGGCGGGTTGGTGGGAGTGTATATAATCAATCTGCCAAGCCTCCACATATTTGTACTTCAGCCATCGTCCTCCATACCAAAGAGGCTTTAACCGTTTAGCCTGCTTAATTGCAGCACATGTTTCACAGTCATCAATAACCTGGGCAATAGTGTCCATTGTTAAGTCCACCCCTTGATCACGAGCCCATCTGTATGTTGCATCTCTGCCCTGATGGCCTGAAGTGTCGTGGGCCCACCGGGCCAAAAATAATTCACCCTTATGTTGCCAACCTAAGTCCATCTGAGCCACTTCAATTTTAGCAGCTTGATCCACTTGTTGGTTGTTCTGGTGTTCCTCAGTAGCCCGACTCTTGGGTACATAAGCATCTACGTGGCGTAGTTTGACCACCAGGTTTTGCACTCAGGCAGCGATGTCTTGCCACAGTGCAGCAGCCCAGATGGGTTTACCTCTGCGTTGCCAGTTGCTCTGCTTCCATTGCTGCAACCACCCCCACAGGGCATTTGCCACCATCCATGAGTCAGTATAGAGATAAAGTACAGGCCACTTTTCTCGTTCAGCAATGTCCAAGGCCAGCTGGATGGCTTTCACTTCTGCAAACTGACTCGATTCACCTTCTCCTGCAGCAGTTTCTGCAACTTGTCGTTGAGGACTCCATATTGCTGCCTTCCATCTATGGTGCTTTCCCACAATGCGACAAGACCCATCGGTAAATAAGGCATATTGCTTTTCACTTTCTGACAGTTCATTATATGGTGGGGCCTCTTCAGCACGCATCACTCCTTCCTCCTCTGGTGACCTTCCAGAATCTTTGCCCTCTGGCCAGTCCATGATGACTTCTAGAATTCCCGGACAACTGGGATTTCCTCTTCGAGCTCATTGTGTAATTAATGCGGCCCACTCACTCCATGTAGCATCAGTTGCATGATGTGTAGAGGAGACCCTGCTTTTGATCATCCAGCCCAGCAAAGACAACCAGGGTGCCAAGAGAGCTGTGCTTCAGTGCCAATCACTTCCGAAGCAGCTCAAACCCCTTCATAGGCTGCCAATCTCTCTTTTTCAGTTGGGGTGTAGCTGGCCTCAGATCCTTTGTATCCCTGACTCCAAAAGCCGAGGGGTCGACCTCGAGCCTCCCCTGGAGCTTTCTGCCAGAGGCTCCAGGTGGGACCATTCTCCCCGGCTGCGGTGTACAGTACATTTTTAACATCTGTCCCAGTCCGGACTGGTCAAAGGGCTACTGCATGAACTATCACTCGTTTAATTTGCTCAAAGGCTTGTTGTTGCTCAGGGCCTCATTAAAATCATTCTTCTTCTGGGACACATGGTAGAGAGGGCTTACAATCAAACTGTAATTCGGGATGTGCATCCTCCAGAACCCCACAACACCCAAGAAAGCTTGTGTTTCTTTCTAATTGGTTGGTGGCAACATTTCTGTTATCTTGTTGATCACATCTGTGGGGATCTGGCGGCGTCCATCTTGCCATTTTATTCCCAAAAATTGAATCTCCTGTGCAGGTCCCTTGACCTTACTCCGTTTTATGGCAAAAGCGGCTGTCAGCAGGATTTGGGTTATTTTCTTCCCTTTCTCAAAGACTTCTTCTGCTGTATCACCCCACACAATAATGTCATCAATGTATTGCAGGTGTTCTGGAGCTTGCCCCTGTTCCAGTGCTGTCTGGATCAGTCCATGGCAGATGGTAGGGCTGTGTTTCCACCCCTGGGGCAGTCGGTTCCAAGTGTACTGGACGCCCCTCCAAGTAAAAGCGAACTGTGGCCTGCACTCTGCTGCCAGAGGAATTGAGAAAAAGCATTGGCAATGTCAATCGTGGCATACCGCTTGGCTGCCTTTGACTCCAGTTCATACTGAAGCTCTAGCATGTCCGGTACGGCAGCACTCAAGGATGGTGTAACTTCGTTCAGGCCACGATAGTCTACTGTTAGTCTCCACTCTCCATTAGACTTTCGCACTGGCCATATGGGGCTGTTAAAGGGTGAGTGGGTCCTACTGATCACTCCTTGACTCTCCAATCTACGGATCAGCTTATGGATGGGAATCAGGGAGTCTCGGTTGGTGCAATACTGCCGCCAGTGCACTGTTGCGGTCACGACTGGCACTTGTTGTTCTTTGACCTTCAGCAACCCCACAGCAGAAGGATCCTCTGAGAGACCAGGCAAGGTGGGCAGCTGCTCCACTTCCTCTGTCTCCAAAGCAGCAATACCGAAAGCCCATCGGTACCCTTTCGGGTCTTCGAAGTACCCTCTCCTGAGGTAATCTATGCCAAGGATACATGATACAAATCACTACTGCCACCACCACCAACAATAATAATGACAAAGTAAATACAAAGGGTTTCGCTGCCCGACCAAGCCGAGAGACCGCATGCCGCTCCAGAGACCGCGCGCCACGAGAGAGAGACCGCGCGCCGCTCCCCCCACCCACAGCGTGCCGCGAGAGCCCCGCCCCCAAATCCTCCCTCCTGGGCATGACTGCTGTGGTATGGAATAACCGCATTGGTCAGCCCGGGTCAGGCACCCTGTCTCACCTCCCCCAGCTTTTCTCTCTTTCCCGGCATAACATGAGAGTCTGCGACGGGGGGGAACTGAACCCATAACACACAGCTATTCTTCTGAGTAAAATAATCTGCAATGGTTAAAGTCGTCTTCAAATTTCAGTCGCGTATTTGACTTTTGAAAGCTATTCGGAACTGTAACTGGGGTGGTCTGCAAAAAGTTCTAGCGGTTGGTGAAAGCTGAGACCTGCTCTGCCACTTAGCAAAGTCGTGGATATTTTACACATCACAGTCACAGGAAGAGTCAGGTGGGAAGGTACCTGAGGAGGTCACATAGTCTCCACTTTGAAGCACAGTTAAACATGAGATCAGACCAGGTTATTCAGGCCTTTATCCATTTGGGTCTTGAAAAAAAATCAAGGATGGAGAGTGCACAGCCTCCCTAGACAACCAGTTCTACTTGAGTGTTCTCATGGTGGAAAAGCTTTCCCTTTTCCTTGTCTGCACCCATCTAGTTTTATGTGTGTTGACTCTCAGGCAGCTATTATGAGTCACACTGAAGGGTCTGGCTTCATCTTTCCTGAATAACCATAACTTGGCAGGCCACTGTTAGGTGTCCCTTTGCTGCTTCACACTGAGCACACCCATTTCACACCCATTTCTTTCAACATCTCACAGAGCAAGTGCTCCAGCCCTGTGACCAGCTTGGTGGCCTCCACTGAACTCCTTACAGTTGATCAACATCCTTCGCATTTGGAAAGCCCAAAACTGGATACAGTAATCTACCTAGATGTGATCTAGTAAGTACTGAATAAAGTGGGACAATTGCTTCTGCTGATCCAGTGGCTCTTCTCATACAGCCAAGGATGCTGCTGCTGCCTTTGTGGGAGGGCCATACTGCTGGCTCCACCCCCAGCTCACTGACAACCAAATCCGAGGGGCATTTTCCAGTGAGCTGGCCCCCTGCCAGCAGTCCCCAGTCTGTGTCACTGCAAAGGGTTCTCCCCACCGAGAGACAGGAATTTCCTCTTGTCCCTACTGAATATGACAAGGCTCCTGTTAGCCCATCCCTGATGAGATCTCTCCAAAGGGCAGTACTGCTCTCAGCTTTATCAGCCAGTCCCCCCCAGTTTGATGTCATCTACAAACTTAACAGGTATACACTCATGCCTCTTCCAGATCACTGGTAAAGATGTTGAACAGGACAAACTACCCAGTATACATCCCTCATTACTGTTCTGGAGGTAGAGTATGATCCATTAAGCAACTTCATTGGATTTTTCTTCCACTGAGTATAGAGACTTCCAGAGGTTCCTTCCACCCTAGTCTGTGGCTCTTCACAGATAAAACAAAAGCTGTCATGTAGCCATCTACCTTTCATGAGCATCATTTCTAAACTTCAGTCACAACAGAAATCCATATATTCCCAACAAAGCCTCACAGAAGCCCTAGGACAATATGAACTGCAGTAATACCCTATTGTGCTTCTGGGACTTTAATTAGGATTCCCCCAAACACATCTTGTCACCATGAAAGCACATTGTTACTCCCTCCAATTACATTCAAGCCACCTATGCTGGAGGTACAATTAAAATGACTAGAAAACTTCTGAGGAACAAACCAGTATTTAATTGGGAGACCAGAACTTGTTCTTCCTCTTTTAGGTCACATTAAGCCTAGAAAATGTGACACATGATCACGGACAACCCAGCTCAAAAAGTATTGCCCCTGCTCACTTGGAGGACATGTGGAACACACAGAGGAAAAGTATGTTACAAGCATACTCTTCTAGCATACAGTTTTCAATCAAACTGCCTTTTTCTAAACACAGAGGCAGTAGGAAGAGATACAGATACATTTATACCAGATGTTGTGCTCCAGAACATTTCCATCTTCCACATTAGTTCAAGTGACTGAAGGAAAAACTCTGTCCCAGTTTTAATCTCTGCATCCCCTAAAGGCAGACTACACACAAAACTTACTTGCTTTAGGAAATGAAATAGGTTCTGTTTCCCTCCAGATATACTTTCCCTGTTTCATCCCAGCAAGGACGAAACTAAGGGATAGCACACTTCTAACAAACTTTATTCACAGCATATATACAATTAAGTTATGCATTTTATAAATAGTACAAAAGTCTTTATCCATTATCCAATGCCAGGTCCAAAGCCTAAAGTCAAAACATTGTAAGAGATTGACAAAGAGCAAAGCACAAAACAGAAGGAGGTCACACAGATCAGACAATGTATTTGAAGCTGTAAGTGCTATCACAGGACAACCTCTTGTCTTTGCAGCGGCCACAGAGTTCTTGGCGATGAGGTCTCCTGAGATCAACATGTCTTTTCTTCTGAGGGCAGGAACAACGAGTCTTTGAACAGGTCTTAAGAAAGAAGACATTTTATTAGTAGTAGATCAAAAGTGCTCACTTCATGTTAGTGATATTTTGTTTTCCTTAATCATAGCAACACATTTGAGTTAATACACTTAAAAGAGCTCATGGTAAAAACTCCATGCAGTTAAGCTGTAAAAGCCTTCTCACCTAGAAGCACACAACCCCACCCTTCATGTAGCTAGGCACAGTACTGCCTAAACAGAAAACCATTTACATAAGCTGTCTGCAGGAGGAGTCCTACCCCCTCACACCTTCCCCAAATACCATTTCCCAATACTTTGATGAAAGCAAGTTCTCTTCCAGAGAAAGTCAGAATCTAATTCAGGACCTGTAAACTATTAGAGTTTATGACAATCTGTCAGTTTTACCAGGACTACTGACATCTGCAACTCACCTGGCACTGGATTGCTTCCACTCGATAGGGATTGAAGGCCTTTTGGCATTTGCGACATAGCTGCTTGAAGTACACCTAAAAAGAAAAAGCAAAAACCAAATCATTGGTTTCTACAGAGACTTATTCAGGGTGTTCAGTACCTAAATTTGTGCCAAAGCATCCAATTTGTCACAGATTTGGTGCCAGTGTTACAAGGCTCAGGGGCAAGAAATGACGCATTAACTACCTTGTTGCTTCCAGAAATGCACCACACATAAGCACTCTCCCATCTGGTCTTGCATTCCTTGCAGTGGAAATAGCCATACTTCTGCTCCAGAAACTGCAGAGGGAAAGTTCATGAGCGGCGTCCAGCACCACAAGAACACGCAGCCCGCTCCCTCGCTACACCACCACTTCCCACAGCCAGGAGGCTCCCTGCTGCAAAGAAACTGCTAGGGAGTACCAGCCCTGCCAGGGATGCGCGACGTGAGAGGGAAGCCAGACTGGGGCCGCTGTGCCCTTTCCTAGGGGCAGGTTTCTCTCCAACCTGCTTCGCGGATCGCTCCCTGCTTCTTGCCCGAAGCGGGCCCCGAAGCCCGCCCCGAAGCCCCTCTGCGCACCTGGAAAACAGCCTGCCTGCGGAACACCGGCTCCGTGCTCGGCAGCGCGGCCTCTGCCTGCCCCTCGTGCTGCTGCTTGCTCCCATCCTCCGCCGCCTGCGCCTCGGGGGTCGTCCCAGCCGCTGCCTCCTTCTCCTGGAGTGCGGCGGCCTCCGTCAGCGGGAAGAGGCGCCTGTCCGCCACGGGAGAGTAGAGGGCAAGGTGCCCCAGGGCGCGGCGGCCTAGGGGGCTCAGCGGGCGGCCGGCGGGCAGCGTGCGCGGCCCCAGCGAGCACTGCACCGCGGCGTCGGTCCGCATGCTCACCTGCACGCCCACCTCCCGGGTGCTGACCCGGCGCAGTGGTGGCACCAGCCGCGGGCTCATCTGCGACAGCAGGGCCTGGAGCTGGGCCTGGCGGCAGCTGTCCACGTAGTCGGAGGGCATGGGCGTGAGGGGCCCCCCAAGGAAGGGGCTGATGGTACCGCTCTTGCCTTGCTTCCAGCTGGGCTGCTTCACTGCCCCATCCCCGCTGTGGCTTGGCGTGAGACTGCTCCTAAAGCCGGAGAATGTGCTGAAGGGGGAATAGACAAAGCCCTCCATGATCATAACCATAGAAAAGTCAGCCCCAGTTCTCCCCCTGCCCTGCCTTTTATCTTGAGAGCTGCTGCTAATTGATGCTAATTGATGGGGAAATTGGCCCCAGCCTGGTGGAGGGCTGATGACAAAGGGAGGGTTGCAGACTTGTTTTCATCCCTGCCCCTAGAGCTGGGCCGAAATAGGAGTTGATGGGCCTCCAGGAACAGTGCAGGCAACCTGGGCACGCAGGCCATGATGGGACACCCCCTGTGCCACCGTCACGGGTGGGATGTCCAGTCATCACCTCACCAATGTCTCTGACAGGCCAAGGGCTGTGCAGAGCTGGCCTGCAGCTGTGCACTGTGCACACAGGCTGGCTTGTGTTGCTAATGAAGGCCTTAATCTCCAATTTCAGATGGGAAACAGCCATGGGGCTGCGTGACCGCATTGAACACTACAAGAACAAGTCCAGGGCTGAGTAAAGCCTCGGTTGTTTATGTAGCTGTACAGTGGTGAAGATCTTGAGAGAGCTGTGTAAGCCCTGATAAGTAAATCAGTGCTCAAAAAGTAGTGCACCTCTGGAAGACCCTGAAAACATGAACAGATGTAATTCAGTCACAGCTGGGAAGACCATAGCTTTCATGGGGAGGGGAAGTCTGCTTGCTCCCAACTCCTTCACTTTATGGTCTTAGAAGAAGAAAAGGGGGTTGGAGGGTGGGGGTTGGGAAGCTAACAAAGCCCAGATAAACTCCACCGACAACTGAGCAAGTGCAGACACTTAATCTGCTGCTGCTGGCTTTTCCCATGACTTTATTCTCTGGTGAAGAACAAGACAGCGCATAATTTCTTTTAAAAGCCCAGAGTGGCGGAGATGGACACCTAGCTGACTGGCTATAGAAATGTTATATAGCAGGCAACAGCATATAATTGGGATCATTGGCTATTTTCACCCAAATTTAAATCCTCTTGAGGTACACACCAGACTTCCCCATCTTCCCACATTACCCACCATGTACATCCCGGTTCCTGAGCAAAAGCAGTCCCACAAGTAGGTTTGTCCTTTATCTGAAGCAGGAATAACCCAGACTGTCTTCCCCAGCAAACTCTTTGTGTGCACCACAGGAACTTTATCCCCTTCCACAGTATGTAAAAGTTCTGACTGGGCTGGGCCAGCCCTGTTGGTGGATCCTCTGGTGTTGACCAACCAGGTGGCTTTTGGTAAATGTGTATCCCAATGTTTGTAGGTCCTACAACCCATTGCTTCAATGTAGCTTTTGGCAGTCCACTGTACCGTTCAATTTTCCCAGAGGGCTGGTGCATGGTAGGGGATGTGATATACCCACTCAATGCCATGCTCTTTGGACCAAGTGTCTATAAGGTTATTCCAGAAATGAGTCCCAATTCTATCTGGGGTGCCATGTCGCATCTGTGCTTTGATGGACTGAGGTGTCAGGCCCTTGAGGCTAAAAATAATTCACCCAGTATGTTGCCAGTCTAAGTCCATCTGAGCCACTTTCAATCTTAGCAGCTTGATCCACCTGTTGGGTTGTTCCGGTGTTCCTCAGTGGCCTTACTCTTGGGTACGTAAGTATCTACATGGCGTACCTTCACCACCAGGTTCTGCACCCAGGCAGCAATATCTTGCCACAGTGCAGCAGCCCAGATGGGTTTACCTCTGCATTGCCAGTTGCTCTGCTTCCATTGCTGCAACCATTCCCACAGGGCAGTTGCCACAATTTGTGAGTCAGTGTAGAGGTAAAGTATTGCCCTCTGGCCAGTCCATGGTGACTTCTAAAATTCCTGGATAACTGGGATTTCCTATTTGAGCTCGTTATGTAATTAAGTACGACCCACTTACTCCACGTAGCATCAGTTGCATGATGTGTAGAGGAGACCCTGCTTTTGATCATCCAGCCCAGCAAAGACAACCAGGGTGCCAAGAGGAGCTGTGCTTCAGTGCCAATCACTTCCGAAGCAGCTCAAAACCCTTCATAGGCTGCCATTATCTCTTTTTCAGTTGGGGTATAGGTATCTTCAGATCCTCTGTATCCCTGACTCCAAAAGCTGAGGGGTCGACCTCGAGCCTCCCCTGGAGCTTTCTGCCAGAGGCTCCAGGTGGGACCATTCTCCCCAGCTGCGGTGTACAGTACATTTTTAACATCTGGCCAGGTCCGGACTGGTCTGAGGGCTACTGCATGAACTATCTCACGTTTAATTTGCTCAAAGGCTTGTTGTTGCTCAGGGCCCCATTTAAAATCATTCTTCTTCTGGGACACATGGATAGAGAGGGCTTACAATCAAACTGTAATTCGGGATGTGCATCCTCCAGAACCCCACAGCACCCAAGAAAGCTTGTGTTTCTTTCTAATTGGTTGGTGGCAACATTTCTGTTATCTTGTTGATCACATCTGTGGGGATCTGGCGACTGTCCATCTTGCCATTTTATTCCCAAAAATTGAATCTCCTGTGCAGGTCCCTTGACCTTACACTGTTCTATGGCAAAACCTGGCTGTCAGCAGGATTTGGATTATTCTCTTTCTCAGAAACTTCTGCTGCACCGCCACATGTTGGGTGCCTAAAAGGACTGTCGTGGTTTACCCCCAGCTGGTAACTCAGAACCACACAGTCTTTTACTCACACACCCTTTTTCCTCCCCACTCTGTGCAGGACAGTGAGGAAAACTGCAAGAATGTAAACCCCAAAGGTTGAGGTAAGAACAGTTTAATACCTAAAAATACAATATAATACTAATACTAATAATAATGACAGTAATAACGATAAGGGAAATAACAAGGGGAAAGAATATAAAACAGAAAGGGAAAAAACAATAAACACAAGTGATGCACAATGCTCACCACCCACTGACCAATACCCAGCCCAACCCGAGCAGCAATTGGTGCCTTCCAGGTAACTCCCCCCCAGTTTATATACTGGGCAGGACGTGCTGTGGTATGGAATACCCGTTGGCTAGTCTGGATCAGGTGTTCTGTCTCTGCTTCCTCATGGCTTCTTGTGCCCCTCCTCACTGACACAGCATGAGAGACTGTGAAGTCCTGGCTGTGGTAAGCACTACTGAGCAACAACTGAAAACAAGCATGTTATCAGTATTGCTCCCAGGCCAAAGCCAAAAACAGCACTGCACCAGCTGCTGGGAAGGAGAAAAATGACTGTTGCAGCTGGAACCAGGACAAGCTTGTACACTGCTCCAAAGGGAGAACAGTTATACCGCAAAAAGTGGCTTAATGCCTGCATAATGAAATAAATTTTAGCAGTACAAGCACGTACATATTAGTCCTAAGTCCTTCTTCCATAATCACATACTGTAGTTCAATTCTAAGGTAATGTCATAGTTAATATAGTTAAAATCATGTAATTGAATCATCCGAACTGTGTATGTGAGGATTTAGAAACTGCAGAATCCCCAAATCCCTGGACCTGCTGTGATGTGAAGTTATTTCTTTGTGTAACTCCTCATTGCTTTATAAAATTTCAGTGGGCCAACAACAGAGGGGCTGCAGAAGAGCTGGTAGGGGTGATGTCTTTAAAAGTTCACAGTGCACTTGTGAAATATCATTTCAAGTGTCTGAAATAAATCAGTAGAAACAACATTTTTATGGATCAGGAGGAGGTTAAGATTCAGGATACACTCATCACAGTCAGAAGGAAGATGGCTCAAGGCTCCACATTATGCTTGGGTTTTCAGAGCACTGTCTGTAGCAAGCTGAAAACTGGGTATGGAGATGAGCAAGTTTAACCGTAATGTCTGCAGCATGGCTGCAAAAAGAGTAAGTTGTTCAGGTGCTTTGGGAGGGGTATGGAGATTAAACTGAAAGCTAGATGCCACCATTCAAAAGAGATGTTTGAGTGCTTGGGGAGAACCAGACACTGCAGCTTCCCCAATGAGAAATTCAGTAATTTCATTGAAGAGGAGGGACATGGAAAAATTATTGTATGAAGAGACCCTGAAGTAGGTGACATATGAGTATTCCACCCAACTTGAAGTTATTTTATGGACTCATTGATGAGGCCAAGAATTTTTCAAGAGTCAAAACAAGAATGGCCACGTATGTGGAAGATAACAATATTCTCTTTATTGTAATATCATCATTGTAATATCAACCTAATAAGCCACCTTAGCATATGAGGTCAAGACTTCCACAGCAGTGACACTCCATCACAGTAGTGCATCTCACTGGAGGGCTCCTGGAGCCTTTTTCTGGGACGCTGTTAAGCAGGAGGATGGATGTGTCCCTTGGATGCGGTACTTCATCTCTCACACCTATAGGGACGTGTGTCTCTTGGCTCGGCAGGCTCCCTGTCAGTACCGCACGGAGGAAGACCACTCACGACCGTCCCCACAGACCGTCGGCGGCAGCTGCCCCGCCCCGCACAAGGCGCGCGAGGCCGCCGTGACACCACCCCCTTCCCGTGACTGGACGGCCGGGGCAGGCGGGAACGCGGGTGCGCTCAGTGCGCAGGCGCGGCTGTGTTGGCGCCGAGCTTTGAGCACGGGCCCGGCAGGGTTGCTGTGGTGCTGTGTGTGCGCTGCTGTCCCTGCAGGGTAAGGCTGCCTGCCCTGTGCGTGAGGCGTTGCCGCCGCGCCGCCTGAGGGGCCGGACGGAGGTAAACGGCCCGCGGGTGGCTCTGCCCGGGGCCTGCCCCTGCGCGAGCTGCGGGGTGTCCCTGCGAGTCCTGTACCGCCGGCAGGTCCCTCCCGTTGCCGCCTTCCTCACGGCCTGCGCGGGGGTTTGCGGTTTCCGGCCCACTGGGGGCCCCGTGGGGGGCGGGGGGGAGAGGGGGGTGCCGCCCTGGGGGGCCCCTCGGCGCTGCGGGGTGACGCGGTGGCGGCTGCGCAAGCAGTGCCCCTCGTGAGGTGGGTGCCCGGTAGGAGCCGTCCCTGACGGGAAGCGGCGTGGGTGGGGCGCTTCAGCTTCTAAAATGTACTTCTGAGGCGGTTTTGCATTTCTTGATTTGCTCCAGGATAGTCCTTTCCCCTTCCTTAAGTGCCTGTCCACTCTCTTCGTTTTGGTGAGGCTGTGTGTGTAAAACAGCTGTCGCGGGGGAAACTGATTTTGCCGTGGAAACAATACACGTGTTAAAATAAGCAGGGAAGTTTCTATGGCAATCTTGTACCTGGTTTTTAGTAGAACTGTGAAATTGACAATACCTCCTCCCCTTGAAAACATCTTTAAATCACATTCTTGACACATAAGTTGTAATGGTTGTACCAGTTTATATGTGTTAGTACATATTATATCATAATATTTAATACTGTGGATTTTTCATTTATTATTTAAAATACCTCAAGAGTGTTCTGCCCATTCCATCTTGGTTTTGTCCTGTATTTGCTAAGTGTTTTTATTATCTCTGGTATGACCCCTTATGCTCTTCTGGTTTGTTGTTTACATACTGTGTTTGTCCCATTGAGTGTTTGAGCACGTGCATCACAGTCTTAAAGCTAAACAGCCTGGGTTATGACACACCTACTAACACAGGAAAGCAGGCTTAAGGCTTGCAGTCCTATGACATTAAAATAGCATTGTGTGAAAGTCTTTTCTCATTTCTTCTCAGGTTTTCCCACAACATTTCCAGTAATGTAATTGATAACACAATGGCTTGCAAACCTGCGGAGAGACTGACTTTCTTTGAAATATTTAAGGCACATTGCAGTGAATCAGGTATGGTTTTTCTACAGGAAATAATTTTTATTAGGATTGCTTTCTGGACGTCGGTGTTTTATCTGCTGTATGTTCCATAAAAAAGCATTTTGCAATCTTGTTAGCTGTTCTTCTTGCCTCAAATCTGTACTTGCTAATAGCTGCTTTTCTATGTATCACTTTATATTTTTCTTTGAAGCTTTTTTTCATAATGTGTGCTCAGTTACTTTTTTTTCTTGTTCTTGCCTTTCAAGCTGTGTCCTTACGTATCCACATGCAGACTACGTTTAGTCTTTTGCCAAATGCACCTCTAGTAGTACGGTTTATTAATGTTAAAAGGAACCTTAACTTGACAATCTAACTAAAATAAGAGATAAAGTAAAAGCCACAAGTATACTTTTGATTTTAAACAAACTGGGTATTTGTCTGCTGTTTGATTTGTTTTGTTAGTGATTGGAGAATTTGGGTAGGCGTTCTTTTATATCTTGTGCATATCAGAGCTCAAAGCTATCTAGAAAGAAACAGAAGTGTGACAGAAGGAGCAATGCAATTTGCTGCTAGCATTTAAATGGTAATGTATTTTCATATCCTGCATGGAGGATTCTTTTTTTTTTCTTTTCACATAGTTTGCTATATGTTTTTCTTTATAGACTTAGGACCTATCAGTCTCAACTGGTTTGAAGAACTCAGCGCAGAAGCACCCCCATATGAGCCTAAATTGTTAGGAGAACTTGATGGTCCCCTAGGCTGTCTTGATCAAACATCTTTTAAAACGCCAAGGGCAAAACCCTCTACATGCAGTCAGCTGGTATCAACTCCTCCAATTTTTAAAGAACAGATATTGCCACCTTATTCTTCTCCTGGAAAGGAAGTGGATCAGAAAAAGATAGAAACAAGTGAGTAATTTTTATTTGTTTATTTTTTTAAAGTGGCACTTAATGGTGGTTTGTGCCCTCCAGAGCAAGAGTCTTTTTTTATCTTTTGTTGTTGTAGCTGATTATTGTTAATGAAACAGACAATGCTACAGCAGAAATTGTGTGACTAAAATGCTTATCCTTAATATGCTTCCGAAAACCACCTGTAAAACCACAGAATTAATCTTGATAACTGATTCAGCCTTATGTTAATCTGGTAATGTATATGCAGAGTTCCCTGTAGAAGAGAGATTGTTGTGGTCCTAATAGAACCACAGCATGGTTTGGAAGGTACCTTAAAGGTCACCTAGTTCCAACCCTCCTGCCATATGCAGGGACACCTTCCACTAGACTAGGCTGCTCAAAGTCCCATCCAACCTGACCTTGAACACTGCCAGGAATGGAGCAGCTGCAGTTTCTCTGGGCAACTGCCCCAGTGCTTCACCACTCTCACAGTAAAGAACTACTTTCTAATATCTGATCTAAATCTCAGTTTGAAACCATCGCCCTCTGTCCTTTCACTACATGCCCTGAATACTGTTAATATAAGGAGATGTGAATGCTCCTGTCGCTGGAGGTGTTCAAGGCTGGGTTGGACAGAGCCTTGGGTGGCACGGTTTAGTGTGAGATGTCCCTGCCCATGGCAGGGGGGTTGGAACTAGATGATCTTAAGGTCCTTTCCAACCCTAACTGTTCTATGATTCTGTGATTCTATGATTCTGTGTGCTTATTAGTGTAACCTTTTGACTGCGAATAAGAGTGATTTTTTTTTTCTTTTTTTTTTTTTTTTTTTAGCAGCCTGATTTTTGTTCTATGCAAAATCTGTGAAAGTCTTTTTAAGGGAGAATAATGCTTACCACTCCGAAGTATGAGGTGATCTGTGGTGCACACCTTCACCTATTTTAGAAAGATTTAGAAGCACTGAGCTCTTTGAGCTAGTAAAACTCTTAAGTCATGGAAGGAAATTACACTTTTCCATTTGGAAACAAAGAATTTTACCACTTTGAGTTCTCATTACTTTCATGAGGTGCTTGGGATTTGGAAATAAAGTGCATGTTACTGCCCCTTTTTGATGTACCTGGAAGCCATAGTTATTCTCCTTGGACAGAAGGAAGATTCTTTTCTATGCAGAATGAATTATAGATTATATATGGGAATCTTTTTTATGGAAGAATATCTAACCCCATTGCTGTAATATCCAATTTGTTCATCAGCTGTGTCTATGCCCTCCTAGTGGTAAGATAAGCTTTTCTAAACAGGTTATAGGGAAACACAACTTTATTACCAAAATTATTCTTGGATCCTAAAGCAGAGTCTTCAAAGGTCTAGAACTGTGCTACTGTTCAAATATACTTTATAATATTGCTTCCAGAGAATATTGTTACCCTGTTTGTTTTTCTGAAGTTAACTGCTGATCTGCTGCTCAACTTATTCTCAGCTGAGGGCATGTTTCTTACAATTATTTGGACTTCTACAGTGTTAAATCCGTTGTAAATTCTTGGTAGCATGGAATCCTATGGTTCTTCTTTTCAGAATGGTTACTTTTGCTCTGTGTCTGTGCATGTGGACATTTGCATATAATTCCCTAAGGAAGGGAAGATGAAGTTTACCTGTGGCTGGCCTCAGATCTTCTAGTTTTCTTGATTGGAGCCAAGTAGCTTGTGTGCATTGGTTTTCTCCTTGTGAAAACAAGAAGCTTTTGGATTTCACCTTAGTATGGTACTGAGATGCAGTCATGCTGTGCATATGGACTTGAACTCGGAAGCAGAGAGAAATGCAGAAAGTTAGGTGTAATTTCTGTTACGGAAGTTTGGAAATTTCTGAGTACTAATTCTTATGAGTAGTGGCTTGTTCATGTGAGAGGCTCACCGTTCAGAGGCTTCTGCTACTTTGGTGGGCACAGTCACTTTTGCCTGGAGAAGCTTAGCATAGAAACAGCTACTGCTACCAGTGACAGTGCCTCCACTAACAGTTCCTGACATAATTTTTGCTTTATGATGCTTATTCAAATCAATATCTTAAGTAAATGTGAGGGAAAGTTTGTGCAAATGCTTGTTTGCATGTGTTGAGTTTCTCCTAAGAATAACTTCTGCGGTGACAAGAAAGGCGCAATACAGTATATTAAAGCTGACATGAAATATGTGACTTGAATGAGATTAAGAAAATGTACTGAAGGATGTATGTGTATGTATTTATTCACTTATATCAGGTGAATAAAGTGGCAGAATGAGTTTTTTTTCTTTTTTTGGCTGTTCATTTGAAATGTGTTTAGCATTTTTTTGGATATGGAATTTGAACATGCTCAAAACATCAGAAGAGAAAGTGTTGGGGTTGGAGGGTTTGCTTTGTTTTCAACTAAAAATCAGATGTTGCTTTTTTTTTTTTTTTTTTTTTAAGCTTGTCTTTGAACCTCAAAATTGAAACTGTTGCCTTTAGTTTCACAAAGCTGTGTTGTTATTATATCCTGTGTTGCAGGCAGAGAGAATTTGACAAGTCCAAGTATCACAAGAAGAAAAATAATAGATCAAGAAAATGAAATACTTGCTTCTCCTCCTGGTACCTGTCACAACTTCCTTGCAGCTAGGTATGCTAAGTATGCCAACACAAATATAAAATAAAAGGGATTTTACTCAAAATCAATGTTAAACCCACCATATTTGACTGGTAGACTTTTTCAGAGCAGTGAATAATCTTGTGTGTCTTGTGTATTGATACCTACAGGCTTCTAAGTAAACTGAAAACAAAACGCGAGCTAATTTTGAAAATGTCTGTGCTTTCAGATGTTCTTCCTTTCTATTTTTCTACTCCTTCACAGCTGTCATATGGCATTTGTTGATATTCTTTCAGCTTTCCAAATCCTCAAGATCCAGTGCAAGAAAGAGGAGCAGTAATATATCATGTGCTTCTCAAGTAGTAATTTGTAAAGCCACTTACAGTATTTACTGAGGTTTTTTTTAGTAATAGCTCGATTTTCTACATTTAAATATGTAAATTTAAATGTGTGTATTTCAGATAAATCCGATCTAAGTACTCATGTTGATTATAAGAATAGTTTAATTCTTTAAATTAATTAAGCCAATTTCCATAGTTTCATACAGCATATTAACAAATGCATGGTTATAGTGAAATCTATTATATTTCTATTTGCCAGACAAATAATCTCTGAAAATTAATATATTTCAGAAACGAAACATTTTGCTGTTTGTAGTAAGCTTATAGTAAGGTTTAAAATACTGACTGCCAGTTAGGAGAAATTTTCATTTTTATTTTTTTTTTTTAGTCAGGCAAATAGCCATGGGTGGAAGTGATAATGTATGTAATGTCTAAAATATTTACCTATTTTCAGAAATTGAGAAGTTAAATTAATATTTGGTTTTGTTTTGCAGTCCAGCTATTTTAAGGAATACTTACAGAACACCACAGAGAAATAATATTCCTGGTTTGTATTTTCACTTTTTGGTTTTACAAAATGTCTAATATCTATAGACAAAAAAACCTTATGTTGTCAGTATTATTTAGTGTCCTTATTAAATATTTTCTTTTAGGACCATATGGAAGCTTGTTTTGCACACCTAAACTTTTAGAGGTAAATACATTATTCGTACATTCTGTTTTCCTTTTTTGGAGTAGTACATTTGGAATTCTTCATAGAAATAATAATTGTTAAATATATTTCTAGGTCAGAACTCCAAAACGTATTTCTGAAAGTCTGGGAGCAGAAGTGGATCCAGATATGTCCTGGTCAAGTTCTTTAGCCACACCTCCTACACTTGGTGCAACAGTGATAATAGGTATTTCTGAAAATGAAGACTTGCTAAAGAAGTTCTGGGTTTGACACTGGAAGGTTACGTAGTGCAAACTGATTTTTTTTTTTTTTTTTTTTTTGTTTTAATTAAAAAGGGCAAAACTTGCACTGGTGCTAAGTGGGTGACATTAAATAATGCAGCCGTAAAAGGAGAAATGGCATTGTGTCTTTGCTTTTCAAAAGTTTTATTCTGTTGTATAAAGGATTAGGGAATATAAACTTAAAAATAAGATAGCAAAGCATAGGAAGAGGATTAGATGATGATTGCACTATCACAAAACTAGATACTATTAAGGTTGTCGTGAATATGTTTATAAAGTCTAAGGAGGTAGCCCATTGAGTAAACTTTCCAGCAGCAATGCTGGCTTCAGTGTTTTTTAGCCTTTCTCACAGTGCCTACCATCACATCAGTGCAGTGAGGCAGACTGAGATACTGATCCAATTGAATACTATATTTCCTGGGTTATTTGGACAGAGTAATTCCTGGATCTCATTTACTGTGCAGCTGTGGAAGCAGCCCTGCAAGCATAACTGTGAATGAGAGTGGGTGGGTGATAGCTGTTTAAGTAGTAACTAACAATGATGCTAAACATCAAGCCTTGAGCAACACCTTAGGTCTAAATGGAATTTCATTAGCATATGATAAGCAAAATGAAATTCGACTGTGTGATTTGTTGATGAAAACTCTTGAGAAAGGAAAGCTCTTGGGAGAGAGGGTTGTAGTACTGTTCACAGGGCTACTCAGTTGTGCCATTTTGTGTGTTCATTCATTCAGAATGATGTGACCTGAAGACAGAGGCTGGGGGAAGTACCCATAGCTTAAAGGTGATGCTCTGGGCGACAAGTTGTTAGAGCTCTCATTCTCCCACTTCCTGGATGAGCCTAGTATTTTATAGTAGTGATGCCTACTCTCTGCCATCTGACACCTGTGAAAGGAAAGAGTGCTGCTACATGGAAAGGAGTTGCTATGTCTATGAAACATGTTATTTGAATATACTGCTCTTAGGCATCTTAAAAATAGGGTTCACTTTCTCATTTTGTAATCTAGGTGATTACTGCTTTTGTGGGAGGAAATGCAAACCAACAAATTCTTGACAGAGGCTTCATGGTCTTATCCAGATGCTTGGACAGAGCAGTGCCATGAATAACTGCTTGAAAGGGGAATGGCAATGATGGTGGTTTCAGAGGAGTAACTGGTCTACCCACACAGCAAAAACCGCAACCTGTCATTGAGGTGGTTTTGTGCTGTTATGAAACTGCATTTGTCTCCTAGGCTCCTTGTAGGACTTTTCAGTCAGAACTTTAATTTTTAGTAGTTTTTTATTTACAGATCTCAGTTGCATTTAAAATAATGCAATGAAAACCCTCACGACTGTATTTGAACTCAGCAAATCACTTTGGAGCCAATTAATTGACTTGTCTGTCTGTTTTTTAAAGCTAGAGAGAATGATTCTATTTCTGGAGCAAAGCAACAGGATGGAAGAGCTGACATAGTAAGTAGTTTTAAGAGCTATGTTGTTCCTTAATTTCAGTTAAGCTATTCAGTTACATGTTTATACTCCTTGAGCCAGAATAAAAAATTCTGTCATTTTCATTCTAGGCTCTTCTATCTGGCTATTTTTAGAAGTTACTGCTCACAAAACTAAACTTGCAAAACCTGGCTGTAGACTGTATTCTCACGAATAACCCACTTTGAGGAATACTTTTGCTGTGTTTTTATAAAAAGCAAACCAAAACCACTTGGATTCAGCAGCAGTGGGAGTCATTCAAAGAGACATCAAACCTAGGAACTGCAAGTATGCTACTTATCTGAGGGTGGGTTTGTTTGGGTTTTTTTTTTTCCTGTTTTGACAGAGCTTTGGAAGTTACTGTTTTGGCAATAATTTCTTGTGCTTAACCACTACAACAGGAGTCAAAATTGAGTATTAATTTCAGTCTTTTGAGGGTGTTAGAGTTCTTGCATAATTGTAATTTTACTGTATGTATATGAAAGCTGAATGATTATTCAGACTGAAAATTGAGGATGGCACTAACAAGGTTCAATTATGAATTTGTTTGATTCTTAAGTACCTGAGATTTCACAGTTAACAAACAGAAGTTAAAATAAGCAGAAAGTCTTTCTGCTTCCTTATGTCTCCTTTGTTCGCTTTTGAGAGGCTTCCTTACAGTAAGCTGCTGAACCCATTCACCACAAGTAAATTGGCTGTAAAATGGAACCTGATTTGCATTGAAAATGGGGTTATCTACTTATTTATTTTCAAGTCTACCTGTGATAATGTTGCCTTTCATTTGAAGAGATGTGGAATTATTCAAATACTGCAGTAAATGTTTTGGTGTTAAAGTGACAATTCCTAGTATTTAACGTAACAGCTTATGTCTTTGGTTTACAGATTTCACACAACTTTTTTTCCAACCATGATAAATGTCCTGGGACAAGGGATGCAAGTATGCTGCCTGTACCAGAGACAGTAGAGCTAAATGCTGAAGACGACATAAAAGATTTTGGTATGCTTTGGTGTTTTGTTTTATTGGTGACTATACTGTGAAACAATGTCGAGGGTGAAGTTACATTATATAGCTTGAGCTGTTCTCACCTTGTATCCCCTGCCAACTGTGTACACCCACTTCCTGAATAGAGTCAACTTTGTAAAACTAATCTAGCCTTAAAAAAGGGAATCAGTTTCTGCTGAGTCGGATAATTCAGTCAGCTTACCTTGCCACTGGATGACAACCAGATTAGTAAGTGAAGGCATGAAACTATGGGAGAACTCAGAGAAAAGTGGTGCAGGCTCAAGGGGGAGCAAGATTACTACTTCTAGCTGTTGAACAGATTTAGCTTTATCATGAAGTTTCACCCCAGTACTCTGGTGAGTATTCTGTGGTGAGGTTGGTTTTGGGTATTGCTATATCTCTTCTTCATTTACTTTATATATTAGTAGTTCAAAATGTGACAAATCCTTTAGGAAAAAGGAATGTTAACTTTTTTAAAAGAATACAGAAAGTAGCCAGGGGAAAGAAGTGGTTTTGTTCTGTGTCCTGACATCATGTTAGTGAATAGTGAAGAGGTTCACTACCTTGTGAGCTAGCTGTTTGGTTTGATTTGATGGCAGAAGGGAGAAATCTGTTCAGCATGTATGAGTACAAAAGGGTGCTTTAGAGACTGACAAAAGGGTGCTTAGCAGGCTAGACAAGGCAGTATATCCTTAGGATTTTATGTCTCCTTCTCTTCTGAATTAATTGGATTGCCCTAAAAGGACTGTTTGGTACCTATAAGAATTGTGAGAGAATCAGTTTAGAATTTGATGAGGGTGGCTGTGAATGCTGGGGTCAGGATGCACTGTTCTTGCAGAGCATTATATACTGCTATTTTTATACTGTAGGTTCAAACGTAGTAAAAAAAAATGTAGTTTGTAGTAAACTTATTCAAGTAATTTGTAGTCTGTAAAATACTAGAAAGGAAGGGCAAATTCATGTCCTGTTCTGTATTCCGAAATGGCTTATTGAGTTGCATACTGCAATAGAGAAAACTAGTTAAAACAACCTCTGTGTCAAAATAGAAGGAAGAAACTCATTTCTCTTAAAGTATAAAATAACTTTGGCAAATGTCTTTTTTTTGTGTGTGTGTGTGTGTGTGTGTGTCTTCCCATTTTGGTAATAGTTAATTTGGCATTTGAAGATGCAGTGTAAAAAGAAGGATAGCTCAAACCTCCATGTTTATAGCTTTCAGATGTTTGTTTTCTCTGGACTAGTGTTGTATGATCGTGAAATGCAATCAATTTTATTAGGTATGCATTTTGTTTCGGTCAAAGAAAAAAGCAATCATAATATTGATTTGAATACCTTCATGATTTCACGGATGTGATGAGATTGTATTGTGCCAATTGTGTCATTAATAGCAGTGAGACTGAATATATGTACTCAGTCCAAAGCACAGGAACTGCAACATATTTCAAAGATTCTTTAAGTGGATTTTTTTTTTTTGTTCTTAGTTGTAATAATTTGGGGGAGGAGGAGAGCTTTTTTTTTCTTTTTTAAATCTGTTTACATTTAGTGTAACTATGGACTGCAAGTTATGTACTGTCAGGTGTTAACACTTCAGAATTTTACAGGAGCTAAATTTGCATATAGTCATTAAGCATATTCATTTATAACCCAGTAATTAATTCCTGACGTTCATGTCCCTAGTCTAAGCAAGTCTAAGACTGCTCATTGTAGCACTAAGCTTTAGGCATCTGGCCCTTGTATCAGAATTCACAGCTTTGCTGTAGGTGTATAATTGTGGATTCAGAGTTAAGGTTCTTCAATCTATAAGTTGAAGAAGCTATTTAAATTAAAAACTAATGTGAAACATGAAATTCTATAATGCTTTTAGATACTTTACCCTGACCTTTTTGCCCAAAACTTCGGATTTAAACTCTTTGAGTCAAAAAAAGGTCATAATTCATTTCAATTTATAGCCCTGATCAGGGTAAATGGTGTATCTAACTTCAGTGCCTAGAACTATTCATGCAGAAGGAGAAATAGGTTCAATACCCTCTGCTAAAAAAGATTCCAACCTGAAAAGGTGATACATCCTAACAGTCAATATATTAATCCAGAGCAGGACCATCTAAAGTTTAAGCCTCCTTTTTAATGAGTATTGTATTATTTACCCAGAAGGAGAGGCACTTACTGGGAAAACAGGAGAATACTGTTGTGCAGTTCATGTCTAGGGAGTTGTCATTTCACTGACTCTCCAGTGAGTTTAGAAGTCAAAATGAACTTCTCTGATTTTTGGATCCTGCCCCCACCCCCACCCACCTTCAGGTTATTCAGTGTGCAACCAGTATCTTTATAAGCTTTCAGATACTTCTAGTTTTCTTTTTTCAATTAAAACCAATGGTTCCTGTTAAAGTAAAAAAATATAACTATCTTTTTGGAAAGCTCTATTCAGAAACTATTACAGGATGAAAGGATGTGGATGCAGATATTACTTCAGAGTAATGTACTTTTAATAAGGGAAAAGGACTTGTACACTTGAACTGTAGTGCTACAGTTTCTTCTTTTTGAGATCCAGTTTAGGGATACCTTCTGCTTCTCAGCAACAAATAGAGAATGAGTAACTGTTAAAGAAAAAGATGAGAAGTGTGTTTATGCCTATAACATAAGTATGAACTCTTGATGGGTGTATTGAAAATAGTTTGCATGTGTGTGACCAAGTATTGGTAAATATTCTGTGGACTACCAAATGGCAAGCATTTCGGACAAGAGGTTATTTAGAAGTTCTAACAGGGAAAATTACAGAGGTTGAAAATATAGAAAATGTACCTTAAAAAGGCTTATGGAAAAAGGACGACAGTGTTTTGTAGGTACTTTGTTACCACTTCTTTGATTTGAAAAAGCCTTGAACAGTGCTCTCAAAATAAAACCTAGCTGTCTTTTTTAAGGTGCACTGTCTTGATAGGTGGATCTAGTTTCATACATCTGAGAAGCTAATATTTTTATTTGTTATGAATAAGCTTTTAAGTCTATCTACAAAGTAGAGTTTAGGTTATTTTCCCTCCACCTCATATTATTTCTATGCAGAAACAAAAAAATTCTCATTTTTCTAGCATCTGTGTCAGTCATGTGGAACTTTATACAAGCTTCCTGATCAGTTAAAAAAAAAAAAAGAATCTTTTCTAAATCTTTCTAAATGCTGTATTATTCTGTATCAAAGCAAAAGGTAGTTTAATGAAATCCTTAAATAACAGTTTCCTCAGCTGAGAGTTATAGACAAAACCAGGCAGCTTCTTAAAGTTGTTTTGTATACTACCATGAGGTATAAATTTTGGAGGGAAAAATACAGACGTTTGTCTTGTAAAATTTACTACTCATTCTCCTGTCCATAGGAGGAAAAAATCCGTTTGACAGCTAGGTTTCATCTTGGAAACCTGCTTAAGCACCAAAGCCCTCAGGAGGCCAGGGCATCTGCATGTATGTCTTTTGCTTCCTGCCTCCTCTAACAACTGTGGTTGGAGAGTAACCTACTTTAAAGTCATGTAGATTTATCTTTCCAAACTTGCTCTGGAGTAGAGGCAATTACTGTAAAATTGAAAGCTGTGTATGCCTATAAAAACATGATGCTGTTCCGAAGTTGCTCCCCACACTTAATTTTTACTACTTTTACTCTTCCCATCTTCTCTAAACTATTTAGAGTCAGAGATGTTAAACAGCTTATTTGGCAAGATGGACAGCTTTGAGGATACATTCAGCATGCCTGTGAAGTCCAGCGGAACTCTTCTGCTGTTGCCGCATGCTCTCAATACAGTAGAGAAATGTGAAATAACCACTGATACAGCACAAGGAGAGGGAGATGTTCCTTCTGAGCAGCCTAATAGAAGAAATATTGTCATTTCACAGGAAGTGGAAACAGCTAGGTGGACTGAAAAAAGCCACTTTATTGAGCTAAAGGATTCTTTACTCCAAAACACAGATGGAGATACAGGGGATGGTAAAGATGGCTGTTTAATAGGACACAAGGAACTGGAGTCACTTAGGATTGCAAGAGAGAGTCAAGATTGCAGAACATGTAAGTCATCTGAGAATGAGCAGCCTGTGAGAGAAATGCAATCATCATCAAGCCAGTGGTCTCAACTGAACTTATCTGATCTTGATGTAACTCACTTGGAAATGTCCATATGTAGCTCTCCACCTTCTTACTTATGTAGAGAGAAAAATGTAGAAGAGAAGACAGTACTAATGACCAAGGATGATGCTGTGGAAACATCTTTACTGAATACTTCAGACTTGATAAAAGCACAAAAGCTGTTGAGTGTCAATTTGTCAGAAAAGTGTTATGAAGTGAAAGCTTCTGAAAACAACCCAACATCAGAAATAACTCCAGTAAAATCTGTGTCTCTGAGTGTTCAAGATCCAAAGTTAGTAAAAGGATGTGCGGCTGAGAAGGTTTCCAGAATGAGCTTCTTAAACTGTAATTCTTTATTAATTGAAAGCACAAATGTCACAGAGTATTCTGTAGTTTACAATGGCAGCTTTTCCAAGCATTTAAAAGCAACTTCTAAATCTGTCATAACTGATGTTCTGTCTCACCCGCTTGTATGTAGTGCTACATCTCCAAATAATGGCAATGACCTACCTTTAATAAATAATGAAAGTACTCTTGCAGAGTCTGGCTTGAAAAGCAGCCTGAATATGTTATCCAGCTTAAGAAAGAGATCCAAGAGATTCATTTATACAATAAATAATACATTACTCTATCAAGAAGAAATAGAGAAAGAAGTAACCTCTGAGTCACCTATTCATCCTGTATTACCACATTCAGAATCTGACTCGTATGAATTTCAAGGATGTCATGTGGCCAGTGTTGATGAGCAAGGTATATTATTAAGCTTTTCATCATTTGTGGAGGCTTCTTTATTTATTAAGAACGTTTTATTTAAATGTTTCAGATAAAATCATGTAAAATCTTGTGTTTGTGATAAAGTAGTTCTACAACTGGGAATCTTTATACAGAACTAGTCCATTTATAATAATAGTGATAGAATAGCATTATTTTCACGTAGGGTGGTGCTAACTTTCTGCGTTATTCTCATCTTACTTTCTGGAATGGAAACTTCCAACTTGAGCCCTTATTCTAATTGACAAGCTTTATTCTCTTTATCAGTGCTGTTTAGATATCTATAGTGTCAAGGGCCATCCTGACCGAGTTGATAACTTCTGAGAGATCAGAAAGAATGATCAAGTTGTACTGTTATTTTTCTAAAATTGGAGGGTTTAAGACTGTATACCTGTCTTTTTCAGAAACACAGAATATCTAAAAAACCAAATCATATACTGAAAGAAGCACATACTCCTGGTTTTAAAAGCTGTTGTCACTAGAAGAATTACTTTAATGTTAGGAGTTGAAGTACATCTCTTTGAACTCTGAAATAAAAACTTATGTTGAGACACAAGGAATGGAAGCCCATCTGTTCAAATTTCATTACAACTTAAAATTGGGGCTTATATATATATATTTAACTAATAGTAGTTAGCTGCTCACTTGTTTCTGGCTATTAGAACATAAGTAGATTAAAGAGATCTCCAGTCTTGTCAAGATGTTCACTTTTGAAAACAAAAGTGATGTTTATGGTACCAGTTTTAAGCATATGTAGAAATGATCTGATTTTACATTTGTTTGAATAAATAAGAACTACTTTATTAACACTTTTTTCTCTAATGTCTTCTCTTGTAGACTGCTTGCTTCTTGCTGAGAGAAAGTGTTTGCAATCAAATATCACGGAAAATAAATTTGGCACTTGTACTTTAAAAATGGATGTAATGGGTAACTCATCTGGTAATTCCTTCAATGATAGGCTGAAGCAACATGACCTGAGAGACTTAAGGGAAAATGCAAGAGAGGATCAACCTGCTACATCATTAAAAAGCTTAGATATATCTAATACATGGAAAGAAGATATAACAAATTCTTTAAATAGTGAAATAACTTCAAATATAAAACGTAAAGTTCTAGCTTCAGCGTGCCTAATGGAAAGAAAGCATTCCAAGTTATTCCCTAAAGGGTGTTGCTCAGAGAAAGGCAAGAAAGATAAGTACATGGGTGCTAATGTGACCAATGGAGGTTCTGTACCTTGGAGCCTGAAAGAAGAACTCACATGGTCTTCCCCCAAGAATAATGAACGCTTGAATTGATACGCATCATGGCACTGCGTCTGTGACAGACAGTAGTTTCAATAATACTTTGAGTCAGATCAACATTGGCATGAATGGAGTCAATAGTGATTGTTGTAATGAAGTATCAACTGATAAAAGGCTTACTACAGACCAGTGGTCAGTAGCTAGCTGTAGAGAAGCACCTGGACCTCTGGGAGTAAACTGCTCAGAAAATTATAATACTGAATTAAAACAAGAGGAGAAAACAGATGCGGCTGCCTCTTCAGAAGTTAGAGCTAACAATGAAAAGCCAAAGTTGGCTGAAAACAGTGAAAGCCCTCAAGCAGCTGATTTCAGTAATGTAGCTGTTGAGATCGCTAAAGAATCTGTAGATTGTATAGATGATAATTCTTTAAATGAAGTGATTTCTGAAGAAGATAAACAAGTAGCACCTATGTATTCTAGCAAAAAGCCAATTGTGAACCTAAAGTATAAAGGGAAATCATCAGGAAGTCTTAAAGCACGCAGTTTGAATCTGGGCTTTGGTGGCTTTCAGACTGCTTCCAATAAGCAGATTAAGTTCTCTGAAGTCAATATAGCAAAAGGCAGAATGCTGTTTAAAGATGTTGAAAATGAATGCTTTGAAGCCTGTTCTATGGAAAGAGTCAGAAACTTTTCAAAACGAGATAAAAAAGAGAGTGTGTTTTTCTCAGATTCAGAAAGCAACTTGGACAGTAGTTTAGCTGATTCTCCAGATTCACAGACAAATTTTCTTAAGCCCAGACATACACAGTTTACTCCATACAAAATTGGCTTGTGTAAAAGCTTTCCTAGAAGCCCACAATCCTTGCAAGAAACAAATCAAACCTTGACAGCAAGCCAAGAAGCTGAAATTGCTGAACTTTCTAGTATCCTGGAAGAAACAGGTAGTCAGTTTGAATTTACACAGTTTAGAAAGCAAAGTAACATGATACAAAGTCACGCCTTTCAACAGTTTGGAACTGTAGAAACATGTGGAAGAGAAAATGTGGAAAATAATTCGGAAAAAAGGAAACATGCTGGGTTTTGTAGCACTTTAAAAACCGAAAATCAGGTAAAAACTGAAAAGTATTGTATGAAGCAGGAAGACCCAAGCAAAGACTCTGATGTCGTGGAATACAAAAAAGAAAATGCTGTGGTTTTTCATAAAAATGACAAAAAGGTTACTTTTGCTAACTTAAACAGAAATGAAAGTAGAATATCTAATGAGAGCTTTCCAGTAGCTGAAGGGGCCAGCTTTTCTCATTTTGTAGGCTTTAGTTCAGCTGGAGGAAAAAAAATAAATGTTTCTAAGGCAGCTTTGAACAGATCTGCAGAGCTCTTCAGGGACTTGGATGATGACAGCTATTTGTTTAAGTCTTCTAAAACTAGTGCTAGATGTCACCATTTAAATAGTCATGTGTCTTCTAACTGTAATTTTGTCAGGTGCCTGGAAAAAGAAAATGAAGGAAAAATGGTTTGCGTGTCAGATATCAAAAGCATAGATGCCGTTTCCCACTCAGGTTCTGTTTCCCACCATGCACAGAAAAAAAATGAGGAAAATATTAGTACACTGTTTAAGGAAAATGTGGAAAATCAGACAAAAAGATCAAAGTATAATGAAAATGCTAGTTTCAGCAGTACTAACACTATCATCAGTAACCAGAGTCCTAAAACTTCCAAACAGTTTTTGAATCAAGGAGGTCACCAAGTTGAAGGCAGTTTACAAGACGACTCATTAGATGTAATATGTGTAGGAGATGCTATTACAGGTGCAGAAGAACAAAGTGTAAATATAGTGGATGAAATTAAAAACCTGTCTCCTTACCAGAAAGAAGACAGAAAGGAAAATGAATGCTTGTCGCCAAAATGTCGAAGCCCAGCTGGTAGTGATAAATCTATTTCTGTTGCAGCTTTGAATCATTCTCTACACTTGATCAATGTACAACATGCAGAAAGAGATGTAAATGTTCTAGGACAACTCTCATAAATTAAAGGCAAATTGTAAAAATATAGAAGAAGACACCACCCATGATAAGATCCTGTTGGAGAATGAAAGCAGAATAAAAGTAGGTTCTTACCATCATCAAATACCTGTTGATCAAGAGGTAAATGTTGAAAAAAATGAAGTGGACGGGAGTTATCTGACTGGATTTCATACTGCTAGTGGCAAAAAAATAACAATTGCTGATGGGCTTTTAGCTAAAGCTGAACAGTTTTTTGCAGAAAATGTTGATGTAAGAAAGGAACATAATGACTATTTTGAGAACCCCATAAAAAAAAGGAAATGTGGTAAAAACTATGTCAAAGACTGGGATTTACGTGTTGAAAGCACTGCTCAATGTGACCCAGATAAACTTACTAACAAGCTTGTTCCTGAAGAACCTGGAAATCAATTTAAGCAGGCAGTAGAGAGCAGTCCCGTTAAACAGGCTGTGCTTCTTGATACTGTTAAAGTAGATACTTCTTTTAAGCCGGGTGAAAGAAGTTTGCTAACTTCTTATGCATGTGAAAAAGCTGATATCCATCCTGGAAAGTCAGAATTGGAATTGCTTCATGGACAGGAGAGGGATGTTTTGTGTAGAACTTGTTTGTCTGAAGATGAAAAACTGTTTGTAGAGAGAGAGATGGAATACTCACCAAAAAAGAGGGATGATTCAGAAAACATGCGTGATTCTCCTGCGCACTCTGCTGCATCTCTGAATTTAATGAAGGTATCAAATGACCTTGAAGATAATTCTGTGCCTGGAGTTACAAAAGATACTTTATTTGCCGAGGATAGAAACAATATATCTGATCAATCCCTCTTAACTTCGAAAAGTAACCGCTCTCATTTGAACTGTGACAGTGCAGAATTTGACTTAGAACATTTAAATGAACTTTGTGCTGATACAGATGGCTTCATGAACACCAGAGTTAATGCTTGTCAAAACCAGTCACTAGTCGGTCTTCCTGAAGATGAAACTAATTTAGCCAGGTTAAAAGAAACAGCGCTTAGTGTTGAGAATCAGAAGACTGATCTGAAACAAATTGTGTTTAGTACAGCAAAAGGTAAAGCAGTTCCTGTTTCAGAAAGTGCATTAGCAAGAGTCAGAGAAATGTTTCAAGATGACTATAGTGAATCTGTGAAATATGAGAGTAACTTGAGAACCAATCAAACAAAAATTACTGGAAATACATCTGCCATCATTCATACTGAGTGCCCGAATTCCTTTAAGGTTTTAAATGCTGCAGGAAGTGAAGAGATTAATTCATCCACATCCCATTTTATTAAAGTACATGCAAGTGCTAGTGAAAGTTATCACCAGGATATAAACACATCTACAGGTGCAAAGCCTGTTTCAAATTCTCAGATGCAATGCTTTGAACACAATAGTAAGCTTTTAGGGCACTTGCCTATTCCAGGTAAGCAGATAAAGGAGTCAGATTCTTCTACAAGCAGTTGTGGGTTTTTCAGTACAGCAAGTGGTAAGCCTGTACAACTATCAGAAGAGTCACTCAGGAAAGCCCGGCAGCTCTTTTCTGAAATGGAAGGGAATCAGTCATCTCATGTACAAGACGCACTTTTAGTTGAAGGTGTTGAAAAGTCTGAAATGCACACTGAAGTAGTTCCTAGGAAAATGCAGATAATGTTACCAAGAGGGGAAGAGATTGCCAGCACTGAATTGATTCCAGGTCCTGCTTTTGGGTTCAGCACTGCAAGTGGAAAGCAAGTAAAAGTCTCTAAAAATGCCTATCAAAAAGCAAAGGCAATTTTAAAAGAATGTGACGACTTTTTGGGCAGTGGGCTTTGCATTACAGGGCAACTCAGTCCAATTAAAGAGAATGATCAACATGTAGAATCTGTAGCCAATAAAGTGATCTCAGAATCCAAAATTGAAAAAAGCTGCAATGAAGACTTTGATGTAGAAAACATCTGCCTTGGGGAAATGAAGTCTTTTCCAGGCACTCATGCTGAGATGCCCAAGTATGTAGCACATAGTAAGAAAAACAAGCAGTTAACATTTAAAAGTAACTTTCAGCAAGAGGATACTAGAGCTTTTGGACAAGGTCAGCTGAACCTGGGGACAAAAATGGAGTCTGAAGCAGTTTCATGCATTGTTACTGCTAAAGCAGAAAGGAATATTAATCTTCTCCAAACTCCAAATAGTTACTTGGAAATGGAGGCTGTAGAAAGTGCAAGAGCTTTTATGGAAGATGATCTTTCCAGTTCTGGAGCACAAATTAATGCTGCACAGTCCTTCAGTGGCCATCTGGATAAAAACTTTCAAAGTAAGACGTTTGGGAAGAGGCACTTTGAAGACGAAAGCTCACTTGGTAGGTCTTTGTCTTATATATGTTCAACTACATATTTCTTCACAGTGGGTTGTCTGAGGGTGGTTTTTAAATGTCACATTTGTGTTTAGGTCATATAGAAGTTGAAGTTCTTTCTCTAGTGTCAATGACAAAAATTATTCTTGTTGCAGGCAGAGTTCATTCACTTGCTGCAGCTCATCTACTCTTTAGAGCCTTAAATGCACAGTGCAAGCTGAATTTCTGATTAGTATTTGAAGGTGTGCAGGTTTAGCTGGTTTATCATAAAGTAATGGAAGAAAACTACTGCTCCTTTTCTCTCTGAACAGACTTCCTTTTTTTTTTTTTTTCCTACCCAAATCTAGTGTTTTTTCATTGCAAAATGAGCAGCAGTATTTCCATTGTCACCTTTTTGTGCTTTGTAGGTAAGGAAATGGTTTCACTTATATCACAATTGCCAGTCTGGTATGAAAAATAGTTTTTGATCTAAAAGCACAGTTTAACATCTGAAAGTGATCTGTCTCAGCCTGAAGTGTTGGTACTTAATGCTTGCACAGTCACCCAGACCTGTTCAGGGACGTGGGCTGGCTGAAGACTCTTTATGGAATCGTAGATTGCACCAGAATTGATGATGCCCAGCTGTGCCAGTTCAGATATGAAGGTTGGGCAGGCCAGTGTGGCAAAGCAGGCAGGTGTGAAAAGGCAGATGGGTCTCTCTCAGCCCAACTTGTAACAGCTGTGCCACAGTTGAACCATATCCTTAGTTACAGCTTCTGTAAAAGATGTGTTACGCAATTTTTCACTATTCTGGATGGGCTCTGAGTACTTAAAGTATAAAAAAGATGCAGGTGAGCTGTGCTGCTGGAGTCCGCTGCAGTGCACTTTGAGGCAGACTGTCTTGAGTATGTTTGATAACTTGAGGCTCACGAATTTTGATTTGGATGGAGCAGACTTACTGACCACAGAAGATTCTGCAAGAGACTTCATTATATGAAGCCTTGAAATCATTCTTCATAACACATATGCAGTCATTCTGTACAGAAGAAACTTCTGCACCTTACAGTGAAGTAGCTCGGTGTTCAAAAGGGCTGTTTAATAGAAATGTGATCTGAAAACTTGCTACTTCTGTTTGCTCTGAGTTCTTTAATGTTTTATTTAGCAATTATAATTAAGTTATACAGTATTGGAAAGCAACTGAACTTAAAAGGAGCATCACTTTTAAAACTGTGATTTTATTCTAGGAGAACCTCCAATTAAAAGACAGCTACTGCTTGAGTTTAACAAAACACAGAATTCCCCCAGATCTTTGAAAGCTTCGAAAAGCACCCCTGATGGTAACTTTAGTCTTCTTGTGTTCTAAGTAGTAATCTGATACTGGTTGTTGTCTTTAGAATTCTTCGATTTCCAATAAACTTATGTGTAATAAGATTGCTTAACTACTGCTTTCATCAGTATAGTCATGGAAATCCAGGGAAGCTGCTGTGGTGATGTCTCTGCTGAATTGAAAATCACATGATTAATGGTATGCCTTCTTGTGTAGAATCTAAATATATTATAGTATACTACTTCTGCAAGAACTCTGGTGTACAGCTCGGTAGGAGTTTATCCACTTTCTCCTAAATCTCTTCTATCCTAAATCTCACAAATTCTAGTCTCAGAAGGCAGAATATATTTTATTGATCTGTAATTGCTCAGTTAAAAACTGTATCTACAGGAAAATGAGAAGTTATTGGTAATTTCATCATATAATAATTTGTGAACAATATATTTACTGATTTACTTGTTACAGATACTTTTAGTATTTTAAGTGAGTAATATGGAGGCTTATGAAATCAAGTGAAATCAAGGTTTTAAAGTTTGAGTTGATGCTTTATGTGAAGCTAGTTAGTGATTAGGATATTTGGATAATATGATTTTGGCTACAGGCTTTGGTTATGGGATATGCTGCGTTCTTTAAGGAACTTGTTCTTTCTAAATACTGCATACTCTCACCCAGAATTCAGTAGCAGGATTCATCAAATATAATGGTTTAACCAGTATATTGGTTTCTGGATGTTGTTCTAAATCTGTTCTAAACATGAACCCCTTGATCTAAAGTTTTAAATGGAATTAGTGTTTACCAGAGAATAATTTTGTACTCTTCATATGTAAATATTATCCTACTCTGCAGCAGGATCATTTATTCTTTGGTGCAACAACTGAAAACCATTCTGATCTCCAGTGCAGTCTTGCCTCTGACTTCTAGAACATGGGATCTTGTATCTATGACTTCTCATATGAAACTTCCTCATTGCAGCCCAAGGATGTAGCACAAATGAGTTTAAATTCCAGGCAGACATGATTTAGTTCTGTTGATAATTCCAAGATAAACTTGCCCTTCAACGATGGAAGGAGGATTTTGTGCAAATGGACACAAAATCTGTCGTAACTTAAAAAATAACTAAAAAGAGAGTTGCTAGAATAATTGTAAATGGAATGGTAGCCTACCTGGAATTAAATAAATTATAAGCATTTCCCTTTCGTGAGCCTAAAAACATCTTTCAGGCTAGCAAATAGTAACTGTGGAGAGTTCGGCATTGAGGTCACTTATCCTTTATATCTGTCTGCAACAAGTGAAGATGCTTCATGCAAAGATTTTATTGGTGGGGGTGGAGAAGACCAAAGAAGTTAAAAAGGTTTCCACAGTAGATTTATGTATTTATAACATTAATGTAGAAAAAATACGTGCTGTAAATATCCATGTAATGCGCCATTTCAAACTTTTTTTCTAATTATCTTATAGGCATTTTCAAAGACAGAAGAAAATTTATATACCATGTTCCTTTAAAACCCGTAACTTGTCAACCTTTTGGGTGAGAGATTTATAATATATTTTTACAGTTCTTCTAATGCGGTTTCTTAAAACTTTGGAAGCCCTCGTATCCTTTTAAAAATACATGGCAATAATTTGCTACCCAACTTCATAAAACACTTATAATGTTACTTCAAACTAAACAAGTTGCCATTACACATTGCTGCAGTAAATCAGTGAGATGCTAAACAAGTTTTACACTTGTATTTCTCTTTTCTCAGTAGATAGAAATTAACTATTTGGTTTTTAAAATCTTAAAGACTGATATTTTGTCATTCTATTGATGTAGTGTTGAATGTTGTATTACTAAATTAAGATTATAAAAATCCTAACAAATAGTTTTGTCAGGAAGCTGAAACCTGTATGTTTAAATGTTTTCATCTTTGTAGGGCTGCAAAAGAACGACAGGAAGTCAAGAATCCTACCCTTACTGTACCAGATCAGGACTTTAAAGGATTCAAATCTAAACCTGCCATTTTTCAGCACTGTCCAATAATAAGGCAGTCTTCAAATAGTGCTTCAGGGGTTTCTACTCCGTGTAAAGCCTCAACAAAAGAAAGTGAAGAAACAAGAAGATTGTACAAATCTGGCAAAACAGCTAAAACTTTTATTCCACCCTTCAAAACCAAGCTGACATTTTCAACAGGTGAACAGTGCAGTAGCAAAAGGTGTGACTCACCAATCAGCGAAGATATGACTGAAGAGATGGAATTAAATCAGATCACAACTGAACCCAATATTGCTGAACCTCAAGACCACCAGTTCTGCATCCAGCATGGAGCAGACACTGACCTAGAAAATGGCAATTTAGGTATTTTTTCAGATTTTAATCACTTAATTATTATGAATAGTAACCATCAGAATTGAACCTTTAAGGGTTTTTTGTATTTGGTCAGGCTTCTTTTTTAAGTAAAAACAAGCTTCTCTTTCAGCTTTTTTCTTTGTTGAGGGGGAAGGTGGTGGTGGTGGTGGTGGTGGTGGTGGTGGTGGTGGTTCAGGAAAATTAGGAAGTAGTTACTTTCCTAGTATTTTCTATTACACTCCTAATAAATCATATGCAGCTCTTTTCCAAAGTTAATTAAGAACATGAAAAATTTGCTTTCACACAGTGCTTCAGAAACAACCTGTCTTATACTTCATTTGATATTTGATTTTATAGTGTGACTGTGTATCTTTATATGTACTGTAAAAAAGGGTTTGCTGGTTTAATTTTTTTTTCTCTTTGCAGATCTGGTCAAGATGATGACAAATCTTCATTGTGCCAGAGATCTGCAGGAAATGAGAATTAAAAAGAAATGTAGGCAACATATTAGCTCCCAGCCAGGCAGTCTTTATGTCATTAAAACATCTGCAAGAAACAGAATCTCTCTGAAAACTGCAGTAGAAGAGAAATCTCCTAGTTTTTATTCTGCTGAAGAGGTATATTGGTATCTTTTTACTGTGTAACGTCCCTGGGATTTGGTCCTTAAGACAAGCAAACAAAAAGTCAGTATCTTTAAAAGAGATGCATTCTTCAGTTTTGAGATGAGTGTTTACATTAACTGTTAGACCAGTTGCTACAGTATTTAAGCAGCTTTGCATATCCACAGTTTTAAAGACTTTTCCAGATAATAAAGGTCATAAATATGTCTCTGTAGTGTTATAATCAAACAAGAGAAGCATCAAACAAGGAAAAAAAATCTACTAATGATAGTTGCTATTGACTTTTAACCCATATGGAGAGCTTTTTTTGAGACAAAGTTAAAATCTCAGCTTAGCTAAGTCTATGTCAAAAAACCTTTGCTTTTGGTACAGTGAAGGTATAAAACCTGTTGAATGTTTTTAAACACTTACAAAGGATATTATGATGCTGTTCTGCTAAAATAGTTGCTGGGAATTCCTACATTCTCCTCAGATTACATATGAAATGACATTCTATCTGAATTTATGACATTAGATATTCAGCTGAGTTCTTACTTTTTTGTCATTATTTTGTCTTTTTAATCTCATTTTTTGCAGCTTTACACATATGGTGTTTCAAAACATTGCATACAGGTTAACAGCACAAATGCAGAATCATTCCAGTTTCTCATCAAAGACTTCTTCAGTAAGGAATATATATTGGCTGGAAATGGGATGCAGCTTGCTGATGGAGGATGGCTAATACCTACAGATGAGGGACAAGCTGGAAAAAAGGAGTTTTACAGGTACTGCTACTTAGGAACTCGAGACAAGTGTGCTCTTTGTTAATTATCACCTAGAATAAAGACCAACACAGTGATCTTTTAAAGCCTCTGAATGCTTTTACTGTGCATTTTTAATACATCTCTGTTAGTGTAAGTAAAGATATTGTAGGGTTGTAAATTTACCATGTAGACTAATGTTGGAGATCTTCGCTGACCGTTAAAGAAAGTATACAAAGTCGATTTTAAAAATTTCTGGGAATTCTCCAACAGTGTAAATAGTCCAATTAAATAAAATATTACTATTTTCTGTTACTAATAAAATATAACTTTTCTGTTAATTCAGGACTTTACCATTGCACACGCATGCTGCCAAAGCATATGAGAAAAAAACTGCAGTGTTCAGATGATAACCAGATCAGATTATGAAATGTAACCTTCCTCTTTTCACTCTAATAAATATTCCTTTGTTAATGTAGCCTATGTACATACACTGAATACAATGCCAGGGGAAAATAGGCAAGTGAAAAAAGTGTGTTTCAAATTAATTTGTTAACAATTTACCTGCAGAGCTCTCTGTGACACTCCTGGTGTGGATCCAAAGCTAATTACAGAGGCCTGGGTTTACAATCACTATAGGTGGATTGTATGGAAATTGGCAGCCATGGAAGTCTCTTTTCCACATGAATTTGCTAACAGATGTTTGACGCCAGAAACGGTGCTGTTGCAGTTGAAATATAGGTACGTGTATAGCAGTGTATTTGGAGTTACAATCTGTGATACTGTGTGCTTTCCAAATCATAATATTATAAACTAAGCACCTTTACCTTGCATCTACTGTTTTATTAGAATGTTTGTATTGTTAAAACTTATGTGTAGCAGTATTAAAAATGTTATTTTCAAAAATCTGCATAACATTTGCTTCGCTACAGTGGTACTTAATCATGTCAGTTTGATTAACCTATAGTTTGCTACGGTTGTTTTTAAGGAAAAACAAAGTGATGGATTTTGTTTGCTTTAACAAAGCATCGTGAATTCTTTTTTGTAGGTATGATTTAGAAGTTGATAAAAGTAAACGATCAGCAATCAAAAAAATAATGGAAAGAGATGATGCAGCAGGTAAAACACTTGTACTGTGTATCTCTAAAATCATATCGCTAAACACCGTTGTATCTCCTAGCGGTAGCAATAAGAATGTGGAAAGTAAAAAAGCAGCAGCAATAATTGAAGTTACTGATGGCTGGTATGGGATTAGAGCTCTTCTGGATCCACCTCTCAAAGCTTTCTTACATAGAGGAAGGCTGGCTGTTGGTCAGAAGATCGTAGTGCATGGAGCAGAACTTGTTGGCTCTCAGAATGGATGTACACCACTGGAAGCCCCAGATTCTCTTATGTTAAAGGTAAAACAAAGTATTAGTTCAGTTTGACTGGATGTGACCAAGAGATGTGATAGATGCTGTGTAATTGAGCCATGTTTTATGAACAGAAAAAGTTTTCTCAGGACTTTATAAACACACAGAGTTTTCTTGAAGTTTAATAACCACATTTGTAAGACATGACACCAGGTAGCTGTCACTGTTCAATAGGATGGAAAGACAAGTTTAAAATACTAAATTCTGCCAAGTTTTTCTGCATGTTTTGAAAGTTCCAGCTCCTTTATTTGGCAATATGGAAACTGGGGGAAGAATGGGGCAGAAGAAACAGGTCATGAGAGGGTGAGCTTGGGCAGGGGTGTCTTTAACTTATTTGAGGATGATTAAAGCTCTGGGTAAAGTTTCAGCATAAAACTTTTGCTCTTCTGGTATAAAACAGTGGCTTGTCTCATAGATGCTCATTTCCTAGAGAATTTTAATTCATCACATTTTTTGTTTCCTGTTTAAAATGCATTCTTCAATGTGAAAAGAAACCTTGAAATTGAAATGTGATATGTTCAGGTGCAAAAATGAGGTATTCTTAATGAGGTCAGTGTGAAAATAGTCTTTTCTCTAGTTATAATAAGTTGGATATCTTTTTGACCTACTGGTGACAGTTTTTCAACATTTGACTTATTCAGATTTCGGCAAACAGCACTCGCTGTGCACGATGGCATGCAAAACTAGGATTTCACTCGGATCCCAGGCCTTTCCCTTTGCCTTTGTCATCACTTTACAGTGAAGGTGGTGCAGTGGGATGTATTGATGTAGTTGTTCAAAGAACTTACCCTATTCAGGTATGCTATTTTATTAATCTAGCAGGTTTTATGAGGTAAAAATCATGTTAGTTAATTGTTATATTATTCCTCAGATCAGACATTGTATGGAGAGATAAAAAATTTGAGAGAAGATGCCATTATGTGTAAAATAAACAGGAGTGGTTCCTGCAGTGTGTGTGTGTGTGTGTGTGTGTGTGTGTGTGTGTGTGTGTGTGTGTGTGTGTGTGTGTGTGTGTTCAGTATTTCAGGACTGGAGCATCCTGCTGTAGGAAGAATTTGAGTTTGTGCTCAGGATCTCTGGTTGGCTTTGCTTTCAGCTTCAAAAACCCAGAAATAATTAAACTTCAGTTCTGTAATCTAAAAAATACAGTGCTTGTTTTAAAGGAGTAAAAAAATACTGACAATTTCAACTCCGAAGTAAAACCCAATTTTTTTCTATCAATATGAATATCCCTGTAAAATGTTAGATATTTATAACCATTAGAAAGTTACTTTTTCTTACATGTAGGTGACTATATTGTGTAAGATCGATAAGTTTAAAATGTTACTGAAAATACAGTGTGATTATGGTGTAAAATAGAATGAAGACCTTTTGAATACCAGTTGATATGCAGACATTTTCAGTATGGTCAGACTTTAACAACTTGCTTTTATGACAATACTACCTACAAAAAGAAACATTTTTATAATTAGTAATCAATCCTCTTAATGTTAACAGTTTAATCAGGATACAACTTTCAGATTTTGTTAACTTTTCTCAGAGCAGGTTAAACTTGGCATTTACACATAGGGGTTTTTTTACTGTTTTCTTTCTGAAGTGTTGTATTAACCGTTGATTTATGTAGAATGAATTCTGCAAAGGTAATAGCAATACTTGGTTTGGATCATTACATTATCATAAATAAATGTCATTAATGGAGGAAATTGCAGCACTTACTATGTGAACTGCCTGATAGGCAGAAAGGGGACTAATCTGTAGCCACATCAATAGTAAATAGCTTCCAGGCTGGGGAGAAAAGTGGTGCTTTGTATCTCTTCGTATCAAAGATTCATGTGCTGATGTTTTATTTGCTTGGGCTTTTTTAAACACTTGAGAATCTTGCTCAAACATAACAAAACAATAAGAAGACATGGTCTGTCTGTCTCCTTTTACTCAAGAGTCAAGGAGTATAGGAATCACAATAACCCTAATTAAAGGTGTCAAACTATGAATACTGCAGGAAATGAATAGCATGCAGAGTCTATTTCAGCAATTCACTTCTTTGTAAGGATTAGTCCTTCAGCCCTTTCTCATCCTGCTCTCACTATATTCTTGTGTTGCTTCTCTATGCTAAACCTGGAGCTCACCTAATCCTGTTGCTTAGCAAATTTAATTCACTAAACCAGGAGCAACTAACTCATAGTAATAATACAAAAAAACCAACCAAACAAAGCTAGCCAAAAAAAAAAAATAACCCCACAACTAACTGCTGTCTGTTGAATTAACAAACTGAATGTGGTCTGATGAGATCAAATATGTGCTAAAGCAAGTACAAAGGAGAAGATAGGACTGTGCAGCAAAGAGAAAGGTAAGGGATCACTTTCAGGAGCACTGACCTCTTTGTTTGGCTCACCTATTCCTTCAAATTAGGCAAGGTTGTGAACAAGAGTGGAGCCCTGTGGAGCCATTTCAGGCAGAAAAAGTTTAAGACTATCTTGAGAAGAACATCGTAGTTCTTTTACAGCGTATAACCTAGCGTGTTAAAATAGACAGTACAGTTGATGTGGAAACACGTAGAAGGTAGAATGCAATTCTGGTGTATTTTTAAGCATTGAGTTTGATGGTTTGTATCTTAATGTATCTGCCAGTGGGATCCAACTATCTTCTGAATTACATCATTGATACCTGTTAGTATAAGCTTTGGTTTCTTCAGCTGTCGAATCATGCAGTTTTGATTACTCATTCATTCTGTCTGTGTATCTTTAAAGTGAAGATTTTCTAACTAATGCTGTGGGGTTTTGCCTTCTACCGATTACACTGAAAGAACTTATGACCTATCGCCTGTTCATTTTTTTAAAGCATTTTTACTTAACAGTGAATATTAGAAGGAAGTTAAAGGAAGTTAAAAATATTGAAAGTCTGGGTTTGATTTTTGATTATTTTTTTTTTTTTTAAATCTTCTCATTTCAGTGGATGGAAAAGACATCAGCTGGTTCGTACGTATTTCGTAACAGCCGAGCTGAAGAAAGGGAAGCTGCCAAGCATGCAGAGGGTCAACAGAAGAAACTGGAAGCTCTGTTTGCAAAAATCCAAGCAGAATATGAAAAGCGTGAAGGTAAAGTTGTCATTATTTCAGAACATGTATCAAGAATACAAAAACTTCAGTGTTTACAGAAGAGTTTAAAGAAATTGGCAAAACTTACATGGTGATAGAGAAGCAGAGATAGGGTGTTGGGTTGATTTGTTGTTGTTGGTTTTGTGTTGTGTTGTTTTAGGATTTTTTACTTCCTACCTATCATGACCTTTAAGTACAAAACAGTTGCATACTTATTTGCTTGGCTTTTCAGCTCTCTGAAAAACTCTTCCTGAATGTGTTGGTAGCCAGGCTACTAAACAATTGCCATTGAGATGATGCTCAGGGAAGTGCTGCAAAATTTCAGAACTGTTAATTCCATTCTCTTCAAAGACCTGACACCATAATATTTCACCCAGAGGTGGACACTGCTTAGGATGTATCTCAGTAGACCTGAACACGCAAGACTGAGCATCTTGCCTCACAAACATTGTGGGACTGTGAAGATACTGAGGTCAGTGGAACCACTAAACGAGACAGGAGCCCTGGTGACACAGAACATGGAGAAGGCTGAGGTACTGAATGCCTTTTTCATCTCAGCCTTAACAAGCAATGCCAGCCTTCAGCAATCACAGGCCCTAGAAACCAGGGAAAGTCTGAAGCAAGAACAACATACGTTTGGTGGAAGAGGATCAAGTTAGAGAATGCTTACATAAACTGGAAATATGTAAGTCTGTTGGTGATGGGATGAACCCACAAGTGCTGAAGGAGCTAGCTAATGTCTTTGTGAGGCTGCTCTGATGCTGGTGATTGGTAGAGGTGCCTGAATACTGGAGGAAGGCAAATGTGTCTCCTGTCTTCAAAAATGGACAGGAAGAAGGACCCAGAGAACTAACTACAAGCCAGCCAGCCTTACCTTGAAACCCAAGAAGGTGATGGAACAACTAATCGTGGAAACTATTTCCAGGCACATAAAGGACAATAACATGATTGGGAGTAATCGGCACAGATTCACCAAGGAGGAGCCATGTTTAACGAACCTGACAACCTTCTCTGATGAAATGACTGGCTTAGGTAGATAAAAGGCAAGAGCAGTGCCTATTGTCTGCCTTGACTTCAGTAAGGCTTTTGACAATGTCTTCCTTGCAATCCTTATAGAGATGCTGATGATGCATGAGCTGGATGAGCAGTCAGGTGGATTGAAGACTGGCTGAACAGTTGGGCCTAGAGGATGGTGATCAGTGGCATAAGGTCTGTTTGGAGGCCAGTAACTAGCGGTGTACTCCACGGATCAATGCTTGGTCCCGTCCTGTTTTACCATCTTCATTAATGATCTGGACAGTGGGGCAGTGTGTCCTCTCAGCAGGTTTGAGATGATACAAAATTAGGACTGATACAATAGAGGATTGTGCTGCCATCCAGAGGGACCTCAATAGTCTTAAGCAATGGGCTGACAAGAGCATTGTGAAGTTCAACAAAGGGAAGTGCAAATCTTGCACCTGGGGAGGAACAGTCCCATGCACTAGTGCATGCTTGGGACCACCCAGCTGGAAAGCAGCTTTCTGGAAAAGGTCCTGGGGGTCCTGGTAACAAGTTGAAGAGTGTTGCTAGAAGTTCTAAGGAGGTGACCCTTCTCCTCTGTTTAGCATTGGTAAGGCTGCATGTGGAGTGCTGTGTCCAGTTCTGGGCTCCCTAGCACAAGAAAGATGTGGACATTTTTGGGAAGAGCCAAAAGGCCATGAAGATGCTTAAGGGGTTAGAGTATCTGACATAAGAGAAAATGTTGAGAAAGATGCTCCTATTCAGCCTCGAGAAGGCTCAGGGGCATCTGATCTGTGACATAAATACCTGAAAGGAGGGTGCTGAAGATGGAGCCAGGCTTTTCCAGTGTTGCCTAGTGGCAGGACCAGAGGCAGTGGGTGCAAACTGAAACAGGAGGTTCCCTCTGGACATCAGGAAGCCCTTTTTCACTGTAGGGTTTCAACAGCGTTGTCTACAGAGGCTGTGAAATATCCATTCTTGGAGATATGCAAAAGCTCACTGGGCATGGTCTTAGGCAGTGTGTTGTATGTGACTCTACTTGAGCAGGAGGGTTGGCCACGGTGACCTCCAGAGATCCCTTCCAACTTCAGCCATTTCCTGATTCTGTAACGGGATGACACTGTGCCAGTGATTTCTAGCAGTAGTTTCAGGTCTGCTGTTGCTGTAAGTGCTGCAGCTTGGCTGCTGATTGCTGCAGCTTCATGAAGCTCACTGCTGCAACAGAAAGCGTTTGCTTCCTCTTAAGTTTGATTCAGCTAAACTGGAATGAGGAAGGAATAGTACTAGGATTCTTGCCACACTGATTATGGATTCCAACTGTCTTGATACTCTGGTCTGTGTTTTTGGGAGGAGTTTTTATTGGGTTTGGTTCAGTGGAGTTCTGTGGGTGGGGTGTTAATTTTTTTTTCTGTCATTGTTGATTTGGTTTGTTGTTTTTTATCCAGAAATAGATAGGATTCCATCACTAACAGTAACCTGTGCAGTTCAAATTTCATATGGTCATATCTACAACCCAGATAGCCTCTCACTTTCCATTAATCTTTCTCATGCTGATCTGTAACACCAAGAAGTTCTCTAACTACTTTCTTAGCATGGAGTCCCTCATAAGTAACAATGCTAGATCTTGGTATCTTTGAGGCTTTTCTGCTGTCTGAGAGGAACAGGAAGTGGCAAACATACAGAAAATATGGTCAACTACTGAGATTTCATAGCAGCCCATCAAGTCTACCACCCTCTCCTAAGTGCAGACACTGATACTGGCTTCTCCAAAGTTTGTATAAATATTCTGATCTATGCTGTATTTAAATGAATGAGATTTTTTTTTCTGTTTGCATTTTCTGGATGTATATACACACATATATCAGTTCCTGTATAGAAGTGGTTTGTATTTGTATTCTGGCAAGACCTAAGTACTACCATGCTTCTTACATAATAATTTCTTCTTTCACTTTCAAAGTGTATTGGTTGCATGCAACATAATGGTACTTTTTCAACAGAGAGAACTAGCAGAACACTGAGATCACGCATAGTCACCAGACAGCAGATCCGTAATTTGCAGGATGGTGCAGAACTTTATGAAGCAATTCAGAATGCGTCTGATCCTGGTTATATGGAGGTAACTGTAGATCCTACTGGCCTAATTTGGAAATGCTACTGGCATAATTTACAGTTTCGTACCTAACAGCTAAAATCAACTATTAAATTACTCTTTATTTTTGCTGCCTTTTGAGATTTTCTACAGCATGCCTAGTGCTAAATAAATTTAGATTAAAAATAAATGAATTGAAATAGATTAATAATATATTGGATTACAAAACAGAATGCTGTTTTCTCTTGACATAAAAATCCAGGATATAGCACAATTAAAAGTTAGTTGTAATTTTATTTCTTTGCCTTCTAAATATGAAAACTAAATGCATTTCCTAAGTCTGGATTTTCACATGCATATTCTTGCATGCTACTCACTGAAGTGTTTGACTGTATTGTCATTGTTCTCCTCATTCCCTGTACCAGTTCAATCACAACTTTTAAGTGCTTATGCCTTTGTTAATGAAGGTGCAGGTGATTAGTCCCTGCCAGTTGGTAAAAATGAAATACATACCCTGTCTTTTGTAAATAAGGATCCTTGACTGTCATAAAGCTGTATGATCTGTGACTTTATCTGATACAATGTTAAGCATGTCTGGGGTGCTGCATGTAAAGGCATCTGGATCTTGAAGACTTGGTCAGAAAGGTAACACTCCCGATGCATTTTAGTGTAGGTCACTGTATTAGCTGAGAGATAGCAGCCTACTGAGAGGTGCAGCTCTTCTTTTCTCCTGACAGAATATTTTTCTATTATTTCTTCTTTCTTATGAAACAGAGAAGCATGCCAGTTATATTAAATATTCACCTTAGTTATGTGCTCTTAAGCAGGCTTCTCACTCGCTGTCACATACGAGCAGTGTGTTATGTAATACTTCAACAGCAGAGCACCAGCTGAGTAGCAGTCAAGACTGGTGACTGCTGTTGTGTTAACATACCTTATGTCAAGTCCTAGTAGTGTATCCATTGAACAGTAAATTGCTTGTAACCGACAAACAGAGGCTCTCTAAAAATCTTGACAGGATTTTTTAATTAATAAAAGATACTAAATACGTTTTTCTCTTGGTTATAGGGATATCTCAGTGAAGAGCAACTAAAAGCTTTGAATGCTTACAGGCAGTTAATGAGTGATAAAAAGCAAACACAGATACAGGAAGAATTCAAGAAGGCTTTAGAGTCAGGAGCACAGGAAGAAAATGGTTGTTCCAAAAGAGATGTGTCTACTGTATGGAAATTATGTGTGGTAGATTACAGAAAGCAAGAAAAACATAAAGGTTAGTACTTGGAAAATTATAAATAATTTTTATCTAAACATCGTAACTGGCCAACATAGGTAGATTTGAAGAGTTCTAGCATGTGTGTTAATACAACACGCAACAGTTTTATTTGGGTTTTGGTTTAGGGCTTTTAGGTGGGAAGGAGTGTTGTGGATTTATTTCAATTAAAAGCTTTCAAATCAGCATTGCGTAGCTAATACATCTTAATCTGGTATTATCAGGGGTGCTACTGAGTATCTGGCGTCCACTGCTAGATGTTTATTCATTGCTAAAGGAAGGCAGTCGGTACAGAATCTACCATCTGTCAACATCACAGTCAAAAGCAAGATCAGACTCAACTAATATACAGTTAACAGCAACAAAGAAAACTCAGTATCTACAACTATCAGTAAGTGGTTTCAGTGCATAACATGTATCAGTAAAATGTATCAGTCTTATAAAGTGTCTTGTGTAAATACTTTAAAATGTTGTATTTCTTCAGGTATCACAGGAGATGCTGGCACAGATTTTCTTTCCAAGGCAGGCTCTAAACTTCACCAGTTTGTCAGATCCTTCTTTTCAGCCACCATGTGCTGAGGTTGATTTAGTTGGAGTTGTCATTTCTATTAGCAGAACAGGTATGTTTTGGACCACATTCATGTCCTCCCATTGAATACATAGTAAATTTTTTATTTCAAAAGTCAAAATGATCTTGGTGTTGCACCTGCTTCTCAGGCCTGTGAAAACCTGCTAATGTAGCTCATCACTGCTATATGCTGGCAGGTAATTCTGTTTTCCTAAAGAAAAAGTGTCCTCACTTGTTAGCTCAGGAAGAATTTAGTAAGGGAGGATCTAGGCTCCAGAGAGGCTTTTTTTTTTTTTTTTTTTAATTCCATAAACGGTGGATGTAAATTCTCACATCTGTGTTCAGCATCTGCAGAAATAGTGTCCTACACGTGAGCTCTCTCTTTTGCGTGCAGTGTCTTGGAATGCAGGCACTGGAGCTCATGGGTAGGGACAGGTGCATACTCTTCTATGCTCTTCCAGATGAAAAGGAAAAGCACAGAAGGAATATTGGATTTTAAACACTGGAATACAGGCTTTGTTTTCTGTAACTGGTAAGGAGAGAGTGTGGAATATGAATGAAGCAAGAAACATCTGTTACCATACAAATAGGCTGTCATGTTACATTCATCAATTCTCTTTCAAGATGTGTGTGACTTTTTTGTAGTTACAAATAGCAGTAATCAACATTTACTTGCAGATTTAAAGGTTTAATTCAGACTTCTTTTTTCTTGCTTCAAGGTTTCACTACTATGGTGTACTTATCTGATGAAAGCTATAATTTAGTGGCAGTAAAGATCTGGACAGATCTCAGACACTTTGCTATTGAAGATATAGTTGTCCGCTGTGCATTCATTTCTGCAAGTAACCTTCTGTGGCAATCAGAATTCAGGTCAGAAATTCCTATGCTGTTGGCTGGAGATCTTTCTGTATTCTCAAGCAGTCCAAAGGAAAGCTATCTTCTGGAAAAGGTTAATGGACTGAGAAGTGCGATAGAGGTAAATCTGTATATTTTTGGTTTAATTTTAGCTACTGCTGTGTTACATTTTTCACCAAAAATTCCATTAGTACTAAGAAATCTTTAAAGAAGTGTTGCACATAATGTTGATTTTGAAGGTGGGAATTTGATGCTGGGAGTTAGAGCAGGATGTTAATGCACTTTTCCTGCATATGCCTAACTCAACGTATCACCTATTGAATGTCTTTTGGTTTTGTTTTAATTTGGTTGTTTTTTTAATTCAGCTTAACCTACGCTGTCTTCAGCATGTGCCACAGAATCTTCTCTGGCTAGCAAAAAATATTGTACCTGTCAACAGGGTATCTGTCATGGACAGTTTGGCTCTAGCATTTTAGAAGTTGGAATTCACTCTCCAGTGAGCATTCTTGCTCACTGAATATATTCAGTATTGAATTGTTGATTTAATTTATTATTTCAATTTTCTAGCTGTGCTAGATAGCATGTTCTGGTCATGCATTCCCATTTCTTCTTGAAAAATAAGTTTAAATACCAAAGGTTTCTTTTCCTTTGAACAATAAATGGAGGCTATGATACTTCCCTCCACAGAAAGTGCAACAGTCTTAAAAGTTGTTGGTTTGATATAAAATAAACTTCTAGTGGGATTATGATGAGAAAACAAAGTCCTGAGTACTTTGTGAGCATACAGTACTTACACAGTTTGAAACTATGCAACTATTCTGCATTGTAAACTGTTTTCTCCTTTATAGAATGTGACCTCCTTTTGCTCTGATGCAGAAAGTAAATTAATGAATCTGCTACGAAGAAATCTCTTGCTTACACCCAGTTTAACTAAAAGATATGGCTTGGAATGCCCCTCTCCTTTCTGCAACTCAGGTCTTTATGCAGAGGAAAAAAGTTTGGTAAGCTTCTGGTAATTAATACTGTGTTTATACAGACAGTACATACGGTAAGGATACAAGCAAGTTTTACAGTCATAGCTCTGGGGAGTGATCTGACTTCTCAGTCTGCACCATACATTCTCTTCAGGGCAATGCAAGATGATTAGGTTTCTCTGTGCTTATTATGCCCCAGGAGGAACTGTAGGTTATTCTTCCTCAAAGTGGTACATGAAAACCTCCCGTTGTGGCCTGTGTTTTCACATCACACTTTAAATATTCTGAATTTTTTCAGAGTAAAATGAGTCATTCTTTTCCTATAGATGGTTTATCGCTTCCTTGGTCCCACTGTGAAGACTATCTGACAGGGATGTCGCAGGAGGGAAAAATCTTGATCTTTACATTTTTTTTCATAGCATTCTGCAGTTCCTATCTTTGCTTAGAGAATTTACCTCCTGGTCATCTTTTCCTAGATATTGTTCACTGTTTCTAGGATTTAAAAGGGGAGAGGTATCAGCCTAGTAAATATTTACATTTTATGTGAGTCTTGACAAAGATGGAGTTAAATATTACTGGAGTTTCCCATGACTGCTGCTGGTGACAAGTTGTTCATGATGTGAGTACTGAGTGCAGTCAGAAGAAAAACTTTTCTTGCCACTAGTTGTGAGGAAGGTGGAAACACCGCAGTGTGGTATCAGTTCCTACAGACTAAATTTCAGCTTATAAGGCATTCTTCTCCAATTCAGAGGGAGTCCTAATACCTAATTATGAAGGGTTTGTGTATGTCTGTTTATTAAGTATGTTAACAGAATTAACGAGATGTTAAAGGTTCTCAAGCATATGTTTGAATGATTTGTTGTGGAGCGTCTATCCCTGTATTGTTATCTTCAAGGTTTTTGGTCTAAATTCTACCCCTTTCTTTCTTCAATATTTTTCCTTGTTTTTCCCTACTTAACAACCCGTTGGGGGTATATCCAATGCTGTAGAAGACTTACTTAACTCCTTTTTTATGAGTGCTTTTGTTTCCTACCACCTGGCAGAGAAAAATTCCCATACGTTTAGCTTAGATTAAGAAACAGAATGTAAATGAGCTGTCTTACTATACATGTAAACAGTGATTTATTAAACATCAGTACTTGAAAAAAAGTATTAGGCACCATCAATCAGAAGATATCAAACAAAAGTTAAGTAGACATGAATGGTGATAAAGAGGGGAAAACCTGGCACAAAAATGCAGTTTTGGGGAAGCTAATGAACTAGGACATTCAATTCAACATAAAACATTTCTTTTTAACTAGATCTCTTCTAAAAGCAAAATAAAGCATCCAAGCCCTCTGTCAACTAGCACACCAAATATGAAATTTGTCACACGAGGGTCAGCAAAACCACCTTCACCTGCTACAATTAATGATGACCATCCCAGAAACAGCAAGAAGAGAAAAGCCATGGACTTCCTCAGTTGCATACCCACCCCTCCACCACTGACACCAATGCATTCAGTCATTTCTCCATCTTTAAAAAAAGCATTTCAGCCACCACGAAGTTTGGGTTTGCAGCGTAGCAATTCATCAAAAGAAACAAATCAGAATATTGGTCATGTCACCCCCTGTAGAAAATTGAGAGAAACTGTCCACCTTCCTGAGAATGACCTGGTTGCTGATGAAGAACTTGCAATGATTAATACACAAGCGCTCATGAATAATTTACCAGAAGGAAAGAAGATTGAGTATGTAAATGAAAACAGCAGTGCAATAGCTACTAATTGATCTGACAATTTTATACCCAAAAATAATTCCAGGTCTGCTAGGCAAACAAATAACTCGTCAAAAAGCAGTTCTGAAGTAGCTGAGGCTCTTCAGAAGGACACAGGGGAACCTGATGACTTGTTACCAGCCCACAGAATGCTACAAAGATGAAACCCCTGAAAATGCTACTAAATGCACATGTACAGTATTGTATATATTTCAAATTCAGTTTATTTTTACACTTTGTACCTTAAATCCTGATTGTATTTAATAAAGCTGTATTATAAAAACAATAACATTTCATCTGCAAAATAATTTGGAGTTGAGTAAATATACATTTCTCACACGAACATGTATTGTACAATAGCATTGGTGTGGCTGAAGGCCTGATGACATTTTTGAAGCCATTGCTTTGATTCTGATTTATTCTTAAATTACAGCAGGATCTTTGTTTCAGTCTAAAGCAATCAGTTTTGTTACAATAGTTCTTTGGCTGTCAGAAGTGGCACAGGGCAAAACAATTCTCTTAGGTTTATTGTTACCAAACATTACACCTTAATTCTGAAATACAGCTCTGTAATAGTGACACAGTTCTTGTACATTTCCCTTGAAACTTTCCATATAGTGCTAAAATAGGTTTAGAGGACAGCTATTATTTGATTCATAGCAAAATGCCGTACAAAGTTATTAATGATGGATCTTTGGTCAGTGTTTCCAAGGAGCTACTCCTTAAAGAAGGGCTCGAGGCCACAATATCGTGAAAGATAATCAGATGTTTGATTTCAACACTTCTGCTGGGAGTGAGTCAGTACTTGAATTCATTACTTTGTTCTCATTAATTTCAACTTCTCAAAACTGGAGTTTCTCCACTGGAGAGAGAAACAGCCCTGCCAGACTGGCTGCCAACTCCACGTTTTAGTTTTCTGTCAGACTGCCCTTTGCGTGCTGCTTCCCATCACAAGTCAAAGTAGGGAGCCTGTTTCAGATCCAGGACCACCACCAGCTCCTACTCAACAACCTTTCAGGGGTCCTGTGCCACTTACTTGGCTCAAGTGCCAAGCTGGACATTGTAGCAGGACTGGAGAACTGACACAAGCTTGCTGATAGTTCTGTTAACCTTTGTGCAACATGGTAGAGTCAGGTCCCTAGCCCCCTGGGTCACAATTATTTACAGTGATGATGTTACTTCTTTAAATGCAGCTTGAGTAGAAAATGCAATTCATCTCATACATCTAGTCTGTCCTGAAGAGAGCTTGGCTTTTGCCCTGAAACAGTAGATTTCTTTATACCTTTGTACTTCTTTGCTGAATTGCTAGATGCATAGCAGCTCTGCCTATATTTCTTGACAGTTAATGTGAGCTGTCTTCATTTCCTTCTGCAAAATAACTCACTGCTGCCCTGTTCTATAGGCGCTGCCTAATAATCCACACACACTTAAAAAAGAATTTGCCATCACAAATGCTGCGTTTCAAAAATGTTTCGTGAGGCTTCTGGATGAGGGCACAATCAGCAGAATTTAACTATGGATAAAATCCCTGCAGGATAGCTTCCCACCTATCCATTAGTCAGTGGCTTCTCAGCACTCAGCAGAACGAAGAATTGATTTCTTCCCTTAACATTCTTTCCCCTTTCTTAAGTAACTACTTTGTATTTCTGGGTTAGTTTGGCTATTTGGTAGACTTTCACTTCAACTACTTGGATCTGCTCCTGTAGCCCTGTTCCTACTTAGAAGCTATCAAGCACTGGCCTAATCCTAATGTTTCCTTTTAGAAGCCTCTCTATATGAACTCATCTCAGGATCAGGTGAAATCCTACGGCAAGATAAAGGGCTCCATTTGGTGTGTTAGAAGTTTCACCTCCAGGCTGGTGAAGCTGTTCAGCTGTACTAGAGCTGAGGTAAGAAAGACCAGCATGTATCCAAACAGCAGAGATGGGAATAGGGAACAGCATCAAATCTCACTAAAGTCTGTTAGAGCTGCCTTTTCCACCATTCACTTTGCATCTCTTAAAGTTGCAGTAATGCTTCAGGTGAGGTGGAGTGGGAAAATACAAAAGGTTGTACAGCCAGACAAGTATTAAAATGGCAAGAAATGACAACTGCACGGAGAAGGAGTTGGCCACATGTCCTGTAAGAAAGAATTAACTTAGGAATATTTGTTGTTATCTATTAGGGACAGAGAGTGATGCAGGAAATCAAAACCAAACAAAACCCATGTGACACAGCTACTGTCACTGTAAGCTTGGATGGATTTTCATGAAGGAAGTGGGACTCGAGGGAGTACAGTTTGTGCTGGAGATAGTGCTCTTAGACTGGTCATGCAGAGCTGTGGGATCATAATCCAGAGGCTTTAAAATATTTCCAAGAAATTAAAGTAATTTAGAAATATAGTAGAAAAATACAAGAATAAAAACAGTTTAGAAAAAAAGCTGTACAACTACAGACCTTTATACCCTGATAATTAAAACCCACCGGGGAATCCACCCCTTCGGTTAAAAGGCATATTGCTTGTATGCGCCCCGTGAGGCCTCCTGTTTGAGAGGGCTGGAGGGGGGCAGGCATGGGCACCCATGCTGTAAGCTGCGTTTGGTCCACGGGACCTTCTCTCGTCTCGGTGTGGTTTTTCAGACTGAAGAACACTGTGGACTGTAACATTGTGCTCATATTGTTCCTTCATCTGTTGTATCTTTTGTCGAGGGACGTGATGAGTATTTCTTCTGTAGAGTCAACATTAACAAAAGATACAAGTATTTAGCTGCCTGTGTGTTAAAGGTTAACTGAAGCTTGCTAACAGTTCCAAACACATTCAGGATAATGGTTCACATCCCCACTGATCTGTTTCTGACCCTATTTTCCCAAACTTGTATTCTTCCACATACTTCTTAAAAACTATTATGTCACAACTGAAAAAGCTAGCAGAAGTATTTTGTGGATAGCCAGGACATAAGAAGTTAGACAAATGCTGTGAAATGAGAGTGCCATGTAGAAGACCTGTGTATTATATAGTGCATATATTATATACAGTTGTGTATATAGTTTTGCTGGGGTTTAGTGCTAATGGCTTGATAGCCTCAAGGTAAGCTTTTGTGCATCTGGAGAAATGCAGGCAAGGGCTGTAAATAGCCCAGGCACTGACTTAAAATCACCATGTATAGAGGTCAAACCAATGTTGTTGCTTTGTCTGCGCGCAGGTGGGTTAAAATCGTATCTGATGTTTTTCAGGCTCCAGGGTAAACGACATGTTTGAGAGGGAGGGGAGCTCAAACACGCAGGGCTTTCTGTATAGACCAGAAACAGCTGCATTCTCTCAACACATCTGTAACAACTGTTTTTACCAAAGACCACTAGGAATTCCTGCTTGTCTGTGAGTTTGCAGACTCAGAATATCTTTAGTTTTGTCATTTAGGTCTATAAGGCACAATTTGTAATTGAGGCCCTGCAGCAGATAGTGCCCCCATCCCATGCCACCTGCTCCCATTCACCAGCACAAACTGTACTGCTGGTGAGGATGCAGTGTGGGACCACAGTGGAGCCCACCATCAGCTGTCCCTGACTCATTTGCTGAAGAGCTGCTCCAGGCTGAGAATATCTGGATTAACATTGCAGTGCTGCTGTAAAAGTCCAACTTGCTTCATATGATTAATAAAACAAAGTACAAGCTACCAAGTAGCTCCACCTGTAATAAGTGATTACTAATAAAATCTGCCTCTGCAGCAATGCCCTCCAAATGCTCCCAGCTGGTGCTGGTGAAGCAAGAGCTGACACTTGCAGTTGAATGCTAAGGCTTAAGTGCCTCACCTGCCCTCAGCCCCAAGCCATCTGCTGCCACCTTCGGTATCCTGCCTTACCCTGAAGCCACAGGCACTGTGCAGGGCCACCACCCTCTGCCATTGGTCACACACAAAAACGAGCAGCACTAATTTTTGACTTGAGTTCCTAGCTGGTACAAAGTGAGTGAATAGGTTGAGATGAAGTACCCTTGCCCTGTTTTCTTGCAGTAATAAGTTAACATGTTAGCTTCTGGATCTAGCAGATGGGAGTGCACTATTCATTCACTGTAATGTACTTTACATGAGGTTGGTTAAAGGCTAGGAGATTAGCCTACATGGATTATTTTTTTCTCAGTGATGTAGCCATAAACCCTGCAGCCACGAGCAAAACAAACTTAAGAGTCGTATTTGGCTCCCTCTGTATCCTACCACATCATGCAGCACTGATACATTCATTGTATTCCTTCTGTGTGTATGCATGTTAAGATCTTTATAAAGATCCTCTGCAGCTCCATTTATTGCCCACGCTTAAGCACCATACACAATGTTACAGCAAGGCCATGTTTGTTACGGTTAGATTTTTTAAGAACAAGCCTGAGTATTGTCTGTAGTGCTCGGACATCTTTTTGTGCCCGAAGAGAGAGAGAGTGCTGCTCAAAATACAGAATGAAAATTAGGGTTCCTGCCCCAAGAAGCTTGCAGTATAAATACACACTTCAGGGGCGTTGCTTTTTCTACTGCCTGGCTCACTTCGCAGTCAGGCTTTTTCAGGGCTGAGTTCATTACAGGCCAGTTACTGAGTAATCGACGTTTTCCACAACAACCCTTCTGTTGTCATTTGCTAGGTTACTTTTTAGCATACATGAAGAGGAAGAGGGCTGACATTTCTCAGACCACATACATAAAATGAGAAGCTGTCTGCTATACCAAAGAGATGTACCTTGCCAGTTCTTGAACATTGAACTTCCAGGGTGTATCTGGTTCTTGGAATACAACTTCATATTCATTTTCACATGCCTAAGGAAGGACACAGAAGTTTTAGATGCATGGCTGCCAAGCTCAGGAATAGCCAATCTTCCAGACCCCCAGAGATTTTATCTAAGAGATGTATCATATGTATTAGGAGCCAGAAACTGGAAGATACCCATGACTCCCACCAAGGTGCTGCTCTGAGGCCCAGCTAGGTTGTTTTCTTCAAAGAATAGAATAGGATAGAATAGAACAGAACAGAATAGAACAGAATAGAACCTTAAGATCATCTAGTTCCAACCCCCCTGCCATGAGCAGGGACACCTTGCACTAAACCATGTCACCCAAGGCTCTGTCCAAGCTGACCTTGAACACCGCCAGGGATGGAGCATTCACAACTTCCCTGGGCAACCCATTCCAGTGCCTCACCACCGTTTATATCTCCCAGGAAAACTTGCCTCAGCCTTGCCCCAGTCCCTGTCCCCCACAGCAATGGCATCCTAGCACTTGAGCACTTCGGAAGCCACCAATGGTTCAAGAGCTGCAGGTTGGCCGTGCAGGCTGGAGCTTCTAGAGTGTGAGGTCAGCATCTATCAGATGTGCTATTTCCAGCCACTGAGTCTACAGGCCTCAGGTTTTTCCAAGGTAGAGCAACGTAGCATGGTGCTTTATATTTATGTACACACACTCAAATACATGTCTATGTGTTTAATGCAGGGTTTGATTGCTTTTGTCTTGATTTGTCAGAAAGGTGTCAGGGAAATCTGTTCACCTTTTTATACTTTGCCCTTTTATACTGTTTACCTTTTTATACTGTGCTTTCATGTGCTTCTGAGTCACCCACAAGCGCTCACAACTGCTGCAAGTCATATCTTGTTATATTTGTCAACAGATAGGTTGGGAACTGGTTAATTCATGTCACTGCTGAGGAAGGAGATGACATCCTGATTGCCAAGAAGAGGGCAAGTTCAAAAGACTGTTGATCTTTTCAAGTAACTTTGCCTTCACTGAGGATATAGGGGACTAGATAAAACAGCTACACTGGCACTTCTTCCCCTACTTCATCACAATATCAAACCTTAGCTATAATCAGAGAAGTAAGGGAAAATGGAAGCAATTGTTCTTAGCCACGTTAAGAGCCGTTTCAGTCAGGTCACCTCACGAATGTCATAGCTGAGTATATAAAAGCAATAAATCAGAACTTTCCCTACCATCATCACATACGGCTTCATTTCCCAAGCATGGATGTTGGTATTATCAATAATAACCGGGCTTTTCCCATTCTTCATTGCTTTGCGTGCTGTAATGTAACACATTAAGTAAAGCTAAAACATATTAAGTAACAGGCTGAGCCAGGTCTCACTACCACAGCATCCTTTATTTGCCCACCACTAGCACCCTTGTTTCCCCACCATTTGGTGCAGCTGCCACCCAAATGGGAGCAGTGGTTGTGCCCCTCAGGTGCTCTCCTAGAGAAGGTGCTGCAGCCACTGGCTCTGCTCAGTGGTACAAGCTGGAGCTCTCATAAAACATACTTAGCAGTATTGTAGCACTATATGTTTAAAACAGCTAAAAAGGTCTGTCATTTGCTAAAGATCCCGGCTACAAGATCTGAGAGTATATTTGCCATTGCTAGACATGAGTTCAGAGCACAGCCTCAAAAGCACATTACTTTTTTCTCAGTGAAGTAGAGACCTGGGTTGTTTCATTCTCAAACTTATAATTAGGTTTGCAAGTTTTCCTCCTGGCTATCACTAATTGCCCCCCTGCAACACCCCCTTCCAAGTCAGGACAGACATTTAAGAAGTTACAGCCCCACGGCTGTGGTGCATAGAGCTGTAACGAGCCACTGCTGGGCTGGTTATCTGCAGGCCAGCTGCTGGTACCTAATAGTCACTGGTTTACTTATTAAAATAACATCTATCAATCACCAACAATTTCATCATTTATAAGCCATGATAGATAAACTCAGAAGTGGTAAATGTGTTTTCCTAATCAGTACCCATGACCTGCATTATGACACCACTTCCAGACATTTTATTTTGAGGGCTAACTTTAAAGACAGACTGAAAAGCAAAACTGTTCTCTAAAACCCCTGGATCGAGTTCAGTCACCTCTCTTTTGGTTCCATTTGTGTGCATCCTCTAGGAAGTCAGGCTCAAACACATATACACCATTTTCAATAAAGAAGTCATCAGTACTAAGAACTACAGCACCGGGAGAGTCACGTTTCAGTTGTCTGGAACAAAAAAACAAGATGAAAGAAAGATGAGTATAGGCTAACGCACAGCTTTCACAGAGCCCATCATTAACTCATGCTTTATGAATGCTCTGCAGATAGTGATTTGTTTGTAAAATCCCAGTTTAAAGGATCTGACAGTAAAGTCATCAGTACATGGACACATAGAAGGAAAAGAATGGAGCTTGAAGGTGTGGCCCTGATTTCTTTAATTCAGCAGAGAAATATACACCAGACTCATAACATGCAAGTCTTCAGTCACGTAATGTATTCAGCTTTCTTTCTCAGAAACATAGAATCATAGAATAGTTGGGTTGGAAAGGACCTTAAGATCATCTAGTGCCAACCCCCTGCCATGGGCAGGGACACCTCACACTAAACCATGCCACCCAAGGCTTTGTCCAACCTGGCCTTGAACACTGCCAGGGATGGAGCATTAACAAGTTATCTGGGAAGGTATGATTGTAAACACAAAAAACCCCAAACTTGCTAATCCCCTGGAACTTGATTGCGAAAGGCAGTTTGACAATGAGTTTTCCTGTAGAGAGATTTCTGAAGACAACCAGGAGGAAGGATCTGTCGTTTAGTTAAGGTGGCGCGTATTGCCACTGCTCGAGCTGGGTCGGATTTTGGGGTTTAGTTTGGAGTTTTGGGGGTTGGTTTTTTGTTTGCAATAAAGCACATAACACTTTATTATTTTTTTTATTTGCAAACACGTACCCGAGTCAGCATTGCTTAGTGTTTGTCGCAACTTTATGGGGTTTTCTGCTTTTCATTTGTCTCCGTTCTACTTAATCCTCCTCTTGCAGAGTTGAGTAGTTTTTATTCATTTTCAGCATTTAAGCAGGTTTTATAAACAAGTCGGAGCTGCCTGGGTGGGCAGCCCCAAATACAATAGCAGGGCAGCCCCTCTTCTCTTCACACCAGTGTGCATCCCACAGCGATGCTCGTTCAGCCCTGGGATACCCATGGAGGGCAGATGCGTGTCCTGCTGTAAGCTGACCAGCTGCCTCATGGACCATGACTGGCTTTAGGAGGTGGAAGTGCTGGCTCATGTGCTGGTTTAAATAAGAAGCATTCCTCTGCCAGTCCTTAGAGGGCATAAGAAAAGACCTTTGTGCAAAATTGTGCCCCCATTTTTGTGTAACCCAGATCTGTGTCCGGATTCTTCAGTGAAAAACCAGCAGTGTTATGGGATGAAATCAGGGAGAGCCCGCAGCATAATCTCACTGCTCACTGTCTTCCTAAGGCCCAAAACATCTCCGGAAAAGAAAGTAAGGTCAGCTGAGGAACCTTGTAGCTCTCAGAAATGAATGCTGCTGCCCTGCTCTCACACAACTGTGGTCTCCAGTCCTGGGACTCATTTCAGCTTCCCTGATAAACTTCTTCCTTTCCATCCCCATAACCTGCATAGCAAGTATTTCTCAATGTCCCTTCTAATTGAGCAACAGCAGGGGAAAAGGTGCCTCTAGGTTATCGGTGAAAAACAAGACACAGGCAGAAAAGGCTCAATTCCAGCCCTGCCCCAACCGTTTACTTGCCAATTTTACCCTAATCTGCCTGCCAGCAGCAGCTTTTCACTGGGAGTGCACTTCACATTTAGCCAAATAAAGGTCAGCTGCTGATTTTGCTCCACCTCCACTGTAACACCTACCATCTGCTGGGTAATTAATACCATTCTGTGTTAGCGACCGCGAGGCTCACGGCTGTCGGGACTGGGCTGTAGCTGCTGTTACGTATCATTTAGCACCCACGTATTATCTTCCAGCTCCAAAGAGAGGTTTTACTCACAAAATCACTGCTGGGCAACCAGACCTAACAAAAGTCACATTGCAAAATGTTGGCAAACTGTCAAATTACTTTGCTTTATTTTTGGTCCCAGACAAAGAATTCTTGTCATGAAAACCATGGGAGCACCTAATGCTCACCTGGTTACTCCTGTGCTGATGAGCGGATGGGTTCAGCTCTCACTGCAGTTCAGCACCTCACCTTTCCCTCTGCTCTACCCACCTGCATCACAACCTCTTCTCTAAAAACTCGGCCGTGCTAAAACACGCGTCAGCCCTTTAGCTACCAATAGGCACAGAAGATTGTACACATTAATGAAAGATCTCAGTGGGGTTTCTTTTCTTGCTCAGTGTTTCCTTTAAAAAAGTTCTTGACCGGTGCAATTTTAAACAACTACTTTCTTAGCATACACCTTAATGAATTTTTAACACGTCTATACGCAGGATCACATGAGGACTTTGATATTAGCCTCTAAGCAACCTAAATAGTACATGATTATTTATAAACTCAGTCTACTGTCCTCGTATCACTGGTAATTAAAGTAGATAAAACTCGTGCTTCAAAGGAGAAAACATAAGACTCCAACTGTGCTAACAGCTCTGAATTACTGTCGCATTTGCTATATTTATACCAAACAAACTCCTACGAGCAGCAGCATAAGAAAACATTAAGTGGGAAAAAGGTGTTTTACCTTCTGCTTATTTTGCTGGTTTTCACTTTTAGCTCTCTAAAACACCCAAACTGACACTGGCCACTTCTCTAATCACCTATTGCCTGCAAAGGTTTTTCTGTCCCTTATACTTTCAAAGGGCCCCCAAACCTCTTTAGTGTGTTCCTTCAGAAATAAGCTTTCTGCGACCTACACAGGCCCACAAGCGGGTTGAGAAGAAGGGGTTTACATAAATGCAGCAGGCTTCTAATCCCTGTATGCAATAAATACACCTGTATTTTAGCAAAATATACCCCTGCTGTGCAAAATGGGATGATTTGTGCCCAGTGTTATTAATCATTACGTTGTAAGCAGCACTGTAAAAAGAAAATTACCCAGTGCTGTTAGATCCATAAAGTGTAAAGCATAGTAAGGAGGAAAAGCAAAATGAAATCTCTTTGCAAGATCAAAGGGTACATATGATCTATGTTTGCATTTCTTAAAGAAAGCCATTGAACTCAAGGGGCTGTGCTGTGATAAGCGGGACCTGCTGCAGGTTCAGTATTAATTTGCCTACTTGGGACATTCAATTGCACAGCAACACAGCTCTCTGCCTGGCAGTAAATACAAAGTAGGATATGCTCTGCACCTTGCTAAAGAAAAGTTTGCTGCTGTTTTGGAAAATACAAAGGATAAGAGAAGATGGAGAGTCCCTTTTACACGTAGATACACGGAAAAGACGAGGGGTAATAGACTGGGGATATTCTGACTGGACACAAGGGGGAAAAATTTCACAATGAGCACAATCAGCCATTGGAATGCTCTCCATAGGGAAGTGGTGGATCCCCCAGCGTTGGACACTTTCAAGATTCAGCCAGGCAGGGTGCTGAGACGTGTAGTCTAGGCCATGCTTTGCCTTAAGAGGTTGGACCAAATCATCCTTGAGGTCCCTTCTAAGCTGGTGGTCTATGATTCTATACTGTTGTGTTCCTGTTTGACTAAAGCTGCGCTGTAATAACTGCCTCAGTGAGTAGAGTCTCCTCTATTATTCAGCTATGATCTGTTCCCCTGCTTTGTAACATTTGAAAGTCCCTTTTTTCTAAAGAGCATGGTGCTTTCAAACATTCGTTTCAGATTTTAACTATCTGCATACACAAAAAGAAAATATTCAGGATTTCCACCAGCTGGATGCATTAGAGTACTTGGGAGAAGTCTCCATGATCACTAGTAATATTGGAGAGAAAAAAAATCCATAACAGTATTCCAGAGGCTGTCACGATTTTCCATCAGAAAGTTTGAAGATTGACTGATTCCTGAGCCAGATCCGCAGATTGGAGAAGATTTCCGGTGCTCAGAAGGCAACAGGATGGTTTGCTGGCTTGATCTCTGAGCCAGTAAATTCGCAGTCTACTTCCAATGTAACTGAGATCAAAATGCGTAGGTACCGACGCCACATGCAACCACTTGCTCTGGTCACTTTTCCCAATGTAAAGCATTTCTGTGACAGTTGAAAGCCTTTAGTTTCAGCCGAAAACGAGAACTATGGGAACTGGAGCACACGCCCAGCACTAGCGCTAAAGCAGTCGCGTTTCAACACCAGCGGGGTGAGGACTTTGCCCTGCTCTGCCAACAGCTTTGTTGGCAAAGCACCCACATGCCAGGGCGTCTCACCTACAGGGGGTAGGGAGTGGCCGTGCTTTGTGTGGGGTCAGGCTGCCTGTCGCATTTGGTAAATGCATCCAGGAGAATCACCTGTTAATGTTTACATTGTGCTGCCTGGTGCTGCAGAGCTGAAGTCACAGAATCGTAGAATCATTTGGGTTGGAAAGGACCTTAGAGCTCATCTGGTACCAACCCCCTGCCATGGGCAAACACCTTCCCCCAGTGCCCGTCCAACCCGGCCCTGAACACTGTCAGGGATGGGGCAGCTTCTCTGGACAACCTTTTTGTTTGCTCTTGCAAATAAAGAATGACCTTCCTCCTCCTCCAGTGGGATCCTACCCTGAGCTTTGCGGCAGCAGTTGTCTGCAGACATCACGTTGCTCAGCATATGTTGTGTTTACCCACACCAAGAGGTGCACAACATGGGATTAGCACATCTCAGAATTTTGGTAGCGCAGTCCCTCCATAATCTGGGCAGAGTTAATGGAGAGGTAATAAATGCCACTTGTACAGCTGCCCTTTGATCTGTGGACTGCTGAGCGGCTAAAAGCAATGATATCATCAACAGGGGCTAGAAACAGAGTAAGTTCCTCAAACGTTCATTTCGCAAGGGACTAAAACGACACTTACAACTGGTTTGTAAATCTGTCATTAATAATTAATCTTGTCTTGTAACCGAAAAGCACATAGGTGAGTCAGTTATTTGCACTGCCTGAGAATATGGCCTCAAACCATTATGCTCTGTACTAAGTGAAGACCCAACCCTCTCTGAAGGAGGAGGGCCTGCACTTGCACAACCTTTTTTGGGAGAACACATTTGGGTGCCAGCAAAAACACTGCATTTGGCTGCTCAGTTAAAGAACTTGGTCTTGCCTAAGTCCTGTGAGGCAGAATGCACAGTGTGACAGGGAGGACTGTACTGACAAGAGGAAACTATACATTAACCCAGTGTATTATACACCTTCCACAGCAGAGCCCTTCCTTTGGCAGCCCATGATCCCAGCGTGTGTTCCTCCCCCAGGCAGAGGAAGAAGACAGTGATGTTCCTCTTTTGATGGAGAGTGGGTGAGCGGCACCAGAAGCTGTGAGGTACTGGACTGTGAGATCTTGCGATACCAGATTGTGGCTATGCTGCATCATGCCCATTGCAGGGCCATCTCCCAGCACTCCCCTCTGGGGTTTCCCACCTATTTTTAATCAGGCTTGGAGCTGCTGGGGAGTGGACTGGTCTGCCCACTTTATACACCCTATAGCTCTGACCAGGAATGCTGGACACCATGGAAACACAAGTCAGAGTTGTGTTTTCACAGTCAGAGAGGAAGTGCTATACTGTGTTTGTGATTAACTACGAAGAACTCCAAAACAAAACAAAAACAAGCAACAAACAAACCCCACCACCAACAAAAAGGGACTCGTCTGGCACTTCTTAAAGAAACAGCTACCCTGGAGTGGGTGATTAGTCCGTCTTAATATAAACATCCCTTCTGGTACTGCTCACTCGCAACGACAACATCCACAGTTCCCATTGCAGCACGTCCCCAAAGCGGTTACAGGCAGCTGGAGCAGAAAGGCTCTGAGCTGCTCCTGAGGGCAGAGAAGGTTTCCAAACGGCTGTGCTCACTCGTCGGGGGTCCTGCGAAGCTCCCACCTCCCCCTGAGCCCGAACCAGCTCTGAACCGGTGCCTCACCCGACTTCGCGTGGTTTATGGCAGTGTCTCCCGCTCTTCCCCGGGCACCGCACCGGGGGACCCCGCGGTGCCGCTCCCGGCACACGGACCCTGCAGAGGGGCCCGCCAGGAGCCGAGCCGCGATCGGAGCCGAAGGAGGAGGAGAAAGAGAAAGGCGAAGGGCTCCGGAGCCACCGCCTTACCTGGCCAGGGTGCTCTTCCCGGAGCCCGGCAGCCCCCGCAGCAGCACCAGCCGCCCTGCGAACCGGCTCCGCCGGGGCTGCAGGCTGAGCCCCCCAAAGGCCTGCAGCAGCCGCTCATCCATCCCCGGCCCCGGCAGAGCACGGGGCGGGAGCAGCCGGGCCCGGCCCGGCCCGGCCCGCAGCGGCGGCGGGGAAGAGGAGGGAGCCCGGGGAGCCGCTCCGGAACCGGGCCCCGAGGATCATTCCCCCGGCCCCCGCCGCGGCTTGTGTCGTCCACTGACGGGGCGGTGGGGGAAACCCACGTCCCTCAGGCGAGAGAGACCTGGAATCCGTCGCAAGCTCCCTTGACCTTCCCCGTATGAAAACGAAAGCTGTCTTAAGAAGAAGCATACAGGAAAGAAAGGACATTGGCTGCGCATACCGCAAAACCGTGCAGTTATGGCATTGGCCTTCTACCCGGAACATTAGCCCAAGAGACCATCCTTCATAAATTAAAAATGAAGATTAACTCCTAAATTCTCAAAAGTGGAATAACACAAGCCAGTCCTCCCTGTGCTGCCCATGGGTATTGGTCATACCAGAAAGGGAATCACCAAAGCTCTTCCGAGGAGCAGACCTATCTACAGGACACCAGATACAGATGGGGTTTTCTTTCTTCCTTCTCTGATCCCCTCTCCAACTGTGGTGGAGTTACCCCACCACAAAAGCATACAAGGATTCCAAGCAGCTGTAGCCACACAACTGCCCTGCATCAGTGACCCTGTGCATCACGCTCACTCCATCAACTCCACTTTTTCCAAATACATTATCACATGAGAAAAATTATAGGGAGTTTAATAAGATTTATTTCCCCTAAAGAAAATCTGACCTGCTTTAAGTAAGTTGATCACCACACAAGCCAAAGAAATGATAGTTTCCAGTAAATCCAGTAACAGCAGACATGGCATCACATTCTTCCCCTCAGAGGCACATGCAGTATCAACCCCAACTTGGTTAAAAGGTGGCCTCAGGCACGTCACAGGGACACTCCACCACCAACCTACAACACTGAAGCTTTTGGGTCTGAAGTTTGCAAATAGCGCTAAAGAGTGTTCACAGATCAGGAGGCAGCTTAGCTCCCTGGATGCGGCACGCCAATACTAGCTGAAGCAAGTGGGAAAAAATAGTGGTAGGAAAGAAGATGCATAAACTTGAAAACTCAAAGATACCCAAGGGGGTTTAAAGTAAACTTAAACTGGCAACACCCTACTAAGAGGTGAAACTCCTTTCGTCCATACAAGAACACTGCGAGATTTTCAAAATTACTTTTATTTTAAGCAATCTGGAAGGTCAGTATTCAGTAACAGAAAATACAGGCATTCAGATTTCTCTCTCAATAAACAGAAGTAGGAAGAAAGTATTAACCCTTAAGTGATATTTTCTTGAAATCAAACTAACTTGCCTGCTGCCAGCAGGACATCAGCTAAGTCTGAAGCTGTGGCCACGGCCAGTATGAATTCTCTTAGTTCTCCCTGCGACTTCTTGTATAACATTCTGCCGGGCAGAAGGGCAGCACATTTCCAACCAAGGAAAGTAAAACTCACACAGGTACATAAGAAACGCATAAAAAAAAAAGTGCAGCTGTACATTTCGCCAATGGTACAACCTTAATTTAGAGCTACAAACATCTTTAACTACTTATATGCAGGATTTGTTTAAGTGGAGAATGGGGACACATCAGCAAATCAGAGCACAGTGGAGCTTCAGCATGACTGCAGTTGGGTACCAGCTCTTCAGCTGATGCACATCAAAAAGGGTGAGGGAAAGAGGAAGAAGAGGAGGTGAATGAACAGATGGATCAGTATTCTGGATCTGGAGGCTGTGGAAATGGGAAATACTATTTTTGGCAAGTACACACAACCTAAGCTTCCTTGCTCTCTTATTCCCATTGATCTTTCCTCATCTTTTTCACCATGAGGTTATAGTTGTCTTTTCTGTCACTCCCTCTCACTAATTTCCAGCCTTATGCAGGTCTCAATTCACAAAGGTTGCTCTGATTAATTATTTAACTAGGTGTAATTTCATTTGTCCTTTCACCTCCCTCCATTCTCTATTGCCTATCTCACCTTCTTTACCTGCTATTTCAGCTAGCACTCATGATTTTTCATGGGGTTGAATTCATCACCTAACTAGTTTAGCTCGCCCTGCACGTGTTTCCAGCTTTCCTGATACCTGTGTAGGCCTTACACAGACATTTCCATGAGCACAATTTTAGATTTTATTCTCAGGGGTTCATTCATTTCTGCTGCTCATCTCCCCCTGGAATTCAGTACGCATGTTATTGGGACAATTTCCTCAGTAGCAGAATTGCTATTAGTAAGGTTACTGTTCTAGTTGAGGAATGAACACTGTGCTTAATTTTGAAGGGGAAACCACAATATTAAAGAAATCTCATTTATTTCTTTTTTTTTAAAAAAGAAGAAACAACTGCTTCATGCTTAAATCATAAGAATTTAAGTAAAAAATAGCAAAAGCAATATCACTAGCAGAAATATCAAATCACTCATTACCAGCGCTTATAAGGCTTATCAATCTACCACAAACCATATGCATCTCACCTCCAATGTGTTTGAGTCAGATCTACAGTGAAATTTTCTCCTTATTTCTATAGTCCCAAACAAGTTTAGTTGAAGGGAAGCATTGAGCCTAGTTTTAGGAGAAAAAGTGGTAAGTTGTGCACCTCTTGGTGAAAGAATAGGAGCCACTGATGAAAACATTCCACCTGAGGTTGTAAATAGACTGGGGTGTTATTATTACTGGCAGGATGAAAAGCAAAAGTAGAGTAAGACAAATAACAGGCACCTTTCCCTGCAGGTAGGCATCCTACCAGTTTGTGTACCAGCTGATGGGGCAACATCTTGGATCCTGGCACAAGTGAATTAAATACCAGAGTCTGAAGCTCACACCTCGTGCTGACAGACATCTCCTTTCTGCTTACTGGTCTCTTATCTCAATCTCTTTGTACCACACTCAAGGACGTACTAAGAAGGTGTAAATCCCAAAGGGCTTCAGAAAGTGACCCTTTGGTGCACACAACAGAGTTATCTCAATTTTGATTTTTCATACATGGACACAGAGATTGCCGTCAGGGGGCTGTGGAGAAGGTGGCCAAAGATTCATGCCAAGAATCTACAGTGTTTTCTTCCTTCAGGTTACTCCTCACATTTAAAATCCTTGGTGGCCAACTGAAGTCCTTCCATGGTGCAATCAAAGTAAGAAGTTTCTGAAAGAAAAAATAGCAGATTCTGCTGAAATACCACAACAGCACAGACTGCAGAAAGACTTTAATGGTCGCAAATCTGTTCACCTGTCTGATACTTTTAAAAGTCTTTCTCATACTCAGTTGTGGGTTATTTCTTTAAAAAGTGAAAAAGAATGGAGAGGAAGCAGATGATGGAAAGCAAAAGGAAAATAAATGCAAGAATGGAAATGAAGAAAACTTGGATGTTAAAACTAGAGACAATAAGGATGTAGCAATCTCAAGGCTGAAAAATAAAGAGAAGAGTAACAGTGGATTTTTTTCCTCTACATGTCACAAACACTATATAATTAATACCTTTTCAACCAATACCACTATAGCATAGCTACATCCCATAACTGTTTTGTTCTGTTGCAAATCTTTCCCACTACATTTACCTGGGACCTCAGAGGCCTCCAAGTTACGCAGTTCATGGGAGCCACCAGCAGAGCCTGGTGGTTACTCTTGTCTGAGAGCTCCAGAAACACCATTCTGGGCAGCTCTTACTCACCCTGGTAGTTGTACTATCTGCTTAAGTAAACTGCAGGCTAGGTTTCCCTGGTGAGCACTGCAAAAGGCAGGTGAGGTTTTCTGGTCACAATTCTGTACACTTTTTCATGCCTTTTTTTTATTAATTAGTGGTTAAATGTCAAAGGATAGAGAAACTGTTTTTTTATTATCATTGTATCAAAGTAGCAACTGGAAGAGGTTTGGCCATGGGATGGTTGGTGACAGCCAACATGGCTTCACTAAGGGCAAATCACGTCTGACCAATTTGATGGGGGCAGAGCAGTTGTCATTGTCTATCTGGACTTGTACAAAGCATTCAAGACTGTCCCGCATGACATCCTTGCCAAAAGACAGTCCTTCCTGTCCCAGCTGTATGTTCCTGCTCCTTTGCATGTGTCCTGCTGATCACATGGCTCAAGGAAAAGTTGTTTCAGCTCACTGGTCCAGACTGAAAACTTTCTGGATGCCTTTATGCATTGGATGATTGAGCTGAACTGCCTCAGCCCGGCTGCTGAAGCACTGCGTCCAGCTAAGGGAAGTGATGGGAATAGCACATCCAGGGAAAGGAGGAGCAGTAATACATGTCATGAAGAGATTCATTTCATCAAAACCACAGCCTGATCGGGCTGTCATGGAGGAAGTCTTCCTGCAGGGAGTTACTGACTGCTACATTTCACAAACAAACATACCAGTCTTTATTCTGCAGTAGTCCTGCAGATAAATGCTTAAACTGACATTGGGTTTTGTCTTCTTATTCTACATTTATATAGCACCTGGCACTCATGAGTCCTTCTCTAAGGAGAACCCGTAGGCACCAAAATAATGCTGTTTTCACTGATCTCAGTGTTTCTTAATCCAGGATTTCTTGCTTAATCTCCAGAACAAATGCTGATGTGCTGCCAATGTGACTATAAGGAGCTCTCACAACAACTTGAGATTAACCTTGTGTTTTCACAGAGGAACACCAACACTGTTCATTCTACCATTTAAATAAAACCACCCGTACAGAACATGAATACAGAAGCATGGTCATCTGACTAACAGATTAATTTACACTTGGCCAGTAATGCTTAGTTTATTTTCCAATCTAAAGGGACTGAAACGATCATACCAGGGTCTCCATTTATTTTCCATGACTTTAAAAGCTTTTGGAAAGAATGCCTCAGCTTTTTCACTTCCCCCCTCCTCCCCTCCCTGACATTTGGTGAAATCAAATCCATTTCAACATTTAGAGTTGTTCACTGGAGCAGATTAACAACCACTCTGGGACATCATTCTTGGCAAGTCTGCTTTAATCAGCAACCAGAAGAGAATGATTTTGTGGTGAGGAAATACAACCTCATCCCTCGAAAGCAGGGGCACTATTGACCAGAAAAAAAACACCTTCCTTTTACAGCAGTTACACATGCAGACCTCAGAGGACTGCTAGAATACACCCCTGGGGTCTGGCCAAGGGTTTGCATCACCTGATATCCTGTGCCTGACAGTGAACATGAGTCAACTGAAACCCCTAAGAAATGCTTTCTGCTTTGTGCATATTTGTTTTCTTTTCAATTTTTCTAATTAAAAAAATGTATTATTTATCATAGAATCACAGACTGGTTTGTGTTGGGAGGGACCTTAAGGATCACCTACTTCGAACACCTTCCACTAGACCAGGTCGCTCAAAGCCCCATTCAACCTGGCCTTGAACACTTCTAGGGATGGGGCAGCCACAGGTTCTCTGGGCAGCCTTTGTATAAGCTTAAAACCAGTCTTTCATCTGAAGGCATGGCTGCACAATACGCGGCTCCTGGTATCTGGGCTGACTGCACATCTGCAGCAGCACCACCCCATCTGCTCCCTGGCCCCAGAGCTTCAGCACTGCATTGGACCATGTAGAGTCTTACCTAAATTTGCCAGCCCAGCGAAAACTATCCATTTGTTTCCTGTGGCGTTAACAAGTGAAACTGTAGCCTTCATGCCGGCCAGCAAGTGCCAGAGCTGAAAACTGGCAGGGGGCTGGGAGGAAGGGCACTTCCCACTGTCTGTGGCAGCGAGCCATCACACCCGCTTGGCCTGAGGCAAAACCACAGCTCCAGAGCAGCCTAAACCTATCCAGCCTCTGGTGTCTCCTCCTCTTCCTCCAACAGCCTTCAGGACTTTCCCTGACTCATTTCAGATGGTGAACTATAAGAAAAAAAAAAACCTGAACAAAACAACCCCAAACAAACCTCCCCCAAACCCATGACTCACTTCCCTCCTCATCCCAACAGAGCCCTAGCCAGTTTAGCATTCCCAAGTCAAGAGTTTGCTGCGCACCAAAGCGGCGGCAAGGAGGTTGGGACCAGGGCAACCAACCCTTACATAGGCTTCATCTGCCAGCAGGGTTCTCCAGCTTAACCACCCCATCTCAGCACAGATCTTCATTGCCAAGTCCTTCCGCACAGAGCATGCAATGCCTTCTTTTAAAACGCAAAAAAACCCCCCAAAAGACTGGGAGTCTTTTTTTGTGGCAAAGTACACATTGCTTTAATTTCAGGCTCCCTAGGACTAACATAAGCCAGTCCAGTAGAGTATTAGGCCGCAATGGCATGTTACAAACTGGGGTTTAACGATGCTTCGTTACAGGCCAGCAGTCAGCAGCTGGCTCACAAACGCACAGGACACACCAAGCCAGCACACAAAGGAAAGAAATTTCCAGGTTAATCACAGTTTTCCTCAGGGAAGAGAAGAGAGCTCTCCGAGTTTGTTTCTTTAGCATATAAACATTTTAATAAACCTGGATAATTCTGGTTAGTAACGTCGGTTACAAATCCACACTGGGACAGCCAGTGAGTATCACAAGCAAAATCCTTGCCTGTGGAGCATTCACATCTGCATTATTATAAATGAGTAACTTCTAATGATTTGTGGCTGACGCAGGATAAAGCATTTGGTGAAAATATTTATTTGCTTACCAAATATTTTAGTGCTCGATTATGCAAAAGGCCATACCGCTACCAGGTGTTCTTGATGCTATTAATGATCTGTGTTGACAGAACCTTGTGAGAGTAGTGCTGTTGGTACTGTGTGGTTCAGAGACTCCCCCCACCTTCCTACATCAGTAGTTGGTACAGGCTAATCAGCAAGTGATCTCCAGTGTTATTTTTGTCATCAATGATATGAAAACACATATAATCAAATCAATTCCCAGTCAAGAGGTTTTAATTCCAGCCCAAACTATTCAACTACTTTACTTCTGTCATGAACCTCCACCCTGAAAATAAGAAGCCTTCTAAAAAGTCAACTTCTGCTTTTGTAACTGCCCCAACACAGAACATGTCTCTGACTCATGCTCAGGTCAGGCACAGGACACTGGGTGACGCAGGCCCCTGGCCAGACCTCACGTGGATGAGCTTCCAGTAGTTCTGTGGTGTCTGCACGGGAATAATTTAAGCCTCAGGATTTCTTTTTTTTATTTTCCTGGCTCAATTTTGCCCATGGTGCAAGTTACTCTATTTCCATGTACCTCAGCTTCCTTGTTTCAAAACTACAGATTAATCCATTTGCCACTTGGAACAAACCACCAAAGGAAAGTTAAGCTAGCATTTTCCTGCTGGATCCAAAAGACCTCTCTTCCTATCACAATCTACCTAGAATATCTCCCATAAGCAAACTGGCGAAATTTTGCCAAGTTTCCAAAAATTCACAACCCAAGCATGAACACAATCGCAACACCTTCCAATACTCAGCAGCACACTTTGTCATATCAAATGAAAACATCCATGAAAAATTAACACTTCTATACATGGAGTCCTATTGCAACCTCCTGCTGCTGATTCTCAACTGAAATGCAGAACTGCCACTTTGTCATAACTTGGTGAAATACCATTTTATTGCCCGTACAGTGCTCTTCACAAGAAGACCCTTTATGGAGTCAGCATTTCTCTCTACACTGAAAAGTTGAGAAAAACAGGACTGAGATGACATGACTCACAGCAGATTGCCACAGTAACCAAACTGGGAATAAAGCCCAGATCTTAGGCATCCTAGACTGCCGCTTCCACTTCACCAGGCAGGTTTTAAATTCAGGAGAAAAAATGGCTTTCATAACAATGCTGTCTTCTCTTTTCCCCATTCAGGCTTAAAACAAACCTCAAGAACCAAAACAACACTCAACCCTAACTCTGAAAGAGTAACTAACCGAAGAAAAAAATCAACTAAGTTGAATAATACTAAAGACATCTTAAAAATTATAACAAACAATGTTCTTTAGTCAAATATAATACAAGAATGAAACACATTCACAAGTAGGAGTGATTACCTTTTCCATCATGCAGAATTTAAGATAGGCAGTCATGGCTGATGAGACACAGCATCCAGAGAGCCAGTACCAGTGCAGGCCACAATGTTCTCCTCTATCATCCCTTGAAACAGCTCCACTACTTCAAGTGATTCAGAAGAGTCTTGATTCTCTTGGTGATTATTTATATCTTTAAGACCAATAAAATCATCTGAAAAATAAACCACTTATAAACTGCAGCCAAAGACATCTGAAAAAAAAAGAACTCCTCTCCTATTTTAGACAGCAAATCCTATCAGCTTCCAGGGAACTACTATTGTGTATTTCTAATCTCATATTATGGAATTTTTGAAATTATACTACACTAATATGGAAATCATGGAAAATGACAACCAGCAACCTTATCTCATAACGTCCACACTGCAGTAATTAATGCAAGCAGAAGTCCAAAGCTTCCCATGGACCCTGATATCTCCTGCTGCTCAAGTGTGTGACCTCCTCACTAGGGAGCAGCTCTGTGGAAAGGGAACTGGGAGTCTTGGTGGACATCAGGCTCTGTATGAACAAACAGTGTGCTGCTGTGGAAAAGCCAATAGGATGCTGGGTTACATCAACAAGGGCATCCGCAGCAAAAATGTTGCTATCCCACTTCACTCTTCTTGTTAGACCACACCTGGAATACTGTGTTCAGCCTTGGTCCCCACTACATAAAAAAAGATATGGACAGGCTGGAGAGGGTCCAGAGTGGAGCCACAAAGATGATCAACAGACTGGGAAGCCATATGAGGAAAGGCTGAGAGAACTGGGTTTGTTCGGCCTTGAGAAAATAAGGCTCAGGGGAGACCTGATCATCATGTTCCAGTATTTAAAGGGTGGCTACAAAGAAGCCAGACTCCCATTTTACAAGGAGTCACAGGGAATAGACAAGGGATAATGGATACAAAGCTAGTCCAGGGAGATTCCAATTGAACACAAGAGAAAAATTTTCCACAATCAGAACAATCAACCACTGGAATAATCTCCCATGGGAAGTGGCGGATTCCCCAGTGTTGGACACTTTTAAGATTCAACTGGACAGTGTGCTGGGCCATTTTGTCTAGACAGAGCTTTTACCCAGAAAGGTTGGACCAGATGATCCTTGACGTCCCTGCCAACATGCGATTCTATGATTATCAAGCTGTCAATTTTAAGTGATCATTAAATTTAATTAAGTTGAAGATGCTCAACCTTTCAGAGAAATAAAATCTTTTCTTAAGACAAGAATGTGAAATGTCCTTCTGATCTGGAATAGGTAAACTTGAGCTAAGTATTGGATTAATACTGTACGGGAAACTTTAAAAGCCAAGGAATTTCAGCTCTTGCAACACAGTGCCCACAGCTCTGCCATACTACGTTTGCAATTAATGGAGGCATGAATTGATTTGTCACATCCTAAAGCTTTTGCACAAAGCGGAGTGTTATGACTCCTTTGTGCTGAAAACCTTCAACACACTTCAGCATTAACTATTCTCTCTTCTGAACAAGAAGTATTTTATACAGTTCTTGTATCACAGAATACACTTACCAGCCAAAGCACTTCCATTCTGCAATCCACTTGTTTTCTGTTTTTCCTAAAATAGATAATAATAATAATAATCCAGAGAAAAGAAGAAAGTATGTGACAAGAGATTTTGTTATTTTGGGGAAGAACAAAGTTCATACTCTATTTTATAATTACTATTTCCTTGTATTTACAGGATTTTCCTCATTTCCACTACCAGACATTAGCGTGCTCCATAAATAAAAACAAACCTTCACAAAGCAACAGTCACAGTGGGGAGAAAAGTAATTTGTAAGTTACCACTTTCTACCTAGAAGAGTACATAAAACATCCACCTCCTCATTGTGGGTATTAAAAACCCACAAAGCAAATCTACTAGCAAAGAACTTCATCTTGCTTATGAACTGAAGAATTCCTCTTTACATCTGGAACATTGGAAAGCTTTCAAAAATCTCCCAAAAATCGTACCTCCACAGAGGTCTTCCACAGTAAATAGATCATCTTTGAAACTTTCCAGTCAAGAGGAACTATATAATCATCTGGCAACAAGGATTCTGCAGAAGAAAATATTTTGTGCAGTTGAGTGTTCAGATCTCTCCATAGCCAAAATATATCACTGAATTACAAGTTTTGCACACATTATATATATAGACTTAAAAAAACCCCACGCAGATATTTAAATGGGCCAGCAGCAAACTCAGAATTCAGGTTTTCTAGAATCTAAAGCCAGTGCATAGGAGGGGTAGGAGGGGAAAGGAGATTTGGGTTTGGTTTCTTTTTTCAGCAAAGACTTTCCTACTATACTTTCATTTCCCCAATATACTCCCTCAAAACTAGGTGCAAACAAGAAAAATAGAAAGCTTTCAGCCCACAAATTAAACAAAATGCAACTTAAGTAATAACCTTTACATCTTAAGACGTGGAATTATAGGGATTTGTGAGATATCACTAAAGAGATTACTTTCTAAAATGTTCTAATGCTGTTTAAAAAGCTGAAAAGAGATTCTTTGTAGGAAAACAGTCTAAAATATATTCTACTTTCATAGGAGAATGCTACAAGCAAGTCAGTAATTAAATCTTTCATTTCTAAATAACCAAAAACATTTACCAAAAATTTCCCCTCCAAAACAATAATAAATTGCTGCAATTGCCAGCGTTGTAAAATACTGTAGTTCAAATGTGCACATGGATAAATAATAGGTAACAGGCCACAAAAGAAGAACTTTTGAAACTGTAGGAAAATAACAGTCAAATCAGAATGTGGCCAACTTTCTGCAGACAGCAGGCACATTTTTGATGAAAAAAGTTCCAGCAAACAGCTGGCAGGGCTCTGGAGAGATTTTGGTGCGGGTTTGTATTTCTTGAAGGTTATTTGCAAAGGAAACTCACCTAAACACCAGAGAATGTCACCTGTCACTGACTTGGAGAACAACATCTGGTTCACTAGCCTACTGAGTGCTGCCTGTTCAACTCCCCCTTCAGAAGATCCCTGTTTTCAAGTCATGGCCAACTCCCTCTGTGATGATGAAATTTAAGATCACGACTATGAAGACTCACTGTCTGGAGGAGAAAAATGCTTTGTATGTAACAGTAGAGGACACGAGCGGAACTTCTCTGCTCTGTTGAAACAGAGCTCTACAGGTCAAGCTCTTTGGTGTGTGGTGCCAGGTTTAGATAAAGCAGCTTTGCAGGCCCTTTGGGGACCAAATTGAATAATGCTGACTGTGGGTTGCATCACTATTCTGCAGGTAGCATTACCACTGACTTCTACAACAAAAACAAGGATTTCTGAGGTCAGTTTGGGTAGATAAACAGACAGATGCTGCTACTCAGCTGTCAGCTTAAAAATGCTTGCATGAAATCCCATGCTTAACTTTAACTGAAACAAATAGGTGTAAAGGTCTATATGCTGAAAAAAAAAAAAAAAGTCTGGTTTTTAATCCTATTTGTTGGTCAAATCAAAGTTACTGTTTCTCCACTGACTAAGTTTGGACCAAAGAAGTTGCAGAACTTCATGCACAGGAAATCCATGTCTTACTGTGATTTCCAAACAAATGGCTGTTCTTGTTGCTAGCTACAGCTCTGTAGGGTTACATTAGCTTGTAGTAAAAGTTGGAAATCACTGTTGCTACACACAACTCCTTCGAGGACTGACTGTCATTCTTCTAACTACTAACTTACAATGATTAGAATTGAAGTACAAAAATATGACAACTGGAGCTCTGGAAGGCAAATATAGAACACTGTGGCACTTAATGCAAAAATTATCAGAGGGGCGGAGCACCTCTCCTACGGGAAAAGGCTGAGAGAGTCTGGGTTGCTCATCCCAGAGAAGAGAAGACTCCAGGGAGACCTACTGCAGCCTTTCAGGTCTTAGAATCATAGAATAGTTAGGGTTGGAAAGGACCTTAAGATCATCTAGTGCCAACCCACCTGCCATGGGCAGGGACACCTCACACGAAACCATGCCCCACAAGGCTCTGTTCAAACTGGCCTTGAACACCGCCAGCGAAGGAGCATTCACAACTTCCCCAGGCAACCCATTCCAGTGCCTCACCACCCTCACAGTAAAAAACTTCTTCCTTATATCCAATCAAAACTTCCCCTGTTCAAGTTTGAACCCATTACCCCTTGTCCTATCACTACAGTCCCTCATGAAGAGTCCATCCCCAGCATCCTTATAGGCCCCCTTCAGATACTGGAAGGCTGCTATGAGGTCTGCACGCAGCCTTCTCTTCTCCAGGATGAACAGACCCAACTTGCTCAGCCTGTCTTCATACCAGAGGTGCTCCAGTTCCCTGAGCATCCCCGTGGCCCTCCTCTGCACATGTTCCAACAGTTCCATGTCCTTTTGATGTTAAGGACACCAGAACTGCACACAATACTCCAAGTGAGGTCTCACGAGAGCAGAGAGGGGCAGGATCACCCCCCTCCACCTGCTGGTCACACTCCTTTTGATGCAGCCCAGGATACGGTTGGCTTTCTGGGCTGCGAGTGCACACTGAAGCCAGCTCATGTGCATTTTCTCATTGACCAACACCCCCAAGTCCTTCTCTGCAGAGCTGCTCTGAATCTCTTCCCTGCCCAACCTGCAGCTGTGCCTGGGATTGCTCCCACCCAGGGGGAGGACCTTGCACTTGGCATGCTTAAACTTCATCAGGTTGGCATCAGCCCACCTCACAAGCGTGTCAAGGTCCCTCTGGATGGCAATTCCTTCCCTCCAGCGTATCAACCGAACCACACAGCTTGGTGTCATCAATTGTCATCAAATTGCTGAGAGCGCACTCAATCCCACTGTCCCTGTCACTGACAAAGATGTTGAACAAGACCTGTCCCAACACCGACCTCTGAGGGACACCACTCACTACTGGTCTCCAGCTGGACATCGAGCCATTGACCACAACTCTTTGCATGCAGCAAAGGGGTCTTTAAGAAAGATAGGGAGACACTCTTAACAGGGCCTGCTGTGATAGGACAAGGGATAAAGATTTTAAACTAAAACTTTACTAAATAAAGAAAATGGAATATTACTATATTAACCAGGTGGAATATAAAATTATGTAACCTCTATATTAGAGCACACATTTTGCACCATGCTTTCATTTAATTTTGTGATCAACACAGTAAAGTCTCACTCAGTAGGGTGTATTAAAACATCAACAAGAGCTTCATCCTTTAAAGTTAGTAAGTTTTTGTAACTAAAAAGACTGCAAATACAAAGCCAAACCAAACAGCACCTTTCACAGAGACTGAATTTTACATTAAAAAGAAAAATAATCACCAAGGCAGCAATGACTTCTTTCAGTAAGATGAATATTTGGTTAATTGGTACCTAAAATGAAGTATTTAATCAGGGGGTTTTGCTTGTTTTCCGCTTTTGGGGGAGTGTTTTGGTTTTCATTTGGGGGGGTTGGGGGTTTTTTTGGGTTCAGTTGTTTTGGTTTTTTACATAGGAGTAGTAAGAAGAGTATTACCCAGTGGAAGACCTGGAGAACCAAAGAGCTGCACAAGCTGAAAAGCAAATCCTAATGATAAGGGAAGTCCCAGAAAATGACACGTTGTATTCACATCTTGATTATCTTCGAGTTGTGAGGTCTCTGCTGGCTCAGTGTCATCTGCTTCCTGCATGTTTTCACTGCTGCTTGCCAGCATACTGGAATCTTCAGAATATTCAGAAACAGCTTTCACAGATGACAAAATATCTGGTTGGCTATTTGTAACCTCTGAGGAAACTTGTTCGCTTTCACCCTCTTTTTTATCAACTACCTCCTGTTGCTTAAGAGCTCTAGCTTGTTCCCTCTTCATCCTGGAAACTACACAAACTCTGCAGGAATATTTTGGCATAGGAGAAGACTGTTCCAAATGAATGCAAGAAATACCATGTAACAGAGTATCTGAGTCTGCAGTAGGCATGGAATAGGTTGCCTCGGTGATACTGAAAGGTGCAGAATATTCCTGCAATGCATGGTTCTGTTCACATTCCTCTCTGTGGCCCTTGCATAGAAAGCTCTTTTTCTCTGCTTCGAAAACACTTTTCTGGGGAACATCATCTTTTATTGGGACTTCCTTCCCACCATCTGTACTGCCATCAATCTGTCTTGGTAGATTGAACTTTGGTGCCAAGTTCACAATTCTTCTGTATCTTTTTCTCTTTGATGCAGTTGGTGCAGCATCATTTCTTGGAACATCTACTTCACTTGAACACTGCGTGAAGGTGACCCTGGCTTCTACCAGGGAATGGAACTGCACTTCACCAGCTGCAGATTCTGGCAGATCATTACTAATTACATTACCAGCCTCCTCAGTTACTGTTACCCAATGGTTTTCCTTCATCACTCCTTCATTTGACCAACAGCATTTTAGCTGTTTTGAACTGTTCATGAGAGTCTGTTTAGGTTTTCTAATTTTTGTCAGTCTTTGTTCACCTACAAATTTATTCTCCGACCAAGAAGAGAAAGAAAATTGCGTATCATAGCCCAGCTGCAATTCCTCAGTAGGTAATTGGAAATTAATTGGAAAAAAAGCCTGGGCATTAGAGCTATTCTCTTCTGCTTTTAATGCACATGTTTTCTCTGTGTTATTACCAGGCACATTATCATGTATATTTGAACTGTAACACCGAAAGATTTCTTTTCCTTCACCACTTAAACTTAACAGCTTAGCTTCCATGTCAGGTTCAGGTGTACTTTGATATGATCTGAGTTTGTTTTCTTTGCTTAACAGTAGCATGTTACAGTCTTCAGAGACGCCTTCTGTTTCCTGGATAGAATTTTTCTCATTGCTTATTTTTAGGGAACTGCTTCTGCAAAGATTTTCTATGTGCCTTTGATTTGTTTCCTCATTATCTACTGTATTGTTTGATAGGTTATCAGTAGAAAAAGGTTTTAGATCTATTAGAAGTGAACTGTCACTTTCCACAGGCAATTCATTTTTCAGTGCACTGTTGGTCATTGTTGAGACCTCAGACACAGCGATGGGAAACCGTTCTCTTGAAACCTCTGCAGCTTCATTCAGGCTTTCATCATCACCATTAGGCTGTTCTTGACAAACTGTTACTGAATCCTCTGGACCTTCACTGAATATACACAACGATTTGCTGTCTTCTTCTTCCAGATAATCCTCTTCACTTCCTGATGTGTCCTGAGCATCTGGAATTGGATGATGAGCTGATCCACCTAACATTTTCTTTGTGATTTCTGTAGGATTACCTTTAATTTTTTTGTTTCTTTTTTGCTTTCCCCTCTGCTTTGCTTTTGTAGACAGACACCCATGGCTCTTCTTTAAAACTCTCACCCTATGTGAAAATAATAATAAAAAATTTTTAAAAAGCAAAATAAATGTCAGTAATAATGCATTTATTGCATCCAATTTGAAGAACAGGTGCTTTATGTTAATGTGATGATCAAACACAGAACATCTGCTTTTCTTAAATAAACAAAATCTCAAATAAAACTTTCTATTTATAACACAAATGTACACCCTACAATTCAGAACACTCCTGAACAGTTTAAAACAATTTAAAAATATAGCTGCCATCTTATTAACTTAGCTTTACAAAAGTATCACAAATCACTGCAAGACCAAACAACATGTTTCTGGATGTCTTTTTGAGTAAGAGATACTAAAGAGCAACTGCTATTCTGAAATTTCATTAAACGCCATGCGGAGCAGAAGGGTACTAAACGGAGGATGTAGTAAGCAAATTTCATTGATTGAGGTTAAATGGACTATACTTATCTAACTTGGACTCAAATACAAAATATACTAACAAAAAATCTGAATAATGGAAGGATACAGTGGCTACAGTAACAGGTATTTACTGCTCAGAATATTATGTGTTGCTGCATATGTATTTAGAAAAAATATTTTATGTTTTACTAGCAATAATACATTACTGAAACTTTAACACAGTTTTAGGCAGTTATTTATAATTAGCTTTGCATCTCTCTTCAGAACATCGGATTTTTCTCTGCATTTCTCATCAAATTGAATAGTAGCCCTAATGGTGACTTCTCTGAAATCTTGGTGTTAGCCCATTAGCCAGCTAACCCTGAAAGGAACACATGTAAGAAAAACCTAGTGCAAAAATCTAACTTCTCCCTATAAAACTCTCCAGAGAGAAATGAGATATTCAAAGCTAAGCTTGACTGCAAATCTTCATATCAAAAATCTGCTTCTTTTCTGTAATTCCCTGCTTTTCTGTAACCCTTTGTTCAGGATGGTCCTTCAAACAACACACTAAAGCAAACAAAGCAGTTAGCTACAAGAATTATGATTTTGAAAGTGGGTTAGAAGAGAAAATTCTCTGGTTTCAAGAAGTAGAAAAACCCTTATCAGTGAAGTAGAAAATATCAAATTTTAAGTTGTTTTTAAAGGAGTGAGGAATAAAACAGACTTGTGCACTAACTCCAAGAATACTTTAGTATTGTACCTAGAGGCCCTTGTGCTGCTGTGCAACAACTCCACAGAAATGACAACCAAATTACCCAAGTCAGCACTAGAAAGGAATCGGCTCGCTCCTCCAGTCTCGGTATCATTATTGTAGCTACACTCTTCCTTATCACTCACTTCTCACAGACGTGAATTTGCGCTGCTACTGATGTACGTGAACTTGTCTAATACTCAAGCATGTTTCTGGTGCCTAACTCCTAACACATCTGACAACACCTTCAGGACAATGCTGACAGAAACTCTTAGGCTAGGATGCCACACCAAAAGGTACTGTAGAACTCAGCACGTTCATTTCCTCTCTTTGCCACTAATTACGAACCAGGAAGGAAAACCACACTGGACAGGATTCACTTCAGAATGCAAGAACAGCAGGTATACATCCACCAAATAATGGTAGAAGAACCACTCAGATAATCCAGAGAAATTAACAGTTATTATTGCATTGAAATTGCTGCATGTCAGAATATAATGAATGCAAATGTTGGCCCAGGTTGATGATGTAGTGAGATTCGACAGTTCATAGTAAATACAACAGCCATGTAATTTCTTTGCTTTGGAGACATGGATGTTTTACAGCAATTCAGCAAAATTTGTTTTCTAAAGGTCTGGAACTCTTAAAGAAGGGACTAAAGCAAAAAGGAAAGTGATGACCAGAATAAGAAAATTCGTTATTCTTCACTTTTCTAGGCAACATCTGTTTTCCAACTGCTTCTAGGAAAATACTACCAAAAAAAACCACGGTAATGAACCATGATGGCACAGCTAAACATTTCCTTCTTCAGGTATACCCAGTTTCATATTAAGGTTCTTGCATTTAATAAAGCAATTTTCCACTAGTTTTCTTTATTTTTCTTATAGTTCCTCCTCTTTTAGTCCACCTACATGTTTTTTGAGGATTTTTCCTTATTGTAAAACCATATGGCACACAAACACTAAGAAAATTCAAGAACCAGCATGGAGATAGACATTTCTTTACAGGGGCATTTGCTAGCGAGTTGTTTTTAAATGCATACAACACAGGCAAATGGGTCAAGAAGAAAAGTACCAGTTTCAGTAAAAACATAGATTTTCCTATATATTTTAAAAAATGAATTTTTTTTTTAAAAAGGTTAGTAATAAACAGGACTGAAAAAATATAATACTATTTTTCTTAATACAGGAGTTCCCTTTCTGTACAACACTTCAGTTTTTCTCAGCCTACTGTCCAGACAATATTAAAAGCTTTTTGCCATAACTCTGTTACATGTGACTTCAAAGTTGTAACCTACTGCTCAAAATAGCACTGTCCAGCTTGATTAAGAGTCAGTGCTCAGATGACACTCTTTACTGGAGAAACAAATGCACTTTCACAATTGCTGAGGAGGAACATGCAAAGTAAATAATCTAAAGGTAGTAGTCACATTTCGCTGGAAAATGGCAAAACCAGAAAAGTTATTTATTTGTAGTTGTACAAACTTCAGCTCTAGCATACATCTAAGCTAATGTCTGCTTCTATCAAAAAATACCTGCAGTCATTGCCATAATGAAATACAGAAAAGAATCATGGAATTGTTTAGGTTGGAAAGACCTTAGAGATAAAATTGAGTCCAACTGCTAACGTAGCAGTGCCAAGCCCACCACAAAACCATTTCCCTAAATCCCACATCTACGTGTCTTTTAAGCACCTCCAGGGATGGTGACTCAACCACTTCCATGGGCAGCCTGTTCCAGTGCTTGACAACCCTTTTGGTGAAGAAATTTCTCCTAATATCCGATTTCTAATATCTAAGCAATACAGAGGAACTAACACATATAGAAAGCAATTCTGTATGACATTTAGCAACGAGGTACACACTCTTTCAGAAATACATGTCATTATTAATCTCTGAAGTCTCTGGAGTGGGTTTTCAACATCAAAATTATAGTAGAGCTGCTTACATAAAGCAGTTTTTACTAGGATAGACTTCACCTTTTCCACCTGGTAAGTCCAAGTGCATTGCTGAAATCTTTGTGACTTCAGCAACAAACAAAAAATGAAGTTACAATTTTGGAGTAACAAAAAAAGTCATGGTGCCAGCCTTTTTTTTACATATCTTGGTTTTAATACTGAAATGAGTGATAAAGATCCATTTCCTCAAAACCAAATAAAATATTGGTATTAGGTGATCAAGAAAATTGAAAAAAGAACAACAACAAAAAAACCAACAACCTCAAAAAACCCCCAAACTACCATATGCAAAATAACTTGTCAGCATTACTTGGCTTCCTGAAAAGTGAAATTCCACTAGACAGCTGAGCATCCATCCAGCTTAGCACTTTATTGCTCCTGAAGGAACAGTCCTTGTCACCTTTCCCGATTTTATTCCAGATGGTGTCCTTGCACTTCCATTATCCAGTCTTTTGCCGGCTCTACCACCTCCTTGTGGTGGATTTACCTGCCTGAGCCAGCATCAAAAGCAAGCAAGTACATGTTATTGTTCAGCTGATTTAACTTACTAGAGCAATAAGTAGAATGTCTAGCTAAGACAAAGGAAGTGGTGGGTAGGATTGAGGTGACTGCTTTCAAAAGCAACATTTTAGGTTGCCTCACAGCCCATTTTAAGGAAATTCACTCTAACTGATCTGCAAGAAACGTGCACATTACAGTGTTGTAAATTAATGCTCCCCTCTCCAAGTATCCTACTAATTAGATTTGATCTGAAGTAACCCAGTATTTGTAATTCTTTTGCCTCTCAACAGCATTGCCAGTAGTGGTGAGATTTAATTACTCCCTTATGAAATCGGCTAATTATCACAATGCTCAAAGAACCACTCCAATCTTTATCATTTCCACAGGACTTATGTCTATACAGCTCCTTCCAATGTATAATGAGCCACCAGACTCCTGCTCTGTTACAGGCCAGACACGAGACATTGATCTAGAGAGCAGACAGAGAACAGCGTACAACTGGTTTGATCAGAGTATGCCTTTAGATGCTGTTCATTTAATGAACAATGTGGCAAAGTGTAACCACTTTACTTTTCAAAATAATAAACAAAACAAATAAAAAAACCCCATGCCCAAGTAAAACACTCCACAAACCAAGAAAAAACCCCACCAAAATCACCAAAATACTCAAGTTCCTGAGGTGTTTGTAACAGCAGTTCAGTTTCAAGTGACAGCCCATTCATTCCACAAGAAGTTTCAGGTTATCAATTAGATCACCCCACTTGGTTCATGAAAGTCATAAATGTCTTTTGACTGAAAGATCCAATCTCCTAATTTGGCTCCTCAGTCATACAATATGTTGATTGACACTAAGGAAATAAATCCTGAATATACTGACTGATATATATGTACATACTCACTGAATATGCCTGTGGCCAGTACCAAACGTCTACTTCCTGAACAAGTGAAACAACTCAAAACCTGCTTTCAACCTCACATAGGTGCCACAAACCTCTCTTGCCTGACACAGTCCAAACTTCTAACCAGAAAAAAGAAGGAAAATAAAAATAAAAGAACAGCACTAGAGGTACTGATGGATGCTGACAGACAGAAAACCCACCATTTTCTGATTGACTGCATTTCTCTGCACCATTAAGTATTGCTCAGTATTAAAAAGTGGGTTAAGGAGGAAAAAAAAAGGACAAGTGAAATGCTGCAATTGATCTGAATCCATCTTGAGGGGATGTACTTACAATACAGAGAAGAAACTGCAGGTTTATCATGAGCCTTCTCACCCATGAAGTCTCGTAGAATCAATTCTCATTTAAGTTCTCTCTGTCAGCGTTTAGTCTTTTGAAGAGAACATGATGGACACACATGCCAATGTTACACACTGGAAGTACAGCATGACTGTTCAAGTTTGATGATATCAGTTCTATTAGTTGGATGATACCAGCTCAAGCATGAAGACAACCTGACTGAAATTAATCCAGGCTAGACATGAAATAAGCTACTTTGAGAAGCAGTCTGGAGAAACAGGAACTATAGTCTAACTTGCACTAATTAATAAAGTTTGTTGTGACCTGCTCTGCAGCAACACTCCATAATTTTCTGTTGATATAAAGACATTCATATATACGAGATTTTAAGGAGCACTTTCAAAAATCCCAGGATAGAAAAATCCCATTCTCCCAATGATCAGTCTCAGTTTTTCACTAACTACAGCACTACTGCATATGCAGATATGAAGCAAAGGACATGAATCAAAGTTGCCTAAATCAACAAAATTGTAGCAAAGACATATAATTAAGTACCCCTCGAAGCACAGACCACAATTCTCGGAGCAAAAGTACAACTTCCAAAAAAACCAAGATGATGCTGCAAACTTAATGAGGATAAGGGAAAAAAAAAAAAAAAAAAAAAAGGAACAAGGGAAAATGAATGGTATGCCAGAAAAAAATAGTACTTTCAGCAGAACAAGAAAAACATTCAGAAGGATAGCTGGGGGGGGGGGGGGGGGGGAAGAGAAATGTATAGATTCAGTTTTTAAATCAGCATCAGTTTGAACTGAAGCATTAAAAAAAAAAAAAAGAAGACAGCATAAGGTGCAGCTCTCCACAAGTTTATAGCTCAGGAAGAAAAGGAAAGGGGGAGATGGATTCAGAGTTATGAAGACAATTGTAACTGAGCACAAAGCACTCAGATCAGACAGATGAGAAAGATGGAATTCAAGAATAAGAGGAAAACAGGGGGAAAGTTAAGGAGGGAAACAGTAAATAAAACAATATCAGTAGCTATTAAGTAACCAGCATCTAACCTAGATTATAACAACTTTAAATACTTGTAACCTCAGACAATGTTGCTTTTCAGAACATCTGCTCCAGATATTGCACTCATTCTCAAATACTATATGAAACAGAGAGCTGCACAGCATTCAATTATAACATGCATTCTTTGGAAGGTATTACACCTTTTCAACACATCTCAGTCATACTTTGTCATACTGCTATCCAACTTTTACTTACTATTACTGCATATTACTGCTTGGCATTGACTCATTTCCCTTTTAAACATATTTCACCAAAAGGACTAAAGATACGCAAGTGACACAATGAATTATCCCTTAAAGATTATTACTTTTTACAAAACAGCTCTGTATTATTCCTTAGGTGTCGGAGATGAACAGCTGCAGAAAACTGTCTTTCAATTCTGATATATAGCATCAACAGAATTCTGTCTTTGGACAGAAAATAAAAGGCTACTTTAGATAAGCACTAACATATGCCAGAAAAGTCTGGAAAGACAATAGAACTTACAAGAGAGAAGTGGTAATGGACACGGCCTGAGGGAGGAAAAAAGGCATCAGCTAAAGGTGTTGTCAGGAGCTTGTAAGCAACTGTCCCAATATAGCTATGAAACAAAAGAAACAAACCAAACAGTACAGCCAGTTTTGCTGTAACAGTTAATGCCAGAAACTTAGGGCCCACTTGAGAGTAAGAAGAGAATCAAGGCCTGCTGTATTAATTCAAGTCTGCATCTGACACCCTGAAATCAGGCAGCAATTCTGTTAGTGATTTTTAAGTCTTTGATAACTCTTCTGATATTCTGGACACTGCTCTCACTATAGTCATTAGAATAGAATAATTTGTGTCAGAAAGGGCCTCTAGAGATCACATGGTCCAGCCCCTGATCAAAGCAACACCAACTGAGACCTCATTCCTCAGCACCTTACCCAGACAAGTTCTGAATACTCCAACAATGGAGAATACACAACCTAATCTCTGATTGGAATTTCCTGTGTTGCAACCTCTACCCACAGCTTCTCATCTAAGAGGAGCCTGGCTCTATCTTTATACTCTTGCACTAGGTAGGTGAAGGCAGCATTAAGCTGTCTTAGCTTCTCTCCTTAAGGCTGAACAATCTGTTTCTCTCAGTTTATCCTTCTGTATCAGGTGCTAAAAAGCCCTGACCACCCTCTGCTCAACTCACTCCAATATGTCACATCTTCCACATACCAGTGAGCCCACAGCTTGACACTGTCAAAGGCAACACAAACTAATGAGGCAATACACAAACTTATTTAATCTCTTGACAAGCTCAGTTCCCTACAGAGCAGCAGAAAGTTAAACCACAGTTAAGTATCTTTGCTAACAATAAAACCTCACCTAGGGCCAAAAAGGGCAGCATTATGAACTTAATCTAAGTATTCACTATTAGAAACAAGAACTCAGTATAGACTGCTGGAACAAAACAGAAACAGAATGAACACAATGCTCTGGATCTTCTATACATAAAAGAATGTATAGAAGAACACACATACACAGAGAATTCCATTTATACACCTATATATAACACAATTTTGCTGCACAGTCACAAGTACAGTCTTCTAACTGCAGTTTTCATAAAGTGAAAATAGTTTTGAAATGCTACCAGGTATACCTCACTGAATATTTAGTGATGTACCAAACAGCTGCAAAGAGCTGCAGATGAAGCTCAAACATGTCATGCTTCAGGTAAAAGATGTGATATCTACTTATGCTCTCAAGACCTCTGTGAAGCAGTGCATTTACCTTACAAGCAATACAGGAAAATTAGTGGGGAAAACACTAAACGGGGAGAAAGAAATATAGTTAATCCACTCTTAAGTCAGGTTCATGAGCTTTCAGAAATTCTTCATGGCTAAGAGAAAGATGTGGGATAAGCTGTTCAGTAACTTCTTATAGAAATCTACAACCTATAGTATAGATTACTACAAGCTGTGGCTGATGAAGAAATAAAATAAGAAAAGTATAATGAATAAAGTAACAGCCAAACTGCATTACAGGCCCACGACTAAGACCTGTTTGTAAATGATACAATAAACCCCTTCAAAATAAGCAAATGTTTATTCAGTCAGCTAAAGCAGCACTTCTTGTCTGTTAGCCATTTAAGAGATTAAACAACATCCACTAAAGGATTCATGCTTTTTTAAATCCATAGAGTTAGACAACATGCAGCACACAAAACATTTTTCTATGTTTCCATAAAATCATAGAATACTGTAGTCAGTATCAGGAAAATACTTTAAAAGGACAAGCAGGATGACCCACACTATTATAAAGCAGTTGCCCACCCTGATATCAGTTTCAGGGACCACAAAGGAAAAACTGAATTTGATTAACGACCGAAAAAATAAAAATATTTAACATCACTAAAAAGACTGCAAGCACAACAAAAAAATACTCTATGGATACAATATTCTGACTTGGTATAAGATGGTATTGCTACAACAGTATATATGTATCAGTAAGGTGTACATGAAATGGTCAAGGACTGCCAGCCAGCCTGAGAAATGAAGCAATAGCATTATCAGCTAAAAGGAAACTGCAAAGACTCATTCCAGGTGCAATGCTTCAATGTTTTTATTATTCTTTAGCCTGTCAATGTCATTCTAGCTATCTCAAGCTAAAAACACCACTTGCCACTTCCCTGTTACTAGAGAAATAAGTTAGATAAATTTGCAGTGATCTGGCCTTGACAAACTGTATTTCTCACTACTTTATCTTCCAAATACTTAAATGACCAGCTGTGCTTTCACATATTTTTCTGTGAACTCTAAAAAAGATGATTAACAACTAATTTCAAGCAACCAGCCTATTAAAAAAATAAACCCCAAATTAATTGACATACAAGTAGGAAATTATCACACCCAGGAGATTATTACTAAAAAGCTTTAATTTCTGCTCTTGCTTTTATTTCAAAAGGATGAGAGCATAGAACACTGAAACGAGAAAGGACCACTGCAGAAACACTGAAGTGAAATATTTCCACATCTCACCTATGTATGTGAAACATCTGATCACTCTTAAATTGAGTACTTAATTTCAAATTCATGAACTGCATTTCAATACTATATCTTCTTATTGCTCTCTACTGGGAGCTGTAATACATATCTCTGTTCTTCTGCAGGGAAAACTCTCAATTCTCAACATGGACCTTGTCACCTCATCTCTACCATACACCAGCAGAAGGAAAACATTTCTTCCCAAAACCTCAGCTGCTAGGAGGGAACAGCAGTTAAAACTACAGGTAACACACATCAACATAAAAATATTAAAGTAATTATTTTTCTAATTCACTAAAAATGAATCCAACTGTCCAGCTCAAAGTAGAAAATACTGACACAATCTAAATTCCATGAGGGAAGACAGACACAAACCACTCAAACATAAATGTTATGGATCTCATCTCAGCCTAGTTTTCAGTTCTATTAGCAGAAGGTTTCAAGAGATAGATTACAAAAGATAAAATATTGGTTTTCTGCTTAAAAGACAAAAAGCTTAAGAAAAATTATGCAGTACGGCAACCTAGATTAAATGAAACTAAAGAGGACACACATACAAGAACAGAAGACAGAATTCCTCATAGGACCTCATTTAACATCACACATTAAAAAGTTTATATAAAAAGTGTCACATTAAGTTGTCATAATTTAATCACAGTCAGCACCTAAGCCCCATGCAGCTGCTTGCTCACTCACCCCTGGGTTGGATGGGGGACAGAATCAGAAAATTAAAAATGAGAAAACTCAGGGGTTGGGATAAAGACAGTTTAATAAGTAAAGCAAAAGCCATGCACAAGCAAAGCAAAGCAAAGAATTAATTCACCACTTCTCATCGGCAGGCAGGTGTCTCCATCTCCAGACAGCAGGGCTCCATAGCTTGTAGCGGTTACTTCGGAAGACAAATGCCATCACTCCAAACATGCTTCGTTTCCCCTTCTTCCTTCTTCTTCCCCCTGGTTTATATGCTGAGCATGACCACACAGTATGGGCTATCCCTTGGGTCAGCTGTCCTGGCTGTGTTCCCTCTCAATTCCTTGTGCACCCCCCCGCCCACTCACTGTTTGGGTGGTGTGAAGAGCAGAAAAGGCCTTGGCTCTGTGTAAGCACTGCTCAGCAATAATGAAAACATCCCTGAATTATCAACAGTTTCCAGCACAAATCCAAAACATTGCCCATACCAGCTACTGTGAAGAAAATTAACTCTATCACAGCCAAACCCAGCACTATAGGTCTTCTTGGTGCTGGAGTGGTAGGGGTTTTTGGGTTTGTTTTTTTTTTTTTTTTTTTTTTTTTTTAGATTTTGCCTGTTTACTTTTAATTTTCCAAACAAAAGAAAACTAAGAAAACTAAGTCACTCCTCAAAGACAAGGCTGATGGAAACTTCTGATAATTCAAGAAGTAAACTAATCAAACAGAAGCAGCAGTTTAGACAAAGCAGTAAAACTAGAACTGTTTTTTTTCCCTCTAGCAACATGTAAGGTTAAACAGCTGATGGTAAATGGATAGCGATATGAACCAAATTATGTATGTCCTGCAAATTTATTCTCATTTAAATTTCATGCTTCAAAAAATAGGATGTTTAAACTACAGCTGAATATCTTAACTATTTAACTTATTAAATAGTTATTATTTAACTAATTAAATAGGTATTATTGAATATCTTAACTGTTTAAGTTTACTTACCAAACATCTTACTGGTTTGAAACATGCAGCAGATACACATGCAAATTCCAAGTAACATTCAGGTTCTATGCATTAGTTGCATTAAAAAAAAAATAAAAAATTCTGATACCATTTCATGAAATGTAACAAACTAGCTAGCAGTTTACTAAAAATATATAACAACAGGATACCTTCATTCCAGGTACATCATCATCATCAAAGGTGATAAAAAAACTATGCCAGATAGTCAAAATTTTTAGACTTCCAGTCTAACTGAACAGCAAGTTCTTACATTTCTGGTACATCCTTTTTGACAAAATAAGTAATTTTCTTTGTTTGTGAGGAGGCAGGACAAATCCAAATACCTGCAATAGGTATTTCACATTATTTTACATATAAACAGCGTAGCATAAAAAACTTCTGAGATGTCTGACCATGACTGTCATACCCACATGAAATATTAATGTACCTATGAAACAAAAATATATTACACAGACAGTAATTCTACTGTGTTTTCACCTACCATGTCATTGTACTTACCTTGGAATATGGCTTTATAAATTAAGCAGTTTACACGAAATGTTTGATACAGTGCCAAAGTTGCAAAGCAAAGCATTCATTTTTTGTTATGTGTCCTTCGCAAAAACTGACAACATGCTTTGCATATCAAAAATACTCACCAACAATTTATTAAAAATACAGCACAAAAGTGCTGCATCATTTTAAAATAGAATGAATTTGTATATATTTAAATACAGATTTCAGTTAAAGAAAACTTAAATATCAATTAAATATTGGTATAAAAAATACATCTATTTCCTTTAAAAACTGAAGATGGAAGCTACCAACAGATCTCATAACATCAGCTTTCAATAATCAGATCTTTTTGTCATACCTTAACACATTGTGAGTATTACATAAAGCAACAATAAATTTTATCACTTTATTATGGCTTAAGGCAATATACAGTAAATAAAATGAGTCTAAAACTTTTTATCTTCTACTTGAAATATGCTTGCATGTTCAAACGTAAAAACTTTGGGATAATTAAAATACTACTGATCATTTACAATGATTACCGTGACTCTTCCGAGACATGGAAAGAGATAACCACGAAAACTAAAATACATTCAAGTAACTGGTATGAACAACAGACAATGAGGGAAGGCAATAGATATAGTAGGAAAGCTTTTTTTTTACATATGGACATAATTCGACATATTAACAATCCATGCACTACTGAAGTATTTTAAATAATTTTGCAAGCAACTAAAACAAGCACCAAAATGTGAAACTGCACACTTCAACTTTTATAGTCAATAAAGTGCTTCTGAAAATGTTATTGCAGATACACATTAAGTTGTACAAACTTAATTTGTGCAATAGGTGTAGAAAAAATATTTCATTATATACCTGGACTTTCAACTTTCATGGTATTCAGGCTTTAAAGATGAAGTAATTTATGGGGCCTGTTAAAAATTGTCTGTAAGTAAAAGAAATCATACTGGCTTTGGAATTTTCAAAATTCTGATTACTATTACACCAAATTAGTATTAGAAAACCATGAAAATTCTTTTACTACGTACTCATGCTCTTGACAAACCCTCCTACTCAGGATTTACTCAGTGTATAAGGAAATCAAATGTAGTTAGACCTGAAGATAGGTTATTTCAGGTAGCAGGGTAGTAATAATGCTCATGTGCATAAAATCCTACAAGCATGAAAATAATAAAACTGTTGCACTGAACTACTAAAACAACATAGAAGAGAAAAATGATTTATTAATACAACAGGCTGTTAGAAAGCAAGCAAAGTGAAAACTTACAAAGTAATTATTTTAAGAGAAAAAGGGCAGTAAATCAGTCTATCTCCATGCTGGCTTATTCTTTGTTATGTGCTGATCAGATTACATCGGCTATGCCGGAACTGGGAACATAACATGGTTTTACAGAATTATATGCACTATTTATACTGAATTGATGCATCACAACTGTGGACTGGGACTTGACAGCCTACTGCTTTAATACTTTATTTTTATCATAAATAAAATAATTTGACTTTGAAAAACATAGCTGTGAAATTCTGGGTGTTTAGTGATAAAATTTAGAGGGTTTTAGTCAGTACAAAGAAGTTGGTATGCAACCACCATCAGAGTTCATAAACTACCACTGAGAACAAATAAAAAAGTATTTCTGTTTGTACAGTTTAAGGCTGGTGAATACTGTATTGGCAAATACTGCTTCAGATGCCAGATCAGCTTCTAAAACAAAAAAAAACCAAAGCAAATACCACAACTGAAGAGAAAATACATGCCAAAATTATACCAATTGGTAATACATGCGAAAGAGAACAAAAGAACACTCCAGGAGAAAATTGTTTTCAAAAATATCTCCTAAAAGAAGACTAAATGACAATCATCAAAATTGGTTATTACATAAATTACCTCTTCTTCTGGGGCTTTATTTATCTTTTAAAAGAAGATCTCCAATATGACCACTTTAAAAACACTGCTCAACAGTTACTTTATGTATGACAACATCATTGTCTTAGGTTTATGAAGGAAGACTGCTATATGTCATACTGTATTAAATATTTTACCAAAATCAAAGTTATTACAACTGTAATAAATATAGTTTAAAAAATGCCAAAACATTAAATGTACAATTTTATTTACACATAAGTCTGGAACAACCCCCAGATGTAAACAGTCTTGAAATAGACCTATTTAAAACACAGAAGATCCACTGCTTTACTGGAGGTGATGATGTGTTTTAGAAGGGCAATTAACAGATTTTTATTAACTGACTGCAACTGTTATCGGCTACCAGAAATACTGAAAGAATTCCATAAGTCTGTATTGCCTCCCCACCTATGTCTTCGCTGCAGAGGTGGCCTTTGAGTGTTTTTGTGGGGAGGTACCACTGAATTCATGACAATAGGTATGGATATTTGATATTCATATCGTTCCAACATCTGAGCAATCTTCTCACGAGTGACCCCATGTTTATTCCTCCTACAAAAATAAAAATTTAAATAAATTGTTTGGTATGTTTATATGTCTATACTCTTTAAGAAAAATAAAGAAATCCTTTAATTTCACATTCTTTCTCTTTGCTTTTCATACTTGAAACTTTACTTTTATTACACTGTACCTTCATTCTCTCAGTATTCAATTTGTGTTTAAGTCTCATTTTAACAATTCACTACTGCTTATGTTAAATAATAGAAAAAAACTACAGTCATTCTTCATACAGAAATGTGATGTTATTCTCTAGGAGTATGTACCTAAATAACCCTAGAAAGACTTTGTTTTCTATTTATTCATCAGGTTTTACATGCTATACTAGCTATGTGAGTAGAGGGATGGAAAATATTATAGATCAATACTTGTGAAGGCAATGTTCGAACTGGCTACTTCAGTGAGAACTTGGCTTACTAAGAACCTGAGGCATTAGACATTACAGTAGAATGTATCCATTTCCTCAGTATTTAAGGAATAGGATCTTAGTATCCATGTTAGCAGAAAATTTCAGTCTCTGCCATTAAAGAAAGCCACGAGGGTCAGGCACACACCGAGTGTCACTGCCAGCACTGTAACAGAACTGCATCTAAAAGAACAGATACAGAAATAAAAAAGTTTTGATAGTGTAGACAAGCATTTATCTTAACCCAGTACATTCTTATTACTATGAAACCTTGTCCAAGCTGAATTATTTCCAAGTCATATCAATAGCAAATATAAGCCTGTATCTTTGTTCTTTCTGCTGGGGACAGAAAAAGCTTGGGCCTCCTTACCAACTTGCTCAGTTTTGTAGGGGAGAAATCAATACTGGAAGCAAACAGACTATACTGGAAAGAAAATATTCTACACAGAAATAGACTGATTCCCTCCTTTCTTCCTTCTCTCCTCTCCTCGCCCTCCAACCTCCTGCGAGTTTCTGGGAAGAAAAGACTTAGAGCAGAGCACTTCTCTCAGACACTCTTCCCTAAGACAACATCAGATACTACAGTGTCAGCCAGGGGCAGCAGCATGTTGAACTTATCAGTTTACAAAGTCTTAACAGTTTTGATCTTATTCACAAATATAAAAAAGGTTAATAGAGAAAAAAGCCAAAAAATCTCCTAGAAATATAGAGATTTTATAAAGCACTTGACTCTCATGACAAAAAAACCAAAACACAAAACCCTCAAAACCAAACAAAACCAACCAACCAAGAGTAAGTCCAAGTCCTTTCACGTCATATGGTGGAAGCATAGTGTTACTCAATGTTTTCCATATCTTAGTGCTCCTACAAAAAGATTACTGCTCAAGTGCTCTAGGCATAAAACTCCCACTCATCCACAACTGGACTTGTGCAAAAACACTTCATAAATGAGCAAGTACTCTTCCTTAAAGAACAAGGCAAGATAGTAAAATCACGGACAGCAAAATCACATCAAGCATAGAAATTAATTTTAAAAATTACACAAATCTGCTGCATAGTATCACTTAATACTAGGATCTCCTCCTCAGGCATGTCTTCACTCATGCTTTAGAGGCTTGGCTATGCTGAAAGAGCATAAAGCCATCTATCCTAAACCAGACGTACCAGCAAAAGCTCCTAACAGTTAGTTACGCTTTGGAAGCTGGTTTTGCTTAGAGGAACATAGTCTATTGATAAAAGCAAAGTTCTGCCACTATTAAATTCTTCTACCCTACAAAAATCTTACATACCAATACACTGGCAAAATAATCTTGCTTAGACATGGCTAATTAAAAGAATCAGCACAAGTTTAATGAAGTCAGTATCAACTTGCAGTTTTATGATCATACGAGGGAGAAAGGATTATATTAAACATGTTTGCATTTCACTTCTGTGTGAAGTTACATAGCAGGTAACTTAACAATTAAAACAACATCCACCCCCATGTACAGATTATACACAGGATACCTGTTAGTCCCTAAAACCTTGAATCAAATGTATAGCATGTTTTTTAAAAAAGTTCTAGTCCCCAACTGACCAGCTACTCAGAAAGACACAAACATGACACAAGGGATTTCTTTCATCCAACACCAATTAAACACTTAAGAAAATTTTAAAACCCACTCTCTTATACCAGTGATTTTGACACTCATTTATTCTCTCACCTGCAGTTTTGAAGATTTCCTAAAGATGAGATCAAAGTACAAAATCCTTTATAAAAATGTATAGTTTTGAGCACTACTGCAAGTCATGTCTGTGGAGTCAAAAAGTTTTTACAGAAGTTCTGTGTACAAACCTGAACTAAAAGCAAAATCACTCATGAATGACTCTAAAGATAATCCGTACCTCACAGGCACACTGAAAAATAAGATACTGATACCTAGTTCATGCTAAAAAATGTGTCACATTCTTGACATCAAGAATTCACCCAGTAATGACCTAGAGAGCCTTTTCACAGATCTCTCAAACACACTAAGCAGTGGCAGAAACAACCCTAACAGTATCTAGAAATGCACCTGACTTCTAGAATATAGATGGATCACTTAACAAAAGTTACAAACATTCTAGGCAGCACCACTAAAAACAAATAATGAGAAGACTGTATCTAAAATATAAGAAAAGTCTTTTTGCTAATTAAAGTAGGAGGTAGTGCATTTTTCATTCCAACTACCAGAAACAGAATCTTAAGTGATCCTGTTCAGAATTTGAATGTATGAATGCAGACAACTAATCAAATTATCCAAATTTATTATTAGCATAGTATTTGCCCAGGCACTGCCCAGAATGTTTAGCTTAAAATTCATAAGGGGGATCTCAAAACTACAATATCGTCTCTATTGTTATCTATTTCCTAAACATGCAAACATGGGGGAGAGAGAAGAGGTGAGAAACAACATACAAAAAACCCCAAACCTTAGAAATTGAGCCTTCTCCCCAAATAAATGAAAGCTCCCATCACCATCTTTCCTAAACTCTCAGAAAATAAAGTTTCCAGACAATGGGCCTCTATTCAAGTATTTAAAGAAACTGGAGCTGCTGAAATATTTCTAGGAAGCTCATAGGAATTGGTAGCAGCCCTTCACAGTTCAAGCAGTTTCCTTTGGTTTTGGAAAAGACAAACTTAACTTTACAATAGAATTCAATGGTAACACCACTTCATGTTTATCCTGTTACCTGTTAAGACCATGTGAAAATACGAATTTTCCTAGAAAATTAGTCTTTCCCATGTAATGGATATCTCACACTGAACATCTTAGAAACATCTGATTACAAAGACAGCTTCCTAACTTGGCTGTGCTGCACCCCAAATTAGACAAACTTTCTAGAATCCATCCTACAGACAGAGGACTTCAGCTCTAAAAATAACTTACCAGTAACTTAGGAGCAAAAGGTGAAACTTTACAATATTTATAAACACAAAGTATAATTCAGTAATGTAACTATTATACACACACACTTTGTGCATTGTAGGGGCTACTTTACAAATCTGAAACACAGGCCATGTCAGCTGGAAGCATATAAAATAACAATCAGTTAGAGAACTTTGCGAACAACCACAAAGATACTACATTCCAAACAATGAAATTTCCCTAAGTTGGTTTGATACCTCATAGATTCCTAAAGCAGATATATCTGAGATGAGACTTTAACCAGAACTACTAAGCAGCTTCTCAGGAACACTCACAACCCACAAGCCCAATGACCTATGTCCAACAGCATTTTAAGTCAGGTACTCTGAAGACTGGGGACAATTTCACAAAATCTTGCAATAAAATAATCTAAAATATGAGCTTTCTTTTTAACCTTTACACTCCTTCCAAAATGTGTAATTTGTTTTTGTCTTCTACCTATTTCTTGTCATCAGCGCTTTGTAGCAACAAATGTCTAAGAATAATTATTGATTATAATAGCAGTAACCATTTTTCTACTCTTGTCAAAAAAAAATTTGAATATTGACTTTCTGGGCCAACAAGACCTCTACTTATTTGTCTGTTTATCCATAACACTTTCATGTACAGATACATCTCAAAATGTGTATTTAAATAAAATAAATTTTACACTAGTAGAATCATAGAATAGTTAGAGTTGGAAAGGACCTTGAGATCACCTAGTTCCAACCCCCCTGCCATGGGCAGGGACACCTCACACTAAACCATGCCACCCCAGGCTCTGTCCAACATGGCCTTGAACACCGCCAGCGATGAAGCATTCACAACTTTCCTGGGCAACCCATTCCAGTGCCTCACCACCCTTACAGTAAAGAATTTCTTCCTCATATCCAATCTAAACTTCCCCTGTAGGTGAGTATTTAAAAAGCATAAGATACTGAATAAAATATAAAGTATTATATATATGTGCATACTTATATGCCTTTCTATCTTGATAGATAACAATTTTTGTAATATAAACCTTACTTTTCTAATTCTTCAGGATCAAACTTCCACCAAGTATCTGGCTCATGGAACTCCACTTTGTATCCCTTTTCTAGAGCCTGCAGCAAGCAAAGAAAAATTCATTATATGCGTATCATGATTACATAAAATGTAACAAAAAAACTTTATAAAGACCAATATAATAAACAGATGTAATTAATATTGCGGTGGTAGCATGCTAAATTTCACTTACCCCCAACCTGTCTTAACATTCATTCCACGCTAAACAGATCAGGTCAAGTCAATCTTTACACTGGTCTGAATTACTGCCATACCAATTACTGATAGTATCAATAAGCTGTCTAGTTTTAGAAACTTCACTAAGGAAAATGTATCTGGACAAAACACACCAACTTACACATATGAAGATAAGTGTGAAAACTTGTCACAGATGGTAAAACCACACAACAAAACCTACCACTTCCACATATGGCTTCATTTCCCAGGCTTGAGTATTAGTGTTGTCTATTATAATTGGAGACTTTCCCTGCTCCATCGCTTGCTTTGCTGCAATGGAAAACAGTGCAAGTTAATAAACAACTATGTAACTTCAATAAATGGTAAATGCAAGTAAACAGTTCCAGATGTTTTTTGCACTAATCTGGTCTGCCTGTTCTAAGAGAAGGAATAAAAGCACTGAAAGGCAGAGATAAGAATGGAAAGAACTAGAAGCAAGAAGGGCATAAACAGGTGGTGCTGAACTGATGCAAAGGGGTAAATGGGAAGTGTAGATGTCAAAGCAACACAACGAAACTGCTCAAAGTTTTGCTGAGTATAGAGATCCCAGCATGATACTGTATCCTGGTTCCAGCTTTACCAGCACTGCTGGATAACACATGGTGCATTCATAACTGAGACCTGTGCTTAGGTATTGCCGTCCTTCTCCAAAAAACTGCTGAGAAATAGGTATTGCCGTCCTTCTCCAACAAACTGCAGAGAAGGGCATCACATATCTGAAATATTTTCAAGATCCATTAAAAAAAAAATTACAGTCATGCTGTCTCCACTTCAATAATGTTTGAACTCACTGGCCAGTTTCTAGCAAATCCAAAAGAGGGCAAAAGCTTCAGGAATAACATGCTGCTTCCAAGTTCTAGAAAACTGCAACTGATAAAAAGGCACATCCAAATTAGCATCTTCACTGATGGAAAGACAGATTGAGCACAGCCACCGTGCAGTTTGTTTGGCAGGACACTTATAGAGTAGCATGCTTTTAACTTTGGACTAGAAAGACATTACTGCTTCTTACTCAGCAGAACTGTCCTAGAGCTTACACCACAGAGGTGAGATCGATTGGAGGACCATAGGAGATAAAATATGCAAATGTGCTGGCTACCTGAGATTCATCAGCTCCACAACACGGAAAACATTTTAATGTTACCCTGATGCCTAAAGAGGTATCTCTTCGCAAGACCAAGACTGCTTTAGTCTTGATAAATCAGTTAAGTATCAGTCTTATGCCTAAACTTAACTCTGATCTTGAGATCAAACATTATTCTAAACTCCTTACACAGTTAGTCCACAAAGCATTCCCAGAGGACTCCTAACTCATTACTATGATTTGTCCCTAAGAAACCCTACATTGCACAACCAGGTTTATTGGGCACATCTAGAGAGCATGATGATGACATTCAGCTTCTACATAATGCTTCACAGGAGACTTGTCCAATAAAAGTGAAAAACTCAAGTTCTATACCCTTATCAGCTTGATATCCACCTCCATTTTATACAAACCTGGACAGCAGTTTAGCTCTTCTTACCACAAGTTTAGAGGCACTCCTACAGAGGAGAGTATCTCTCAAGAGCCATTACTTGAGTATCCCACTTTTGGGACAAATGGACTACTTCAATTTTCATAGTTTTACTTCACCTTTTTATTCTGAAAGCAAGACCTCTGCCATTACTTGCCAAAAGGGACACAACTTTTACACCTTGTCCTGGGTTCAGCAGTAGCAGTCATTTTTCCCTTTCTCAGTAGCTGGTACAGCTCTGCGTTTTCGACATTACTGAGCAACAACTAAGAACATTGGTATTATCAGCACTGTTCCCAGGCTGAAAGTCAAAAACACAGCACTGCACCAGCTACTAAGGAGAAAAATGACTGCTACTGCTGAACCCAGGACACATCTTTAGAGAAGAACCACTATGTGCATGAACCACTAAATTAGGTTCTTTCTGCAGCCTGAAACTAAGTCAGATGGAGAAGCAGATATCCAACTTGTATTTGGGTATCAAACTTACAAAGAAGATTCCTCAGCTCCACCTACAACTACCCAGAAGTAAGGCTTTTATAAAGTCTATTCCTCAGCTGCTTTGTGCCTCAGTTAATCAGCAAAACCATAATTCCTTATCTATTTCACAAAAGAATTATGAATTCCATAAAAAAAAAATTAAAAAACCCAGTTGCTCTGATGCTACACATTGAAACCAAGGAAAAAACCCCACACCTCCCCCAAACCAACCTAGTTCTAAGCAGCACTACCAATGTGAGCCACAAACACAGCAAGAATTTCACATTTCAAAATTTTTGCAGAAAAAGAGCAAGGATTCAGTCCTTACGTTATGGTTGCAAAACAAAACTCAAAACTCTGAACCTCGGGAAATACCTGAATTAAGGCTGGGTGTGTAGTAATTATAGGGCATACATATTACCATACTGCCCTTAAATACTCATTTGGGCACTATTTCCTCCCATGTACTCCCAGCTGTTTCAGACCATGATGGATTTGTTCTGTAGTTGAATGGGGGGGTATGCATCAGATCATCAGCATGACCCAAACATTCCTCTATGATTCTTTTTTCTTTTAATAATTGTGCAATAAATGAGTGAGTCAGGATGACTGCAAACAGAGAAAGATCATAATTTGGTGAATGTTTCTGAACATCAAACCAGCTCTTTCCAAGTGCCAATACTCCGCATGATCCTCATTTTCTTGCTGCCCAATTAAAAAAGTTCCAGGTATCATTTACAGAAGTTATATGAATTCATATGAATAGGAAGACAGTGAAAATACATTCCAAATATAACATTTAATTGTTACTAGATACAGTGAAGAAAATATCTGAATTGCTAAATTCGACATCTTAAACAGGAAGATGCATTTAGCAACTGTGCCTTAGCTTGCCAAGAAAAAATTCAGAATGTAATACCACTAGTGCTCACAGGAAAGTTAAGATTATGAACTAGATGAAATTATAGAAATATCTGAAACTCAAAGTAATAAAATAACACTCATACAAAAGAAGTTTCCAGGAGAATGAATAATGTTCCATTAAACAAAGTTAAAATAGTATGCATTAAATGAAAAGCAAGATCCACAATGGAGGAGGAAGATTAAAAAACACGTATGTTGAATACCTGCCCATTTAGTGAACACTGCTCGATCTGTTCACTGAATGAAGCAGGGATCTGAAGTAAGAAAAACCCTAAGTTATTGGAGAGAAGTAGGGATTTACCTTGATAGAAATCAATCCATACAATGGGAAGAAATTAAATTAAATGAACAGGCTGGAAAGTAGCTTTGTAGATGGGAGGAAAAAAGCGAAGATAAAGTATGTTCCAAGAGAGCACTAAGAATTGATGGAGAAAGCTATTAAAAAAAGGAAAAAAATATTAACATGGCACAAACGATATTTCTTTAACCCAAATCTAGAAACGAAATATAGTAGGCTGACAGAAACAAGGGGAAAATCCTGAAATACGCATTTCAGAAAGATTCATGAAGATAGCAAGAAAATAGCCAATTCTGCAATGAAGATAATGGGACCATCACTAATCTGCAAAAGTCTGTGAAGCAAGATTATAACACAGCTATAGCCCATTAACGTACCCTACCATTTTGTTTTAATTTTGGATCTAAGTGCTAAGTGTGCTGATGTAGCACCTTACTTAAAGCTTTGTTTAAAAGTAAAAAAGCTATTAATTTATTTTACTACCACTGTCAAAACCAAACCAAACAAAAAGAGTTTAAAATGCAGGTAAACCCAACTTGACCCATCAACACAACGTTAAAAACATACCAAACATACCAAAGGCAGCCAAAAGTAGAAGAGGCAGGATGAACTAAAATTTGAAACAATTAGAAAAGCCACAAAAGTGAATGTAAAGGGCCTAAGCCCCTGAAAGAGTGACACTGATTCACAACTGAAATCACAATGGCAAATTAATTCTAAGATTACATAATGTTTGTGCACTTAAGCTTAAAACCTTCACATTAAATGTGTATGTGTTTTAAGTATTAAGGGTATGTAATTCACTATCTTATTAATATTTGAGAGTTTGAAGTTCTGTTCATCTAAAATAATTTTTTTCCTAATGGGTCTGAGTTGTAACTATTTTTTTTTCCTCATACTTACTGTATCATAGATTCATTCCCTCCCCAGAAATGGGGGGGGGGGGGGGGGGAGATAACTTTAACAGAATAATTTTCTCACTTATGGAAAAAGCAAAATTTACTTTCTTCACAATTCTGACATGATTCTGAAGCTCTAGCTAAATATGTTGCACTGTGAATTTAAAAAGAAATATATATATGTGCGTATCACATATAGCTGATATAATCTGCATGAAACTTTAACCTAGACCTACTCTTCAAAATCCCAGCTATCAGGATTACCATTTCCCAGAAGTTCAGATTTCATGTATTTCAAAAACCCACACACAAATGAAGCCAAGACCTTCTCAAGTACTTCAAGTCAGAGAGCTTTACCTAGCCAAAGCAGGAGGCAGGAACTGACTGTAACTTCAACCCAAAGCTATTCTGGCAAATGTTTCAGAGGGGGTGTTCTATACAGCATGGCACAGCTGTTCTTGTTCTTGCTATCAAAATCACTGAATAACTAAATTATATACTGTTCTGGTTATCAAAACCACTCTGTAACTAACTGGTACAGAAATAGAGAGGTCTTAAGATAAGTCAGAAACAGCCAGAAGCCATTATCAAGTGAGAACTGTCCGGTAGTTTTATAATTGTTGAGCTCTCTCACCTGTAAACTGCTACCTTATTGACTCTTCTGCTCCTTAGGCTCCTACTGGGAAATTCAAAGTATTTATTATTGCTGCACTGCACCTTCAGAAGTGCTCTTTATAACTAATATTCTAATGACTGCTCTAAAAATTTCCTTCACTGTTCATACAGAAATGTTCCCTGATGTATCATCGATTTTGCATTAGCATGAGAAGGGGAGGAAAGGGGAGAATATTTTTTTCCCTTGGCCCTCTGTATCTTTTGTTGAAAAGAAGTACTCCTCTATACAGAAAGGAAGCTTCTGCTTGAGCCACTGCAGCACAGACAGTAATACGCATGCACAGACAATGGGAGTTGTTCAGTCTGTCCACCTTGAAGCAATGAAACAGATTATGAGATTCTTAGAGAACTGCAACACAAAGGGCAAGAATCTGTCTGCTACCCTTCTTACCCTAATTATTTACTTCCTTACCAGTTAAACCCAACCTTTGGACACTGCTAGGCATTAAGAAAAAATGACTATTAAAACTGTTAATCTACACAACTGAACTAAAATCTTCCTCAGAAGAATTCTTCCATAAATTTTGGGTGAAGCTCGGATTAAAAAAGATACTGGGAAAAGAAAAAAAAAAAAAGGATACTCTGCTGTTGGCAGAATGTAAAAGGTTCAATTCTGCCATCAAGATACCAGTATCAAATGTAACAAATCAGCAGGTCATAGCAAAAGAAAGAGATTTTCTAATTTTAACTGTGATCCTTCTGTAAGTTCAAAATTTAATGTATATGTATATATACACACATTAATTAAAATATAAGGAATACTTCATATATTCTATATACCCTATACTAATAGATATATGCACATATCCTTTTCATACAGACAACACACATGCACATTATGCTACACTTCTATTTTCTACATATAAGCATAATTTAATAGGATTCCTTCTATGCATTCAAACCTCTCTTCTGGTTCCAATCATGGGCATCACCAAGCTGAGCAGCATTATATGTATATCCATCGTGTTGACGAAAATAATCATCGGTGCTGAACACAATGCCATCATGACTTTCACCAAGCAGAACACTGTTAAACAAAGGAAAACACAAGAATATTTTAACTTCTATTTTTCAGATAGACGAAAATAAACCCATGTCAAGAAAACCTCACAGAATGTTTTCTCAAAACCACTTAGTTTTTAAGGTTGAGGGGACACATGACACAAACAGAGAAACCGAAGCAAAATGGATTTGTAAACAAATCGATAAAATGCAGAGATTAAAGAACTTCAGATTTAGAATCCATAAACATAAAAAACATTAAAATTTTGTTTTCTCTTTCTTACCAGTCTTTCAGGCCTGCCACTTCCAAGCAACACAGATATTTCACTGGCTAAAAGTTCACTTAATTTGTAGGTCAGAGTAAGTTGCATTACATGCTGCTTCTTGCACAGCTGACATTAAAGATTACAGGAGAAATGCAAGTATGCTTTACAAACAATAAAAGACACCGTGGAAAAGCCAATGAGGGTAAAAAGGGGAACTCTGAGAAACACGGCTGCAATGCTTACTGTTAACATGTTCATTTCTACTGTATATTGTAATATGCTTATTAATTACAGAAGTTACTGCAATGGGTGATGTAGGAATACTACAAGAATCCATTAAACTTTTCTAGAATTCTGTATTTGTGCTGTCATGAAATGCCACAGTCAAACCTAGAAGCAACACATAGCTGAGTTTTAGATTTAAATAAAATTTAACCTAAATGTTACCCAGCCACACCAACAAATATCTGTGAGTCAGAGAAACTGCTTACAGCAAAGTCAAAAGTAGTAACTATGGGCTGATTGATCAATAACATCAGAATCTCTGTTAAATCAAATCCACATTAATCCATCCCGCTAAACAACCCCCATCCTGCCAAAAGTAAACTTTTATTTTCAGAAAGTCCTTGGAAATTAGGGGTTAAGGGAAAACCTTGTAAAACTGAGACAAAAGTACGATTCTGTTACAAGTCTGACCTACACAACAAGTCTGAATAAGTATAATTACAAAACCTCCTTGCTTATTTTTTGGTTTTGATAGTAAATTTAAAAATACAAAGCAGTCAGCACCAGAGAGTATTTGTAGCCCGTTGCTACAGTCAGATACCACCGTCCTATGGTAATTTAGGCAACTATTTCAGGTCAGAAATGGCAATATATCCAAAGGCTACAAAACCCAAATTGTACCAGAAGTATATGAGCTTGCACAATTGTTTAGATGGCAGGAACAGAAAAGAACTGGCCAAATCCCAAATAATGCAAGGGAAGAAATGTATGTTAGTTTGAACCTATCAAGCTTTCCTATGTATCTGCAAGAGACCTACTTAAGTTTAATTTCTACGCAAGGAATTTGCTGTGTTGTGCCACTTGCCACTAACAGATCTGTTATGGATCATAGTTTAATGAATATGATACTGTACTGCATATTAACTTACATTCCTATGCATTTATTGTTCCATGACTATGTTGTTGGTTATTTCTGCTTTTAAAATACAGAGATCTGTAACAACAAAATTCAGACTGTTGAGGACCAGAAGAAACTACTGATGATACAACTGTCAAGTAACATGATCAAGGCTGCATACAAGCTGGTTTTGACTTCTTGCTCCTTCTCCCTTTTCCTGAGTATTATGGTTACCTTAGGGCAAACAGTAATACTACTTCAGAAAGCAGAGCATGATACACCAAAAATACGCCCACCTCTTTTGGACACTGAACAATAATTACTTTTGTTAGAGCCTATGTCTTTTTTAATGGTGTATTACATTGGTTTGTGAGAGCACAGAAGGATTCAAAGCCTAATTTTGGTCCAAGTAGATAAAATGGCACCAGTAAAGCATATACCACATACAGCAGCATTTTTTTTTTGTATCTACCTCTCTGGTATAAAGTATTTAACAGGAATTCATGTTCATTAAGTTACTTGGCCATGACTTCACACATTGTCCAATTTTCTTATTTAAAATATGCTACCTTTGCAATGAATAATGCTACAAAAACTGGATCCACCTTCCACATTCACTTTTTTGTGTATACACATCTGGAATAGTAAGGAACATCTGCCTTAATAAAAGAGATAGCAAATAGTAACTGGGATTCTTCTCCTACCTGAGTAGACAGACACAGCCCTGCAGCTCCTGAGAACCCAATCATCAGGCTTACTGCAGGTATACGCAAACTGATGAATCAACACTAACGGGACTAATAGGGCATTCATTTTTATTTCTAGGAACAGACTCAGTTTGCTCAGTCTTTTAGAGAATAATTTACTTACTGAAATCTATTCTATCTTCAAAACATCATTAGTAGCAATAAAGAAATACAATGACAAGAGTTAGGGAATCCTGTAAACCATCAACAGAGTTTATTCTTGAGATATTTTGTTATTATTCCCCATAGTTCAGAATAGACCACAATCTTTTTATGAAACTATATAACTGATACAACAGATTTAATATAGTAAACTATGTTTGTAAGAATAATCCTAAAACTACAGAATTTGTGAAGGCAAAGTGACTACCAAAGAGGCCAGAGTAACAGAACCCTTACCCTATACACAACATACAAGCTATCACAAAGTAATGATTTCATGAACTGGAGCTTCAAGTATTACAGAAACAATCATAGCCTGTATCAAAATTGTGAAATCATAAAACATAACATTTTAAAAGCCTGACAATTATCCCTTTCAGAATTCATAGTAATTAAACTTGCAAAATTTAAAACACACACTTGTCAACGTCATTTGGAATAACTGATATACATCTAACATGCATTTGGAAATAAAATGTAGCCAAGGCTCATTAACTAGGAAACAGGAACAACAGGGAGCACATCTATGCAAAGAAAGCATCATTACTATCTAAACCCACAAAAAGATGAGCAGTGAAGAACATATATACATTTCTAATGAGAGTCACATTACAGATAAGTCAGCACCAATATGTGCACATGCCTGAAATGAGCAGCAGAATTATCCAACTGCTGCAATCCAGCTTCTTCACCCTAAATATTCCCTGCAGTTGAACACCTACCTTTGAACATAGTAGAATAGTGAAATAAAAGCAGATAGGAAAATTAAAGCATCCCACCTACTTTTTCCAGACACAGTGTCTGATCTAATAGAACAGGTTAGCCCAACATATAGAACTCAACTTGAAACCAAATTACTCAGTATTTAATAGTCAGAAAACCGACACACATTTTTTCCAGCGCATACATGTGCACACACAAATTCTGCCTTAATTTTCTTTCAAAACTAAAATGGTCCCCCAACCTGCATCCTAGTTAGCCTACTTAGATGATTTAATAAAGATCTCTCAATCTAACAATTCACCTTTTTAAACAGCTAAATATCACAGATGAGGGAAGAAAAACTAAATATTCTAAAATGTGTAGCATTACTAAGCTATGTAAATGCTACTTCAAAAACATGGCTTGCAACACCGTTCAAAGAAATATATCACACAGTTGTTTCTATGTTCAGCTATAAATACGAACTTTTCAACTTTTCTGTTCAGAAGATAGAGCTCACAGGAAAACGGTCTCAGATATAGATGACTCTTGATATATTCCTGACAATGGATTTAATTCAAAATGCATTTCTTAAATGACACCAATATTTGTTCTTTCAACTTCATTAAGCTCCTTTGTATTCAAATTCATGCTCAGACATTTATGAAAGAATGGAAAACTGAAATTGCTGCCAAGTTCAGTAGCAAAATACCCTAAAAATCCCAAGTCTGTTTTCTTGTAACTTTTTCCAGCATTGAAGATCATATTATCATCTACTTCTAATTGTAGCAGACCTTTGTCACTTGGGCTAAAGATACCATTGCTGGGTATCTGTCTGGCCAAATTGTTTTAGACAATAGTCAATCACTTCCAAAATCAAAGGAGAAATACAGCATTTTTATCATGTTTCATTATTCCAAGCTCTTCTCTGAGAAGTTTTGGATTGAGGAAGTGAAATCTGGCAAAGTACATGTGTCTGCTTTTCCTGTAAGATTTTTTTGTAAATCTGCCCAAGCTGTAGAACTTAGAAATTTGACGTGCATGGAAAATAAAGCACTCATTTTTGTACAAAACAGAAAACAGAAAGATTCTCACTGCAGTAAACCCATTCCCAAACAGCGCATTCTGGCAATGAAATCTGGAAGTTGATTCAGTACCAATACTGCAACATTCTAAGAACACATTTTTTTCCCAACACAATCTTAAGAATGGCAAGAGAAGGAACAAAATTGGCCTAAAATAGAAAGGACGTGGGAAGCATAGTGGCATAAATACTGGAAGTAGCAACTTGGGGCTGGCAGCAGAGCTAACACATAGGGACACAGCAAAGAGTGAAGTGCAGGGAAGAAAATGGTACAACAAAGATGAGAATGAGATCCCACCAGCTAGCTGATACAGGGACAAGATGAATCTGGTAAGAAAGGGGATGGAGAAGACACTGAGAAATAGCTCAGAATTTAGGAGTAGATGTGGAGCTAGTAAGCACAGATCAAAAGCCATAGTTGGAGAGGAATAGGAAAACAAAACTGGAAGCTGAAGGATAGAGATAGGAACTCAAATGAACTGTGATTATCTAGATCAGGTGAATGCAGAAAACAAGTCAAGTTGATGAGAGGAGCTCCCCAGTGACCAGAAAACCGCTAATGTTATGATCACACTTTGGGTAAGTAAAGACAAGGACCCAAGGAATTAAAAGCCTCACCTAATGTCAGTTCTGGAAAGTCAGTGGACTGCATCCTCTCTGAATCTATTTCCAAACATGTGAAGGAAATTGAGGTAATCAGAACAGCCAATGAGGGTTTTGCAACAGACAAATCATTCTTTATTGACTGAAGTGCACTCTCTGATGAAACAACTACCTTTGTAGATGAGAACAGTGATGAATATAACACAGTTTGAAATTATCAAGGCTTCTTATCATCTCCCAGTCAGTAACAAGCAGAGTACAGCAAGGGATGACAGCAGGACTAACTTTTTCATTATCTTCATCATTAACCTGGATGACAAGGCAAAGAACTTGCAGATGACTTCAAATTTGTAGCGATGTCCTACGTACCTAACAGTAGGACTTCCATCCAGAAGGCCACTGAGAAACTTGTGTAGTAAGCAAAACATCATGAAGCTCAACAAGGAAAGGAACAAAGCTCTGAAACTGGTGAAAAAGAAACCTAAGCATTGGTACAGGAGGGAAAGCGACTGGTTGAGCAGACCTGCTGAAAAGCATTTGCTTATTACAGTGGACATCAAACTGGAGATGAGAGATTGGTGTGCTCTTTATCTAAAGAACAAACTACACACTGGGTTTTATTACAGAAAATGTGGCCAGTAGATCAATGGAAGGCATCATCTACACTTGACCTGTCTCATGTGTGGTCAGTTCCAAAATATTGCATCCAGTTTGGGGCTTACCAGTTCAAAAGACATATTGAAAACCACGAAAGGACTGAAGAGATACCTGTCAAGAAGCTTATGGGCATACAACCTTAAGGAGAAGTTAATATCATCTGGGCTTGTTTAGTCTGACAGCGAAGACAGTAAAAGCCCATCTGATAATTGGCCTGTTACAGTAAATAAGCCCATACCCTGCACCTGAAGAAAAGCTTCAAAGATGAGGAGCCAGATTCTACTAGGTAACAGCACATGTTATAACACAGGAGAACACACACAAATTATGGCTTGAGAACTTGAGTCTGGAGATTAGGAAGAACTTCCTTAGTAGAAGGACAGTACTGCACCAGAAAAGTTTGCAGAGACTGTGGTATCTCCGTACTTGCGGGTTTTTCAAGATCAAGCTAGACACAGACACAGCTGGTCTTATCCAGTGATGGTGACAGACCTGCTCCAAGCAGAACGAAAGAGCAGTTGACTTCGACAAGCCTGTTCCAAAAAACATGCCTGTGATTCCAAGCAGCTGGGATGGAAGAGTTGAAACAAAACACTGTTCTTTAGTGGAAGATTCAGGACAGACATGGCTCAAGTTTGGGAGCAGGAGGCCAAGCCCTTACTTTGCACTACCTGTAGACAGGAATTCTATATTCCTGGGTCCTACTACCACTCTGCTGTCATTTCATACTTGGGAAACCTGCTTGCAAGATGCATCTTATTCCCTTCTAGTACTGATCCACACAGATTATGTCAATTTTGTGCTTTTCTTTAACAGCTATTTTGGTAGCATAAGCAGTAAAGGTTTGTCTGCAGGTACTGAAGATGCCAAGCCTGCCAAGATACCTTGGGTACTAACATAACTTTAGAAGACTATTTGTTGTCCCACTCTACACAGCTGAGTTCTATGATGTTTAAACAGAAAAACATCTTCAACATTATTAAGAACAAGACATAATAATGCTTATATTTTCCCAGTAGGAAGACATTAATTCTGGGATTCTCCCCCAGAAAGGTACCTAAGATGCTGAGACATGATTTCATTGGAATTAGCAATCGCAGCCAAGTGTTGAACAAACAAAACTGCGTATAATTGAATACACTGAAAATCAAGTCCCATGCATTTCAAATTCCACACCTAAACATGGTGACTATTCTTGACCTTGATCTCATAGTTCCCACTTTCCCATCTGTTAAATAAAATTAGTAATTTATCTCACTAGGGAGAGATCAAAAAAGCATTAATATGTGTTCTTAAAATCTGAAGATATTTAGAATCTTTTAGAGAATATGAGTAATATATCATAAGTTCTGCACTGAATGAGGAAGCATTTTTTCCACAGGACTGTGGTTGTTATTTTTAATTTTCTATATTGCTCTCATGTATTAAAGGAGTTACTGTAATAGAATCATAGAATAGTTAGGGTTGGAAAGGACCTTAAGATCATCTAGTTCCAAACCCCCCTGCCAAGGGCAGGGATATCTCCCACTAAACCATGTCACCCAAGGCTCTGTCCAACCTGGCTTTAAAACACCGCCAACAATGAAGCATTCCCAGCTTCCCCAGGCAACCCATTCCCGGGCCTCACCACCCTTACAGTAAACAACTTCTTCCTTATATCCAATAAGTTTGAACCCATTACCCCTTGTCCTCTCAATACAGTCCCTCATGAAGAGTCCCTCCCCGGCATCCTTGTAAGCCCCCTCCAGATACTGGAAGGCTGCTATGAGGTCTCCACGCAGCCTTCTCTTCTTCAGGATGAACAGACCCAACTTGCTCAGCCTGTCTTCATACCAGAGGTGCTTCAGTCTCCTCATCATCCTTGTGGCCCTCCTCTGCACTTTTTTCCAACAGTTCCATGTCCTTTTGATGTTGAGGACACCAGAACTGCACACAATACTCCAAGTGAGGTCTCACGAGAGCAGAGGAGAGGGGCAGGATCACCTCCCTCCACCTGCTGGTCACGCTCCTTTTGATGCAGCCCGGGATACGGTTGGCTTTCTGGGCTGCGAGTGCACACTGAAGCCAGCTCATGTTCATTTTCTCATTGACAAACACCCCCAAGTCCTTCTCCACAGGGCTGCTCTGAATCTCTTCCCTGCCCAACCTGCAGCTGTGCCTGGGATTGCTCCCACCCAGGGGGAGGACCTTGCACTTGGCATGCTTAAACTTCATCAGGTTGGCATCAGCCCACCTCACAAGCATGTCAAGGTCCTTCTGGATGGCATTCCTTCCCTCCAGCATATCAACCGAATCACACAGCTGGGTGTCATCAATTGTCATCAAATTGCTGAGAGCGCACTCAATCCCACTGTCCATGTCACTGACAAAGATGTTGAACAAGACCTGTCCCAACACCAGTCCCTGAGGGACACCACTCGTTACTGGTCTCCAGCTGGACATTGAGCCATTGAGCACAACTCTTTGTGTGCGGCCATCCAGCCAGTTCTTTGTCCACCAAGTGGTCCGTCTATCAAATTGATATCTCTTCAACTTAGAGACAAGGATGCCGTGTGGGACAGTGTTGAATGCTTTGCACAAATCCAGGTAGATGACATCAACTGCTCTACCCCTCTCCATCAGTTCTGTAGCCCCATCATAGAAGGCCACCAGATTGGTCAGGCAGGATTTCCCCTTCGTGAAGCCATGCTGGCTGTCACCAAACACCTGGTTGTTTTTCATGTGCCTCAGCATGCCTTCCAGGAGAATCTGATCCAAGATTTTGAAAGGCACAGAGGTGAGACTGACTGGTCTGTAGTTCCCTGGCTCATCCATTTTCCCCTTCTTGAAAATGGGGGTTATATTTCCCTTTTCCCAGTCATTGGGAACTTCACCTGACTGCCATGATTTTTCAAATAAGATGGACAATGGCTTAGCAACTTCATTTGCCAGCTCCTTCAGGACCCACGGATGGATTTCATCAGGTCCCATGGACTTGTGCTCGTTCAGGTTTTTAAGATGGTCTCAAACCAGATCCTCTCCTTCAGTGGGCCTAAGGTCTTCATTCTCACAGTCCATGCATCTGCCTTCCAAGACTTGGGTGGTGTGGCAGAGCATTTGCTAGTGAAGACTGAGGCAGAGAAGTCATTAAGAACCTCAACCTTCCAAATCCAGGGCAGCCAGTTCTCCTGATAGCTTCTAGAGAGGGCCCACATTATCCCTAGTCTGTCTTTTATTTGCTATGTACCTACAGAATCCCTTCCTGTTATCTTGCACATCCCTAGCTAAGTTTAATTCTAAGTGGGTCTTAGCTTTCTTAACCTGGTCCCTAGCTTCCCGGACAACATCCCTGTATTCTTTCCAGGCCACCTGTCCTTGCTTCCACCTTTTATAAGCCTCTTTTTTCCTTTGAATTTTCTTCAGCAGCTCCTTATCCATCCAAGAAGGTCTCCTGGCCCTCCTGCAGCACTTCCTTCTAGTTGGGATGCAGCACTCCTGAGCTTGCAGCAGGTGATCCTTGAATATCAACCAACAGTCTCAGGCCCCCTTGCCCCCTGTTTCATCCCATGGAACCTTACTGAGCAGGTTCCTGAAGAGGCCAAAGTCTGCTCTCTTGAAGGCCAGGGCAGTGAGCTTGCTGTATGCTCCTCTCAGTGTCCTGAGGATCTCGAACTCGACCATCTCATGATTAATAATACCCACAAGGCACACAGCTTTAAAAATGTACCTTTGCAAAACAGATCAATGAGTAGCTAGACGATATTATACTTAATATTACACAACCATGTAAGGCAGAAAAACACCTATTAGAGATTTCTATGTTATGGAGACCATGATGTCCCAAATACAAAAAACCACAACAAACCCACAAACAGCAAGGCTACTCCTTTATAAAAAAAAACCCAAAAAACCAAGGAAGAACATGACCACTGTATCTATTTCACAGATTCTTACCATATAATAGAAGACAATCACAGAAGACATCCCATTTGTGATGTACAATTTCTGGATGAAGCTGTAAGTATGATATCATATAGCACTCACTGTCTGTGCTCTATGGCACCTTAAATGTTTTTTAAACTAAAAAAAAAAAAAAAAAGTGAAAATCCAGGTTGGAAGTGGTATCTGCTTTTCACCCAGTCAGGGTTCAACACTGTATTTTTAAGGGAAAGTAATACCTTATGTGTGTGTTGTTCACAAATAACCAGAGAAGCTGACAGACCACAGTATGAAAAAAAAGGCAATGAGATTATGAGCAGTTTCATCAGCACACTGAAATTAAGTGTTTCCAGAGTAGCAAAATTCTTCCAATGGTCTTTGAAGATTTTTTTGAATGAGCATAAAAAAGTAATTCTGGTTCAGTGAAACTAATGCTGATACATTTGATGGAAGACCTTTTTATATGAAGGAATTTAAAAAAAAAAAAAAAAAAAGGCAGCAGACATCACATACTAGTACACCTGAAAGTTTCAGAATAAAAGATTATGCAATTTAATGGGTACAGAAAATTTTAAATTCAACACAAACCAGCTCCTGCTCACCAAGACTCTAAAGAACACCAAACCCCAAGCAAATATTGTTAATTCCGATGGGCATTTTTCATTAAAAATTAAGCAAAAATTACTGCATTTTAATCGCAAACTCTACAAATACCAAAGATTGCCAAGTGCTTATGGATATTTATCTTTTTAATTTTTAAAAATTTTTATGAATAAACTTCTCAAGATTTAAGTCTTTACTTACCGAGAAAGTGTTGTTTTCCCGGAACCAGGTAGGCCTCTTAAGATTAGGAGCAATTTCTGTGAACAACTAGATCTTTCTTCAGTTAACTGCAAAGAAAAAAAATTGTGCATTCCTCCTGTATTGGCAGCTTCTGGATTCTTCCAACACTCATCTCTGGTTTCACAGAAACCATTATTTTGGAGTCCATTCTGGTCATTATTTACATTTCTGAAGACCTGAGTAGTATGGATATCAGCATGATCAGCATTGATACTTTGATCAAGAAATGGACCATGACTGTTAATATCACTATTTCCATGGTAATCATAATAATTTTTGTAAGAAATGTTACCATTCTGAGAAGGGAGAACATCAGTTTTTTGTGGTGGGGAATGAAGTACCTGAAAATGCGACTGATGGTTGAATCTAGGAGGAAAAGGTCCCTGAGGTATTACGAAGGACTCTCCTGACTGCCAAGCAGGTCTGAATTCAGGCACTGAGGAGTTCCAATATTCAGAATCGTTTTCTCTATGAAAGGTATTTTCAGTTTTCCAGCCACTTGCTTCCATGACAAACTGCTGCTCATTGCTTGTTTTCTCACTGCTCTGTTCTTCAAAGAAACACTGTCCATTCTTGTTATATGGTTGTGGGCTGCCCAACAACGTGCGTTGACAATCCTCTTGTGACATCTGACTACAGTCATATGGAGGACATTGTTCCTGAGAAGATTCAGTTTCTTTTTCCTGAAAATTGGTATCTAAATTTTCACTTTCCAGCTGGTAAATTTCTTTATAGAACTGGTCCAGTTCATCATCTATTTCTGGTGCAGCAGAAGTAATAGTCTGTGTCTTCTTTGCCTCCTTTCTTTCAGCTCTGTTTTCATGCAACCCATTCTGGTCTCCCTCACAGCTTTCATTGCAACTGCCAGATTTGTCCTGTTTGTTACTTTTGGCAGGCTTGTAAATCGGTCCGATAAATTCTGTGCTTGTAAAAAAATCTTCATCTAATGCATTTCTATTTACTGAGAATGACGCACTGCTATTTTTAATTTTATCTTCAACATTATTTGTAATAAAAGGGCCTTTTTCTTCAGCTTTAGTGTCATTTATTGAAGCAAACTGAGGATTTACATTCTGCAGAGTTTCTGAATGAACTAGGTTATTTTCAGGGAGCACTTTATTCAGTGTTCTCAGGACACCTGTAGGTATTTTCTCTTGCTTCTGCATTTCATGTTGCCCTTGGTCATCTGAGGCATACACTGGTATCAAGTCATCTGATGTTGTCTCAATATCCACTTCTTCCTGAATATCTTGATTATCACCAGCAGAGAGGTTCTCATAGGCCTCTTCTGTTGACTTCATTTTTTTAGAACATGGTTCAATAATGGTTTCATCCTGACACTCCAAGAGAGTTATTCTGCTTTCAGCATGAAGCATCTTAGAAAACAAATAACATATAATCAGCATACACATTTTTAAAGTAATGTATAAAAAAAAAGTAGAAGTTATTCAGGCCTATGACAGGTATCCTCAGACCCTCCACAGTCACAACTAAAATTACTCAACCAGAAGAAAAGCAGACAGCACCAACCAGGAGTATTGTTTAAGCAAAACTGCCACATTATTGAACATCTTTAGTAAATAACTACATTAGTGCTGTATCAGTCCAGCAGTCACATTTGATAATACACCTTAAATAATTTACAAATCACTTCTAAATGTGAATATTTGAAAAATTAATTACATCAACAACCTTTGTCCTCTACCGACCTATGCTCATCCATCAAGTGTTCTAAATGTCCTTTATAAGATAAATATGTGCAGATTTAAAAAGCACAAACTGGTATCAGACATCACTGCTAACATGACCAACAATAATGAAAAGACTTCACTTACAAGGATTATTTCCTGTGACTAAACAAACCAAACTCAACTAATTCATTTAACACCACTCTGGACGGCATTTATAATTTGGTACTAGTCAAGTAGGACTTAAAATTACATCTGCAGTCTGTTATAATGTTTCTGGATTTAGAACAAATAAAGACCTTTGTTAGGGACCAAGAACACTTGTTGCACATTTTCTAAAAATAAACACAGAAAAGCAATTCCTGCTCCAAACAGACTGCATTCTGAGAATGGGCCAAGAAGTTCCAGAAAGATTCAGAGACAAGAGCAATTAAAAATAAAGCAAGATGGCACTGACCACTGTGACATGCAATCATGCCATTAGCCATCTATTAGAATTACTTGGATTTTCCTTTGTATTCAAGAGGTCTAGACAGAATGCAATAAAACCCAAGTCATTTTATGATGAATCAAGTGCCAAGTATTTTATTCAGCAAATTACACCCCCCCCCATACAAATGCAGCACCTAATAAGAAAGTATTTTTCCTACTAGAGGGTTTATTCTACTTTGTGTGAATATTCCAACGTCCTAGGAATAAAATATATTAAAAAAAGAAAAAAAGAAAAAAAGCAGCTCATGCCTTCCATTCTGACCAAGAAATTAAGGTTTCTTTGAAGGTTTTTCCCTTTATCTGAAAAGGACTTATATGTAGTACTAAGGAAAGAGTTCTAAGTAACTAAGCTTCTATGGCCTCATCTGTCTTCTGGAATGCTGTCTGCACAAAGCCCACATGCTGATGTGGAATTAAAACAGAGCATGTGAACACCAGCCGCATGACACTATTTTTAATGAAGGAGGATGCTGCTCTGACTGCCCCACACAGGAACATCCTTTCTTGACGATCTTGAAAAGACTTTCTCTGACTACCCTTTGGGACAGTGAAGTTGCATGTGAAAGCATCTCCACCTGTATTGCTGAGGAAAACTGACCAAATATGTACCGGAAAAGTCCAATCTATGTGCCAGCCTTGCCTCTCGAATGCTGATAGTCTGTCACATTTCTGTAAAGAACTAATTGTAAGCACTGCACCTGAGCTGGCATACGTGGTTTACCAGCAACACCAAAATACCACTTTAACTAACCTGCCAAACATCCAGAAGGCTCAACCAAGTCAGTCAAGGCCTCAAGCTTCACCTGTATGCTAAATTCCCGAACAGAAAAAGAAGGCATGCGTGGCAGCACTTACAGATGGGGGGAACCGACTCGCCTTTGCTTGCATGACTACATCTTTGGGGCACAGGGGTGACAATGCACGTAGTCCAGAGTCCCCCACTGAGGCAGGCCACCCCTCGCAGACTGGCAGCGGCGCGGGGGGGCTGCGGCCGCAGCTCTCGGTAGGTGTCAGCCGCTCTCCTACCCTTCCTCCCGCAGTGTAAGGCACCCACCTCCCCGCCCCACACACTTCCCTCAGCCTACGTCCCATAGCCTAAGCAGCCATACCCTCACTGCCCGCTTCCCCGCTCGGCCACGGTCCCTCTTTACCACCTAGCAGGGGTGGTAACGGCGGGGAAAGGCCCCTTCCCGGCCCCGCTGAACAGAGGCCACAGCCCCAGGCGAGTGAGGAGACCAACCTCAAAGCCAAGCCACCCGCCCGTCTTCCGCCACCTGGGCGAGCCACGCACTCCCGGTAGGCCGGGGGAGCGGAGCGCCGGCCGGCCTTGCCCTCAAGATGGCACCACCTCTAGCGCCCCTTCACCTCACAGCCCTTGGCTGTTATGGGGCTTGTAGTTCCGCTGGCGCGGAGGGCGGCGGACTGCAACTACCGGCATCCCCTGCCAGTGCTGGGCGGTTTATTCCTCCGCAGGTCCCGCGCTCGGCGGTTGGAGCAGTGCGGTTTAGGCCCTTTCAAGCTATTTCTGTGAGCGGTTTTCTCTGCGTGCGGTCTTTTTGGGGCAGGGGCTTCCTCCGTCATTTTCCAGCGACGGGGGCTGCTGTTTGCTCTGCCTTATGCTACACTGATCGGTGAAGCTTGGTTCCCCAGCTTCGTACTGGGACGTCTGGAAGTTTGCTCTCGGGGAAAGATAGAGTCTCGGCCGCTGAAGACACGGGGCAGGAGCGCCAGGCAGCAGCCATTGCCCCGTTGTGCCTCTCGGCTCTCCTGCGGCGGCCCAGTGCGTTTTGATGCTGGTGTCTGTGGTATCGCCTGCCTTTCTAAAACTGTCTGATGGTTGGTTTTGATTAAGGAAATAAACCTCGCAGGCGTATTTTGCCCAGACATTTGGCCTGGCCACGTTAATTTGAATAAAACATGTTCTTTTGTCTATACCCTCAATGGAGAACGCTTACTATAATGGGTTACATATGTCTGTGTATTAGATTAACTGACTACTGTGTTGAGGAGAAAATAATTCTACAGAGTTCTAGGGATCAGAACGTTTATTTTGCTTAAAGTGATATTCTGATTTTTGACTTAAGAGCAGCAAAGAAGGATTTTAGTAACATTATGAAGTTTCAATGAGGACTGTAAACACTGCCAAGGTTTCCTACATGTGTGTTGTACTTACATGAACTTGCAACTTTTCCTTGCAGCAGAAATAGGGTATATTTTTTTTTCCATTATGTGACTGCATTCTTTTTTCAAATATTATGACATTATGCAAAACAAATCACATTTTTCCTAAGAAAGTCTTGTAACAGTACACAAAACAACTTCTGTAAGTGATGTGCCTATTCTAAATACCTGCAACACTGATGCTTTCAGATAACCTGAATAAATTATGAATATTTGAGAGTCTATATAATTTATAAAATCTCTGCAAATGGTTTATTTGCTATAAGTGGCAAAAAGAAAGCAGTGATTGTTAAAATCCATGCCTGGCATTCCTTCCAATTACCTCTGTGACCAAAGCAGCCTCCTTTCCTGTGCTGGATGATAGCTTTGCTCCATTAGAAGGTATGCACCTTTGGTAGCAATTTAATTTAGATCAGAAGTGAGCTTTGGAATCTCCTGATTCTTCCCATTTACTCTGCTTTGTTAAGATTGGCACTAATCCAATATAAAAGCTACTGAAATGTGCATCGTGTGAATGCCACAATTGCAGTGTCAAATAGTCAAATACTTTTCTGTATTGATTTGCACATAATGGTGCTGCAGAAGTTATGAGGACATTGCTTGCATCACAACCAGATCTGGGGAATCAGTGTGCAGCTTCTGAAGGAATAAGGGTGGCATAACCTTGTACCTTTGTTGCAGACTGGCAAAACAGGGTGTGAATTGTGGAAGACAGGAGCAGCCCTATGTTCAGATAGAGCCTTACTGCGGCTTTAGGGCCTGCATTTTATACCATATTGTGGAATCCACTGTAAAATTCTAAAGCTATTTTGAAGTAAAATAAAATTCAGGAGGAACCTATCATTTCTGCTGTAAGGAGTTCTTTCAGGAAGGAAAATAGGAAATAGCATAAAACCTGACCTTTGCTACTATGAAAAACACAGAGACACAAAATACACAAAAAAGACTATTATTGCAGGTTGGTGGAATATTTCTAACACAAGTATTTTCTGAAATACAAAGGGCTACACTGCTTTTTCTTCTACCATTTTTCATGAGATTATCTGAAGATAATAAGGCTAGCCCTTAATTTTAATATTAAATTATTCTGAAACCACAATTCCTGACTTCTTGGAGAATTCTTTTCCAATAGTAATACTATTGAATATTTAATCCTAAGAAAAAAAATATTTTCCATCTGAAATAATAATTATGTGTTTCCCTACACATGATAAATCAGGAAACACTGAAGATAACCATTTGGAGAGAATAAGAGTGTGCTACACGTCGACTTTTTGAAGGTAGTATTGGGAGATCAAAGCTCTCAAGTGCTTCATGTTGTGTAACCAGTAATTGTCTCAGATGCATTTCATTTTGGAAATTCTCCTGGGTAATTAAATAAGCCACATGTTACAGCTGACAATACCCTAATGTCATTCTTTTTAACCTAAGTGCTGGTAATCAAATACACTTTCCCTGATGGTACTACTACAGCTGATACAGATGCCATATGGGAAGATGTTATACTTTCTAGAGACAAATCTACAAACAATTCCCCCAGAATCCTCAGGCTGCACTAGATGATAAAGGAAGTTCCATCAGAAACATAGCTGGGGGAGCCAGATAATGTACATAGGGTCCAGGCACTGCTTAGTCAGCAAGACTATCTAAATAGCTCACATTTACATAAAAATGGAGTAGACTGAGTGTAAGTCAATAGACTTAAATTCAATAGGATGTTAAAATAACTAGCTTTAGATAGAGAACAGACAGTGGAATGGCAAAAAAAAAAAGTGTTGAGGAGATGAAAAGGAGCATCAGATAAAGCAACTTAAAAATGCTCAGCATTTTATCCAGCACATTATGTTTAAGTATTTAATGCTTAATATACTAATTACTGTTTAAGTGAGAGGGAAAGAGAGATTATATATATTACAAAAAGTTCAGTGCAACATGCTTAGTTACGGCAGTGTTGACATCCCTGCTCTTTGTGGAATATTTGTAGTTTTAACTACTCGGTTGTTACCCAAAATTACTTTTATTTGAATATTTGGAGTTTAACAACTGAGATGTTCACCTTTGAGGTACAACTTATGGTAAGAAGTTCTTAAATATTTTTCCCATTTTGTTAAACTAGCAGCATTGCTTTAGATTATTTAGGTTATTGTACTCTCTTCTCCCACCTCCTGTCCTCCATCTCAATTAAGGATGGAGAGCATTTAAATCAATTAAAGGTAACTCAGAGGAGACACTAATTTAATTCACTGACAAACTGAGCTAATCAACAGGGAAAGAAAGACTGCTGGTACAGATTCCCCAAATATTAATTCACTACTGTTGTACCTGTCAGAAAGGCACCAAGGGAAGAACACTGACTACTCTGGCTTTTGAGATGATGGCTGCCATAGGTAGGGTGCTTTGGTGTTAAGCTGTAGGAATACACTGTGTAAATAGCTGGAGTGGTCAGCAAGAAGATTCCATGATATTTAGCAACAAAGCAGCTGTTAACCCACACTAGAATGGAAAAAAACAATGAACCACACAAAACAACCAACCACAAACTGGTATTAGCAGCCTTAAAGGTTTGTGTATTAATGGTCTCTAGCTTACTCCTATCAGACAGCAAGATGGTTAGACTTGTTTAGAGTATAAAGGATGCACTTGTTGATAGCAAAACAAACATCACTTCTTCACTGTAGGAAAGAGACAGATTCTGATTCAGAAATTTAATAATCTGAATGATGTTTTTTGCTCCTATAGCTACTGTAACATGAAACATTTTATTGCTCTCTTCCTATATATGACTTCAAAAAGGCACTGACCTCTTTAAGATCCTATCTGAAGAAGAGAAGTCAGAGGTGAAGATACATCTACAGCTGACTTGAGATGGCAAATTTTGGGAGGGGGTAATAGTTTGTGTTTTAATAGAAAGACTGACTTTAATAGGTCATTTAATCTTGCTAATGTCCCACTGTAGCTGTTAACTATTTCATGAAGAGAGCGGGTAAGTAGGTGGAGTAAAAAGCTTCCTACAGTCCTTACCCTGAAAAGTAACATAATATAATCTTCAGTTTATTGGGGGTTTGGGGAATTTATTTTTGGTGAAATATATAGTAGTTAATGACTCTTGTCTTTTTGTTAGAAAACAACCACAAGCTGATAGGTATTTTCGGTAAAGTCTTCTTAGCACCAAGATTAAAGCAGTACTTATTAAACTTCAGAATAAATACTGCACATGTGTTTAAAGCTAGTAGCTTCTGAGCATCACTGCTGTTCAGCTGTTTGATTTTTGTTTACAAGGAGATGGTGTTGGAAACAGCACTGACACAGACAGTAAGAGTCTAAAAATTCCAGTCATCTTAAGTCACTGTTTCCATGTGGCTTCCTTGTAAGTTATTTAAGAGACATGTAAGATACTAAAATTAGTTGAAAAGTTAACTCATGTTCATAATAATATCAGCCATTTACCTGAAGAGCTAACACAAATAAACAAAGTATTTTTTTCTTTCTCTGAGACAAATCACTACACCTGCAAGTCAAACGTGTATCTAGGCACTAACTCTCCCTCCTACAGGGCAAAAGCCCATTTGGTGTGAAGAACTCACTATATAAATGACGTGTATTTTATATGAATTGTTTTTCTAGTAAAAAGGCTGGAGCACCTCTGTTATGAAGACAGGGCTGAGGAAGTTGGTCTTCTTCAGCCTAGAGAAAAGAAGACCTTAGGGATGGTTTCCAGTACCTAAAGGTGGCCTACAAGGAAGCTGGAGAGGGACTTTTTATAAGAGCATGTAGTGACAAGAGGGAGGATGGCTTTAAACTGACAGAGGGGAGATTTAGACTAGATATTAGGAAGAAATTCTTTACTATGAGAGTGGTGAGATGCTGAAACGGGTGGCCCAGAGAAGTTGTGGCTGCCCCACCCTTGGAAGTGTTCAAGGCCAGGTTGGATGTGGCATTGAGCAAACCAGGTCTAGTGGAAAGTGTCCCTGCCCATGGCAGAGGGATTGAAACTAGATGATTTTTAAGATCTCCATCCACCCAACCATTCTATGTTTATAAAATATTTTTGATGCAATTGTTCAAGAGTCGTAAGAGAAACAAACAGAAGGGAAAGGTGCTTATACCTATGCTGGAAACAAAAGTATCTTTTTCAAAGACCTGCTAAGCAAGGGAAGATAAGCGTGGTGGAAAAAATATTGCACCCTTCTATTTCTGAGACTTTTCCAATGTTTATTTTTCTGCTCTGCCTTTATTTTTCCCAAACCATCTATCAAAGGAAACAAATGCTAGTTTAGGAATCAGTTAAGTAGTTTCTTATTTCTCCTGGGTAACTTACGTAATGTTAGAAATGTAACTTGCAGTTTGCATTCAAATAAAACCCCCTGTCAATTGGCTTCCATTAAAATAGTTCATTTGTGCTGGCCCTTTATCACTCTGGTGATGACTGTATGGAAATGTTTGCTCAACAGTGACTCTTAATTCACATAATGTTAATCTATAGGTAGGGAAATCAATAAAACAATTCACAACTTACTGCTATCAAAAGCAGGCGTTCTTGTTATCTGGTGTATAGTCTCTTCCTTGTGTTAGTTCACACTTCTGTGAGTGGACTGAGTTTGCTAGCCAGGACAGAGATTTATAATATGGTTAAGGTGAAATATCTTCTTATCCTGGGAATGAAAAAAAGGTTTTGCTCCCTCCAAACTCTTCCTTCCCTTGTTCCTGCCAGGGACTGTAGGATTTTTTTAGGCAATTTTTATATTTCAGTGTAGTGAATCAGTAGGGATTGCTACAGCACTGAGTCATTCTAGGACCCGCCTTCCTTATGACCTTTCTTCACCCCTCTGGGATGCTGGGGTTGTTTGAAAGTTTATGTCCTCCTCACCTGCCAGCTTTCTTCCTAAGGTCCCTGTCCATTCAGTCCTGTGAGGTATATCTTAGAGCTCTTGTTTAAGTTAGGAGTTAAGTTAGAGTCTTGCTAGAGTTAGGATATTGGTTTGTTCTGGTTTGAAATATCCTTGATCTTCATCAGTGACATGGAAAAGGGGCTGCACACTGTGATGCTTGGGGGGTGCCAAACTCTCTTGGGTAATCAAATGTTGTGCTGGTGGAAAGAACTCCAGAAGGTCTCACAAAAGTGAATGGGTAAAAAGAAGGCAGATAGGCTTGAATTAGATCAGTGTGAGGTAAATTATAGGATTATCTGTCAGTAATAGAAGTTTAAATTCACAGTCTGGAAGTCACTGTTTTCAGCTCTCGGAAATCTTTGGCCCAAACTGCAGCAGCAACCAAAAAAGCCCCACTGAACCGCAGAGATGTAAGACATCATCAGGAAGAGTGCTGAGAGCAACACAGACAGCAGTTTGCTGATCTGTGGGAAGTCTCAGTGTATTCCTATCTTGCTTACTGGGTGCAGTCCTGGTCTGTGAGGACACAAATTTAAAGAAGGTATTGAGAAAGAGTCCTAAAATGACCCAAGGGGAGAGATCAGCAGTCTAACAAAGTAGGGACTAAAGGGGTTTGGGTTTTGTGAAAAGACAAAGCTGAAGAGCATATGATCAAATTTTACAAATCAGTGAAGAAATAGGGTTCTTGACACAGTGGGTAGTTGGCTTCTGTAATCTGCTGCTTAAGTAGGCTAGAATATACGCAGTGCCAGCAGGTTCAAAAAGGGATTAGATGAGTTAGTGGACAACAGATCCACAAATGAAATCTAAAGGCAAAGAAGTCTTTGAAGTTCTGTGGCACTGGCTTTCTCTGTATGTCATAATGTAAGCAAAATTTTGTACAAACTTGTTGAATCTTTCTTAAGCACGCAGTTTCTGTTAACATACATTTATGTTTACCCCTGGCTTTCAGGAGGTGGCAGATGTAGTAAAAACGAGTCTGCTTACAGTCCTCAGTGCCCTATGGGGATGTGACATTTCTTGTGGAGAGCCGGAGCCTGCCCTCGGGAGCACAGCCAGCACTTGCACAAATTGCACGGTGCGGCTCTTTTTTTTTTTAGGACCCCGAAAAGGGGCCAGGTACTTGCTACTGCCTCCTGTAGGTCGAGTTCTTAACACTTGCAAGTCATTTTCTGAGGGAACCCCTGCGCAGCACGTCCAGCGAAGCCTCCAAACGAGCATTCAAGGAGCTCCTCAGAGGATGGCGGGCAGACACATTTCGCCGAGGAACGGCAGCTCCATGCTGCCTCCTGCCGCCCGCAGCCCCGCGCCGGGCCCGGCCTGACGGCACCTCCTCGCGGCACGGCCGTCCAACGGCTGCCCGCCGCTGCCGCTGGGGCGGGGCCGGGGTGCCGCAGGCCGCATCCTACCTGCTTCCCTTGGCGGGAACCGGCCGTGGGGTGAAGGTTAGCGGGAGGCTGGCTGGAGCCGCCGTGTCCGACGGGCTCCCTCCTGAGGGCCTCGCACGCTACTGCGGCAGCCGAGCGCCTGTCTTGTAACGCGGCACCCGTAGCGGGCACCGCGCGGTAGGGAAGACCGGGACGGGTTGAAAAGGGGGGAGTGAAGAGTCACCTTAGAATATCCTTCTGTGAAGTATTAAGGAGTCTTGCTATAGGCAGGAAATGAAAGGCAGAACGTATCTGCCGAGAGGCCTCCGTTATACAGCACTGCTCGCCCCTCGCCGCGGCGTTCACCGCGGGAGCCGGGAGCGTTGCGATGATCTACTCCCTCTGCAGAATGGGGCAGAACATTCGCGTCCGCAGCATGTCATCACGCTAGTTGCTTTGACAGCTATACACCTGGGTTTGCAATTGCGGTAGCTATGTTTAACTTTCCCCCTGGTTTGTAAGTATCCCCACACACAGGTGCTAGTGCTCTGTAGGAAGCAGGTGTGTTCCCCAGTGCAAGATGATTGTGTCTCGGTAAACCCAGCTGGGAGTGAGGGATATCGAGGGGAAATTGTCCAACCTGCTGTCAAAAAAAGGTATATCCTTGTCTGCAAGTAGCAGGAGACCGTCAAAGTATTCCTCTCTTTTCTGCCTGTGCAGTAGTACTTTTTTTTTCAGGAAGTGCAGGACAAACAGAATTTACCCAAAAATCCAAACGAGGGGAGTTTTGGGGCCTGAAAAAATGACTTCTGTGCAATTTCTGGCAAGCGATCCCAGTAGGAGTGATGTAGCCTTTATTAGGAGATGAGGCTATTTAACTTACTTTAAAAGGTGAATGAAAAATCAGACAAGATGGTTACAATGTGTTAGTGACACAAATTACTTAAAGATTGAAAGCATTAGATACAATGTCTTGGCTAACATGCAGTTGAAGTTCCTCACACTAAGCAAAGCCCTGAATGTATTTCAGCAGATCTGCTAAGGACTATTTATGTTTGGGTTTTTTCTGAAGCATAATACTCTAAGCACTTCCACGCTCTCCTGATGTGTCATTCATAAATGCAGCATTTCATCTGCAGCCCTGAGAAGTTGTTACATCACTTCTCTGCCTGCGCTTTCCTGTCAGGGCGCCCCTGAAACTCTTGCGTGTGCTGAAGCAAAACCGGAGCGGTTGATGAGCGATTTCTGCTACTTTTTCTGCTGTTTCCCTGCATTTAAACAACTTTATTCCTCACCGTTTTACAATAATCCGTTAATAACTCGTTTTGGGTTTGGGAAATACTTGTTTCGCTGCTTTGCACCGTGCGCATGGGCGGGTAACGGACCGCCACTCATAGGCCGAGGGGCTGCAGAGCTCTGTCTCCAGCCCGGGCCGCGGGCTGTGCGTGAAGTGAGGTGCTCTGCCGGCCTGCAAACCCTGCAGTCGTGGTCCTAAACTCAAGTCCTGGCTTTTGGTAAGGATCCGTACGGTGCTGTGCAGCGGCAGGGAGGCTTTCGGGGGAGCAGGCTTAGCCATAGACCCCGGCTAGCAGGCGAGAGCTGCACCGGGACCCGGGGCGCAGGAACGCTTAGGGAGGGGTCCTGATCCCTTTTACACCCTCTTCCCCGCCCCGCTGCATCGCCCAGTAGCGGCACTCTGCAGCTCCCGTGGTGGCTGCGCAAAGCGCTGGGCTGTCCTGCGGGCCAGGAAGCGAGGGTCCGCCGCTGAGGCCGGCGGTGGCCGCGGGCCCTGCGACCGCTAGCTTCGGCCGGTGCCCGTGCAGCGGCGGCTGCGAGGGCCGGTAGGGGGCGCTGCTGCCCCGCTCTGGCCCCGCTCGCTTCCCCCGGCGGTTCCATTGGAGCAGCCAGAGACAAGTTGGCGCCATTTTGAAGCCGACAGGGGGACCGGGGCGAGCTGCGGAAGGGGAGGGGGTTAGAGGCGATTGGCTGCGGCTACGGCGGCAGCTCCTCTCCGAGCCCGGAGCAGCGGCAGCGCGGAGCAGACCCGCCTGGGACCAGCGAGGAGAGGCGGTTGCTGCGGGGTAAGGAGCCCGGCACCTTGGTCGCCGTTACCCCCGCCCTGGCCCCTCTCTATTTTCCTGTGGGGCGGGGGCGCCCGCTCGGACCGAGCTCCGCGGCCGGCGATTGAGGAGGACGGGGAGCGGGGAGGAGGCAGACCTCCCCTTGGCCCGTTGCGGAGCACCCCCTTCCCTCCCCATCTCCTCGCGGCGCTGCTCCCCTCCCCCCTTCCCCGTGGCCGGCGTCACAAATTAAATTTGCCGCTCCCCCTCTTTGCACCCCCCTTCCCGCTCCGGTCGCGGCGGGGCCCCTTGGGGGGGGTGACCTTGGCTGGGGTGCGCCGCGGGGACCTGGGGGGTCACCCCCTCTTCCCTCACCCCACCCCCCCCCCCCCAGTGGCCCGCCGGGCGGTGTCGCGCGCTCAGTGGCGGTGGCTCCTCGCGGCGGCGCGGGGCGGGGGGGGGAGGGTGTTTGTCCGTTGTGGTGAGCTATCGCGGCCCCCGCTGGTGCCCCCCCACCCTCCGCTGCACCCGGCCTATTCCCTGCTCGGGCTTCGCCTGGGGTCGCCGAGGGGACCCCCCCACACTGCCCGGTTCGGTCTCTCCGCCCTGCACTTAGCAGCGATCCTCAGCGGGGGGGGAGCTGGCCGCCGCTGAGGACCTCGGTTCGGTAGGTCCCTACTTGTGTGAGCCCGTTCCTTTCATGCTGGCTTTTTTTTTTTTTCCTCTCTCCTTTCTTTTTTCCCTCCCACTTTGCATCAGGCTGTGTTAGAAAGCGCTCGGAAAGGAAGCGGGGTGTGTGTGTGTGTGTTTGCTGCCGCCTGGTATATGAAAAACTGAATTTTACATCTGAATTGCCAGATGGAGAATGATTAATATATAGGTTATGTATTGTTTAAGTTGAGAGCCTCTGGTCAGGAATCTAGGTCTGTAACTTCATCCCGTGGCAAATAAATCACTATCTGCTCTTCAAATCAACAATTAATGACGGTGAACAATCCCAGAACGTTAAACTGCAGCAGAGCAGCTCCGGCAGAGCTGGGTTTTGTCGTGCAAGTCTTATTCTGACTTTTATGTTTGTTCTCTGCACGGTCACTTACCGAGAGTAGTGGTTATTTTGTTAGGCGTTCTGTTTTCCCATTTAACACAACTGCTGAAGTATTCTCGTGTTGGTCTTTGTTTTGTGCTTGCAGGGTAGGTGCTTTGGCTGTAACTGATTTATCTTTGCTGGGGATGGAATAGGAGTGTTGAAAATTTGAGTGGCTTTATAGTTGAAAGTGGGTGTCAAATCACATTTTGGGAAGGGGGTAAGATGACATGCATTCATTTCTTCAGGTTTTTTCCCCTTCCAAGCTAGTGGAATTGTTCACTTCTCATATGATAGAAATTTTGTTTGGTGTGTCTTGTATGTAATATAGCTATGCTTTCATTATTATATTGTGTCAAGTAATGCCTTAAAAAGACGTGAAACATCTGCATGTATGCTGTGCTCAGATCATCCTAAAAGAAAACTGATAGTGACAAACAATCAGGTAAGAGAGTTTAACAGAGGTGTGTGTCTGTTCATCACCGGCGTTTGAAAGCGTGTGCTACTGGGGAAAGTATTAAGTACTTCAGTACTTGCATGATGTCTTGTGTCTGTTTGAAACAAGGTAATACTTAATTGCTGTGAGGTGGTGGTGGTGGGGGTCGAGTGTGCAGTGTTTTGTTTGGGTTTATTTTGTTTTGTAATTCTTACACAGTAGCATTTGCCTCTGTGCCTCTTGCATTCCCTTTGCTAGTTACTATACAGACTGGGTAAGCTGTAGTTCAGTTTTTGATGAAACAGCTAAATAAATTAAATGAGAATGGAAAATCATAATGTGTGTAATACTTGTATACTGTTTTTTTTTTCTCATGTGCCATGTAAATGTTGGGTTTTGACTGTACCTAGCAAGCGTACTTGTGGACTTGAATTGAGCAAGTCAGCTAAGTCATTATTAAGCTGTGATTAAAAATATAAAACCAGTCATTGCTAGCATTTGGAAAAGCACAGTAATGAAATATCGCATGACCTCAGGCATTATCCATTTTTGATTGTAGAACAGGAGACTCTGTTACCTCCTGTAGATCAAAAGAGATGGGTTTTCTTTTGGGATATGTTGCTCTCTACCAGGCTATCAGGTTATGCTTTTTTTCTCTTTCTTCAGTCACAGAGTTCATATTATACAGAAGAGTAAGAGGTTGTATGGGTATGTGCAGGAGTCTTTTAGTATGGGATTTTTCATTTAAAGTTTTTTCAACTAAATGTTTTTTCTTTAAGCCTGAGTTTGGATAGGTGATAAAGGCTGCTTGTTGCACAAGGAGAATTTTCATGGGAGCAATGAATAAGAAAATGTGAAGCAGAACACTGAAAGCATGCAAAGTAAGGAATGGAGGAAAATGTGATACTACAACTCATTATTTTTCCCTACCAGTTTCATTTTAATATCTCTTTCCCTTAATATTACTTAGCCCAAATACCTTACTCTTTCTTGACGTAGTCTTCACCTGCCTTCAGACAATTTCCTTTATTAGAACCAGAAAGTAGTTCTGGTGTGTGGTGAAGATACCACTTGTCAGTATCATACTTCTTTTAACAAGTATCTGCAGTAATGGTGTTTTTACTCATAGCACAAAACATGAATACTGCAACCTGAAATAATCTTTGGAAAGACTGGGAGAATATCAGAGGCTTTCAGTCAGTTTTGAAACTAGCTGGTAGTGGAAAACTGGGGAAACTTTTTTAAAAGGATGTGTTAGTGTGATAATCTTTAGTGGTAAAGTGTTGTGTTGATTTATAAGATTTGTAGACCCTTTGGACTATTTGAACAGCATTGACAGACCCTGGAAGGAATCGTGTGCCGGCTTTTAAAGAATTGCAAAATACATGCTTTAAAAACAATAATATCTTGCTCTTAGAGGTTGAACGCCTTAAAGTTAAGACTGCATGTATGTAAATGACATACATACTGCTCTTCCATTGGTGACCTCCTCAGTTGAATGTAGTCTTGTAGAAAACTTAAAATTTCATATTTTTATTTCCCCCACCGCTTAAGTCAGATGTTTAATTACATGAGAAGTGCAGTGTATGGCTGAAAATAAATTTTATTATTTCAGTAAGTTAGTGGTTTATTTCAAAAAGTCTTTGGAACACTTTGGATTCCACAATAAAAATGCTGTTAATATGTATATTTACTGTAACACATCTAAGTTGAAACAATTCCATGAAATACAACTAGTATTTTAACTTTGTTTCTAAGAATCAAAATGTTAACGCCTCCATTCTTTTTAAAGGTTATTACTGTCTGTCGCTGCATGTACTGCCTTTCAACCTTTCCCAAAGTGTGAGGAAGTTCTTGGAGTAGGTTCTGAGGATTAAGACCTCCAGTACTTTGTCCCCATCTGTGGAATTTACTCTTTCACATCCCATCCCACGCATTCAGAAAACATTCTGCGTTATTCTGCTTGGGTTATGCTGCCTGATCTTAGCTCTGTTATTTCAGCTCATGACAACTTTGGTATTAATATGCTTCAAGAAATAATAATTGAGAGAAGCGCCATACCTCATTGGGAACAGATGGGCATGTTTGTACTAATCATCTTGTGTCTGTCACCATTTATATGGTAGTACTGTAACCAGGGATCAGGACCCCATCTGGGGTTTTCTAATTTAGACCCTGTTCTTTAAAGGTCGATTCCAGACAATACTGTGTGTACTTTTTCTCTGACTTAATTAGAAACCCTGGTGGATGCTTCTGCTGCTGAAGTGAGATGCTTCACTTGCATGCTTTTTAATGGTCAAAAAAGACATGAAGTTAGCAGTCAAAATGTTGTCTTAATTGCTTCTGTTGTATATTCACCTAAACTATATTTTCTAGTTCTTCTAAACAGGGCTAGATTGAGCTAAAACTTAATTGTTAATCACTTAGAAAGTAACTGCTGAGTGAGGCTTTCCACCTTTTGTGCACATAGAGCCTATTAGTTGTTCGTGACTTCTATCAAAGCAGCCTCTGGTTCTCTCTGAAGATGTCCCCAATGTATACACATTGTAGTTCAAGATCAAGAATCAGGATTCTGAAAGTCTTAGGAAGGGGGGGGGGGGGGGAGGAGAAACACTGTTTAAAAAAAAAATTTTAAAAAATCTAGTTACCCACACCGAATGTGAACACACTGCTCACAAGAAAGTCTTAAAGCACATCAAAACTTTCTGTATGTAATCCTTCTCCCACCTTGAGTCTGACTGTTCACTTCTGTTAGTGCTGCTTCATTACCTGGATGTAGAGTTTCAATGAAGACAATCGGATTACCAGGAAATCTTTGTGCATGTGTTGGGTTTCTGTTCTTAACAAAAAAGAGTTGAGGTGGGTTGTTGTAATTTATAAAAAGTGAGCAGAAGTTACTTCATGGAAACCTTTTCTAGCATTTTGGGATTTCCTTCCCACCCTTGCATCTATCTACTTAAAATTTGAAAGTGTTTTCTTCGGAGAAGTGTACAGAGGTGGCGGGCAGTTCACTGTTAGGTGTGATACTGTTAGAATGAAGCATTGTGTGTACTTCATTACGATTTCCTGTACATGGAAACAAAATGTATGGCAGAAGCTATAGCTTTTTGTGCCATTAGTTTGTGAAAGCTTTTGTGTGGCACAGTGTCTATGGGTATTCCACATGACACACAGTGCTTTTCAAAAGTTAAAGGAGACAAACTGCAGACACAATTCATGGTATATAATAACGTTTGCATTGGGTTTTTTTCTTCTTGAAAGTATGAACTAGTTAGAATAAGGCTGTAACGTTTTACTTTCCTGGTTTTTGGAAATGGAAGAAAGAACGGATAAGCCCAGTGATAAACTCTTTTGAAGATTTTTGAGAGAGCATTTATCTTCCATTTTCCCAGCTTAGATTATGCAGTTTGTAGTTCTTGGAAGCATTTCTGTAACTGAAGGAATTAAGAACAGAGATTTTCATGCATGTGTAGTTTTTGGAAAGAAATAATCTGTGCTAATTTTTAAAGAGTGGTATATATGTACTTTGAGAACTTGAAGTATTTTGAAAGTCTTCCCAAGTTACAAATGTTTCTGGTGGCAATCTCTCCATTAGGTTGTTTGTACAGTGTTATATATGAACATGTTTAGCTTTTTATTTCTTAATGGGTTATTGCCCCCTTAATCTTCCATATTACATACAAAAATGCCATAAACAATATTCAGAATGTAATTTCTTCTTAAAAATAGGAAACTGCTTTAATTAATTCCTGTCCTCATAAGTACGTGTTATGGTAGTCCTTAGTTATGATTTATATATAATTATTTTCAACTGGCTGTATTTAGGAATTAGAGCTGTGTATCAAATTTGGCTGACATATTTTCCAAAGGCTGGGAAATGTGAAATGAATTGCCGGGGAACCGTGGGAAGGGAAAGCATATCTAGTGATTTGAATAATTGAACATCACTTTGGAATACTGCAGTTCTTTTCTTTCTGTCAGTTTTTTGTGATCCTAGATAAGTCTGTTTCAATCAAACTTTCCACAAAAGCTTTTTAGTAGTGTATTTATGTCCTGGGAGACAGACTGTAGGCCATGACTACTTCTGCATGGGTCAGTAGAAGTTTTAGTTTTGGACACAGCACTGAATAACATGGTGTACTTTTAAAGTTGTGCCCTAAATTTCTTCAACTGTGCAGACAAAATTGGTGGGTAGTTCTTAAATTTCATTCTGCAATTCACATTATCCTCTGGAATATGGGAAGAATAGCTGTTTTTATGAGAACTTTTGTGAGTGTTGTGAAGCAAGTTAATTTTTATGGCACACTAACATATTACAATGGTGAGTCTTCTACAGAAGCCCAGTAGAAAATTAAGTCTCTTCAGAGCATGGTTTAAATAGGGTGTAATAAGGGAGACACGTTAAATTACAAGGAGAAAAGCTGAGTAGCTTCTTTGCTTTGAGTGAGAAAGTCCTGTGGTGTGGAAAATGGTAGTGAAGGATCGAGCAAATAATCTCCTTTGTGCGTATTCTCTTTAATATAGTATAAGGAATCTTAATTCTGATGTTTTCTAACTTATAGTAACTGATTTTGCAACTATTTCCATACTTTTGCTCTTTGTTTCTAAGCAAACTTAGTACACAAATTGACTGTATGGATGTGCTCCTGTGAGTCATTAGGTTGTAACCTTTAGCTCTGTGTAGCTACTACTAATTAAATTGATGGAATGCTATTAGTAGCAGCAAGTTTTTCGCTTTTAACCAGCAGTAAGTGCAACGAGGTACAAGAGGTTTTCAGTGAATTCTTGTAAATGCTTGTTACTGGTAGAAGATCTGTATAACATGATGGTTTCATGTTGCACAGCAAGCCTGGGAAGGAATGAGTTCTGCGGGATGTTCATGACCCTACTGCCACCTGCAGCTGATCTTGCTGCTCTGGTTGATCTCTCTCTCTTTCTCTAGAGAGTGCCTTTGCTGTCTATTTAGTCCTCATAGCTTTTCAGGCTTCTGATTCCAATCCTTCGTTGTCCAAGTAAATCCTACTTCCTTGAGGTTGGTAACTGTTGTATGTGGAGTTTGTGGTTTGTTCACACCTTCAACTTTGCTTTTTGGTTGACTGGCTTTCCCATAACCCCTAAACTTTCTACTCCATTTGTCTGATACAACTTGTTGGTCTCTGCAGTGGAGTTGTTAGAAATGTGTCCGTGCCTCAGCTGTTTCCGTGCTAAGCTGAGCTTTCTGTCTTAAAGACATAATTCAGATGAACTTCTCTGGAGCTGAGAATCTAGCTGAGGTGTGGACAATTCCGGCTTTTTCTGCTAAAGAAGCAGCAACATCTGGCTCTGAGCAGACAGGTGGATTAGTGGTGGATTCAGTTGTCAGCAGGATTTACCAGAGGTGTTCATTGGTCAGTTTTGGTTTGATCAACATTCTAACTTCATGGGAATCAAGCAAGGGCAACCTGTAAGTTACAAGAGCTGATCATATGCAGATTAAGTAAGAGGTGGAAGCTCTCTGAATTGTTGTATCTTGATTCTATACTTACAGTATACAAGTAACAAGTAGCTGTGTCTGTTAATGCTTTAATGCTTGAACCTTTCAGTTGCAAAATCCGTCCTGTTAACAGTGAGGAAAGATTAGTTTCTGCTGAGTGTTTTTACTGTTATCTCCTATGGGTGTTACTTATGTCCTAACTGTTTCTATTTATGGAGCATAATCCTGTAGGAAATGTGCAGGGTTTTTTGTTGTTGTTTTGATTTTTTTTTTTTTTTTGTTAATGCTGATGTGCTTTAGATTTTTCTTCTTGAGTAGATTTTTGTCCTTCTTTGGGGGATGGGGTGGTACTGGGTTATTGTAAGGAATGACGTGTATGTCATAAAATGAGGTGTGTCCTTAATACACATCGGCACAGATCTGAGCTTTTAGTGAAAGTGTAACTTATACACCAATGTGCACAGTTTGTCTGCCACTGTGCAACGAGTATGTCATAGAATATCCTAAGTTGGAAGGGACCCATAAGGATCATGGAGTCCAACTCTCTATTGCTCACAGGACTGCCTAAAATGAAACCATATGGCTGAGATGTCATCCAGATGTTTCTTGAACTCTGAAAACCTCGTGCTATGATCCCTGGGGATCCCTGGCTCCCTGAGGAGCCTGTTCCAGTGACTGAGCACCCTCTCAGTGAAAATCCTTTTCCTAATATCCATTCCGAACTTTCTGTGGTGCAGCTTCATTTCATCTCCTTGTGTCCTAATATAAGTGATAAGCTGCAACTGAAGGATAACTAAATATAAAGCATTAATTTCCAAAGTGAAAACAAACCAAAGAGTTTGAAAATTTCTTATCCGGAAGGTTGGGTTAGCTATAATAGTACAAACACTCCTGTTTGTAACCAAGCCAGGATTAAAATGTCTCAATGTATGCAAATTTCTGAAAGGAGGGCACAAAGAAGATGGAGTCTCTCTTTTCAGTGGTGCTCAGTGACAGGACCAGAGGCCATAGGCACAAACTAAAAAAGGGGGTTCCCTCTGAACATCAGGCAACACATTTTTAATGTGACGATGACCAAGCACTTTTCCTGGGAAGTTGCAGAGTTTCCATCCTAGAGATGCTCAAAAGCCATCTAGATGTAGTCCTCAGCAACCAGCTTTAGGCAGCTGTTTGTGAGCAAGTGGGTTAGACCAAGTGATGTCCAGAGGTTCTCCTCAGCCATTCTGTGGAAACACAAACCCATAAGGCTAAGGTAACTATAAAGGATGAGTAACTGTATTAGAAGTCGTTACAGGAGTGAATAGTTTATTGGCAAAGAGAGCTTCCATGTTGGTTGTGTGTAGAGATACATGTCAAAGGTAAGACTTCGCAGATTGAAACGTGAAAAGAGTCTTCAGCTTCAGTGTTAGGTTCATGTATGTTAGCAGATGACTACACTCTGTCACTTCAAGGTTCTGATAGTCCCGTGGTCTTAAAAACTTACCACAAATGCGCCTAGTTCACCTTGTAGTAAGTTTTCATTTAATCTGTGCTTTGTAATCACAGTTATGGGTACTTCCTGTGTCTTCAGGGACACAATCATTTTCGCAGTTTATGGTTTTCTGTCACTTAGAGTTTTGAGAAAAGCGAATAAAAATGTTCTAGTTAGATGGTGAAAAAAAGCTACCCCGATACAAGCCATCTGGGTAGCCATCTTCTGTTTGTAAAACACCCAGCAGAATGTGGTTTTGGTACTAAGATTTCTGTATGCAGTCATAAGAGGAATGTTTGTTTATAAATCATATTTATTAGGAGTAGATGCCATGTTGCTTAGCACAACATCTGACTTTGCAGGGCAATACCCATGCTTTCTCTAGTGGGATGGATTTAATTGTAAGACCTAAATGTGTTGTGTTTTGATCTTTAGTAATCCTGTATTGGATCATTTGCCGTAGGGTGCAAGATATTTAATTTTGTGATTTTTAACATTATATATAAAGTTAGGAATGGAAGGGCAGCTCACTTATGTTTACAAATTCTGCCTTGTTACTAAAGCAACTTTATGCTGGCTGTCCATCTGTGAAGTTTTCCAAAATGCTCATTTGCTTCTGTGGTAGCGTGCTCGTATTCTTCATGTTTGGAGTTCTTTTAATTCTTACAAGAAACTTCTCCGCTTCCTCACCAAATCAAACTAAACCAAACCCAACAAGCTTTCACATTAAGGCTTGACAAGGCATTTTTTGCAGAGGTGTATACTAAAATAATAACAAGTGTTGTTTTCTCCCAAGGGACGATACACTGATTAAACTTGATTTGTACCTAATGTCTATCCATTGTAGTCGTCTTCTACTTTCTGTCATGTTCTCCTTATTTTCCCCATGGCTTCCATGCCATTCTTGCATGTTTTCTTCTTGTGTATGGATAAATACTACAGATGTTAGCCTTCTAAAATATCTGGACGTCTAAAGACTTTGTTATGCTTTTTTGAAAATAGTTATTGTAAAGGAAAATAATAATTCATGCCTCCTTCTTCCCATTCCTTTCCAGCTGCTGGAGGAAGGAAACAAATAATTTTTGCCCTACTAAATCTTAAAGTAGCTTTCCTGATAAAAGAGGGCTGTGCCCAAATTATGGGTGTAGATGAGTGATATTGTTAAAATTTATGCCTAGGCTGTTGTTTGTTCTTCTCTAGACTGGTACTGTTAAAAAGATCTGTCATTTTCTAGTGATTCTGGTAAAAAGTATTTTGTAGAGTGAAAGGTCTGTTTTTTCACATAAATATTCATGTAACCGACAACAGCAAGGTACTGATCTCTTATATACTGACTGAGTTGTGCCATATTCTGTTCGGATATTTTGCTTCAGAAACTTGTTAAAAAAACTTTATTTTAGAAACTAGAAGTCTTCCTCTAAATGTCAGTTTTGCTTTTTCTGAGCAGGGGAATTGGAACTAGATGATTTTAAAGGCTTCTTCCAACACAAACCATTCTATGATTCTGTTTATCTGTGAGCTTAAATCTTATGGTGGCTCGTTTTCTTTGGGTCAGATCTTCCGGTATTTCTGGTGTTTATAGTCATTTCTGCCTCTCTTTGCTTTTCCTTCTGACTGGCTCTTGTCACTTCTGTAGTTGTGTCCTCTTGACGTAGTAGACTTCAGGGGTGCTTTTTCTAATTTAAATTATCTTGGTGATAGCTGCTGGTAGCTGTACGTTGTATTCTAAGGAAGTTCTTGCCAGTACTTTGAAAATCTGTGTTGGATATTGAGATTTTGGCTTTGTGAGGTTTCGTTTGGTTTTTTTGAAGTACCTTGTCTAGAATTAATGTTGCATAGCACCAGCGTGGTGATTTTTCTGTGCCTGGACCCAGGCATGGGACCCGCCTTCAGCCCCCTGTTTTTTGTTCTTCCTAACAGTTGATTTTCTTTCAGACTTGTAGCGTATATTCTTGTTTTGGCATTCAGATGCAGTCTTTATACAGAAACATTTCTCTAATCTTTTATTTCAGTGTTTTACTGGATGACAATCTGACCTCTCGCTGCATCCATCCAAGATTTCCAATTAATTGCTTACATAATAAATGCTTTTTGTTGCAAGAAAACTGCAGATTGTTTTATCACAGTCTGACCAAACATAAATTGTCCCAGGGTAGTATTATAACCTTTGAAGTTACACTTATGCCAGTATTTAAAATTTTTACTTTAGCACACAGGTTTTTTTCTTAGCTCTTCAAATACTATGGATATCAAAGTAGTGCAGCTGTAGTGGCAGTATTACTTTTTTGCTCTGCATTGTTAGTGACAGTGGTGCCTTTATTTTCTTGTACTACATTTTAAGTTTTAAAATTGATTTTAATTTGTTGAATTGAAATGTACTACACTTCAGTTTTTAAATACCTTTAAAAAGCTTTGCATACCATATTGGTTCCTGAATTCTCAGGTAGTATTTATGTAATTGCTTTGATTTGAAAATGTGAAGCCCATAAATATAGGCACTAACTTCTGATTGAATGTACCTGTTAGCAGTTGCTGCAGGAATTACATTTACCTGCCATTTCTTTGAAAATGGATTTTCAGCTGACTTTTTAGAATATTGCAATATCTTCTTGATGCCTAAGTGTTACTATGCAGCAGTACTTCTTCCCCCTCCGACACCCCCAAACCCTTTTCTCTTGGTTTTAGCTATTGAAGTGCAATTTTTTTTTTTTTTTGTTTACAGTGGCTGTTTGGCTTCAATTCTGTCTTTGTGGTACAACTTTGCTGTCTTGAGGGCTTTGATTACTACTTACAACTTTTCCTAAGGGGTCGTTTTAATTCGCTTAGTACTATCAAAACTTTCCTTGCACCCCAGTCAAAGGGACAAACAGCTTAAAGCTCAGTTTTGTTCCTTTGTCATGGACTTTGCCTGTGACAACCATGCTGGACTTGTATACAAGTCCAGTTCATTTCTGCTTTCAATTTGTGCCTTTCAAAACAGAGACTTTATTTGTGCACTGCTTGTGTCAATTTAATATGAACATTCGTTGTCTTTGAATGTTGGCAAAATTGGAACCTGTAGGATTACAAGCTTATGTGATACTGTTTGTGAAACTTAAATTTTGTCCTGTGTGTAGGCTGGAGGATCCTGACTGGGTATGACTTAGGGAGTAGTTTTGGTTTTCCAAGTATGTGCACATGGCTTTCTTGATAGAAGAAGGGTTTTTTTTATTCCAAATTTTCCACTGGAAGCAGTATACCCAGGTATGATAATAGTTAATGAGGAGGCCCATGGGGACAAATTTCACTTCTTCTCCTCAGTATCGTATAGCTCAGATGTACAGACAGAATGTCATGAAAGTATCTTACCCTTCTGAAAGCCACCTTCATGGATAATATTGGTGTGTGTGAAAGTTCCATGTGGTGGACTGGATGCAGAATTATCCTGCCACTGGTCCATGTCCTGTTGGTTCATTGGTTTTGGTCTGTGAAATGCTGAAGGATGTCCAGAACATTTATGCTTACGGTCTCAACTGATACTTGGTTGAGTTACACTCTGCTTTTCTGGAGTTAGACAGGATTGCAAGTGTATCCCTTGACAAATTTTATTTTGAACAGCAGTAGGTCACATTTCCCATCAGCCCCAGAAAGGTGGGGCATCTCAAAGGCATCCTCTAAAGAAGACAGGTGAATGTGTCAAGGTGAGGTAATACATGAAATGAATCTTCATTAAGTCCACCAGTGGTAAATGGGGATTTGTGAGCTTTATAGTTTTGCTTAATTCTCCATGAGTGTAATTTTTAATAATTACCATGCTTTATTCTCAAATCTTGTCAGTGTCATTTCAAAGTAGTGTGCCTTCACGCAAAATACCTGCATTTCAGTTTAGCACTGACTAGTCTGAGTCTTCTTTATGAGCAACTGAGTTAACTTCTTTGTTTTATTGCAATCACAACATTAGCAAGAAGGACGGGAGAGGTCTAATTTCCTGAGTTAGGTCAATATGTGCCCTTTAATTTTAGTCTTGATTAGACCATGCCCTTATTGTAGACTCTAGATTTTGTTTTTTTTTTGGTGACTGCATTTTTTCCCAAATTCTTTTAAAATCATCTTGAAGATGATGTCAAGGCATGGACATAATAAAGACAGTTTTTGTAGGCTTTACTATTAAAATCAAAGAGTATTGAGAATGTGTATACTGTGAGGCTTTTAAGAAGCTTTGGTAAAATTTTCTTTGGGGCAGAAACTATGCTATTGTACTTTTACACTAGAGAGTACTCTTTTCCTAACTTAATATTTTGTGTTCTAGAGAACAGGGAAACTAGCATCTTTTTAGACAGCTCTGTCCAATTTGTGATACATTAAGTTTACTTCATCTTGGATTTATTCTCAGATGTGACCGAATTAATAATACTCAACTGTAGGTCCTTTGCATAGGATATAGAAATATCCAAAGTTTTAAGAAACTTTTTGGTTTGTTTTTTTTTTTTTTTTTTTAAATGGAGACTACCAAGAAAACTTACTAAGATGTATTTGCAGCTTCTCTAATGTAGCTGAATTTCATAGTGTGATGTTGACCTTCAATATGTGAAGTCATTATAAATAATTTAATGGCTTTTTCTCAGACTTAGTGAAACTTATGTGTGTTCTCTGCACCTGCCTTTCTCCCTGCTTCTCCTTCTGACTGGAAAAGTGTTACCTTTTCATAAAATCCTCTACATCCAAGTGGTACATGCAATGCTTCAGTTCTGATTTTGTGAGTATAATGACATCCTGCCTATCTGCAGCTCCTTCCATGCATTCTTTTTCCATTTCTTTAAGGAGTTGTATTTTTCTAGAGCAAAATAAATTACTTGGTACAGAACTGGAAATGTTTAGTAAGTGAATTAGGTGAAAACTGTCATGCTCCTGTCCAACCAAACTTAAGTGCAAGCCACTTTGAATGACTTGCTGTACTTTTTTTGCAAAATTTCTAATTCTGTTATTTCGCATCCTTTGCATTCAATATTAAACACTGAGGTCTGGTCATAGTCTGCTTATTTGCTTCCCTTTTTTAAGCTTTTATGTAGTATGCTTGCATAATATGACCACCTAGCAAGCAATGAGGTGGGATGTTTTTCCTAGTATTTGGCTAACTGACAAATATATTGCAGATGTCTATTCAACTGCAATCACATTTTGTGAGCCTACACTCTTTTCCACTTTATAAAACAAATAATTACACTTTTAAAAATCTTAACCAGTAGTTCTAGGGTTAGTTGTGGTTTTGCCTTTTTCTTTCTCTGTCAGAATCTTCTGCTGTAACCTTCCAATTTTTATCTCATTGTCATTTCTTTTCCTGCAGCCATGCGCAGAAATAGGAAATTATAATTGTAATGTCTACAGTCCATTTTACTTTGTCTTGAGCAAAAGCTGAGATCCCACAATAATGGGGCAGTTTTGGTTTTCTTAGGTTGTTGATTGGTTTAGTAGTGAATTCTGATATGTAGTTTCTCTTTTATTTTTATTTAATCTGGTTTTATTTCAGTGGAAATGCTGTTCTATAAATGGAAAAAAAAAAAGAGGCAGTTTTATTGTCATTTTCGCTTTTAACCACATCTCAAAAATGATGAAATTTACAAGTTGGGTCAGTTGTATCTTGTGGAAGCTGCAGATGTCTGCAAAACCACTGGTGAGAGCTGTATGCTAAGATAAGTTGGTACTGAATACTGCCCACTTGGGTAATCTTTGGGAGGTTTTCTATAATGAAGTTTGAAAAAAATCTTATCAGCAGAAGTGGGCACTTGTCTGGGATCACTTCCTAACGAATTGCAAAGAGGAGTACTAGGAGTACTATACTACGTATAAGTTGCTTTAGGATTTTTATCAGGCATATGCTGACTTTTGTGTTGTAGCTTCTCTTAATGCTTTGTTCTTCTTCTGTGTTTTCCTGAATCCTCCAAATCCTCTGTACATAATGAAAATATCTCCCCTTGCACAATTATGACCTGCACATCTTCCTGTTTTCTAGTGTTTGCTCAATATATTAATAAAGAAACTTAATGTGCTTTGGTGTATTTTCTAATGGAAGGTTGAAAAATAGCATTTCCTAGTTTAAACAGGCATGATTACTTACATATTGACTGTCACAGGATTGCCATTATTGATTGTCACAGGATTGACTTCTGTAGCAAACCTCAGTAGTTTTCATGTAATTTGCCAGGCTGAAAGTGTTACTTTTCCTTTTTTTTTTTTTTTTTTTTTTTTTTTTTTTTTTTTTTAAATCCAGGAGACCTTTAATTAGTGATTTCTGTAAATTTTTCCTGTATCAGTCCTTACTATGTATAGTGCTGCCTTACAGAAATAGGAAGCTAACATTTTCTTGATACTATGAATACTGCTTAATGATAGTTAAGTAAACAGTATAGCATAATAAAGCATTCCTAAAAGAGAATGGAAAGCATTCATGTAGACGTTTTATCTGAATCTGTATGAAAAATTACTTTGATTTCATGAGCGTACTTGGTCCATCACACTAAAGTTTTCTATTTTACTCAACAGCAGCAAATCAACTGCCAAGTTTCAGCTTGGAGTTGATTTTTTTTTTTTTTTTTAATAGCTAAGTTATAACTCCTTAGCAGTAGATATATTATAGAAATAGACTTAATTTAGTGACACATAATGACAGTTTTTAACACCTAAATAACTTCTCACCTTGATCAGTTGTTATCAATCAGCTATACACAGCAGGATTTTACCAGGATGCAAGATTTTTCTGTAAGTGGCTTAAATCATTAAATTATTTGTGATTTATTAATAACCCTGCTGAAGTAGAAAGATGCCTGCCTCTTCCACTTCTGTAAATCACTAAGTAACCTCTTCAGAATACCTTCTGGCATCTTTTGTGGCCAGTTTCTTCATACATGCTATATTGTTGAAGCAATATTAGTGCTCTCCTATTATTTGTAATGGTGTATATGTGTTTGTACGCGGATGTTTCCTACTGAGGGTGCAAAAATAAAAAAAATGGATATAAATAAGAAAGAGACATGACAAACAGCATTGTTGACAGAATAACAGAGCCTTGGAGTGAACTCTGTATTGCGGCTTACAAAATGAAAAAGATTTGAGTTCTTTGTAGTACTCCCTTGAGACAATTCAGGGAAAATGTTCTTGGTTCTTCTAAACCATCCTGGTCGTCTTGATAGAATAGCCTGTGTCAATGAGAGGCCACTGGTCATCCTGCTTGATTGTGGAGAACAGGTTGATGAATATTTGCAAATCCTTTTTCTTGGCTACGCTTTCCTGTTGTTGGAGTGATACAAACTGTGTAAATATGTATATTTAAGTCTCTATACATTATAACTTTCTTCCATGCCAGCAATTTGTTAAATTCACTTAGGCTTCCAGTAGCTTTGTGAATATGAAGAAAGTGTGCTTTCCAGCAGCTCTTTCTAAAATGTCTTGCAAATATAGATTTAAAAGTATAAATATTTGCATAGGTCAAATTTATAGGTCTTAAATTTTGTATACCTAATTAAAAAATAGTGATCTCTAGATACAACTACATAAATAATTATGTATAGTTCAGTGAAAGTTCTGTGTCCTCATGTTTGGATTCTGGATTTTAAATAGTAAGGTAGGAGACAGATTTGCAAGGAAAACAGGAATTGATTTGCTAAAGCTTGCTTTTAACACATGTAGGATATTTGAAAAGGTACTGTTGACACATGACTTCATGTGTGTTAAGGCATCGTTTGTTTAATGATTAGCACAGTTAATTAAGTCACCATAGGCAATGTGAATAGTCATCCAAACAGACCACACTCCATTTAACTATATTTTAAATCCTCTTTTAGATCATTGACTTAACATCCTGTAATGATATTTATTGACCATTAAATATATTGCATAGGTACTTAATATGCAAGATCTCAATCCATGGTTTATTTGCATGTTTGTAATCCATGTTTTATACTATTGAGCAAGTAGAGCGTGTGTAGTTAAATTGGTCACAATTCTGTACTATACAAGAACCATCCTAATATTGAATCTTTTAATATTCAGTCTTATGGCCAGTAGTCTTAAATGGGATTGAATAGCTGCTGGGTCCTGCTAATTATGTAAAGAACTGCTCATTTTGAGTTTGACCAAATCTTGGCAATGGTACTGGTTAATACTTCTGTTTAGAGTAAGGAATTATTCCTCATGGCTGGCTGATAATAATAATTTCTCATGAAATATTATCTTTTTATTTGACTTTTGTCACAGGATGTAGATGAATTCTATCTACCTTATTTTAATGAATATTTTTCATTAGTTGTGAAGTCTCTGAAGTGCAACTTCAATTTTTTAGTTGCTTTTTCCATGCTTTAATTTTCCTGTTAGCATTGTAGAAAGAGTGTAAATTTTGTTTTTGTTTTGTTTTTTTTTCCCCTCCATTTCTTTTTTTTTTTTTTTTTTCCCCCCCTGCTTTCTTGCCTCCTCTTCTCCCTATCCCCCCCAGTACTTTAGTTTTTTAATTTGTCAGGCTTTTTTAGGCATACATTTTTCCTGCAGGCTTGCTCTTGGTTCATGATTTCAAGCCTTTCATGTAACTATTCTATGATGATAGTTGCAACAGTGCTTCTGGTGCTTCTGTGTTGAAAGCAGCAGTGCCTAGATATCTTAAGTCCTACTCTATCATCTCCTTCTGCACAAGGAGTGGAATAAATATTTTAAATGCTAAATTAGCTTAAGACGGCCCACATGACATCCTTGTCTCTAAATTGGAGTGACATCAATTTGATAGATGGACCACTCGGTGGATAAAGAACTGGCTGGAAGGCCACACGCAAAGAGTTGTGATCAAGGGCTCAATGTCCATCTGGAGACCAGTAACGAGTGGTGTCCCTCAGAGGTTGGTGTTGGGACAGGTCTTGTTCAACATCTTTGTTGGTGACATGGACAGTGGGATTGAATGCGCCCTCAGCAAGTTTGCCGATGACACCAAGCTCTGTGGTTCAGTTGATACATTGGAGGGAAGGAATGCCATCCAGAGGGACTTTGACACGCTTGTGAGGTGGGTTGATGCCAACCTGATGAAGTTTAAGCATGCCAAGTGCAAGGTCCTCCCCCTGGGTGGGAGCAATCCCAGGCACAGCTACAGGTTGGGCAGGGAAGAGATTGAGAGCAGCCCTGCAGAGAAGGACTTGGGGGTGTTGGTCGATGAGAAAATGCACATGAGCTGGCTTCAGTGTGCACTCGCAGCCCAGAAAGCCAACCGTATCCTGGGCCGCATCAAAAGGAGCGTGACCAGCAGGTCGAGGGAGGTGATCCTGCCCCTCTGCTCTGTTCTTGTGAGACCTCACTTGGAGTATTGTGTGCAGTTCTGGTGTCCTCAACATCAAAAGGACATGGAACTGTTGGAACAAGTGCAGAGGAGGGCCACGAGGATGATCAGGGGACTGGAGCCCCTCCCAGATGAAGATAGGCTGCGAAAGTTGGGGCTGTTCATCCTGGAGAAGAGAAGGCTGCATGGAGACCTCATAGCAGCCTTCCAGTATCTGAAGGGGGCCTTTAGGAATGCTGGGGATGGACTCTTCATGAGGGACTGCAGTGAGAGGACAAGGGGTAATGGGTTCAAATTTAAACAATTGAAGTTTTGATTGGATATAAGGAAGAAGTTCTTTACTGTGAGGGTGGTGAGGCCCTGGAATGGGTTGTCCAGGGAAGTTGTGAATGCTGCATTGCTGGCAGTGTTCAAGGCCGGGTTGGACAGAGCCTTGTGTGGCATGGTTTTGTGTGAGGTGTCCCTGCCCATGGCAGGGGGTTGGAACTTGATGATCCTAAGGTCCTTTCCCACTGTAACTATTCTATAATTCTATGATTCTAAGATATGTTTATTTTCTTTGTAGTTTTCAAAGACTTCACTTAGCTAGTACTGCCTAATGGAACCAAAAGCTGATTGAATCATGGATTTTATTCTGAAGTGTTAGGATTAGCATTTGTTTCTTATGAGTATTTTTGTATTTGTTATGTATTTGTTGAATTATCTCAGTTTTTGTCCTCATGTAAGAGCAGAAATAGTGCACATATTACTGATTAGGTAACCGGTTTGCCCTCAGGCTGGTGCAAAGCATCTTAGTATCTGCAGTGTTTTCTTGCCTGAAGAAAGGTATCCATGTGAGCTTTTCATTTTTCTTTGCCTTCCAATTGCGTATATGGAATAATACTGGATTTCTGAAAAGGTTAAGAACTGAAGTTTCAGGTTTTTAAAAAAAAAAAAAAAAACAACAAAAAACCCACCAAAAAAAAAAAGCACAACTCAACCCATCAGCTGAGCTTCTTGTTTCAAAGAAAGTTATGCAGAATTGTCCTTCTCTGTATTTGGTGCATAGTATTTCATAGAATAATGGTTTGAGACCTTAAAGATCATGTACTTCTAACCCCCTTTTCACTAGACCAGGTTGTTCAAAGCTCCATCCAACCTAGCCTTCAGTGCTTCCAGGGATGGGGCAGTCACAACTTCTCTGTGCAGCCTGTTGCAGTCCCTCATGATCCTCATTGTGAAGAACTTCCTAGTATCTTATCTAAATCTACTCTCTTTCAGTTTAAAGCCATCCGAAAAGGTTTTCAGGAGTGATCTGCAAATTTGTAGTACATAAAAAGTTTAAATTATTTATGATTCTTTGCCTGTTGTGATCAAGTAATACCTTATTTAATTGAACCTTTATAAAATTTGTTTTTGGTCCTATAAGATTAGATGTGTTAATTCTATAGAAAATTAGTTTATATGTAGTGGTTTCTATACTTCTGAGAGGGATAAGTTATGTGCCCTGTTTTGTAACCTTAGCTGGCTGCTGGGCACCCATGCAGCTGCTCTCTCACTCCCTCTGCTTAATAAAACAGGGAAGAAAATAAGATGAAAAAGTTTATGGGTCAAGATAAATACAGGGAGATAGCTTACCAGTAACAGTCACTGGCAAAACAGATTTGACTTGGGGAAGATTATTGCCAACTAAAAGTAGAGCAGGATGGAGAGAAAAAAAGACAGCACTAAACCCACTTTCTCCCCACAGCCCCCTTCTTTCCATGCTCAACATCACTCCTTTTCTGACTCTTACATTCCCCTTTCCACATCGTGCAGTGCAGGGGAGATAAGGGGTGTGGACTGTTCATAACCCTTCATCTTTCCACTCCGTCCTCATACTTTTCCCACTGCTGTAACGTGAGCCCAACCAAGGGATGCTAATAAAAACTTCCTACGTAAACACAATACAGATGTTCAATTTCAAACCCAGACTTTGTATGTCACACAAGCTTAAGAGCTTGGTTGCATGTCAGTTGGACATATCAGCTGGACAGTTCAACTTGACCATAATAGGAGATTCAGTCTTTGAATTACTTCTCAATGTGCTCCGAATAGGACTGTATCATCATCTTCTAATCAAGTCTGCACTGCAGTTGATCTGATCTGACAGCTATCCACCGCTGGAAAGGGAAGTTTTGTTTCCTCAGTTCCCTTAGTTCCTGTTCTTTCCCTTGAGTTAGCTTTGATGCTTGTCACATGCTTTTCAAAAAGTATTAGGCTTGTTTTTCTGAGTTGACGAGTTTGATCGGTCCAGCAAAGCATTTGATGCTTTTATATATTATCGGATTAAGGGATGCAAGACTCCTTTCTGCTGTGATGAGCTGTTAAAATGAACTTAGCTATGACATCAAACATCTGAAAGTTGGAATGGAATTATCTGTGTCAAACAGCAGCAAGAGTGAACTTGATTAAATCTTCTGTTTGTCTTTGAGGAGTCCTAGACTTAATGTCGTGACAATGTGTGAAGAAATGCAGTGGGAATAAAGGTGGCAGCATATTTTACTGGGAGTATTGGAAGTAGTTACTTCAGTGAGTTGTTCCATCGCAGTTTTCTCATGATCTTTACCTCATGTGCATACCACTTGTTTCAGCTGCCATGTAGGTACAGAGGGGATGGCAGAAACTGAGTTGACTTTCTTGTAGCTATTAATATGTGTTGCATAACATGGCTTGGGCCAGAAAGTCTCAGTTATGGCAGGTTACACTGTCCTGTTATGTACCATGCTTCTGACCCATCTCTTGTGGATTCTGGTTGATTTTTAGTTCTGATGTTACAGTTCTGAGAAGTTCAAAGTGTACATAGATCTTCCTTGTATTGGAGGTCAGAAGGAAGAGAATAACTGACTTGGAATTCATAGTTCAGGAAAGTGATGACTGCGAGGAAGTTTCTCAAACTTTAAAATAAACAAAAATATGAAGGCAATGGCAAAAAAATTTTATTTCCCTTTGGTCCACTTTTGACTTGTTGCTGTCCTGGTAGAGTCTTTTCCTAAAATCATAATTTGTCCCAACACATGCCATCTAGTTTTTCACTGTCTTTTGTATTAATTGCTTTTATGCAAGTAAAGCTTTCAGTTCGGCTTCCTTTTCTGCAGCAGTGGAACTCTTTCCATAACTTAGGGTGGATTAAGGTGGCAGTCTGCATTTCCATAAGTTTAAAGAGACTGAAAAATGAAGTAGAGTTGTTTTTATACTCGGAATTTAGGAAGAGGATACCTTTGCTTATCTGCAGTCTTGCTTAAAAACTTGTCTTTGTGGCATAGAGGAAAGACGTCTGTTTGGTCTGCTCTGTTCCTGTCACTGATTTATTCTCTGTCTGCTGCTTGTCTGTCAGTATTGGCATATTAAAATCGGTTATGTGTAACACTTCATCAGCATTGCTGTTTAGGCTTTGGGGGAAATTGTGCTCTTATCTAGTTGTTTGGAAAACACAAAGTCGGCTTCAGATGTCTGTTCTCAGTCTAAAAAACCAAGCTGGCTAGGATTTATTATTAAGTGGTGGAAACAGTTCATACAGTAAGATAAGAAGATTCTTGGTTGCGCTTTAAGTGTGAAGATCAAATACATTCAGGAATGAGGAGTTTCAGCCTTTTTCTTCTGTGTGCTTCTCAAGTTTTATTGTAGTATAGGGCAATGTACCTGAATACCAAACCCATTGCTGTCTACCACAATATACATTACTGCAAACAATTGAAATCTCTTGTCTATTTTTTTCTTTGTTTGGTTTTTTTTTGGTATATTTCTAATTGGATTTTGTTTGTGAAAATGAGGCAGATAAGGTAAACCAGGAAACAACACTGACTTCTGAATTTCTTTCCACAGTTTTAAACTCGTGAAATCATGGCTCATTCAAAGACGAGAGCCAACGATGGAAAAATCACATATCCTCCCGGAGTCAAAGAAATCTCTGATAAAATATCTAAAGAAGAGATGGTACGAAGGCTAAAGGTTAGTATGCAAGTAACTGTTTGCAGATTCAAGTTTCCTGTATACAGCATTGGTGATCATATTACTCTGTTTTTCTGTCCACAAGGTTTATTTATTTATTTTTTTCCTTTGGGCTTTACCTTTTCTGTTCCTGTTGTGCCTGCTACCACTTTTCTTGAAGTGAATTGTCTAAAAATGTTTAAATGAGTTAAAAAAATCACAAATAGAAATAAGCTGTATTAGTTTGAAATACTTCCTAAATTTTATTTCAGCTCCTACAGTAAGTTGGTACTTTCAGAGAAGAAAATACTGGAAAACATGAAAAGCCAGTCATGATTTTGGAAATAATATGGATACCTCAGAATTTATGGATTTGTGCTTTTTGGGTTGATTACAAAACTATTCTCATTATTTTTGCCTGTGTCATAATGAAGGTTGTCTTTGATTATGGTATGTATTTCTGTCTTCTCAATTTCTTGATCGCTTTATTTGGCCAAACTCTATAGGAAGATGGAGAGATTTGGGGGGTAATTACGTTACCACAGTTCTTTATCTACACATGTACTACATGTAGATACTACTACATGTACTAGATTCTACACAAAAAGGCAGGCCTGTTAGTATTGTGCAGAAGGAATGCCTGCAGCTTGGGCTTGCCCTGTGGAACAGGAGGGAGCAGATGTGGGAGAGGAACCTTAAGTATTCTAGCAGCTGGAAGAGCTTAATTTGGCATTTGTTTTCTTAAGAAGTGGGTTTGAATTAGTTAGAACTACTGGTAAATGAACAAAAAAGCAATAAAACCCCAAAACACAAGGAGTCTTTCTCCCCTCCACCTCAGCAGCCTGTCTGTGCTTTGGGAGTTAGCCTGATAGACTGCAGTATACAGACTAAAGTCTATGATGTTGAGTAGAAGATGACATTTATAACCATATACATGACTCCTAACAGAAGAAATTATTTCTTGGCACTCGTGTAACTTTTTTTTTTTTTTTTAGTTTATTAAAATTTACACAGTTCTTACTTTTTCTCCTGTAGTTTCATTTCATTTTTGGCCTTGAATGTGTAGTTCCTTCCACTCTCTCATTTTGATCTGTCTTGTGGATGAAGTGTTTTTTTTGCTGGATGTCCTTTATTTCTTGTCAGTGGTTTATTCTGGCTGTTCATTTGTTGGTACACAGGCAGGGAAAAGGTGTTTCTTTTATAAAGGATTGGATGATATAGGCTATACCACAAGTGTATAGACCTACAGTATAAATACAGTTTCAGATGCTGAAGAACAGCGCTTGATAAATAAGTGAACTATTAGCCTCTTAATTTCTGTGACTGCCAAATTCAGATAATTATTAGGGGAGAGGCACTTTTCTGTGGATTTTATTTGGATTTACAGAAGCAGAGAGTCTGCTATTTGTTAATGACCATCTATTTATGTAAATACAAGTTATATAGAGGAATCTCTAGAATAAAATGGAAAATGTACATAATAAATTTCTGTGTTAGCATAACTTCCCTCAAATACTATATATTTCTGATCCATGCTATCTCTTGTAGTAGATTTGGAAAAGATAAACTAAATGGTTGGAGTTACGAACTAGCGCTGAAGTCAGAAAGAAGGTAATAAACACTTGAAAATGGTGGTGTGAGAGAAACATTATTCCATAGTCTTCTCTATATGCAAGAAGAAAGGCATAACTGATGAAATACATTAATTTGACACCAGCAGTCTAATAATATACTCTTCTATAAGTTGTATGACTAAATTCTAAATACTGTAGAAAAAGGTAGGAAAAATTGAATGGGTTATGAAATACAGGCCACATCTGGAAGATGAAGCTCCAAGAATATTAATCGTGGCTGTGATTTCTGGCTCAGGAACCCTCTAACCTGTTGCTTTGTGGGAAGCTATGAAGGAATGCTAAGAAAACTAGCTTGCGTTTCTTTGTTTTTACTTCAACACTGTGACAAATTGCTCTGGATGCAAGATGACTGATTTTTTTGTTGTCCTGACCAGTATGGAAGTTCATTTCTAGAGTAGACAGAAAATGTACTTGTTTCATGAACTCTTGTGGTGCCTGAATGTTTGTTCATTTCCTTTCTAGTTCCATAAATCTAACTACTTTCCGTAAAAGTGAAAACAATTTTGGTTGCTGAATCACTTGAAGTGTGTAAGGGCAGCAGTGCACTTCAAGTGGTTCATCTTGTGTCTGACTGGACAGGACTTTTTTTTTTTTTTTCCTCACTTCTATGTGCCCGCAAGCTGCTCGCCTTTTGTGCCTTTCAGTAAAGGATTCTCATGTGCTTGAGAATCTTAGAGCTGCTGTGATCCTAATTATGCAGAAGTTCTTTTTTAAAGTAGGATTTGTTGCTACCTGACCGATCATAGCGAATTCGAAGGGAAAAAAAAATAATTATTTTTTAAATAAAACAAACTATAGCAAAGTGAGTTTATAGGGTGGGTTTTAGTTTGTTTTTGAGGAACTTCATTGACATCATTGTTCTTGAAAAATATCTGTCCCTGCAATGTAAAATAGAAGTGAGTTTTGACTTTAATTTTCAGGATTCTGTAATTGTCTTTATTTTGTTAATTTTAACAAGAGTTGAACTCCTGAAAATAATTATGCCTTTGTGATCCAAATAAGAAATTGGAGAAAGACGTAATTTATTTTGTCAATAGGTTTTTCTCCTCCAAACAGTTTTTTGAATAGAAAAATAATGACTGACTAGCAGTTACTAATTGTGGCTTTTCTTATTTTTGTTCTGTTTAGGGTGTTAAATACTTGGCGTCCCAGACTTTTCTTTTTCTTCCATAACTTTTGTCTACTGGATCCTAATAAATACTCATGGGCATTTTAGAACATGCATGCTGCTGAGCTGCCCTGTAATTATATATAGTTCTGCTGAAAGTGCATGCTCTGCTTCTGGGGAGGAAACTTATTCTCAGCATTAGAAGAGAAAAAACTGAAATTGAAAGAGAATAGAAGAAAAATTAATCGTAACCCTAAATGCTTCTATTCAAAATACTTATTTCTCCCTTAGTTTTGCTGTTTTCAAAGTTTTTCAGTGAATTGCTACAACAGTGAATGCTGTTGTATGTTTTTGGACTTTGATTATATGGTTTCTCAGAAAGGTATATGAAATACTTGAGGCAGGCTTTTTCAGTAACTCTGAGACTGTGTGTTGAGACAATTGATAGAGGACCTGACTATGTCTTTTATCTTGAAAAATAAGATGCTGGTTACTTAGATAATTACTACTGCATTGCTAATAATGTTTCTGATTAGAAGTTGCACAAGACCAGAAAAGGAACTTTCAGTGAGGACCCTGTTACACAGAGTATTTAATGTTATGCACTGATGTCTGTCTGTCCCTTTTAGATGGTTGTGAAAACTTTCATGGATATGGACCAGGACTCCGAAGAAGAAAAGGAGCTCTACCTAAATCTTGCTTTACATCTTGCTTCAGATTTTTTCCTCAAGCATCCTGATAAGGATGTGCGTTTGTTGGTAGCATGTTGTCTTGCTGATATATTCAGAATTTATGCTCCTGAAGCTCCATACACTTCACCAGATAAACTAAAGGTAAATTGAATTAATTGCTCTTTTCACACCAGGTTTGAATGATTGGTATGATTGATTATAACTTTATTTCTGGTTCAGCCTGAACAATTCAGATTTTTAACTTGATTCTGAGGTAGGGTTGTTTGGTCAGGTCAAATGCTCATTTGATAAAGTGATATATAGTACCTCTTTCAATAACTTGTAGAGTTTTGATTTATATTGAAAATAAATATTTTATTGAACTGCCACAGGGATTTGCAGGTTGTGGTTTATTACTTCAGAAGTATTGATGCTCCTATATATATATTATCATAATATCTTGCAAGATAGCTAATTCCTTCAATTGGAAAAATGCTTCTGCTGTTTACAATTAGACTGTGAAAAGATGATTACTGTATTCTTAAAGGCTCTGTTGAAACAAGGAAAAAGTTTTTTTGTACAGAGGATGATGATTTCTCATATGAATTGGAAAATTCTGCAATTACAAACATCACTGATCCCACTAGATGGAGATGGTTGATAGAGAAATGCCAGGTTTGAAAAGGCAGTACAGGTCTGCCCCATTTATTCCAGAAAAAAAATAAGGTGGTTTTGTTTTCTTTTTACTTTTTAAAATAGAAATCTTAATTTTCTTTCAAACTCTCAAAATTGGAACACTTCCCTTACACAGTCTGACTCTAGAGTGATGAACTGAATCTTAGAGAAAATTTTGCAGACAAAAAATAACACTAAAAAATATGTACTACTTTGTTTTGGTTTGGTTTTTGTTTTTTCCACAGTAGGATAAAAAGATGGTTGTAGTGGAAGGCATATTTATTATCACTCAGGAAGAAATCAGTCAATTTCTGATCTTGTAGTTGCACCAGAAGGGCATCATAAGTAGGGCAAACCAATATGGTTTCAACTGTAGTAAATCCTTTAGTACCAGACATACTAGAGAGATACCCAGGGATTTGTTAGATGTTTTTTCTTTATTCTGAATTGTTGCACCTCTGATTACACAGTATCTTGTTACCTATTAATTACACCATCTTCAATGGGAGACAAACATTAACTTTCTCTGCTGTGCTATATTCTAAATCTGGTTTTGAGGCATCCTGATTTCTGCTTCAGTTTCGAGTATATGTTTTCCTTTGCTTGTTAGGCTTAGAGTTTGTTGGTGTGTTTTTCCTCTCTGTGTTGGGCTAACATTATAATATTCTTCCATACTGAATTTCATCTATCAAATGCTACTAAGTTTCAAATTTTGTAGTATATCATATTGGAAGGTGTACACTACTGATCTCAAACTTGCAGTGTAAGCATGCTACTACTTGGCCAGAGCTCTGAACAGGCTAGGAACCTTGACTTTCAACATTCAGTTCTGTAATCTGTACAGATTTCAGGATAGATTTCTTGACTAGAATTTCTAAACCTATTCTGAGAAACAAAGAAAGGACAAGCAATAGAGACCTTTGCCTGGGGCTACTGAGGTAGGTTTTTGCAAACCTGTTTCCTCTGAATACAGCTTTTGTGGTTGCAGGACAAGCTTTGATACAAATGTCGAAGAGTTCCCTCCACTTTATGACAAAGAGGTAAGAGGAAGAATGCTTCCTCTTGGGTTGTGTCTTGGCACTATTTTAACCCAGTATTTAATATTTTATCCATACTGCAGCTATGAAGTCTCTTCTAGTACGTTTAGCAGCAAAGTTAAAGATGGCAAAATTAAGTGCTAGAAACAAATTTCTTGAGAAAAAAAAAATGTGTTTTTGCCCTTGCTTCACACTCTTTCTATCTCTTTCTAACTTGTGCATTGTGCAAGTGAGATGCTGAGAGAAGGGATCAGAATTTCAGATTTCCCTCTTAGGATTATCCTCGGTATAAATCTTACACTCCTTGCTGAGTGTTGTAAGACCTTTGATAACAGGGTTGGAAAATGCCACAAGTAGGTTAAAAGCAGAATTGGAGCAGGATTGCTCTTCTGGGATATGGAAACATTCAAGTCTTTCTCAGTCTAGGGAAAGCCTAGAGCCCAAATCTAATTTCGGGGGGGGGGGGGGGGGAGGGAAAGATACTCTGTTCATGGGTATGTATCAAAGAAAACAACTGGGACAAATGGACTGTCTGCCTGACTCAGCTGAAATGGAGATGTATAAGGGTGTATATAGTAGCACAAATTTAACCATCTGAGTGTGTTTTGTGGTGAAAGCCACAGCTTTCTGAAACCATTATGTGGTTAATTGATATCAACCCAACAGGACTCAAACCCCATTCAGTGTTATTCATAAAGTTGAAGTATAAGCACTTCTGGTTTTAGAGTCTGGGTTCTAATGTGGACTTGCCTTATGGAGTCTGATGTTGAAACCATATTGTCCATGTTATTAAAGTGTTGCAATTTCTTACTGCACCCTAAGTTTACTTTATCCTATGTTTTGCATTCTATAAATGCATGTTCAAATAGTATATTCCCTTCAAAAAAGGAAAAAACTTTGGGTTGCATTACACTAGATACTAAAAATTAGTGAGTACTTTTGAGTTCAGTCTGTCTTACTTCCTTTAAAAGAGAAGTAGGAAAATAAACAAAATTATGGGTAAATTATTACTTTTTTAAATGATGCTATTATTTGTGAAGCGTTGAGTTGCTAGACATTGTACATCTAGGCTATTCATTAATATACGTATTGATATACAATACTGTGATGAGTACTTTATAAAAGGAAAATTAGTTTGGTCTCTAGGGTCTTTGAATTTCATTCATAAAAAGTGTTGTATATTGAACTGCAGGATAAAAGGTAAAGATACTTTGTTAAATGAACTGATTGGTACTCATCTGTACAAGTAAAGTTTAACAGAATAATTATACCTAGGGCATGAGTTTTAAGATGAAGTAGGTGTTATATTCGGCATGGAATATTCTCTCAGATGCTCCCTTTCTTCTTTATTTGAATTTTATCCTTCACTGAGACTCAGTTTGTATGTCTTGTTGAATTCATAGCACATTCTGGTATGCCAATTTTTCAGATGGTGGAACTCACTTCTGGAAGGGCTGATGATCTGGTAGTGGTTGAGGCATTGTGTTTTAAGGGGGTGGGATTCTCTTGACTGCCTTTTTCCTGTGGACTGAATGCTCTCTAGTGGTTGGAGTCTAATAGACGCATCCTTTGAACTGTGTCTTTTGGTTTAGTTGGTGTAATCTGTAATTGAAGTGTGAACTAAACAGTGATTCTTCTGATCATCCTTATTTAAACTTCAAAGGCACAATCTTGATCCAAAATCAAGAATCAATATATCTCTATCTATGAACAGTTTGCTTGCTGTGCTTTTTTGCTAAGAGATCATGTCGTGTGTAATCTATATTTTTTTTTTTCCTAGACCCGTATTAAGTGCTCAGCTTAATTATTAAGGATTAATTTTGTAGTTGTAGTGTTAAAAAAAAAAAAAAGGAACCTCATTCTCATCTTCTGTTGATCTCATTCTTGTGAGAGTGAGGGGAAATGGTCCTTGGAAGATGTTATAGAAAAGCTTTCTAGACTATTTCTAGGATGGGTTTTTTTTCAGGGTTAACTGTAAAGCTTTCTTGTGTTTATTATGACAACTTTATAAATCAAATAAATTTCAAAAGATAGGCCTAGATTGTTAGATTAAAATATTACAGATTCACTTGAGGTTGCAAACACTTTCCTGGTGGTATGTACTTCTGAATCTTTTGATTCAATATAGTACTTAGGAATTTCCAGCTGTTGACTATTTGAGTGTAAAAAGCATTTTAAAAAGACACTTTCCTGTGTGGTTCCATTCTGTTCATAATTGACTATTTGTTCCTTATAACTTGCTTGAATTTATTCAGTGTGAGACTTGTTCTTAAGAAGTCTTCTGGTGCTGAAAGTTAATAAAGGAAGCAGGAGCAATTTGGTTTATTGGTTTTTGTAGAAGATGTCATCTTTGTCAGTAGCAGATGACAGAAATGCACAAGCAGTACAATGTAAACATATAGTAATACTCTTTAAGAAAGCTGAAGTTGCCTACTGCTTTCTCCCCCTTCTGCTGAAACCTATTGCAGTATAAAGTACAAGTGTAAAATTCATTGTCCTTGTGAATAATCTTTTGACTTCCACAGCATGTCAGCCAGTTGCAGCTCTGTTTTTGTCAACTTGAGTGATTTTGTTTGGAAAAGAAAGACTTTTGCTTCCTTCAGAAAAAGAGTATTTTTCTCAACCCCTTAAAGAAACATGAAGCATTTTGAAATTACTCCTTGACATTCTCCAAGATGCTTTTGTAGATCGTTTTCTTTTGGACTGTGAAATAGTGTCTGTTGTTGCTGCATATTTTGTAGTAATGAATAATGCTAGTAATTTAGAGAGATAATTTTTTTAATTTTGAAAGTTTCATTACAATTGATTAAATAACTAACCTTTTTCTTTTCAGGATATATTTATGTTCATAACGAGGCAGCTTAAAGGTTTAGAAGATACAAAAAGCCCCCAGTTTAATCGGTATTTTTATTTGCTTGAGGTAAGCTTCATAAGTTGTTTCATAATAACTGTTAAATTATGTTTTCAGCTTAATTTTGTATTTACTCCTTTTGTTTTTCTCTGTTCAACACAGAACATAGCTTGGGTCAAGTCTTATAACATATGCTTTGAGTTAGAAGACAGCAATGAGATTTTTACACAGTTGTACAGAACGCTGTTTTCAGTAATAAAGTAAGTATTGTCACCCCCAATTATATTACTGCATGGTTGAGGTCAGATGTTTCTAACTTGGGTGTTCAGTCTGTTGTGTGACTTGTAGCAGTAATGAGCTTAGTTTTGTAATTCAGTTTAACTAAAGGTAGAAATATAAACATGACAAGCTGTCAGTTTTGCAAGTTTCAGTTAAAAAAGACACACTGCAAGTCATCTTTTTTTCCAAAGGAAACTTACTTTGATTGTCTTTTGCTGCATTTATTTTATTCTGTTCTTGAAATTGAATGATGTAACATGCAATTACAGGGAATTTGGAGAATTATTATTATTGTAGAAGCTTGAGTTAGTAAATAGTGGACACCGAAATGTACAGCTAAAGATTGTACAGTCTGCTCCCCTTGCTTAAACCAGTTCAGCTACAGCAGGACTGTAGCCAGTTGTGTTATGAGCATCTTCAAGGATGGATACTACTCCATGGCCTCTCTGGGCAACCTTCTAGTGCTCAATCACCCATACATTTAAAAAGTTTCTCTTATTTTCTGTTTAAATGGCATGTTCTGTATTTCACCTTGCGCTCATTGCCTCTTGTCCTGTTAGAGGAGAACAGTCTTGCCCCATCTTCTTTACTCCCAACATGAGGTATTTAAACATAATGATAAGTTCTTCCCTAAGCCATCTCTGGTTGAGGCTAAAAAAAGATGTCAGCACTCTCAGCCTCACCTTGTATGAATGCTGCTTCAGTCCTTTAGTCATATTTGTGGCCCTTTGCTGGACTTACTCTGGGATGTTGAGTAAACTTCATGGATGTTGAGTAAATTTCATGGTAGGGACAGATACAGTCCTCCTACTCTTTTGCTGCAGTAGTAAATGAAGGGGTGTGAGATGCAAGAACTTTTTGGAAAGTGGTATATGCAGCTGAAAAACATAAGTATTTTGACCTCTAAGAAAATTTGTGATTTGATTATTATATTCCTTGTTGCTTGGCATCTCCACAGGGAGTACGCTGCATGGAGATTGTACTTTATATGTACAGTACACTAAGAATTTTGTTTTTAATTTCAGCAACGGTCATAACCAAAAAGTACACATGCACATGGTTGATCTAATGAGCTCTATCATTTGTGAGGGAGATACTGTGTCGCAGGAACTTTTGGATACAGTGTTAGTTAATCTAGTGCCAGCCCATAAGGTAAGACTTAATAGTGGTTTAATTTTTTTTTTTTTTGTAATTGTTATTTATTGGATGTATGTGTTCAGATATTTACATTTGTGAGAATAGCCGTAGCAAATGACTTCCTATTACTTGGATCCAAACAAATGATTTTTAATAGTAACAATTCAGTAGTTTCATTGCTTTGATTCACTTGCCATAAACCAAAGTATCAGTGGTCATAGTAATCTGAAAGCTTTGATGTCATATGACTTTATATACTTCTATATATGGTCAATATCATCAGAACTTTTTATGAAAGATACATATATTCTTTGGAAAGTTTTTAATTATTGTAGTGCTGTATCGGCAGTTCAAACTAATGCGCTGCCCTAAGTGGGAAGGGAAGAAGTTTTGACTGCTAATTTGTAGTTGGCACTATTATATTTCAGAAATGCTGACTTGGTGTTACTGAAAGCACATTGGTATGTTTTTGATCTAACCATAGAACTGTGTTCACAAGTGGAGGTGCCTGAAGATGCAAGTGATAATTGCCTTTCCTTAATAAATAATGTCATCTTAAACCCCCAGAACAGTGTCCAAAAGATGAACTGAGGAAAAATTTCGAACTGTGCATGTGTTGTGACACTTAGATTTCCTTGCTGTTTAAATCCTCATTGAGAAAACTAGCTGGATCCTACTGGAATCTTTTGGGGTATGGTGTCTGAGAAGGCTTGTAAGTTGTGTATGACAAAAACCAAAGGATTCTGGAAAGTATCTAGGAAAAGTGTACTTAGCTGGGTTTTGGACAGTTCTGGCTGTCATCTGACAGCTTTTTTTTTAAGTGCATTCAAGAAACGGCTGACTTCTTAGAAATTACAGTAAGGTTCAGTGTGAGGTTTTTGCATCTTTGGGATGCCTTTTTTTTTTTTTTTTCTTTTTTTTTTTCTTAACAGTAATGTACCTGAAGAAACTGAGTAAATTTTTCATGGCAGGCTGTCAAAAGTTTATAGCAAACAGTGCAGCATAGTGTGCTTTACCACTAGCCATCAATTTCAGTAAATAAACAAGCACGTAAATTATTTGTCTATTGACAGTGAGAGATTAAATGCTTAGTATAGATAAGTGTTTTTTTCCACTGGAAATATTTTTAACTGTGTTCTTCAAGGATTCTAATACTTTTGTGCCAGGACCAGGCTGAGATTTGTGTTGCTAGAATTTAGATTTATGAAGTAAAGATTTGGGATGCAACAAGAAAAAGCAAGACTACACAAAATAGTTTGTATTTTCTCAGTTGTTAAGTATCTGTTGTTTCATTGTGTCACCTGTGTTCAACTTGATTTGACTGTGCTGTTTTTGGTTCATGTTACTGACTGAACATGTTAACAGAATAAGGTGTTTGAGGTTTTGCATTGTCTTCTAATCAGACTTGCTCTTTGGCTCTAAGGATGCTAGCTTATGGCTTACTTTCTAACTGAAATAGTTGCTTCAGGCCATATTCTGCATACTTTTAGCATTGTTTTATTTTTTTTAACTATTTTCATGCTAATAGAACCTTCTGATAGTTTTGTTTCATCTCAGTATCTTCTCATAGTGTTTATTTAAAATTTCAGAGCTTACATAATCATCTGACCACTTTCTGTGGTCTGTCATGTTGGAAAAGTGTAATGAATTCAGAGTGAGAATTTTTCCACTCATGTCCATTGAGCACTAAACTACAAGGCGGTTAAGGGTAAGGTCCACCATAAGGCAGAACTGTGTCTTAACTGACCTAACTGTTAAGCTGTACAGGCGAGGGAAATTCTAAAATCAACCTGGCTCAGCAAAAAGGTGACACAGGCAAGCAGTGTTTTTCTGATGCGGCCCGAATGAAGGCTGTGTGTCTGAAGGAATGTGGAGTGCCCTTGCGAATTGAATGACTATATTCTAGAGAGTAGTGATAGAGTTTGTATGACTTTTGTTGTTGTCTCCATGCAGCCTTCTCCAGGCTCAGCAGCCACAACTTTCTCATCCTACCTTCATATGGGAGGTGTTCCAGTCCCCTCATCATCCTCATGGCCCTCCTCTGGACTTGTTCCAACAGTTCCATGTCCTTTTTAAACGGGGAAAGTTTAGATTGGATATGAGGAAGAAATTCTTTGCTGTAAGGGTGGTGAGGCACTGGTATGGGTTGCCCAGGGAAGTTGTGAATGCTCCATCGCTGGCAGTATTCAAGGCTAAGTTGGACAGAGCCTTGCGTGGCATGGTTTAGTGGGAGGTGTCCCTGCCAATGGCAGGTGGGTTGGAACTAGATGATCTTAAGGTCCTTTCCAACCCTAACTATTCTATGATTCTAAAACGAGCTGTATTGGGCTATATTGGCTAACACTGGGTGGAGGACTTGAGGTGTTTAATCTCTGTAATTTATCAGAGGGACAGTCTGTAAGTGTGTATTGGGAACAGAAGGTTCAAACAGTTTCTCTAGTTTTAGATCCTGGATGTTGAAGTCTAATAGCTGAAATTCATCATTGGATTCATGCACAAATTATATGAATATATTTAAGAGTTGTAGTAACTAGTTTAGCAATTTATAGAAGATTAATTCAAAGTTTTTTATCTCTTAAAACCTTGATCAATATTTTTCTGAAGAGGGATGCCACATAAGGTCACTGAGTAGTCCTGAGTAGTAAGTCTGACAAGCAATGGTTAGCAGAACAGCTGCAATGACTGAGGCAAAAGGAGCTTATACTGGGGACATGACATACCATCAAACTTCTGTCTGCCATAATTAGTAGTCAGTGAAGTAGTCTGAACTGCTCTAGCTCACTTGAGTTTGTCATCCATCTCACTTGTCCAGAATAAAAACCATATTGATGTAAACCTGAACGAAGGTGGCTGATGCTAATATTGCAGGTAGAGTATGCGCGGGCTTGTTTGAGTAGTACAGCAGGTATCAGATAAATCAATAAAACAGTAAACTTAGTCAACTCTTAAGAGCTCAACTCTTAATTTTTGTGATGTTTAACTAGTTTTTCCCTTTTGTGGTTTGTCTTTCCTTTTTCTATGAATTCGACTAAAATTCATTTGGTAGGATTATATTAACAGGGAATGAAATAAATATATAGTGAACTAACCCCAGAAAAGATCAGAAGCAAAGGAGAGGTAGTAAATTTGAAAAGGCAAGAGACATTAATAGCTTTCCTTTCACTTTTAGTTCTTTTTAGACAATTAACCCTTTATGGCAGCACCTGTAAACAATTGTTTATGCACTGTGTTAGAAGGCTAATTGTACTTTATTTCCTTTAGTGTTTCCCGGAGTATTCCATTTTCAGCCTCAGGAGTACACAGAGGAATCCCACATAATGTGTCCCGCATACTTTGCATGCTTATCTCTTCAAACAAGTGATATCGACAATTGAATTCCAACTGTCTCTACCAGGAACTTGCTTAATAATTAGCACTATATATCTTGGCAACACTTCAGCTGAGCTTTTCCTTTATCAGCCATCCTTAGAAGCCTCTTTCCCTCCCCCAGTAGAGCTAGAGAATCTGTTAGAACTGTTTTGTCAAAGTGCTCCTGGGTACAAATTCTGGTGCTTTGCTGTTGATAATAAGAAGCAAATTGAAAACCCTTTTCCAATGCCAAGAAAATAATATGTTAAATGTGCATTGTTCTGTGGGGTGGGTTTTTTTTTTTTTGGTTTGTGGTTGGTTGGGGTTTTTTTTTTTTTTTTTTTTGTTTTTTTTTTCTTGCTCTAAATACAGACTCAATGTTTTATTTTACTACTAAATTTGTGAAATTAAGGACTGGCTTGATGCTAGCAAGCTATCCGTTTTGAAGGAAAAAATAAGGGGCCTACTTTTGTTTTCTGTTACCTTTTTATTTATTCTAAAAGGCTGAGTACAAATTATTTCACTTGGTTTCTTTGAGTTGTGCTAAATTGGACATTGAGAGGCAACTGAAGAAAAGTAACTGGAAAGACCCAGTGGGTATGTGTTTCCATCATGGCTAATCCCACTGTATTAGTACAACTGACTTGGGTCTGTAGGCAAACTGTCCTGGAAAACACTGTCTATAGATACACAAAATTATCTGTGCCATGCTTTCAGAGAGGCTGCCACTGCTTCTTGTCTCAGCAGTAGCAGTTTGTCAGACATTTTAAGAAGAACAGGTATGAAAAATGAGTTGGCAAAACTTAATGTTTTACAGAAGTGTAAAAAGCTTTAAATGCTAACAATGTATACCCAAAAATTGTGGTAGGAATTGAGACATAGGGGAGAATTGAGGGTTGACAAAGATGGTCTGTCTTCAAATACTATTTCTGGAAGCCTTCTAAGCATAAAAATTAGTAATAGTAGCGTTCTCTCCTGTTTGTTACAATTCTTGGGAAGATCTGAGTTCTGCCGTTTCATGGGTGGTTCTTTGATTTGTCCTTATCAGTTGGTACTTATTTCTGCTTTTACCTTCAAAATGCAGTAATTACTAATGATTACTTTAAACACTGTTGCCAGCTGATGGCTCAGTTTCTACCCAGTTCAGGACTCTTAAAAGCTTATCCATGCTGGGTGCCTGTGGGCTCTTAGGGGCATCCTGATTAAGTTTATTGTCCTCATCATAAGGGCTTTCTTAAAGCTTTAGAAGGTCTTAAAATACATGTCATTTTTTTTTTTCCTACATGTATAGAAAGATTGAAGAGAGGATGATGATAGAAAGGTTGAGATAAACACAGGGAGGAAATTGGTTGAATTTGTTTATAAAATTTCTTCTTAAGGCAAAGTTTGAAGTTGTGGCTATTAAATTAGTCAGAAAGATAGGTTTGATGTTTTGTATGAGACCTTTGAACCTATTTGATAGTGGTCTGGGTTGCTCCTGGCTTAATTTTGAGTAAGGCAGTGGCAATTTTTCTTGTTTCTGCTTTTATCCTGAAATGGGAAAAGGGAGAAGAGAACTTTTTTATGTGCTTTTAAGACTACTTTGATATTGTTATTTTCAGAAAGTTCAGCTTCTGGACGTTTGAGAGCTTTGGCTATTGGCACAATTAAATCAAGTTCATAAAGCATGAAAAAAAGCGAACTTGCCTTAGCAGGCTGTGATCAAGTATATATTTTTTTACTTTTGCAGCTTCTTTAGATAGAAGGAAGTATAATGTTAATACATTACTCTGGGTTGCAAATGGATACTTCTGGCATTTACCTAGGGAAACATTAGGGTTTTCAAATGAAGTGTGTGAGAGATACACACTGGCACTGTAATTAATGAGAATCAAAACAGATCTGCCTGTTGGAACTCTGCTGTGCTAGGTCTGCTGTTTGGACTTGTTTTATATGTAAATCAGATCTTTCTCATGATCTAGAGTGACTCTTACCCGGGTAAAAGTTATTTTCTTTATTTTGGTGGAGGTGAGCTGTGGAAGTCAAGAGGGATCAGAGCAAGAATTGCAAGTGGCATATGTTCCTTGTTAGGGATTTTTGTTCCTTTTTATTTCCTGAACAGTCACAATTCTAGCTAAATAACAGAAAACAAATGCTTCAGTCTTTTCTGGGACATGGAACAGCTGTATAAATTTGTAAAAAGGCTGCCAATGTTGACCTTTGCATCTTGATTAGATAAAGGGAAGAGGAAATTACAGGATGTTAATGTTTTTATGTAAGCATTTGAGTATCTTTACAGAATTGGGATTTATTCCCCTTCTGTAGTGGGTCTGGGTAAAATAGGTGCTTGAGGTGTAAATCTTTGTAGCCTTTTGACTTCAGTTACCTGACTTTGTTTTATCAGTAAGCAAGTCAAATACTTCTATTTTATATTAACAGAAAACGTTAATCTGTTCCTACTGCTATTGAGAAGCCTATAGTTCCTATACAGTCTTTGAAATTGCAGGCAGTACTCTTCATCTATTTGCAAATCTCGTCTTTTCCGTTGGGATAGCTACAAAGAACCAGGAATACGCAGGCAAAGAAATACCCTGGGTGTCCAATGTATCTTGTGTTTGTTTTTCATTATGCTGAAGGGAAGTTTTCTTCCTTTTATGTATGAGATGTTTTAAAAACAATTACGAACTGCCCCTTTATACTGTTGTCTTGTAAAAGGAATATGCTGGATTTTTTTAAATTGCAAAGACTAATAAAATTGGGAGAACTATGTTTTTACAGAGATATTTAGCTATTAAGAGACTATATGTATTTTTTTATATTGAAGACTTTCATCCTTCTATGTGTTAATCAAGTCTGCAGCAGGTGTCACAAGGCCTGAGTTGCATTTTCTTCTGAATTTTTGAAAAATAATTGTGATTAGAAATAATAAAATGGGTGTAGCAACTGGAGCATGGAGAATGTGTGCAGGGAAATGAAGGAAACAGTGATAGAGCAATAACCCAAACAGACAAATGGAGGGATAGGAATGGAGGGAATGCTGGGAAAGTGGTGTGGGTTTTTATTTTGGTTTGTTAGTTTTGTTGGTTTGTATTTTGTTTTCTGCTCATGAACTGAAATTCTGGGTATTTCTTTTTCTTTGCTCAGTCAAAGAGACTGAGTTCTTTGCAAGATACCATGGAGAAGCTGTGATGGTGGTTCACAGGTGGCTGCTTGGTGCAAGGACAGAATCATACTTTCTACCACAGTCCTGCTCAGAGTCTTGCTTCTGTGGTGCCTGTAAATGCCTTGGTGTTGCTTTATATTTCTTTCCTGTTTTTTGAGGATGATGATAAGGAGGAACAGTAAAATGCAGGACCTGACTTCACTGAGTTTCAAGCTTAGATAAGTAACTGAGAATTAAAAGTAAGCCCCAATTTGCCAGGAAAGAGTTTTCTCGGTAATATTAGTGGAGGCTGCAAAGCTTTGTTTGGAGTAGGCTTGTATTATCTTTACTACTGAAAGTATAAAAAGAACTATTTCTTTAATGGACTTACCAGTACGCATTAGCTTTAAATTCTTGTATTTACTTTTAGGATTAAAGTATGTGCTTAAAACTTATGTTGCTTTTTTTTTCCTTTCCCCTCCAGAATTTAAACAAGCAAGCCTATGATTTGGCAAAGGCTTTACTGAAGAGGACAGCACAAGCAATTGAACCATACATTACTAATGTAAGTGAAGACTGCAAACAAATATGGAAATCAATACCTTTTTAACCGAGCTGTAATACTATAAAGTGAACAAATTGCATATAGTTGAATAGGGCTTCTCTTTGAGAGAATTGTTGTATTAATGAAGCACTGTAACCTATGCCTTTGAGTTTAATTCTTCATGATACTGAAACTACTAAGCCTGTATTAATTTTGATTTCTGAAATGCAATGGTTAGTTTACTTTTTGCTGCCTTGGGAGACCTTGCGCTTCAGTCCTTAATGTGACTGGAAGAGCAATGGTACTTACATGTATTGTTCTGAAAAAAAAGTACATAAACATGTTGTTCCCATGGCAAAATTATTTTTCTAGTGAGGAGATGAGACTATTTTAGAAGCTAAGAGAAGTGAAGATAGAGCAGAATTTTAATGCTGTTGTCACAGGGAAAGAAGAGGAAACAGAATCTAAGAATGGATATTAAGAAAGAAAACCAACAAGTGGATTGAGAATTGTAGCCAAGTTGAGTCTAGATGTCATAGACATTGCCAGAGAAGAGGGATGAGAGGAAGTAAAGATCAGAGAGGAGTATGTTCTAACTTAGGTTGCACAATAGAAAAAAAATATACTACTTTTTTTTTAGAAGTAATTAAAGGTTTTAGAAGTAGTTAAAGATTTAGCAGGTCTTCGTGGCAGTTATCCAAAACCTCAGGAGCTTGAAAACAATAGAAAAATTTCAATGCATTTTACTGCTTTCAGGCTTCTAATACTTGTACTTGCAAAGTTGGTACCTTCTAAGATTTAAAAAAAAATCTTCAGTGAAAACTCCTCAGACCTGTTAGTTAAACCTGCTGTTTGGGAAGGTGTTGCTACATGGGAATGTGTTTTTAATGTTGTTCAGCCGCAAGGTTAGATTACAAACTGGGTGACATTTTGTGGGTTTTAAAGAAGTCTGTACACTAAGAATCTTCCTCTTATGGAAAATATGTACATGCAGTTTTCTGTTCTTGGTTTTCCACAAGTGGGAAATATTATGCTGTCTGGTGTCTTTGTTTTTAAAGTTGCTTGCTTTCTTAGAATATATTAAAGGCACAGTACAAATTAGTTTCTTAACCAGCAATATATGTATTCCAGGCAACACTGTATACAGAAAAGGAAAACTTTTCTGCAAGACAGTGTGGACTCTAACTTCTAATGAAATGCATTTACTCATTTCTAGTAATTATTGCTAGAAACTGTTGACTTTTTCTATTATATCACATGTTGGGGTTCACTTTAAAACCTTAAGAAATGGTAGCTTTCGTATTTTTAGTTTCTTTACTGATATGATTAACCTTGTCAGGTACAAAGAGTCATGATGTTCATCTGTACCAACTTTGGGGTTTGGAAACTGAAGTGCCATTTAAGTGTGTTCGGTTGCATTTGTGGCTGGTGGAAATAGTTTAATTTGTTTAGCCATGCTTGTGTATTGTCTTAACCCAAAGAAGAAAAACTTTCCAAATTACGTCCTCCCCATCACGAGTAAGGAGTAGTAAGTTCCTCCTTAGTTGCTTCCTACCCATCTATTATGAGAGGGTATAGTTGAAATGAGCATGGAATTAATATTTGATTTTAGAAAATATTTTCTTTAGTGAGGAGTATAAAGTTTCTCTCATACCTGTCGAGTTTACCATGAAGAATAATGGCTTTACAGCTGCATTATGCTGCTTGTAAATATAAATTCTGGAACAGCCGGTTATTAATTCCTGTGCTTTTACTTACAGCTCCTTAACCTGTCAGCTGTGTCATATAGTAATGAGCCAGTTGTTTCAGCCCTGTTTTGACTAAATGTTACAATACTTTTAAAGTGATTGTTCTCAATAGTGAAATAACTCTAAATGTAGTCACGTTATAAAAAGATGTGATGCACTGGAACTCCTCTAAAAGTGTTTCTTACTTTATTGTAGGCCTGCTCTGGTAAATGAAGCATTTTAACAAACTCTTAATGTACTTTCCATTACATGTAATATTAAGTACAAAACAACGATATTTGAAGATTTCTATTACAGAATCCTCATCTGTGCATGGTGAATTTATAGGTGGGCAAGGATAGGATTTAGAAGAGTATATATACACTTTGTTATTGATGTATATACCCTGTTTTATTTTCCAGTTCTTCAATCAAGTCCTCATGCTTGGTAAAACATCCATTAGTGATCTGTCAGAGCACGTATTCGACTTGATTCTAGGAATTGTACAATATTGACAGTCACCTTCTGCTTTCTGTTCTACCCCAGCTTGAATTCAAACTTAAGGTCAACACTTCTTATCCTTCTTGTATATTTGAAACGTGTGCTTTGACTGCTAATGATTCTTATATTTTTATTTATTTATTTACTGGAAAGTTCATCAAATTATTTGTTATATAAAATGAATATTTATGTGTAAAACATATCTTTGCACTGTTTAGAGGAAAACTCATAAAAGCCCTCAAAAAAAGTAATTTAACTTCAGATGTAGGAACCTACAGTGTATGTATGCATATGTTTGGGTTTTGGTTGATGTGGGTTTTTTTGTTTGTTTGTTTTTTTGCCTTCTTTCAAGCAGTAACTTGATTTTTTTTGATGACTTGAGAATCTGACCTATGTTGTTCCTTGGTTTACTGTACTGTTTATTGTGAAGGTCTTTCAATATATTGAAAGCACCTTATGCTGCTAGCTGCACAGAGAAACTACATCTGTTCAGAATAGGGAAAAGATGGGCTCCAGTGTTAGTGGAAATGGATGTACTGATAATTTTCTTCAAATAGAAGGCCCGTGAAATGTGAAAACAGAGCATTGGACTCAATAAATGTGTGTTGCAGTCATTGCTGCAATGACTTATGATTTTCAGGCTTATTTCTTATGTCCGAAGGATAGCTGGTGCTAGCTGTCTCTCTTAGTAGTTATTTTTCTCTTTGTCTTCCTACCATTTCAGAGTATCTCGGTCACTTGGAAGAAATTCATGTAGCAGCTCATACTCACATTATTCTGCACTACTTCTATTCTCTTTGTCATTCCACAGGGTTTCTGTGGAAGTGGGGAATTTGATTAGTTTTGTATTACTAAGTTTGAAAGTGATCTGTTTCTAAACTTGAGGGCTAGTGTGTGGTAGACCACTTGTAAAATTGCATGTATTTTTATTATTGAGGACAGATTTTAGGTTTGTAGAACCTTTGGTCTGTTCTCAGTCCAGTTTTCATTATCATAGTGGCTTGTTCATAGAATCATAGAATGGTTTGGGTTGTTTAAGGACCTTAAGATAATTTAGTTCTCCCATGCCTATTAATTTTTCACTAATGTTGCTTGGCAGGCACAATACACTTGTTGGTCTGGTTGTGTATTAACGGTTTTATCTTTTCATTCATATTTCCAAAAGAAGGGTTCTGTATACTGCTTTCTGTCCGATTCCTAAAAGTAGACCTTTTCAGCTTTTAATTTCTGTCTTACAGATGGTGAACAGTTATCATTCTCACTCCACTAAAAACAGTACTTCTGTAGGCAAAGCTGTTATTAAAAAGATTTAATCTTAACTGCTGCCACATCCTTTATTCTCCCCCCCCTCCTCCATAGCTGTAATTGCAGTAACCTTTCCATCTTTAGGTCCATTTAAAAACTGCAGGTTCTTGAATTGTCTTCCTCCTCTTTCATTAATTCTTGCATTCCACTCTTTCAAACTTCTTTTGTATCCTATTTTACCGTTGGAATCAGAAAGTTTAGCAGTCCAGCGCTGTCAGCCTTTTTTCTTTCAACAACTTCTGGTCTCTTCCTTCGGCAGGGTGATTCAGTGCTAAGCATTTCCATGTTTGTTTTGTACTGTTTAATTTACAGCACTTCTTTTTTCTTCCTTTTTGCATTTCTGTTCTTTGTTTGGTATACTCTTAGATGATGAGCATGTGTTCTGTTGCTTTTGTCTCCTTGATCCTTAGTTTAGTTTTCTCCGTGAGGTCTTGAACCCTTGAGGGTAAGGGTTCAGGTTTGGGGATTGTAAGATCCGGTTAAACAATGTTTCAGATAGACATGTATGTATTTATAGTTACATTCTTATTGCTCTTTCTCATCTTTTGTTGATGTCTTGTTGAGCGGGGTACAGTTTGCAGCTATTTTAAGACCATAGTGTGGCTTCTGTTTGAATTATTTTGTTTCCAGTGTATGTTTTTGAGGCCTAAGTTGTAAGACAAATAACATATGTCTGTTTTGTCCTATTGGCTGTCAAATGTAGTTTGACCTATCTTTTACAGGGGAAAAAAAGAAAAAAGACATGCCTCCATTTGGAATAGGATAATCCTAGTTTAAATCTTGAAATACTAAAACAGGCTGCTCAGGGAAGCTGTGGATGCCCCATCCTTGGAAGTGATAAAGGCCAGGTGTTGGACGGGGCTTTGAACAAGTGGTCTAGTGAAATGTGTTTCTGCCTGTGGTAGAGGGGTTGGAACTAGGTAAACTTTAAGGTCCTTTCCAAGCCGAACTGTGTTATGGTTCTAAGTGAGTTGAGAGGTCTGTAAGAGCCTTCTATGGTTAAACAAGTATCTTGGAGATGAATGTTCTGAAATACTAATGGAATTCGGTCAGCTTGTTTCTTTTCTGAAATCAACACAGATTCATTCTTTATGCAGACCTGCCAGTGATATCAAGTACTTTCCACTCCAGTAATAGTCATGGCTTTATTCTAAACAGCAGCAGCCAGTGTCAAGCATTTTTAATTCAGGTCCAGGTTAATTGCATGTTAGCATGTTAAGAAGACAGTGTGAATTCAGTGAAGCTGACAGTGTTTATGGTAGGAGGCAACTAATGTTTTGCTGCTTTGAATGAAAAGAAACTGGACAGCAGTATCCCTGTTAGCTTTGATGAAGCCTTGGATCAGTTGCCTGGTAAAGAAGAAAAATCCACTTGGCAGTCAAAGTGAAATAGAGAGAGGAGGTGTCTTTTTGAATAAAGGTCAGTTAATGGTACAATAGCCATGAACTTCAGTGAGCTCTGCATACCATTCAGAGATTGACTAGATGATTTTGGCTTTTCTGGATTTGGTACATAGCATTTCATAGAATCATAGAGCAATTTGAGTTGGAAGAGACCTTTGTCTATCATCTAGTTCCAACTGCCCCTGCATGGGCAGGGACACCTGGCACTAGACCAAGTTGCTCAAAGCCCTGTCCAGCCTGGCCTTGAACATCTCTAGGGATGGGGCAGCCACAGCTTCTCAGGGCAACCTGTGCCAGTGCCTCACCACCCTCAATGATTTTTTTTTTACTAATGTCTAATCTCAGTCTATGCTCTTCCAGTTTAAAGCCATTACCCCTTGTCCTGTCACTACATGCCCTTGTAAAAAGCCCCTCTCCAGCTTTCTTGCAGGCTTCCTTTAAGTATTGGAAGGCTGCTCTAAAGTCTCCTTGATGCCTTCTCTTCTCCAGGGTGAAAAACCCCAGCTCTCAGCCTGTCTTCATAGGAGAGGTGTTCCGGCCTCCTGATCATCTCTGTAGCCCTCTGTGAGATTATATTCAAGAGCTGTATCAGACAAAGGTGTGATTGTGAAAGTCAAATACTTTTTGGGACAAATACTCAAATAAAGCTTATGGGGTAATGGGACAGCTACTGATTTCCAGAATCTCATATTGCTACTTTGCTGCTAAAGAAGTTTGTATTGCTCTTAAAGCAGATGATGTTAAAGGAAAGCTGTTGCTGTCTCAACTGTTGAGTTGTCAGTTTTGAGGAGTGAAGATGTATCCAAATGTTCTCATCTGGAATGCTTTGAACATATGGAAGTTGGACATATGATCTGTGCTTTTCAAAGACAAATTAATTGCTCTCTGTTTTTTCTAGGAACATGCATGTTCTTTATAATAGTTTCAAAAGCAGTAAAAAAAGATAAAAATTGGCCAGACGAAGTAGACTCATAGTAGACTTATCCAAGCAAGATTCCAAGTGTTCTGGCCCAATTTAAAGTGGATGCTTTAAAAAAAAAAAATGTTCAGGTCAAACTTGGCAAGTTCTGTGGGCCAGAACTCAGTACTTCTGATCAGTTCAGTGAAATTTAAAACATATGAATTAATTCCTAAAAGCATTTTTCTTTTGTTTGCTGTAATTTGAGCCATTTTTATCCAAGAGCTGTTCTTTTAAGTTCTTTAGACATTGTCTGAAAAGTCTTTTTGCCGGTGGAGAATGACAAATGGTTACTTTTGTACAGATGTTAAATAATTATTTTTTTTTTTTATTGGCCCTGTCATGTAGAGAGCAAGGAAGATCAGCTCAGTAGGCACAGGACTTCAAAATAAATTGGGAAATAACAGTTCGGCCTCTGTATAAGAGAAGAATGACGTGATGTGGAGTTTCCAAAAGCAAATATTACAGAACTTCATTACTGACAACCTGAGAAAGATTTCTTCACTTTTTTGGGTTGTCATTTGGCAACAAAGTGGAAAGTTAATAGCCAAACAAGAGAAGATAGGAATTCCTGGAAGAATGATAATAATTTGATAATAATATGTGATAAGACTTTGAAGGGTTGTCCTTGAGATACTCATATCTGTATGTTCTAATGGTATATATATTTTGCTTCCTGTTACTGAGCCCTTAAAGAAAAATACAGTTTAGTTCATTTTTACTATCTTCCTTTTTACTTGAGATGCATCAAGGAGACAGATGTTCTGGTCCTGGAGCCATGTGATTACTGACAAATCCATGTGATTAATGATGAATCCTGTTTGTTGAATGGGATGAGTCCATTTACACTGAGGGAAGCATTTTTGCTGATGCTTTTTCTACCCAGAGCAAAATTCTCATTCACATCAATTAATTGATTAATTGGTTTCTGTCTGAGAACAGACTGAAATCTCAAGTCTGTTGGATGTACTCCTGCTTTTGTGAGTGCAAGGGCTGCCATGCTCATTTGCATAAATACCAGTTGAGGTGAAGGGGAGGGAAAAAGCCAGAAGGTGCTCTTGATCTTGATTGTTCTGATGTTGGGGACCTCCCCCTGTTCTTGGGAGGATGCTGAAAGGTCTTGGTATTCTTGACCTGTTCCGTCAGGGATTGTTCTCATATTTCATCCTGACTTTAGGGTACTCAGTCTCACAGTTTAAGTGCTGGGTATTTCTCTGATAGTGGTCCTGTTGCTCTAAACTGATTCTTCCTGGTATCAGCAACTTTTCTGCTAGTTGTCTTCTGTATGTGAACCAAAATTTCCACATAATGTCTCCTTTTTTGCTTTTAAACTCTTTGCGGCATGTTTTGAAGATGAAGTGGTGATGGTTTTCTCCCAGCAACTAGGTGAGCGATCTTCACAGCCTTGCAATTGATTGAGCTGACAGGAGTTTGAGGGCATGAACAAACATTTGTGTGTCTGTAACTCATTACCTGACAGGATCCAGATTTCTTGCTCTCCCTCTCTCTGAACTTCTTTCTCTTGCGCTCTTTGTGGCAGTAAGCCTCTTGGTTTTTCTTTATGGGATCAGGGTCTTATGGAAGATTGTCTTTTTTGAGTGTGGGGAAAAACACAAAAGTTTTCTTGTCAGTGATCGATTTTTTGACAATATATAGAGGGATTAAGAAACAGTATGGAGGTTGTGAGAGCGCATAGGGGCCTCGGTAACACTGTTGCACATATTTAGTTTTGGATCCAAACAATGTGGCCACCTAGTGTTCAAGCGCCTTGCCATTAGGGGCAACCAGTGACCATGCAGTTCGGTCAGGATGCCAGGTAATTTTAACGGCTGTGAGAATTGTATGTGTTGGCTTGGCTGAAGAATGAAAGGTTACTGGCAGCACTGGTGTTCTCTGAAATGTGCAGCTTTTGTGTGCTTTACTCCCTTAGGTGCTTTTTCTGTCCTGTGTATCACAAGAATCTTTTAAGTATGTTTGGACAGAATTCAAGTGCAGTCAGGTGTGTGCTGTCGTGTCACTAACAAGCAGAAGAGGACATAGTAGTTATCCTTTTGGGTCTTGCTGGGATGGAGTTAATTTTCTTTGTAACATCCTGCATGGTACTGTACTTTCGTATTTGTGGCTAAAATGGAGTTATTGTCACACTAATGATTTGGCTGTTGCTGAAGAATGCTTGCATAGGTAAAAGGTTTCTCCCCCACCACAAGTAGGTTGAAGCAGGGCAGGAGGTTGAAAGGTGACACGTGCTCAGCCATAAAAGGTCAGGAGAAAGGAGGAGGAAGGGGGTTATGTTTGTGCTCATAATGTTTGTCTTCCCAAGCAAGCACTCTACACTCTGAGACCCTGCTTTCTAGGAACTGGTGGGGTGTAGTGAATGAATTCCTCTCTTTGCTTTACTTGTGGATGTAGCTTTTCCTTTACCTATTAAACTGTTATTATCTTGATCCATGAACATTTTAATCTTCCATTTTCTCCTCTTCCACTCTCTTCACAGGAGAGGAGAGTGAGTGAGAGGCTGGGTGGCTGTTTGACTTTTGGCTGGGGTCAACCCAACACACCTTTATAGATGTTTGTAAAGAAAAAGCTCCTATGTTCTCATGTGGCAGAAAAGGAGTATTGTTAAACTGTAACTGTTGGAGAGCTGTGTCAAATCACAGTTGCTTCTAAGTGATAATTATTTTTTAACTGAATTTTGGAAAGGAATCTGGGGGCTTAGCAGGAGAATGTGCACCGAAATTCATTTGGCTTAACCTCTTCTGTGAGGGTCAGTCATTTGTGTCTGACATTGGTATCTTAAGGTAGTGTGTTTAGTGACCTAGTGTTGACACAGAAGCATTACTGGTGCAGGAGGGAACAGAGGTAAGAATGTATTGTTGTGTAGATCAGCTTGTAAAGGAAACTGATATTCCTTCATTCAAATTTCCTATTTGAATTTTAGAAATTTGTATTACTGATGGTGAATCCCATTTTATGTTCAAGTGAATTAAAAGCTCATGAATAGAGTATTTAGGAAATAACCAGAACAGGTTTTACATCTTTATTTTATCATCTGACTATGACAATATAATGTAATGAATAAAATCAGTAAAGTGTTGACTTCTATTATTGTAGAGCTGCCTTTCTTTCTGGATATGGTAGTTATAATTCTGGCAAGTCTCAGGTCATGTGTCCGCTTCTACTCTCAAATTCCCCCCCCCCCCCCCCCGATCCTCAGTGGTGCCTGTGCTTTTGGACTTGGTAGTGATAACAATCTTACCAACTTCAGCTGCTATTAGTGACCCTAATGCGTAGGCAGAAGAGCAGCTGCCTGTGTCTTGGGAGCACGTATGGGAAACTGAAAATATTACTGAGACGCTGCAGCAGTGATGTATTAATTTAGTAAAAGGGACAGGTTGATTTTTGTTACCTTCAGGAGTTTTGTATAAGAATGCTTCAAGGAGACCAACATTTGGGCACACATTTAGAAAGTTCCAAATTCTCTTCACCTGTAGTCATAAATAGTCATTGTTTCTGCAAGCAGGACTAGAAATGTGGTAGGTTGTCTTACAGTTGGCTAATAAGCTTCTTCTATGGCCAGTTCATTAAGGATATTGTATGTTTTTTTGGTAGGGTTTTATTTGTTGTGTGTTGGGATTTGTTTGTTGGTTTTTTTTGTGTTTTGTTTTTTTTTTTTTAACTTCTATTTATCTTTTTTTTCCTCTCTATTTCTGGCTGTGAAATCAAGTTGTTGAATGTTTATAGTGTGCTACTGACCCCTCCACCTGCCTTTTTCCCCACCTTCTGGTGTGTCTTGCTCTGGATCTGTATTGGTTACCTAGGGAAATTCAGAGATGCTTAACGTTTAATGTTCTTTTGGTTTAATAAGAGTTGATGGGACTGTGAATATTGGAGACTAATAGGCTTAAAAAAAAATTAAAATTCTTAACCAAGAGGGCACAGATTAAGACTTTGTAGTGTAAAGGACACAAACTGAAACTTATCAAGGAAAAGAAGTATACTTTATTGCAAAATAAGAGAAGGAGGTTGAAAGTGGCTTTCAGTAATGTCAACTTGAATTTTATTTGGAAATATTAGTCAAATAGTAATGGATTTACTTTTAGTGCTGTTAATACTAGCATGTATTTGGAAGAATTAGTCTTTTGTAATGCCATATGTCAGTGTTCAAGGTTTCTTCATCCTTAACTTGTCTTGCTCTGTTTAGAGATTTTACAAATGGTTTTAGTGTTTTTAGGGAGCTAAACTAAAAGGACATACTGGCAAAGTTTTCAGCCCATTTATGGTATTGAGCCAGATAGGAGGAATAATTGGTCTTTAAGGCTGTGATGTCATATTAGAGAGCTCTGTCAGCCACATTGTGCTCTTATTTCTTTTTTACATTAAAAAGGTGATGTTGAACTAATAAGAATGTCAGAAGTAGTAGAAAAGAACAATATTTTAACCAGTCCTTGTCTTTATTACTAGAAAAATACTTAAATAATGAGGCGATTAATATCTAGTTATTACAAACTAATTTAGCTACTGCCTTTTCAAAGAAATGTTGCGGCCAGTTATCTTCCTTTTTAATAAGCAAAAGAAAAGAATTGGTGAGCAGCAAGTCCATGCTAATTGCACAAGCATTAGCACATATATCCAAAGTATGAATTAAGCTTCAAATGCGGTGTGTTGTACTAAACAAGTGTAATGCAAACCAGTGATAATGAAAATATACTGGGAAGTGACTTGTTTTATCTCTGTTAATGCTAATTTTAAACATGAAAGGGAGGTATCTGTTGTAACTCAGTATTTTTAGATGCAGGCTTAAATACAGAACCAGATCCTGTGCATACTGGATCTTCTCTATAAATTGGTTTTCTGAATGTAGGCAAATATAGTCTTAGCTTTGTGGGTTTTGTGTTGAGCTTGAATTTGTTTAAGCTTGTACAGGAACATATCGGATTTCCTATCAGAATCACTATCTGTAAATGAGGGTTAAAAAGATGTATGCACCTGTGTTTTTCAGATTTTTTCACCAGGCTTTGTCCACATTAGGTTTTTTCCACTACATTGTTTTTAATTTTCAGCTGCTGTTATTGTTTTGTCTTCTCCCAGTAATAGCAAAAGGTTTTTGTCTTGACATACATATTTCTACACAAGAAAGGTCTATTAATCTGCATTCTGATATTTCTAGAGGTGTATAAGTGTGTTGGTGTAAAACCTGTACAAAACAGAATTCTGGTGGTATTTTTTTGTTGTTGTAGGTTTTGTTGGTTTGAGTTGTTTTGGTTTGTTTTGGGTCTTTTTTGTCTGTGTGTGGGGATTTGGGGCTTTTGATTGTGTGATTTTGGCTTTTATTGGGTGTTTTGGGGGGTTTTTTTGGTGGTGTTTGAATTTTATATTTTCATTTTTTAATTAAAAAAAAAACCAACAAAACATGTTCAATTTCTAGAGCAATGACAATGAAGAACGCCTGCAGGTTGTAAAACTGCTAGCAAAAATGTTTGGGGCAAAGGATTCAGAGTTGGCTTCTCAAAACAAACCACTTTGGCAGTGCTACCTGGGGAGGTACGTGTTGGTTTAATTCCCTTCCTTAGGAGGAAAAAAACATTCAGTGAAGTATAATTGAACTTTTTAAGCAATACAGCTAAGTGAGTTCCCTCCTGCTGCTTTATCTGAAATCTGGCAGCTAATGCTAAAGTGATTATTTTTTATAAATCTTTATCTGTGATTCTGCAGAGGAAACAATTACAAATCATTCCTTTTTAGTCCTCTTTTTTCCCCCTCCCCAATTATCTTCATTGCAATTGTCAAGCAAAAAGAATATTTTATTTCTTCACAAGTGAAACTATTGAATAATGGATTAATTCTAGAGCAGCATCAAATGGCATTTGCAGTAGCAGGTGATACTACAACTGGTTTTGAGGCTTTTATGTACAGTATTTGTATCCTGGTTTCAATTTTTTAATGGTAGGAGTGCCTTTGAGGCGGTTTTTAGGATTTAAATTTGTGCTGCAGACATACTTAGTCTTTATTTTGAAATATTCTGCTGGTTTGTGCCAGAAAATGCAGCTGGACCTCGTAGTAAGGGGAAACTTAAGGATGGCTACAATGATGAAAATATTTTTGAGTAAATGAGGATAAATTCTATACATTATTAGAGATGCAATAGTTTATAGTTTAGCCTTCAATTGCATCAAAACCAGGGTCCTTAAAGAACTGCTACTTTTGAAAGTGCGGAAACTTGATTGAAGGAAGGCCTTTTGTTTGAAAGTGTATAACTACTGAAAACATTGCATGTCATTAAAAACTCCACAGTTCTAACTGGGCCTAAAAGAAAATGCTTCACTGTATTGTAATACGAAGCAATGTGAAGACTATGTTGTTCATAATTACTGTTTTGAGCTAGTTATGAGTCACATACATGCATTTACTTTTTCCCCAGGATTTTAACTAAGTTATAATAGCTGTGTCATTAAAGGAACCATTCTTAAAGTCTGTTAAGTTTGAAAACATAACTGTTTTTTTGCTAAAGCAGTTATTTCTTAAAACTTCTTTATTTGATAAATAAGCATTTCAACAGCAATATTGTTTTAAAATCTAACTTTCAGTTTGTTTGAAACCAAGCATTTTGAGGATAGCTTGAAAATGCATTGAATTTTTCAAAATGAGTTACAAAAATCTCTTGCATGAATCATTTTGTTATAAAATGACTTGCATCAAAATCAAATATGAGAAAATACTGGTTTTCAAGCATCAAACCTAATTCATTCTTTCAAAAGGAAATACTACAGAGGTTGAAGTGATCCATCTCAATAAATTTGTACTAGGCTAGATGCCTGTTTGGTGTCTGTCATACAGTTTAAAGGGGGGACAAATATAAGCTTATAAAAGTTTTAGCTACTGATATGTGGTTCATGGTCAATTATATGGATTATTACAGAAAAAAATAGTTAAGATGTCAGACATCTTTGTAATAAATAGTTGTTATCTGCCTGGGAGTTTTTCATGTGTACCAGGAGAGAATATTTCTGTTCATGTTTGGAACATGAATTAATAAATGAATACAGAAATCTTTTCTTAAGCTAAAGACAGTCTACTTAAGCTAAAGACATTCTGCTTAATACTGTGAAATTAGATGTTTTATAGCATATAACTGTGCATGGTAAGCATAAAAATATTTTTGGAGGTGTTTAAAATTGTGTAGAAATAAACTAATCACCTTGGTAGAAGCACTGCTATTTTTGTTGTTGTAATGCATTGTCTTGTTTCTAAATAGGTTTAATGATATCCATGTACCTATTCGTCTTGAATGTGTGAAATTTGCAAGTCACTGTCTTATGAACCATCCTGACCTAGCAAAAGACTTAACAGGTACCAGATTTACTATAACATTAAAATAGAATTTTAAGTCTCCTGGAAAAGTCAGGCAGGTTAGTTGTAATCCTGGGTAACGTCAGATGTAGTGGAGATTGTAATTGAGGTTCAAGTTCTAAGTCACGGAGTCCCTGCCTTGGTGCTGCCTCTTGGGCGGAGGGAGTTGTACATAAAGAATGCCTTAACTGAAGAGATCACTCTCTCTCTTAGAGCAGTTGCATTCCCAACTGCTGTTGAAAGTAAGCAGTATGGGATCAGGCAAAGACAGCCTGGCTAACCTAATGGTCATGGCATTTATTAATTAGGGTGCAGAGCGGAGACCTCAGTTCCACAAAGCCAAAATGTGTAAATATTACACAGTCATGGTTTAAAACATGACAGACAGTCCTGGTAACTGTGATCACAGCCATTGGTTCCTTCTTCTTCAGGTGAAATACAGCCTGTCATTCAAGACCTCTGTAGAAAGGAACTGGTGTAGATAAAAACATTTAGTAATTGTTGTTCCTGATGTCTTAATGAAAAAGTGTAATTAAAGAAAATTGGATGGTTTGGTTTTTTTTCCCCTCAAAGTGTATATGGAGACTATATCTCCCCCGATCAATAAACTTCTACTTCTTATAATTTTTGGAGGAAATATCTTCGTTTGGTTGGTCAAAGCAGGGAATTTAAAGGGCTGTTAATTGCATGGGACTGCTCTCCTGCTTGCTAAATGTTTGTCAAGTTAAAACACAAATACAGGCGAGCTGGAGTCATCCTGTAGTTATTGGTATTGTTAAGCCAGCTTAAAAGAAATTTCTGGACTTTCCAGAATGGAAATGCCTGAGGTGTTTCTTCTTTCAGAATATATTTTCAAGGATATCTTTTTTTTTTTTTTTTTTTTTTTTTTTTTGTGCATTGCTGAAAGACTTTGTGCCCCCTCTAATGGTATCCTCTGGGAAATGTAATTTTGCTTGCCCCTCCTTTCTCTCCCCACAGTCTTTGTCAAAGTCAGATTCTTGAAAAAGTTCTCTAACTCGCTGCTCTTTCAGACCAGAATTGTTTTGTGCAATGACATAATTCTTCACCTGGTTTTAATTTATTATGTGTCCCTGTGGAACACATAATTAAAAAAAAAAAAAGTGTATTTGGATTTCAAATTTCATAACCTCTGAGTGCAAAGCTTTATTTCTTGATGTGCACTTTTGACACCTGTGCTGATTACCAGAAATGTTAATGGCCAGTATTTCAGATAAGATTTGAAAATTTTCACTGGTCATTGAACAGTAATAAGAGAATAGTAACCTCTGGTTATTGCATTCAGGGTAAACTTTGAATTTCCAATGTTTCTTAATGTACTCAGTGTTTCACTGATATATGCTGGGTACAGTGATCTTAACTTTTGTATGCGTTTTCCTACCTGATTGTGCTTCTATAACCTAAAATAGGTACTTCCAGAAAGATAAATGAACTTTGCCATTTTGTTTGTCAGCTTTCTAAAAGGACGCTTGCTGACATTTTTGGCACTTAAGCAGAAATCTTAAAATGTGGATAGTATAAGGTTATTCATGCTACCAAGTAAGTAGCAGTGGACAAAAATAATCTAGAAAAATAGTTTTAAGATAAATAAACTAAAACATGGCTAAGTAAGCATTATAGCTTGGTCAAAGAGCATGCTTTTTAAATATGTCTCTTGATTTGTCCCTGTTTACAATGCTGACACAGCTTATAATGTGGAGTGTTCCTGGAGTATGTGAACTAGATTGCTTGTGGATAGTATAGAAGTTGTGGTCAGGAGTGCAGCTAATGTGCTTCAGCAGCCAAAGGGGATGGAGTATGCAGGAAAAGAGTAGTCTCTGGCCTAAAGACTTTAAAATGTATGCAGTGTGGTTATCAAGTTTTCAGTACTGTCTCTCTTACTTTACAGATCCAATTCTGTTTGGCTGTTATAGTCGATAATGTACACATAGCCTAATTACTATAAGAAATAATAAAAATTAAAGTAAAAATGTAATTCCAGAACTCATATTTCTATAATGCTGGAAATACAAAAATTTGATATTCTAATATAAGGTTTTACTGGTATTTCTCTTAGAGAAAATTATTGCTTTCTTACTGTCAATGCTCAAACCAGTAGAAAATCATGATTTCTGCTTCTGTCAGTTGGGTGCTGTCTAGCGTAAGAAAAGTAGCTAAAATTATGTACTTACTTACTTTTTTTTCCCCCAGAATATCTTAAAGTAAGGTCACATGACCCTGAAGAGGCCATAAGACATGATGTTATAGTCTCCATAGTTACTGCTGCTAAAAAAGATCTTTTGCTTGTCAATGATCATCTACTTAATTTTGTCAGAGAACGAACACTGGACAAGCGGGTAAGACATAAGTAGTCCTAATCATGGATGTGTTATATTTCTAGACTGTAATTCAGCTTTTTAAAAAATAGCAATTCTAAAAAATGCTGAACTAATTTGAAAATGATGAATAAAAACCAATATTATACAAAAAATTTTGAAGCAGTCTATTTAATGAGGCATCTTTTGCCTGTTACTTGAATGCCACATTTTTCATTGTGCTGCATTTTTATTCAAGATAGTATGTTATAAAAAATAGGCTAAAGCACAAAACTACTGTTTCCGTTGTATAGTTCTAGTTGGTTTTTTTTTCAATAAAATGAAATCCTTGTAAAACATTCTAACATTTTTCTTAACAAATTTCACAAACAGGTTTCAAAATATATTGTAAATTACTAATGAAAAATGTTTCCCCATCAGAGCTAGCTAGTTTACCTTCCTTTGATTAGGTCACTGTGAGACTGCAAATGAGTGTAGGAGCTTTCAAATTTGAGTAGCCTTGAAATTTAGTTTAACTATGTTTGGCCATTTGGTAAAATTCTTGAGGGTTTGCTACTTATGTTAAAGCTCCTGGTGACAAACCTTTAAAATTAACATTATCACCTGTTTTTTTCATTTGCTGGCATGCTTTTCGCTGTTACATTGGTAATACAATCACAGATACTCAGTGTAGAAAGGGTGTTGGCTTGAATTTGTAACAATTCTGAATCAAGATACTTGCACAGTAATTACTGATGTTGAAAGGTTTAGTATAGTAGATTTAATGCAATGTATGTCCTGTTGAGAAAGTGTTGCACTTAGAACTCAGTTTAATGATTTGTAAATGAGATTATTTTGGTGTAGAATAGATAATGCCTATCAGGAAATTCTGCAGTCTGAGTTTTGAACTGCTAAACTGGGTGCTATTTCTTCTTCTCAAGTGGAGAGTGAGGAAGGAAGCTATGATGGGACTTGCACAGATATACAAGAAGTATTCATTACAATCAGAAGCAGGAAAAGAAGCCGCAAAACAAATATCATGGATCAAAGATAAACTTCTGCATATATATTATCAAAACAGTATTGACGACCGGTAAGTCAGTCATGAGCTAGGTGATTCTGTTGATAAGCGTGTAACTTACTATTCAGATTTGTTTTTCCTTTGTGCTAAAGTGCTGACAAATAGGAGACTTGATAATGTGTGTTTTGTTCCAGTGCTTATTGTAATCTTACATGGTTGAGCCAAATGTTGTCTTGTGTTGTTTTCTTGTTTTTTTTTACCTTAAAGGACTGAAGTTATTCTAAAGGGTGAGATAGGTCAGAATATTTCAATACTTACAGCTGTATTTCATTGCTTGAATAAAGAAGATTTTTGTTTATATTTAAGTAGCTTGCTAATTTTTATGCAAAAATGCAGTAATTGAAATTGCTTTAACAATCTTGCTTTAGATTTGCATGTTGTTATGTGATTTAAAGGTAAGCCTAATAAATGTAATGACGACAATTAAAGCATATCCCTTTGCAGAAGGTTCATTTTTTTCTGTACTATAATACCCATGAATTAGAGCTTTGTCCTGGATTTGTGGTGAAACCAGTGTTTCTGTCATACCAGCTATAGCCTTGTCTATGGTTGTTCGTATTAAAAAATAGATGGGTGTGAGCAACTAGTCCCTCTTGACTAATCGAGGCAGTCTTGGTGGTGCTGGAAATGAGCCTTTGACCTTCACAGAGTGATTGGATACAAATGGTGTTGCAAACCCATCCAAGTCTTTCAAAAACTTCTAGACTCAAAAGGTCATCTGTCATCTTCAAAATAAGATATTATTTTGCGGTTCCATGGAAGTGTACAGAACTGTCTGGATCTTGTTCTTCAGATCCAGTCTTACTCATGATTTTCTTAAACTTCAGGATCTTTTTAATGTAGCTGGGTTTGGGTTTTGACCACCTGCTCCAGTTGTGCATAAGAATTTTCTTGTCTCCACTAGCCTAAACATAATTTTCATAATTCCCTTGTGAATGTACCTACATTTTTATTGCAGAAGCGAAAGAAATGGGATAAACTTAGCCCTTGGGAAAGGGGTTAGGGAGAGGTGGAAGAAAGTCAGCTCCTTTTGATGAGTATCTGAATTCTCTTTCTAGGCTTCATGATAATGTATGATATAGACAAAATGATAGTTCTTTATTTTAGGCCCATTAATTTACATCAATTCATGAATTTATCTCAATACTGACCTGTAATGAAATTCACTGATGACATCTCTTTGAGCTGCTAATTCACAGACAGCGTTCTCTAAAATACTTTGATTTCTGTCTAGAATAATATATCTGACTTTGATTATGTCACCTCTAAAATGTCCCACTGCTAACAGTATCATTACAGAAGATGTAATGTTATAGTTTTGTTTGGCTTATGCTGAGTTGTATTGGAAGTTAAGTAACTTGACCTTTAGGTTTTTGAATAACCACGTCTTTATAGGCAACAGTTGACCTCTAGATAGGTCTGAAAACTTGTGAATGAATGTTTTGCAAACCAACCTGCTTTCTTCCTTTACAGTCTTAAGTTTCTTAATCCTGTCTTTCAGGTTACTTGTTGAACGCATCTTTGCTCAGTATATGGTCCCTCACAACTTGGAAACCAATGAACGAATGAAATGCTTGTATTACCTTTACGCAACATTGGATTCAAATGCTGTGAAGTACGTGCTGTTTTTAACTACTTGCAAAATATTTTCTAATGCAAACATTTTTGTAAATTAGTTCTAAATTGTCACAAGTAGCCTAAGCCTGTGGACAAAGGTAGTTTATGAACTACCAGAAAACAGAATGTAGCAATAATATCTATTTTTCAGGTGGTATTGTGGAGGAAAAAAAACAACCCAAAGCCCAAAAATAAAACACAAACAAAACACCAAACTAATAGGGTGTTTTCCATCAAGGTGTGGTATCTTTTAAGCATAAATAGCTTGAGTGCATGTCAGTCCTTTTTATGTCTGAAAAGAGATAGCATAGGTAGTAGCATTGACTAGCCCTTGATCTTATCTGGCAGCTTCTCAATTAATAGCACCCAGGATGACTTAAGAGTGGGAAGGAATTACTTGTTTGGTTTTCCTCCTTTGATATGCATTTTACTTAAAATTATGTGCCTTCCTCAACTTAAAACAGGTTTGTATGCATGAAACTGACTACTTTTGCTGCTGGAATGCTCACAGTTTGAATTTAGTAATTCTAAATTGGTTTTTCATTTACTAGTACTTAATCACTTGAAAATCAAATGTAGTTTGTTTTGTTTGGCTTTTTTTTTTTTTGTTTCCTCATAAGGGAGACTAGAAAAAGCTTTGTATGCGAAAGAATGGCTTAAAAAAACCTCACAGCATTCAAATCCTACAGAGAGTGATTTTTAATTCACCTGCATTTCTCATATTGCCTGCCTAAGATATTACAACTGTAACTAATTAAAATTAAGACTAGTATATTAAAAATAAAAAGTTACTGTTCTAGTAAATTTTAGTATAAGCTTAAAGAAAAATGAAGACTGGATTCTTTTCAGTACTTGTTATTTCACTCAACAAATAACTTCAGATTCCTAGTTTTCATGTGCATCAGTACTCACTTTAAAGACACAGTATGTTCAGTTAGTCACATAGAACTGACTTTTTGTGACTTATGAAAGTTTAAGTGAATCGGTGACTTAATTATTTAAATGGCTTGTTTTTCCTGAAAATGTGCTAATTTTCAATTTGTCAGATATCTCTAGTGTGTCTCTTACAAGTCTAATCATGTCCACTTTTCACAATTTATTCTTCTAGTAGCTGTTTTCTGTGTGCAAGCAAAACGTTTTGATGACAAAAATCTGAAACATCTGCTTTAGCCTGCTTCTTGGAATGTTTTTAGGCGAGTGATATCATGCTTGTACGGATGAGCTCTTTATGTATGGACCAGATATCAGTTACTTCCTACTTCTTTTAAAGGCTTGTGTAGTTAAGTATCTGAAATGAAACTTGTTTCAAAATCTCACTTTGTTCCAATCTAACATGACCATGTCATGCCGTTAGGAAACATCTACCTGTTGCTCACAAAGCAACAAAAGTTCAGGCGATAAGCATATTTCTGAGACTGGAGTTGAAAAGCATTTAACGTCAGTTGTGTTCTCTATTGAGTTCGTGATTTTGACAATTCTTTTTTAAATTAATTAATTTTAATTTTTTTTTAGAGCATTGAATGAAATGTGGAAATGTCAGAATCTTCTACGACATCAAGTAAAGGATTTGGTTGACCTAATAAAACAACCTAAAGTAAGTTAAATTTAGCTTACAGGTTTTTAATTCCATTTGTTTCACAATCTGAAGCTTATTTTTAATCAAAGTAAATATTTTGACAGTTAACTGATATTCCATTAGACGGCATTTGCAGTAGGAAGTTATTTTCAGGGAGATGTAACTGAGAATGAGCCTTCATTATATCAAATATGATATGGAATTAAACATGTAGGTGTTGATAAGTGCCAGTATTAGCATTTTATTCAAACTAGTGTTATGCTGTTGACGTTTGCATTTGTCCGTGTGGCTTTCATCCTGTCATTTGCTGTTAAGTGCTAAATCTGCAGGTCCTGAAGGAGCTGGCAAATGAGGTTGCTAAGCCACTGTCCATCATATTTGAAAAATCATGGCAGCCAGGTGAAGTTCCTGATGACTGGAAAAAGGGAAATATAACCCCCATTATCAAGAAGGGGAAAATGGATGACCCAGGGAACTACAGAGCAGTCAGCCTCACCTCTGTGCCTGGCAAAATCTTGGAGCGGGTTCTCCTGGAAGGCATGCTAAGGCACATGAGAAGCAAACAAGGTGGTTGGTGACAGGCAGCATGGCTTCACTAAGGGGAAATCCTGCCTGACCAATCTGGTGGCCTTCTATGATGGGGCTACGGAACTGATGGAGAGGGGTAGAGCAGTTGATGTCATCTACCTGGACTTGTGCAAAGCGTTTGACACCGTCTCACATGACATCCTTGTCTCTAAGTTGGAGAGACATCAATTTGATAGGTGGACCACTCAGTAGATAAAGAACTGGCTGGATGGCCGCACGCAAACAGTTGTGCTCAATGGCTCAATGTCCAGCTGGAGACCAGTAGTGAGTGGTGTCCCTCAGAGGTTGGTGTTGGGACCGGTCTTGTTCAACATCTTTGTTGGTGACATGGACAGTGGGATTGAGTGCGCTCTCAGCAAGTTTGCTGATGACACCAAGCTGTGTGGTTTGGTTGATACGCTGGAGGGAAGGAATGCCATCCAGAGGGACCTTGACATGCTTGTGAGGTGGGCTGATGCCAACCTGATGAAGTTTAAGCATGCCAAGTGCAAGGTCCTCCCCCTGGGTGGGAGCAATCCCAGGCACAGCTACAGGTTGGGCAGAGAAGAGATTGAGAGCAGCCCTGTGGAGAAGGACGTGGGGGTGCTGGTTGATGAGAAAATGCACATGAGCTGGCTTCAGTGTGCGCTTGCAGCCCAGAAAGCCAACCGTATCCTGGGCTGCATCAAAAGGAGTGTGACCAGCAGGTCGAGGGAGGTGATCCTGCCCCTCTACTCTGTTCTTGTGAGACCTCACTTGGAGTATTGTGTGCAGTTCTGGTGTCCTCAACATTAAAAGGACATGGAACTGTTGGAACAAGTCCAGAGGAGGGCCACGAGGATGATGAGGGGACTGGAGCACCTCCCGGATGAAGATAGGCTGAGAAAGTTGGGTCTGCTCATCCTGGAGAAGAGAAGGCTGCATGGAGACTTCATAGCAGCCTTCCAGTATCTGAAGGGGGACTATAGGGATGCTGTGGAGGGACTCTTCATTAGGGACTGTAGTGAGAGGACAAGGGTTAACAGGTTCAAACTTCAACAGGGGAAGTTTAGACTGGATATAAGGAGGAAGTCCTTTACTGTAAGGGTGGTGAGGCACTGGAATGGGTTGCCCAGGGAAGTTGTGAATGCTGCATTGCTGGCGGTGTTCAAGGCCAGGTTGGACAGAGCCTTGTGTGGCATCCTTTAGTGTGAGGTGTCCCTGCCCATGGCAGGTGGGTTGGCACTAGATGATCTTAAGGTCCTTTCCAACCCTTACTATTTTATGATTCTGTGATTCTAATTCTCTACACTAATATTCTTTCGAGGAACAGGACTGCATTGGAGAATGTAGGGGGCTTCAGATAGTCTGAGATGGTGTCATGGGTAACAAAACATTTTTGAGTAAGGGGATTTTACTTAGATTACTGTCTGTTAACACAAATTTGTTATTTATTCTGGTATTGGGAGAAAAAAAACCCAAACACACTCTTAAGAGAAACAGCTGTTTTACAGTCTTCAGGCCCCCCATTGCACACTATGCTCAGTCCCATCGGCGAGGTGATGGCAGCACAGGAGATGGGCATCAGTTGTAGTGGCTCCTTTCCTTCTGCTGCTCCTCATTTGTTATCCACTGCTCCATTAGGGATTCTTCCACTAGCCGAAATCCCTTTAGAGTTATATTTTATCCCGCATCTTCTCTCTTCAGTATGTTTTCTTAGAGGCACCAAAGGCTTCTCTGACTGATTAGAGTTGTGTTGGTTTGGTTTGTTGGTTGTGGTGCTGGCTGGAAGCAGCTTAGGCAGGCACAGGGCAGTCCCTAACCTCCTCCCTATTGGACCAGCCCAGCCCTTTGTTACCCCAAACCCTGCCTTTACACCTGGTGCACATGCTTAGGTATTTTTAACAAACCTTTTACTTGTGATGCTGCTCGTATGACTTGTCTGTGTTTTGTTGGTTTTGTGTGTTTCCCCCAAACTGATACTTAATTCATAGAACACACTCTTACAGTCATTTAATTCTCATAATCATGAACTGAAGAGACATGCAGTCCAAGGCAGTAATAATCTCAAGACAAATATCTTTGAGCCTTTCAGAGCTGTAGAAACAGTTTCTTTCAGAAAACAAACCAGAAATGAACTAGTAATCTTTTAGAGTATGACTTGGTATTACTGTGTGCGCTTTTTTACTTCAGTCTGATTTCTTCACTTAATGATTATAGCTTAATGATTATTATCTTCTCCTGTAGATCTTGTCACTGTGGCAAGTGTAGGCATTGTGAGAGCTCTCAGAGGTGAAGAGGGGTGAGGAAAAGTGGGTGAATGCTGGTTTATCAGTATTGGAGTATAAGCTTTATTAGCTGCAGATGCTTCCATATCATGAATGCAAGATAATGTAGATAAAGTGCCACAGTAGATCTTCTAAAAATAAATGTTTCTTGGTCTTCTTCAATATATCTTTATTCAGTGGAGTTACACTAATAGAAGTTAAACAACACTTTGGGTACAGGTTGCTTTGTTTGATGAGTAGTAATTTGCTTAACTTTAGGTTTGTTTTAATGGGAGCTTTAACTAGTGCTTGAAGACATGGCCTGTATTGGAAGGCCAGACCAGTCAGAAACAAGGAAACTCCACAGTACAGTTTTGGTATTTTTCTTTTGAATTGTAAGAGATGCAAATACGGAGATTCTGTATCTGTTGACATAATTATTTAAATCCTGTAAACCAGTTTTTATTTCTGTTTTGCTGGGTTTGGGGTTTTTTGGTTGGGTTTTTTTTGCCTACATTTCTTGGCTGAACATACCTGTTCAGCTGTGACATCCAGAAGCCCTGAAAATCGCAGCATTCTTCCAACACTAAAAAGTGACAGAAAGTTCTGCAGAAATACTTAATGGCTAGAATTACATGTGAAGTGTCCATGTCACGAGATGAAGAGCGTTCACTAAAAACATTGCATGTCTTAATCTCATGCTATATTTTTGTTATACTCTGATAGATTGCCTCTCTTCTCAAACATTGCTATGTTTTTCACAAATTTACTAATTAATATCCTTTATGACAAAAAAACCTGTGCAAATATGTTAGAACTCAAAATCCTGTTTTCTTTTATAGTATCTAGTGAATTGCATTCTAGAGAACAGAAATTTTCTATGAAAAGTTGAAGGACCTGGTCTAGTGGGAGGTGTCTGTGCCAATGGCAGGGAATTAGAACGGTGTGATCTTTAAGGTCCCTTCCAACCCAAACCATTCTATGAAATGGACACTTCTGTGTGTCTTTTTAAGTACTCTTCAGTGAAAGCTTATACTGTGATAGCTTTCCTATTTAAATCTTTCTCAGAAGAATATGATTTGATAGTTGTAGCCCATAATTGATACTATTTACGTGCATTTATGGAGTTTTGCAGACCTTGTAAGTTATGTCACTGAAGCTGATCTCTCAAAAGTCAGCTGGCAAAAGAGCAGCTTCCTTTATGGTTTGGAAGCTGATGGGTCTATATGCTTTTGGCAACATTGCTGGAAGTTTGAATCTTCTTTTAGGTTCCAATTTTCATTTTAGTTATGAAGATTTCCCAGTTGTTGAATGACGCTTATTATGCAGCGGTGAAAGATTTCAGTATTTTTTAATTGTTTTGTCCATTTTAGAACACTTTTCTGAAGATGATTTGGGTGTTTATCTTCAGAGTACAATTGAGGATTCCCTTTGGCATTTTTACTGATAATTTCTTAATATTTCAAACTTCAGTGCAGTTCAGTAAAGCTTCCTAGTCTGTAGAATACTGTGGATTACAGCTAAAGTGGGAACAGAGTGCCCCGAGAAGTAGTTTTTCTACCTTCAGTAGCAGGTTTTTCATCTTCCACTTTTTCAGTGCCAGAACTAACTCTTAAGGTAGATTTTGCATGTGGAATTTGAAATCCTGTACCAGAAGAATTACTGACAAAAGGAAACTAAATTAAAGAAAAAAGCTGTTCTGCATAACTTATTTTGCTTGTAAGATGCTGTTGGATGACTTAATATCAGTAACATTTTTACTGAAATCTAAGTATCGCACATATCTTGAAATGCAGTTATGTTGTCATTTGTTTTGTTGTTATGGTTTGTGATTGTTACTTTCACAATTACTGCCTTCCCTGTTCAGCTAAATAGGGGTAAATGGTGTCTTATTATTGACTTGCTCTGCTCTTTACATTGTTGGGGTGTGCTACCAAGACTGCTTAGAATCAATACCTGAACAAGAAGGCAAAGTGAATTTAATGTTTGCTGTCTATTTTATATTTAAAAACCAAAGACACATTAGATGGAGAACAACAGAAATAACCCATTTGTGCTGTTCATAAGTTATATAGTAGATTAAAAAGTAATAAATATATTTTACGTAATTATCTGAGACAATGATACTGTAGGTGTGACCTAGGTTTTACTCCCTGTAACTCTCTGGCATTAACTTTGCAGTGCTAGTTTTGACTTCTAACACACTGATGTGTTAGCAAAATGGGTGCTGACTCATTGATAATGCATTGTGGTATTTTGCTCACTCAGTATCCAAATGGAAATATATGATGTAAAATTTTTACTTAATCTATTTTTCTTTTGTGTCTTACAGACAGATGCCAGCAGTAAAGCTATATTCTCAAAAGTGATGGTTATAACAAGTAAGTTAAAATATTTACAGTTTTAAAATTACAGTTTAACTATATTGCGTTCTTGCTTTAAGTACCATTTGAAGTAAGCTTATGAAAAAGTTCTGTAACAGATAAAAGAAAGATAACAAATCATGATAAAGATGGTGTAACAATATGCTTTAAAGAATTAAGACAATGGTAAGCAGGATTACTTCCTTACTGTAAAAAGTCTCCACTCATGAAGCTTATCACATGACATTTTGGCTGTATCTGTTGTGGGCTAATTAAAAATCTAGATCCTAGTGTGTTAGTGTCTGCTTTACCATTTATAATAGGATATATATTAACTGATGTTAACTAACCTACCAAAAGATCTACTAACTTACCTATCGTAGAGGTGTTGACATTGTAAGTGCCGTTGGGAGAGCACAAAAAACTTTGGGTTTCAGTAGCAAGGAAGACGCTTTGGAAACTGAAGAACTTTTATGTAACCTGAATTCTCAGCAAAGAAAAAACCATCAACCCCAAAGGAACATGTCTTGTTCCCCCTAGACAACCATGCCAGTTGCATTAAAACCGGTATGAAGAAGAAAAACTTGCTTTACAGTTCTGAAACTTTGTTTTTAAATCAACCTTTATGAAAAAATAAAAAAAAAGGCAAAAAAAAAAAGCCAGCTGCTCTGACAGAAACTGAGACCGCTTAAGGCTAAAGAAATTTTTGTAAAAATTTGGAGGAAAAACTGTATCTTACTACCCGGTTGGCCATGTTCCAAATCCTTTTTCCCTTTGGTTTTATAATATTAAACTTGTTCAGTTTGTAATTTTTCTGATTCTTTTAATTCTGGCTCACATTAAAAAACCCAAACAAGTAAAAGGAAAGAAATACTCAGTAGAACTTGTTTTGAGCTGACTATCATAGAATAGTTAGGGTTGGAAAGGACCTTAAGATCATCTAGTTCCAGCCCACCTGCCATGGGCAGGGACACCTCACACTAAACCATGCCACCCAAGGCTCTGTCCAGCCTGGCCTTAAACACTGCCAAGGATGGAGCATTCACAACTTCCCTGGGCAACCTATTCCAGTGCCTCACCACCCTTGCAGTAAAGAACTCCTTCCTTATATCCAGTCTAAACTTCCCCTGTTGAAGTTTGAACCTGTTACCCCTTGTCCTATCACTACAGTCCCTCATGAAGAGTCCCTCCCCAGCATCCCTATAGTCCCCCTTCAGATACTGGAAGGTTGCTATGAGGTCTCCACGCAGCCTTCTCTTCTCTAGGCTGAACAGCCCCAACTTTCTCAGCCTGTCTTCATATGGGAGGTGCTCCAGTCCCCTGATCATCCTTGTGGCCCTCCTCTGGACTTGTTCCAACAGTTCCATGTCCTTTTTACATTGAGGACACCAGAACTGCACACAGTACTCCAAGTGAGGTCTCAGGAGAGCAGAGCAGAGACACAGGATCACCTCCCTCAACCTGCTGGTCACTCTCCTTTTGATGCAGCCCAGGATACGGTTGGCTTTCTGTAGTCCTATACTATTTTCTGCGCCAACTTTGCTTAATGTTAATGTTAATACGTAGTTTAAGAAATGCATTTTAAAAGCCTTTTTTTTTTTTTTTTAAATATTCTAAGCTGTTGTACAGCTTGCATTTAGTGGAGAAGTAATTTAGCAAAAATACCCTTTTAATGTTATTCTGCACCTGTCATATCAGGTGAGCTATGTACAGAGTATATTTTTCTGTAGAGTTGTAGACCTTGCCTTCTGAGGTTAACTTCAGCTGTTAATGTTATTAACAGGGACAACTAAGCTTGCTGCCAAATGAGTGTGAAGGCCAAGGAAAGGAAATAGCATTGGGAGGTCTGTGGGTATACCAGTTTTTAGAAGTTGGTGTCTTCATAGATATATCAGCATAAGTTAAAGTGTTTTGTGGTTTGGGTCTTTCATTTATTTTGTGGCGTTTGGTTGTTTACCCCTCTTCTCCCCCCTTTTGTTAACTTCAGCACACATAGAAACTTTCTTGGTGTAACATTTCAAACTTGTGTAATTTACAATACTGATACTTCATACTTCTTAAAATAAATAGTGCTTTCTTTTGCTTATTTAAAGGAAACCTTCCTGATCCAGGGAAAGCTCAAGATTTCATGAAAAAGTTCACACAAGTTCTAGAAGATGATGAAAAAATAAGGAGTCAGTTAGAAATGCTTGTTAGCCCAACATGTTCTTGCAAACAGGCTGAAGGATGTGTGGTGAGAATTGCTCTTAAAATATGTTAACATTTTTGGAACTGAATTGATTATAAATTTAATTGAAACCTATATTGCAGAGGGAGATAACAAAGAAGCTGGGCAATCCAAAACAACCAACAAATCCTTTCCTGGAAATGATAAAGTTTCTTCTTGAGAGAATTGCTCCTGTGCACATTGATACTGAATCCATCAGGTATTCTTGTGTGTGTGTTGGCCATAGATTGCAAGGTTTGAAATCGGGGCTTCTTATTTCACCTTTAAGCATAAGCCTTAATGGACTGGAAGGTACGGTTTAAGACCTGGTAACCTGCAGTATTTTCTTCTCTTTCCCCTTGCTTAGGGGTTTTTGTGTGCTAGTTCAGAATGTAGCCACAGAAACAATTGAATTGTCATTCAGCACAGCCATGACAGCCTCTCAGTAAAAATGTATCTGTTGCTGATGGGTGAAGTTTGGTTTGTGACTCATTGACTGATTTTAAAAGAAATTTCTGTCCATGGCTCTTTAGTGAAGTTTTCCGCACAGAATATTAGCTCATAGTGTGATCTAGCCAGTAATTTAACTGAGGAAGTAAAGATTGTGGTGATGAGGCATCAAGACTTTAAAGAAAAGTAAGCCAGTTAAGTTATGGGAGGGGGAAAATGTAATTGCTGAAATAATTATTTAACAACTGTATTTTGAGATGTGGTACCTTATTTAGAGGCAGGTAGTTCTAAATACTGAAAAATTCTTATCTGTTAATTCCAACTATAGTACTTGACTCTTAAGTACTTGAGTTTTTCAATTTCTGCCTGTCATGTGTATAATGTAATGGAGCCATTGAGATTTTATTTAATCTGTTTCTGATCTTAGATCAAGTACAGCGTGTAGCTGGATTTTAAATTTAAATTTGAAAATAGATTTTTCACATGCACGGAAGTAATATAATATGTGTATTTTAAGTAAGATTCACGTGTGCCACTAAGTTGTCTACCTACTGGCTTCCTTGCAGTATACAAGGGTAAAAAAAGGTAGTAAAAAGTACATATTTTCAGTTTTGTCACAGAACTGGTTTTCTTGCATCTTAGTAAAATTTCACTAAACTCCCACTTTGTTTTTGCAAGTCACTGGGTTTTTGGGGTTTTTTGTTAATTTTGATTTAGGTTTTGATGGGGTTTTTTTTGTTTGTTTATTTTTTGGCTTCTGTTTTGATTTTATAATGTGGTTGTTTTTGTCCAATTAAGGGCTGGAAAAAAAGTGAAATGTGGGAAGTCTGGCTAAGAGGCCTTGCACTTGGTTTGCTACCAGCTGGGGTTTTCTTATTTATTTTCATTTGGGGCTTTTTGGTTTTCATTTGAGGCTGTTTGGTTTGGGGATTTTTTTTTTTTTGCTATAAATATTATTTATAGGATGTACTGGAATAATATTCTGAATTTTGTTCAGTTTATGATATGGAAGCTGCCTACACCACACACTAATAGGATCATTTCAATAATAATTTCCTTTCCTAGGGTACAGTGTAAGGAGAAAATGAAGCATTACTGTCAACGTGAAATTTGCAGAAAATAGGTCTTTTAAATATTTCATCAACTCTTAGTAAAGCTATTTAATGGTTATTTTTTTTTCTCTGGATTGTATACTAAACATTGTAAACAGTTGTTTTCCATCAATTTTTAAGAATCTATAGCAGCTAGTAGCCTCACCATAATTCTTACCTGAATTTGTTGCTTGTAGTGCTCAAATTGTTTCCGTATTTTGGTCATCCTTCTGGAGTAATTTGTTTATGGTTCTTTCATCTTATTCATGATGGATAAATGTTTTTTGACTTATTGCTTCATAAACTTTGAATTAGATAGGAGATGAGGGTAAACGGTTATGTATGTAGCTGATATTTGTTTTATAACAAGCTTATGTTTTAAATTTTTAATAAATTCCATTAATAAGATTATATCTTATCAAAACTGTCATACCCAGTAAATACAAGGCCATACTTTGTTTTCCTGTTCAGTGCCCTTATCAAGCAAGTAAACAAGTCTATAGATGGAACAGCTGATGATGAAGAGGAGGGTGTACCTACTGACCAGGCAATCAGGGCAGGTCTTGAATTGCTTAAGGCAAGTATACTCCTGGTGGTCAGTGAGCGTGTAAAACTTTCTGAAGCAGCTTTGTTAAAATAAACTTATAATTGGCACTCGGTATCTTTAGCCATAAGCATGTGGTGGCTGTCTGAAAGAATACTGGCTTGGGTTTTGTTCTCTGTGCTCATATTACATGGCACGTAAGTAAAGTTATCTTATAAAGAATTTAGAAATTTTGTTATCAGAGTGTGAATTCAGTTGCTTTTGAACATAGTTATAATAGTTTTGGAACTGTACTTGTAAGCATCATACTGTGGTTCCTAGTAGTTCCTCATAAATTTGTGTCTTGCCTATTTCAACTCTGTATAGTCTTGGAGACTCAGTTAACATAGCAAACCCCATAAAGATGCACTTGTGTGGACAGTGTACAGAATTTCTTATTCTGTACTCCCATTTTGCTAGGAGGAAAGAAAAGGGCTGATCCCTGTTACTTACAAATACTGTTATATGCATGAAACTTAAGATGCCATTACATAGTGCTTTTTGTTTCACTTAGTGTCTTGTCAAAGACTTTAGGCTAAGAGTACAGTGTAGTCAGATTTGCCTGTACTTGAACAGAAATGTACTTGTAACTGAAGTGGTACTACAGTATGTGTTTGTATTGAGAGCGGTCCAGGTGTGGGTTGACTTGAGAGGCCTCAAAATCTAAAGGACTCCCATACTTAAGTTTTCAGAATATCTTAGATCAGCTAAGGGCCTGCTAGATTCATCTGAGAGCATGTGACCTCTAACCAGGTGTGCCTGTTTAGATAGAAGTACAAAAAGCCAGTAGCACAAAAATTAATCTAGTAAGAATGAATCATGTCACAAAGGGCTATGTATTTGAAAGAAGGCTCCCAGGTCAGTACTTAAATATTCATATGAACTGGCATGACACTTTTAAGGAAAAGAAGTAAGATTGCCCTGAGGAAAGTGATCTGTGCATGATGAGAAGAATCCTGAAAGGACAAATGTAGGAGTCCAGAAAAGGGAATGCCATACAATGAAGTGGGGAGGACAATGGAAAACTGAGTGTGAAGAAGTTCCTAGATTTTGAGAATCATTTCTTTGCCTTGGGTCAGAATAGGGTATGGAAAGAGGCTAGTAATCAACTGCCATTTACAAATGCAGAGAGGGCAAACTTTAAAGGAGGATCAAGAGAGGATTGTTTCTTTTAAACATGGGAGGACTGTCATACTTGAAAACAGAGTCCAGGAATCTGAAGGAGAGGTACAAGGTCTGATGAGCTGCTGTGTAAAGCTTGAGGGACTAGAGTCACTATTGGGTATGTCTATATTACTACTTTGGGGATAGGAACTTCAGAGTGCAACCAGTTATTCCACTTGGCAAACAAGCATGAAGTCTGGGAGCACATAAGCTGTATTCTTTTTAGAGAAACGAAACTGAGATGGGCTTCAGAACCACATGTTGTGCTACAGTGGCTAAAGCGGGTTCACATCTGTCTAGAAATGCTTTGAAGTAAACCCCCTGAATTGTGAATATTTCTTCCTTAGTATCAGTTGTTTCTTTTAAAATCTGATTGTGCTGTAAGCCAGTACTTGCTAAGGTAGATATAGCCACTGAGAAGTGCATGTTTGTAATAGCAGGAGAAGAAATTGAGACTGAAGAATTAAGTTCAAACTGATGAGATCATGTATAAAGACAGAGACATATTTAGGAGGTACCAGAAAAAGTCAGGAAAAGAGAAGTGTGGATTACATGACAAAACCAGGCAGAGTATGATAAATATTGCAGTGTGGCAGTGGAAAATTACTCATGATGGAATGTTCTATGTAAGTGGACCTTTAAAAAAATATTAACATGGCTTTCATCTTATTTTGGCAGGTACTTTCATTTACGCACCCTATCTCATTTCATTCAGCTGAAACTTTTGAATCTCTCCTGGCTTGCTTGAAAATGGATGATGAAAAGGTGGCAGAAGCTGCATTACAAATTTTCAAAAACACAGGAAGTAAAATAGAGGAAGATTTTCCTCATATACGATCGTAAGTTTTATATCTTACTTTGAGCAGTGTTCTTTATGGGGTTTTGGAAGTTCTCTTTCTTCCCTTTGCATGCTATAGCATTGTCCTGCATTCTTTTGGAAGAAAGTATTACTTCAGGTAAAACAGGAAAAAGATTTTGAATGACTTTAAAATGTGGTGCTTTTTGAACAATGGAAGTGAAATGAATGTATCCAAAGTAGTGAACAGCTGATATGTCACTGGCACTACTATAATTTTTATTGTTGCCCTTCAGAGTTACGTATGGGGTGTTGTGTTGGGTTTTTTTCTTCTCCTTAATTAAATACACAGCAATGTAAAACCATTCTTTGCAACTTAATAGGGATGTATAGACAAGAATATTTCCAAAAGAGCATTTAGTAACTTGTGCAGAGAAAACATTTCTTCTAGTACATGATATTTTATCAACAAAAGCCAGGGGCTTTTACTTGCAAGCCGTTTCTTTCTTTGAAGAAATTGCCAAAACCAGGACAACTAGTACTTTTGCAGAGGTGTTACGTTCTTTGTATGTATACGTGTACTTTTTTGCTGGTTTGTTATTTTGAAGATTTTCAATTTGTGAAAAGGTGTTTATTTTTTTTTTAAGAGCTTTGCTTCCAGTGCTACATCATAAAGCTAAAAAGGGACCCCCTCGTCAAGCCAAGTATGCTATTCATTGCATCCATGCAATATTTTCCAGCAAAGAAACACAGTTTGCACAGATATTTGAGGTAAAATTAAAATATTTGTTAGTTTTTCTTAATCTTTTATATTGCAAATGTAAACTAAGGGAGGTAGTAGTAGTTTATGTGGCAAGTTTTATCAAATTTACAGAAGATGTTTTTCCCCTTTCCTTTTGTTCTCTTCAGTTTGGCCTGAAATATGGTAGTGGAGGGGAATTATTGCATCATATGATTCATCATGTTTAGGGTTATGTATTTTAACAGATGATAGAGTAAAACAAAGTGTTGAACTTTCTGCTAGAACCATGAACTCCTTATGGGAGAAGGAGCCATACACCATTCCTTTTCCTTGTTGGAACTGGCCCAAAGTATTTAAATGGTTATAGAAATGAAGGAAAACTGAATTATGGTAGAGACTATATTTTAAAGTTATAACTGCAAATACACTTTTTAATTAGTGCCTATAAGCTGTTTATCTTGAAGGCTGAATGAGTCCTTTACTGAAATTGTGATCTTAAGATGTAGCTTGCCCACTTCTTCAACAAGAAGATACACATTGTTTACTAAATGGCCCTGCTCGAGCTGCCACTTTCTGAACTATGCAGATGTGACAAACAGTTTGTGTTTCTTTGTGATTTTTTTATTTTGATTTGCAGGAGACTTGTAGGGTTGGTGAAATGTGTCTTTAAATCAAAACATTAGTTCTTTATTTTTCAGAAACACAGTTTTTAAATAGTCATGGACAACTTAGTACAGAACTCCAGCCCCCCTCTCCTCAATAAGACACAGGTTATATCAGTAATACTTGAATACTACTGATTACAGTTGCCTTTATTCTAGCCACTGCATAAAAGTCTGGATCCGAGCAATTTTGAGCATCTCATCACACCGTTGGTTACTATTGGCCACATAGCCATGCTAGCACCTGATCAGTTTGCTGCCCCTTTGAAATCTTTGGTTGCCACTTTCATTGTTAAAGATTTGCTAATGAATGATAGGGTAAGTATTTTTAAAACCTCTTATTAAGATTCTGCTTCTCCTGTGGTGTGATACTCAGCAAATACTTATGCAAATTTTTGGCTTGTTGATTTCTACATTTGGATATGGTGGTAGATGTCCATCTGTACTGTTTGACTGAACTGAAAAGCTACAGTACAGGAAAGGAGGTAGTACTAATTTTATAGTCCTTACAAAAGTGACAAGCTATATAGCTCAGCATTTAATCACTCATGATTTGCCTTTTGTTTAAAATGGGGAAAATTGGTAATGACTTCACTCACTTAGTCCCTTGTCTTGAGCAAGCAAGTTGCGATTTATTTTTTTTAGTAAATGTAACATGTTTGAAGCTGAAATATGTTAATTGGAGGACTGTATTCTAGTTTTTCTATTCTATATTCATAGTGGTTATAAAGTGAAAAAAGTGCTTGTGCATTGTCAGCTATTGTTTAGGGAAAGATTTATTGTCTAAAACTATGCTCTTGAAGTTCCAATCTACTGGATATGGAAACTGGAAATTAATTTGAAAGCAATGGCTATTACACTCAAAAGCAACAGTTTTCAGGTAACAACAAGAAAACCCCCTCTACTGCTGCCAAATTTGCTGATACTTGAATTGTGAGGTCTGAACAGTAGCTCACTCCAATAATTGTTGCTTCTATAAAAGACAGAAGGCATATAGCAAACTAGTGGCTGCTGCAGTACTGATTTCAGAAACAAACAGGAAAGAGGAGATTGCATCTGGTTTCACTGAAGAGTAATGGCAATGTAACAAAATGTAACATTTATTTTAGCTTCCCGGGAAAAAGACAACAAAACTTTGGGTCCCAGATGAAGAAGTGTCTCCTGAAACACTTGTTAAAGTAAGTAGCACTTACTATATTTTGCTATTATTATGTAATAATAGTATTGTTAACATAATTCTTAAAAGAATTCTTTATTCTTAAAGCTGTCAACTGCTTTTCTCTGCTTGTCACCTTTCTAAAAGTAAAAAAGAAATAACTATTTTTAGATTGAGTATCTTACCAGAACACATTTTGGATTGTCAGAAGAATTTGCTTTTGGCAGCATGTACTTTTTTTGCTTTTCTAAATAAATTTACATATATGCTTTGTTGAAATTTTATTATAGCCTGTTATAACCATAGGTTTGGTGTGCAGCAGTATTTCAGATATTGTCACAGTTAGTATACAAATATACTTCCCTTCTGTTTCACATAGGAGTTAAATACCACGGAGACTGTTTAAAATCTTCCTTTTTCTCTTGAATTTTTAGGATGTTCCAAGAAACTTTCGGTGCTGTTTGGAATAAAGTAAAAGTTGGGTTTGGGTTTGTCAGTTTCCCCAAATAAAAAAAATGTGTTAAATTGTTTTGCTCTGTGTACAATGTGTACCAGAGAAACAACAAGATTTGGGGGGGGGGGGGGAAGAAACAAAAACCAAACCACAAACCAGCAAACCCAGCTTTAAAATGGTGGGGATTTTGTTGGGCTTTTTGCTTTAAAATGTCATCTCAAGCTTATTCTTTTTTGGAATAAGTTTATTATTACATTTTCTGGACTTGGTAATAGTTATTTTCACTTAATTTTTCACTCAATGTAGAAATAGATTTTACACTGTAAAAAATGTATCCTATGTCTGTATTTGCGTTTTAAATGCCCTTTCTTCAGAACAGGGATAGATAGTGCTTTTGCATTTTCTTTCAGAATTGGTGAAATTCACGTACTTCATAGCATGCTGTTTCTAAGTCAGTGTGGCAGTCATTTAATTTCCAATGCTTTTTTAAATAATCAGAGTAACTTTATTCAAAAGTTGTCTTCTCTGTTAAGTTACACTGTAGCATACCTTATTCTCTGCTGGTTTAACAAGTATTTTTGTTTCCAGCTTGGTACAGAACTCTTACTGGAAGTGCTCAGTTGTGTTTGGAGTTTATTTGTTAGCTTTTTATTGGTTTGACTGCAACAAGGATATTTTTTGTATTGGTGCAACTCCATAGTTACGTAGTACAGTCCAAGAACTGTTGAAAGAATGCATGTTTGTTTTGATTTCATGAACTGCTAGTTTAAAATAGACATGATTTCATTTCAGTGATTATATGTGTAACTTGAAGCAGTAAATATTAATTGTTTTTGTTAACTTTTTTAAAGATTCATGAAGCTCTTATATCTCTCTAAAATGCTCTTTTATGTTGATAAAACTTTTCTTACAATTCGCTGTGTGGAAGGGAATTGGTTTATAGAAAATCTTCAGGCAATTCGAAGTTGAAGCCAAGCCTGAAAACTGTACAGAGCATTTACTGGCAAATGAAAACAGGTTATTGTGAAAATTGATTTGCAAATTTAATTAGCATTTATTACCACTGAGAGGCCTATATTTAATGAACACTGCAGGCCACACCATTAGTTTGTAAATGATTTCTCTCTGACAGTCTATTTTTCTTCACTCTGGTTTTAAAAGCCTCTTTCTCCCTTTGTGAGGTAATTGCTTATCTGATGGGGATCTTAAAACTAGCAAGTTTACGTATGAAAGAGGGAAGTACTGATGAAGACAAAATTTTAGTATTGTCCAGCCTAACAGATGTAGACTGACATAGGCTACCCTTAGTTTTGGGTGCTGAACCTTAAATGAAATATCTGTAGAGACCTGTTTCACTACAGTATTAAATATGAATTGGATTAATTACTGTATGAGTTAGACTTGAATTCTTACACCTGGCACTTGTGTCTGCTCTAAAGCAGTAAACTCTTGACAGTGACCGTACTGAATACTCTGTATCCTGCAGTGGGCTAAGACTTATGTAGAAGCAGTGATATTTCTTGTTTCCTTCAGTGTACACAGCAGTATAAGTTTCTCATCCTATTTTTCTAACCATGCTTTAAATGGGCATTATGTCATTTTCCACTCCTGCACAAACCTGTAGCGTCTGTGGCTCTGAAAGCTCAAGTAGTAAAAACTTGAGCTAACTGTTGTGTCATCATGTTGATGTAGGAAGACAGTGTTTCTAGGATCACTACATGGGATGGGAGCCCGTTATACTTTCACAGTGGAAGCATGATGATAACCCCTAGATCAAAGTGTTATAAATACCTGTTGCTTAATTTTAATACTAAAAAATAATACTTACTTCTGGCAGTTTATGTAAAGCCAGTAGTCAGCTGCAGTTTTCTCATAAGAAATCAAAGATCTGTCATGTTATTCTCTAAGAAATGGTAACTTACCACTTGTGCTTGCACTTCAAATACATGTTGTTCATGTTGTGCTGCTGAGTATAAAGCAGTTTTTTGTGGCCCTTTGTATGGTTCTGGCCCATGTTGTATTTTGACTTCATGTTTTCATCTCATGTATAATAATTTTTAATCTCAGAGGAGGATTCTAGGCTTCCTAGACCAAATAGAATTGGTATATTTCCATCCTCCCAACAAATGAGAGGCTCTAATGGCTACAGGTACTTGTTAAGGCATGAGGAAACTTTAATTGGTAAGCTTACAGAAGATCTGCTGCTGCTATTATTACTACTATTACTACATTGGTTTTATTGCTATTATTGCATTGGTTTTATTGCTATTAAAATCTTCTGGTGGATACTTGGAGTTGTTTCAGTGGAAGACTCTTTGAATGCTAGGGCAAGACAATTTCATTTCTGTTGCACAAATGCTATTTGGATTTTGAGATCTGGAGTGACAGATATCCTACCTCTTGCTGGTGTTACCCAACAGAATTGCAGTTTTGGAGGTAGAGTAAATGGACCATGGTGCTAAAAGAAATAAACTCTAGTATAGATGGCAATCACAGAACTTAGATCTGAAGGGACCATTGTGGTCAGTTTGTTATACGGAATAGATCAACTGTATGATGAATTTAATTTGGTGATATTGTGAATGTTTATATAAAAGTCATTTGAACTGCCTTTCCCATCGAGGAGAAAATTTGAAGTTAATGTTTACAAAAAATATCTTAGATTTTCAAAAGCTTGGTTTTGGTTTGTTCTTCTTCTTCCCCAAGGCTGCCTATGTGATTAGCGTTTTCATTTTGTTGTAGGAGGATAGTCCTCTTTCTGTTTTATTGTTTGTGCTCTCATATGGAGGGAAAATGAAAGGACAAAGTGATTCAAATACAAAACCAAACTAATCTCAAAATTCGTTCTTTATTTTCACTAAAGAAATATGAAATTATTCAGTGTGTCTTGATAGCAGCTGGATTCTGCATACTTTTAGTTGCCTCAAAACACTTGATGTTTCCATTGGCAAAAGACATGTTATCCTAAGTAATATGCTTTGAGACTTTTCTTTAAATAGCCATGAAAGAAAAATTCTTTTCTAGAACAAGTTATCTTAATGCAGTTTGGTACTCTTAACAGTCAAATGGCCATGAAGTGTTTTTTTAATTTACATGTCTTAAACTCAAATATTTCATATATAAATAAGAACATATAGGGATTAACTACAGGAATTATACTAATATAGGAAGATGAAAATGCCTTCTGATTCTTGATCCAGTAACATTTTCTTAGTAAGTATAGACTGTTTTGCCTGTTCCACAGTGTTTAATAGATGTAAGCTCAATTAGGATAATAGGTTTTCACAGGACAAAATATGATTGCTTAGTAAAATGAACAGTTCACACCTTAACTGTTGTATGATTTTTATTTGCTGTAATAAGTGTGTGAGACTTTCAGTAAAATGTTGCTGTCTAGTGAGAGTATGTCTAGTATATCTTTCAGTATTCAAATGATGTTTTGCAGCCTTGACAGGTTTCTGTTCGTAGCATCAAAAAAAATTTGGGCAAATAGCATGTGATTAAATTATGATAAAGATTATTAAAATAAATGAGCTCATTGTGTGATTTGACTTCTGCCTACCAACTTTTCTTTCTTCTGTAGATTCAGGCCATCAAGATGATGGTGCGGTGGTTGCTAGGAATGAAGAACAACCACAGCAAGTCAGGAACTTCTACTCTGAGGTTGCTAACAACAATATTACATAGTGATGGTGATTTAACAGAGCAGGGGAAAATCAGGTATGTAACAGATGGTAATGTTTGATGCCTGTGTTGATGTGGTGGGTAGAGTTTTAGTTGAAGTAGTACTTAAACTGCTCTGTTAGACCGCTTAATGATTATGCACCTTATTTCATAAAAACTGGTGGTAAGCTTGGCTGGATACTTACATAAGTTTGCTGAGTCTCAGTTTTTTTTAACACTAGATATAGCTGTATATTAGTTTTTATCATCTTTGTTTTATCCTTTTCTTCCAAGGGCCATTACTGGTATTGCAAGAATAAGCTGTGTAACTTCCTCTTTCATGTTGAAAATTGGGTTAAATTTTTTATGCAGCTTGCTCTTCCTGATGTACAATTGTGTATGCCAAAGGCCAATAGACAGCCTTTGTAATAAAAAGATAATAGCATGTTGCACTAAATCAGGTGGGAATAGCTAGTATGTAAGGCACTTTGCTTGAAGGCAGACTTTAATCCCTTGAGGCCTCTGAAAGTGAAAATAAGAGGAAATTGTGTAAAGAGGATTAAAGTCTCAATAAATAATTTACCTTTTAGATGGTTTGTCAGGCAACTTATTTGTTTTTCTGGGTATCTTCTTAATCGTCTGCAGTAGGAGAAGTGGCAAGTTGTCAGACACTATTGCTTGCCAAATACTAAAAATTCACGTCTATAAAAGCCATTAATGGCTTGCATGGATTGTGCCAGTTTAAGTAAAAAAGGTTTTAATTTTGGGGGAGAGTTATACAGTGATTATGCAGATAGGACCTGCATTGTGTGCACCAAGTTGCAAACTAGAGAATTGTCTCGTATGTTATCTTTGCAGCAACTATGTACTCTTTATCTTAAAAGTTCCTTGAAAGTAACTGTTTCATAGTTTTAAATTCTGTAATACGACCATTCATATCATTTACTAGGAAGATAAGCGGTAGTAACCTAGTTTTTCAGCATAATTGCTCAGAGCATATTGTTGGCTTATCCAGAATCAATCAGTTCTGTAGGTCCTGTATATTTTGATGCTTGGAGTGGTGATTACTTACTGTGCGTGTTTGAGGAATTTAATTTTCTCAATCTTTTTGTACTCAAAACTACAAATAATAATACAAACTGTACATAATTATGTGGTCAGTGCTACATTACTTAAGCTAGTGGAGGGCTGGGGATACTTTCAGGGGAGGGAGAAAGCTGCAATGACTTGAGGTCACTCTGTGTTAAAGGCAACCCTTCAACCCCAGAACTTGGAGCTCTGCCTAGGGGTGGATGATAAGACAACTGAGAGTTTATGGTTTAGGATTAAAGAGCAGACTGGTACAGGTGACATTGTAGTGAGTATCTGCTGTAACCCTCCTGGCCATGAAGAGGAAGTGGATGAGGCCTTGTATAAACAGGTAGAAACAGTTTTATGTCTGCAGGCCTTGTCCCTCATGGGGTACTTCATCTACTCTGATATCTGCTGGAGGAGCAACACAGTGCATAAACAATCTAGGTGCTTATTGCAGAGCATCAATGACAACTTCTGTCACACGTGATAGAGGAGCCAGTAAGGCAAGGTGCTCTGGTGAATCTCATACTTGCCAGTAATGAAGGGACTTGTTGGGGTTATGAAGGCTAAAGGCAGCCTTGTCTGTAACGACTGTAAGATGGTGCAGTTCAGTATCCTGACAGTAGCAAGGAGGGCAAAAGGCAAGATCATAGTGCTTGAGGAGAGCAGACTTGGGCCTCTTTCAAGGTTCTGGTTAGTAGAGTCTGATTGGAGAAGGTCAAGGGAGGTAATTCTCCCCATCTACTCTTCTGTCTTGAGACCGCAACTGGAGTACTGTGCTCAGCTCTGTAGTCCATTGTACAGGAAAGACATGGACCTGAGCAGGTCCACGGAGAGCAGCAAAAATAATAAGTGTGATGGAACACCTCTGCTGTGAAGAAAGAGAGTTGTGATGGTTCAGTCCAGAGAGGGGAAGGCTCCTGGGGAGACCCTGTTGCTGCATTTCAGTACCTAAAGAAGGCTCATAAGAACAATGGGGACTGACTTTTTAATAGGGCCTTTTGCAGTAGGACAAGTGATAATGGTTTTAAACTGAGTGTAGATACAGACTAAATTTAAGGAAGACTTTTCACAGTGAGGATGGTGAAATGCTGGAACAGATTCTCCAGAGCAGTGGTAGATGCCCCCTCACTGGAAACGTGGTGAGGTTTGTCGGGGCTCTGAGCAGGCTCATCTAGTTGAAGTAGCCCCAGCTTGTTGCAGGGGAGTTGGACTAGATGACCTCTAAAAGTCCCTTCTGTTGTGGTTTAAGCCTCTCAGCCACGAAGTTTACTCACTCACTCACTCACTCACTCACTCACTCACTCCCCTCTCTTTCTTCCCCCAGTCCTGGGGGGATGGGGAGGAGAATCAAAAGAATGCAACTTCCACAGGTTGAGATAAGAATAGTTTAGTAACTAAGGTATAACACAAATCACTGCTGCTACCACCAGTAACAATACAAGGGAAATACAAAGAAAGAGAATACAGCTGCTCACCATCCAGCCCTACCAAGCCAGTGCACCCCCCAGCAGCAAATCCCACCCTTCCAGGTCTCTCCTCTCCGTTTTTACATCCTGGACATGACGTGCTGTGGTATGGAATAACCTCTTTGGTCAGTTTGGGTCAGGTGTCCTGTTTCTGCTTCCTCCTGGCTTCGCCTCCTCCCTGGCATAGCATGAGACTCAGAAAGTCCTTGGCCAGACCAAAACATTACCAAGCAGTAACTGAAAACACTGGTGCTATCAGCGCAGTTCCCAGGCCCAAAATCGAAAACACAGCGCTGCACCAGCTACCAGAAGGAGAAAAATGACTGCTACTGCTGAACCCATAACCCAAACTGTTCAATGGTTCTATCAAGCGTACAGAAAGTAGAAGTAGGGACAGGTAACCTGGCAGGAGTACAGAAAACACCATCTGAGACTCCATTAGGAAAGCCACAGCCCAATTGACTGGAATTGAATCTAGTGAGGGGTTACAAAGGCAACCAGAAGAGCTTTTTTAAATAAGTGATGAAAGGAAGACTAGGCAAAATGTACACCTGCTGCTGAACAATGCAGGAGTCCTGATGGCAGGAATGTGGAAAACACTGAGGTACTGAATGCCACCTTTACCTCAGTCTTTACTGGCAAGACTGGCCTGAGCACTGGCACAGGTTGTACAGAGAAGTGATAGTTTCCATCTCTAGAGGTACTGAAAATCCATTTGGACACTGTCCTGGGCAGCCTGCTCTAGGTGACCATGCTTGAGTAGAGGGGTTTGGCTAGATGACCTCTAGAGATCCCTTCCAAATGTAACTATTCTGTGATTTTCACAATGCATTTTGGGAAGGCTCTAAACTGCCAGGAGGGTAGGTCTTCATTGTCTCTGCATGACATACCACCTGTGTTAACATCTCTAAAGCAAAGATGACATTTCAGGCACATTAGTTCTGCATGGAGCTTCCTGGTGTCTTGTTGACACTTCCTGACCCTTATTCTTCACCCTTTGAGAATAGAATGAGGATATCTTCTTTCTCTCAGTACTCGCTGTGCTCCTGTTGTACAAATCTGACACTGCCTTTTCCAAATTAGAGTAGTCTTTGGAAAGTAAAATTATCTGTTGAGTATAGAACATAATCTTTCAAACTGCACTTGATCTGATGTCGATCTACATAGAGGCAGTTTTTGTGTTCACAGCTTGCATTTGTCTTTTAAACAATGTATAATTTGCTAAAGATAATTGAATTAACTGAAAGTGGCAGGGCTCAGGAGGCATTTGACCTCATGTGGGCTCTTAGTCATGTTACAGTCATTTTGGTATATTGTCCTCATGAGCCATAAAAATTACTCTGTCTCAATGCATCTTTAAATATACACAACTGTACTTCTCAGTGACAGTGTAAGGGAAGGGGATTTTTAAATTTCAAGGCATGATTCAGCCTGGGGTGTCAGGCAAAGGCAAGGTCCTACTTGGAAAATGAAGAAACAAATCTGTACTCTCGTTTTGAAGTAGTAGGATTGATGACTTTGTTGAATTACTTTTAAGACAATAACTGATTGCTTTGAGATGTTAGCGTATGTAGGTTAAATTCACCAGTGTCAGATGCTTTAGTATTTTTTTTTTTAATAAACAGAAACTCAGCTGTCCTTTCCAGGTCTTTATTTTTCATCTTAGGAGTCATAAACAGTCCTACAAATTTGAAATACAAGATTATACAGATGTTTTATTTGTGGGTAGGTAAAACTAAGTTGAATCTTGCATGTCTTTGTAGTAGGATTTTAATTTTATCTACCTAAGCATAAAGTAAGAGTACTTGAGTATCAGAGAACACTAGCTGTTGCTGAAAGTATTGATGTTAGATATGAACTGGAATTGACATTTTTCTGAAAGGCTATCTGCATTTTTCTTACACTGAAGCTTACTTAAATACATGCAGTTTGGAACTTTGTAGTTCTGTGCTATAGATAAATTGCTACACCATCTGATATGCAACGTTCTCAGAGGTTGTCAAGACACTTTTTTATTCCATGGAACATAGAAAATGCTTAGAAAACTGGACACAGACATTTATCCTCTGGAGTAGAAGAAAAAAAATGTTAACTCCAGTGCTGGATTGTTTTAAAAGAGAAGGGCATCCTTGGTACCAATTTTCAGAATCATTAGAAGTAATCAAAAGCTTAGTTATATCATGCAGGAGCTTTTATTTCAGCCCTAATAGTTGTGTGGCTTGGGATTGATAGCAGATCAGAAAGCTTTTGGCTCTAAGTTTGACAAAAAATAAATTCTCAAGAGTTTCTTCAAAGACATCCTTTCAAGGAATAAGGCAGCTGATGAATTTTCATCAGCAGCTGTAAGAATGATATTCACAACTGACGCTGTCCTCTTCCTTCCCACATGCTTGTGGTTATTTCTGTGACACACATACTCTCTAGAATTTGGCCAACTTTTACGTGAAATATCTTTGATTCAATTTTCAAAATTAAATGTTATTACTACTAAAGCTAAGGAAGATTGAAAGTTCTTAATTTTATCCTTCCTTTAGCTCAGTCACTCTGTGCTTGTAAGTTGCTATTTCTCGGTTGTCACTGAACTGCAAAACTTCATTGGGTTCACTTATTACACAAGATTCTTTTTAAAGTGAAATTTAGCATCTAAAAACTAGATATTACCATGTTAATCTTCATGCCTTGTTTGAAAGTGAGTGCAGCTTTTGTCCTGCCATTTGGTTGCTATTTGTTTATTTGGTGTTTGATTTTGCTGTGCTTTCCGTACCATGAGGTGTGACTGAGGCCTGCTTTGATGAATTTTAAGGTTTAAGCTCCTTAGAAGGTATTTTTATCATGTACTCTTTGTTTAATAAAGTTCTTTTATTGAATTCTTTATATTCTTTATACAGTTTTTTGCAATAATGGATTTAAGTCTGCAGTGTTTGCTTTTCCTAAGGATAAAAGGCAATGATTAAGAAGTTAAACAGTGTTTGTCCTGCTTAAAATTAATTATTTCTAAATAAGGATACAGCTTGATTCCTGCTTCAGGTTACCCAAGGAAAAAGCTGTACTTGCTACTGCTGAATAGAATTCATTAGTGCTTTAAGTGAGATGCATAAAACTTACTAATTTCTTTGTGTTTGATCTGAAGAAACAACAGAGTAATGTACTTTCTTGAAATAAACTGTGAACAGTGAAAGCTCAACTAAGTTTATTGAATTTATTAATGTGGGTATCAGTTCGCAAAGCTCCTGTTGAAGATGCTTTTGATATTCTTATAACCTACAATCATATTTACAAAGGTTACAGAAAAAACCATTCATCTTTTTATATGAAATTTACCAGACAGTTTCAGTGTTTTGCTAAGTGTAAGTGCAATTTTGGTGTGCGGGTCAAGTAACAGTACCTTCAACATGTTGAAAATTTTTTCACTTGCCTGATTGGTTTTTGCTGTTATTTTCACTTAGTCACCTATCATAATATCTAATTAATCATAACTAAAGTTGACTTGCCGCATTGATTTTGAGCTATCACTCATAGAATTCTTGAATGGTGTGAGTTGGAAGGAACCTTAAAGACAATGTAGTTCCAACCCCCCTGCCGTGGGCAGGGTGCACCTTCCACTAGAACAGGTTGCTCCAAGCCCCAAAGCCCTGTCCAGCCTGGTCTTGGAAGAGTCAGGGAAGGAGTAGCCACAACTTCTCTGGGCAACCTGTGCCGGTGTCTCATGACCCTCATAGAATCATAGAATAGTTAGGGTTGGAAAGGACCTTAAGATCATCTAGTTCCAATCACCCTGCCATGGGCAGGGACACCTCACACTAAACCATGCCACGCAAGGCTCTGTCCAACCTGGCCTTGAACACCGCCAGCAATGCAGCATTCACAACTTCCCTGGGCAGCCCATTCCAGTGCCTCACCACCCTTACAATAAAAAACTTCTTCCTTATATCCAATCTAAACTTCCCCTGTTGAAGTTTGAACCCGTTACCCCTTGCCCTCTCACTGCAGTCCCTAATGAAGAGTCCCTCCACAGCATCCCTATAGGCCCCCTTCAGATAACGGAAGGCTGCTATGAAGTCTCCACACAGCCTTCTCTTCTCCAGGATGAACAGCCCCAACTTTCTCATCCTATCTATCTTCATCCGGGAGGTGCTCCAGTCCCCTCATCATCCTCGTGGCCCTCCTCTGGACTTGTTCCAACAGTTCCATGTCCTTTTTACATTGAGGACACCAGAACTGCACACAATACTCCAAGTGAGGTCTCACAAGAACAGAGCAGAGGGTCAGGATCACCCCTCTCAACCTGCTGGTCACTCTCCTTTTGATGCAGCCCAGGATATGGTTGGCTTTCTGGGCTGCGAGTGCACACTGAAGCCAGCTCATGTTCATTTTCTCATTGACCAACACCCTCAAGTCCTTCTCCACAGGGCTGCTCTCAATCTCTTCTCTGCCCAACCTGTAGCTGTGCCTGGGATTGCTCCCACCCAGGTGGAGGACCTTGCACTTGGCATGCTTAAACTTCATCAGGTTGGCATCAACCCACCCCACAAGCGTGTCAAGGTCCCTCTGGATGGCATTCCTTCCCTACAACATATCAACCGAACCACACAGCTTGGTGTTATCGGCAAACTTGCTGAGAGCGCACTCAATCCCACTGTCCATGTCACTGACGAAGATGTTGGACAAGACTGGTCCCAGCACCGATCGCTGAGGGACACCACTCGTTACTGGTCTCCAGCTGGACATTGAGCCATTGAGCACAACTCTTTGCATGCGGCCATTCAGCCAGTTCTTTATCCACTGAGTGGTCCACCTATCACATTGATGTCTCTCCAATTTAGAGACAAGGATGTCATGTGAGACAGTGTCGAACACTTTGCACAAGTCCAGGTAGATGACATCAACTGCTCTACCCCTCTCCATCAGTTCTGTAGCCCCATCATGGAAGGCCACCAAATTGGTTAAGCAGGATTTTCCCTTAGTGAAGCCATGCTGGCTGTCACCAACCACCTGGTTGTTTTTCATGTGCCTTAGCATGCCTTCCAGGAGAACCCGCTCCAAGATTTTGCCAGGCACATAGGTGAGGCTGACTGGTCTGTAGTTCCCCGGCTCATCCATTTTCCCCTTCTTGAAAATGGGGGTTATATTTCCCTTTTCCAGTCGTTGGGAACTTCGCAGTAAAGAATTTCTTTCTAGTATCGCATCTGCTCTCTTCCAGTTTACAGCCATTTCCCCTTGTCCTAACAATACTTGCTCTTTCATTTCTAGACAAACTTTGGCAACTCTGGGGACTAGAAATGAGGTGCTGCTTTGACAGAAGCACCCTGCTGAAGGATAATCAGCATGCTGAATGGAAGTATCTCACTGGCTTAATGAGGTCTCTGAGGGGCAATTTGGACTGTACTGCTCCACTGTACAGCTAAAACTCTTTCACACACATATGGAATTTTTAGGAAGTTCCAAGGAATATTTTTATTGCTAGGTTGGGGCAGGGTAATAGGTATGTGGTAACAGGCTGTAAAATGTGGTGCCATGAAAGCTACTTCTGGTTTGAAGTTACTTCTGCTGTGGTTTTGTTAGGGTGTGGGGGGCAAAGTCTATGGAAATTTTTCCTTCTTTTTAAGGTTTTCAGCAATGCAAACTTATTGAGATTTAATTAAGTCAAATAATTGCAGATTTTCTTACTAATTAACCTTCATAATCCATGTGCTTGTTTTTTTCAGTAAACCTGATATGTCTCGGTTGCGGCTGGCTGCAGGGAATGCTATTGTCAAGTTGGCACAAGAACCTTGTTACCATGAAATCATCACCTTAGAACAGTACCAGCTGTGTGCACTAGCCATAAATGTAAGGAAATTAGGTGGGAGTTGTGGGTTATCAGCATATGTATGAGTATGTATTTTGCTTGTTATGTATGTTGAGTATATTTCTGCTAATCTCATTTTATGCAAACTATTCGGTCTTGGCTTGAATTTATTTTCCCACTACATAATACTGAAAACTGATTTTTGATGAGAATTAGATCTTATAGTACTAAGCTGTCCAGTGGGGTTATACTAACGTAAAGTAGTGAAATAGAATCATAGAATAGTTAGTTTAAATTGGATATAGAATCATAGAATCATGAAATAGGGTTGGAAAGGACCTTAAGATAATCTAGTTCCAATCACCCTGCCATGGGCAGGGACACCTCACACTAAACCATGCCACCCAAGGTTCTGTCCAAGCTGGCCTTGAACCCTGCCTGGGATGGAGCATTCACAACTTCCCTGGGCAACCCATTCAAGTGCTTCACAAGGAATTCAGTATAGAGTTAAAATTACCCTAGCTGCATTAATAAATTTTTAGAAGTTGAAATGATATAAAATACATTGGACTGTGGTAACAGCAGTGACCTTGGTTTCTTGAATGCTTGAATAGTTGGTAGAATATAGCTGGAATGCAGATGTCTGCAATGATAATTGCTATCCTTTAAATATTAAAAGAGATAGGGAGAGATTTCTCAATAGGTGCTGCAATTTTCATCCTTAACTTATGCCTGTGAGCCTACAGTAGCAGAAAGAAAATAACTCAAGTTGTAAGCAGAGATATGGAGATCCTCTGTGTTCCTGTCTGGTAGATTTAAGAAATTCTACAGAAATTGATCCACACAGTAAGGGTAAGACAATTATGGGGGGACTCATTTTGGTATTGCTTTGTTAATTGCTGATATTCTCGTGACCTCACAAAAGTCAACAAATCCTCTGGAAGGAATCTCTTCCGGAGCATACCTTTAGTAATAATGATATTCCATTCTAGACCTTAAGTCCTGTGACTGGCTAAACTTTAAAACCCACAACCCCTTTTAAATTAGTCTAGAAAAACCATTCATACATCAGAGTAACACAGTCTGTATTAGGCTTGTATATTGTTTTAACAGTGTTTATGTGGATCTTAATCTTCTGTCTTCCTTTGGGAGCTTTTATTTAGTTCCCAAATGCTATGAAAAACAAGAGAAATGGAACAAAACAAAATCACTTAAGTAGATGAAATCTAACAAAACTGCACCAGAAATTCAGTGGTAATAACTGAAGGTTTCTGTACCCAAAATGAGGGCTTTTCAGTATTCCTATACCAAAACCTAATAGAAATGTTTATCTTGTGTGAAAATGAGTTTTACACGAGAAACTTTTTTTACAATTTGGAACAAAATTAGTAGCAAGGAAAAGAGCCACTTACTCTAATGACAAATAAGATCTGTCTCTGTTCCAGAAAGGACACTCTAGCCAGATAATGTCATGGCAAACTAGCATTGCCAGTATAGTTTTTGCATGTTCTGTTTTCTCGTGATCCCAGTGATCAAATCTTTTCATTTCTTCAGTCGTTTGCCTTCTGTGGCATATTGTAAATGTTCTCCTCTGTCAGAATTTGCCTTCATTGCTTTGACTCACTTTTTAATATGTTTGGTGCAAACCCCTTGCCCTCCATTTCATCACTGTCTACCACTTTATTTTTCACTTCCTATTTTCCAGCTGTATCAGTTTTAACTCTCTTGTGGATATTGATAACAGACGTCACCATTTTGGCTGGGTTTTTTTTTGTTTTTTATTTGTTTGGTTTGGTTTTGGTGTTTGGTTGTAGTTTGATGGGGTTTTGGTTTGGGGTTTTTTTGTTTGGTTTGTTGGTTTGGCTTTTTGTTTGTTTTTTTGTTGTTTTTTTTTTTGCTATATTTGGGCCTGTTGCTTACCTCTTCTCAGTTTTCAGAAGGGAATGTTGAGAGATGAGCTTTTTGTTACAAGAATGTAATAGGGTCATCAACATGTTTATACAAGTCAGTATCACATTTTACCTGTAGAATTTTAGAATAGTTTGGGTCGTAAGGGACCTCTAAAGATCATCTCGTTCCAACTGCCCTCCTTTGGTCAGGGACAGCTTCCACTAAATCAGGATGCTCAAAGCTCCATCCAACTTGGACTTGAACACTTCCAGGCATGGGGTAGCCACAACTTCTCTGGGCAACCTGTTCCAATGTCCTACCACCCTTACTATAAAACACCTCTTCCTTAGGTCCAATCTAAACCTGCACTCTTTCAGTTTAAAACTGTTGCCCCTTGTCATGTCACTACAGGTGCTGGTAAAAAGTCTTTCTCTGTCTTTCTTACGAGCCCCCTTTATGTACTGAAAGGTTGGCAATAGGTTTCCCTGGAGCTTTTTCCTTTCTTGGCTGAACAAGCTCAACTCTCCGCTTTTCCTCAAATGAGGGGTGTTCCATCTCTGACAATTTGCATGGCTCTCCTCTGGACCTGTTCTTACAGCTCTGTGTTTGTCTTGTAATGGGCACCCCAGAGCTAGGCTCAGGATGCCAGGTGAGGGTCTCATGAGAGCAGGGTAGAAGGGGAGAATCAGCTCCTTTGACCTGCTGGCCACATTTCTTTTTATGCCGCCCCTTTTCCTGGCTTTCTGGGCTGCAGGTGCACATTGCTGGCTCATGTCCAATTTTTCATCTACTAGTGTCCCCAAGTCTTCCTCTGCAGGGTTGCTCTCAATCCATCCATCCAGCAGTCTCTTTTGTTGCAGGGGATTACCCCAAGCCAAGTGCAGGGCCTTGCATTTAACCTCTTTGAACTTTGTGGTTTCACATGGGACCACACCTCAGAGCTTGTCAGGGTCCCTCTGGATGGCATCCCTGTCCTCTACTGTATCAGCTGTACCCCTTGGCTTGGTGTCATCCACAGACTTGCTCAATCTTGTTATCTGCGTCCTTAACAAAGATATTGAACAGTATTGGTCCCCACACTGACCCCTGAGGGATGCCACTTCTTACTGATCTCCATTTGGATTTTTGAGTATTCAAATGCAATTCTTTGGATGTGGCCATCCAGCCGATTTCTTATCCATCAAATACTCCATCTATGTAACTTGTATCTCTCCAATTTAGAGACAAGAATGTTCTCTGAGATTGTGTCAAAGACCATGCAGAACCTCAGATAGATGTCATCAGTTGCTCTTCCCCGGTGACTCCATTGTGAAAGGGAGCAAAATGACTTAGATGTGATTTGTCCTTTGTGAAGCCTTGTTGGCTGTCTGTAATTGCTTTCCTGTGAATAACCATATGCCCTGACATAGCTTCCAGGAGAATTTGTTCTACTTTAATATCACTTACGTCACTTTTTCTCCTCATTTATTGTTACTCCTTTACCTTCTGTGACTGTATCTTGTTTAATAGATTGTAAGCTCTGTCAGGACAGAATTCTGCCTTTATTTTTCACTGCAGCTCCTAATAGATTTTTAATATTTACTCATAGCTTGTCTGTGTCTTTTTGAGGCCTTCTGCAGTTTCCTTTTCTCTTTTGGACCTTCAGATGCACAGTAACTGTAATGATTTTTCAGTGACTTTGGCACATGTTGTACCTTATTAATCTCCTTTGGAAACCATCTGGGGTTGTTTTGAGATATTTGCATGTATACATAATACATACATAACATAATACATATTTGCTTATGCTTAGAGTGTTTAGTATTAGAATCCATTTCTTGATGGGAGACACTGACTATTCTAACAGTGTATTTATTCTTAATACTGTCGAGTCTACTCACGAATTACGACATTGAAGTGATGTCAAGGCTAACTCTAGCATTATGTAATTTAATTTACAGCCAATTTTCTTTAAGTGGACAGATCAGGAAGCAGATTAAACAAAAGGAAATGCTTAATTTTTAAGGTCTCTAATGGTTGCACATGTTCTGCTATGGTTCTATGCTGGCTGTTTCTTTTTTTCTCCGAGAGTGCTATTTTGTATTGTGAAATTATTAGAGAGCAGAATACATAATTGAGTATTGTTGCTAATTGCCATAGTCAAGAATCAGAGTTGTGTCTGAGGGGTACATGCTACTTTGCAAATTTTTTAAAAATACTTTTCAGTGGTGGATTTCTGATGAACTGGCACTAAATTCAGAGAGGTAGATAAGTGAAATTGGTTTAATGCATGTGTTTCATTTGTATGATGTAAAAATTTAGACCATAATTGAGTTTGGTCCCCCTTTTTTTCAGTGAACTAGTGTAACTGAGCTGAGGTAAAGCTTATTTCTTTATCTTCTATTATTGAGTGTAATAATCGTTCCCCTTTGTGCCACTCAGCACCATCAGTAACAATGAACTATGCCTTCCTTTGTCCTCTGAGTCAAGAAGGACTTGCTTTCTTGTCCATATACCAACTAAGCACAGGTCTCTTTTAAGTTTCCCAAAGGCTTAGACTTAGGTAATGTTTCTGAGCAGAAGAGGGCTATATCTTAGCCTGCTGCTGGGGACTGGATTTTCTGTAAAGAGGCGATAGATCTTGAGTAGGTCTCACAGTTTGGGCTTGTGGTCTTGGGTTGCTTCAGCTCCATTACAGCAGGTGTTTCGGCCCAGAAAGGAAGACTATGGCTTCAAGCACAGAAGGGAAAATGGGGCTTGGTTAATTTCTTCTAGATTTAATTTTCGGGTGGTGGGAGATAGAGGCTTGTTTAATATATTACATGATTTGTCTTGACGCTGTTTACAAATCTAGCACAGTCAGTTACCAGTGGCAGATAGCTGGAAACATGTTTCAATTCTTCCTAGTTTTAAAGCCATCATTTGACTAAGATAGCTGTTTATTCCTGTTAATGTTTCTTTTTCTTCACATTTAGAGATAACAGATCTTTCCTTCTGACCTATGTTTCTGACAGGTTAAATAGGCCAAGCTGTTCTGGTGGCCTTGCTTACATTATACTTTTCTGTACATTTTCTTCTGTTTTCCACACCTGCTTCTGTTAACCTTCCTTAGCCTGTGTTACTAAATTGTTTTGTGATATATTGAATGGTGTCTTAAAGTATGTAGGTTATTTTCCATGCAGAGAATTTTAAAGTTCATGTATTTTGAGGAAATATATTACTGAAAAAAAAGCACAAGTAAATTTGCTGCCATCATATTACCTTCCTTAGTGTTATTTGGCAACTATTAGACACGGGTGGTCAAGTCATAGTTCATAGATTTCTGGAGTATGATAGAAATGTTTGATACTCCCTTCAGTATTTGACTTTATTTTATCTGGTAATTCTCTTGAATTTTATTCAATTTCTCATATTAATGGCTTGATGAAGATTTGTGAAATCGCAGTAATAAAATCAACACAGTGATTGCTGGTGGCCAAACGCTATTTTGGTGGAGGTCTTTGGCTCCATGAAGCAAGTGGTTCTATTGTTTGCAATTACATTAACTCCATGCCTCAATACTGTACTAAGTTAGACCTTTGTCTTGAGTATGGTACCTTGCTGTACAGTTTCTGAACCTTAACTCTTCTCCTGATCCTAAGGGAGACTTGAACTGATTAATTCAATTTAATTGCTCTGAATAGGCATTAGAAAGCATTCTTATAATTCTTATGTTTCTGTGGCTGCAAGGTCTGAAATTGATTTTGGCACAGTTACCCAGGCTTCCGTGTTCTTTTTCAGTCTATATTACTTTTAGAAAAGTTTACTGTTACCTTTTTTAGTTTTGCTTTTTGTTTTTTTTGTTTTTTTTAATAGGATGAATGTTACCAAGTGAGACAGATATTTGCTCAGAAACTTCATAAAGGCCTTTCTAGACTACGGCTGCCGCTAGAATATATGGCCATTTGTGCGCTGTGTGCAAAAGATCCCGTGAAAGAGAGAAGAGCTCATGCTAGGCAGTGCCTTGTGAAGAACATAAACGTCAGAAGGGAGTATCTGAAGCAACATGCAGCAGTTAGTGGTAAGAGAATAGAAGTTTCTTTTTTGGTACAAGTGCTATAGTTCAAATGTAAATGTGAGTAGACTGTAAAAGTATAATGGTTTTCTGTTTCTGTAGATAGCATGGTTATAAATTTCTCTTTGAGGTATCTAATGAAAACTGCAAATAATGTTCAGATTTTGTTTTGATTTTTTTTTAACAGGCATTTCTGAGATCTTTCAGTTTTGTTAAAAGCTGTGTAAAGGCTCATTCCTGACTATACTGGAAGGGAAGTAGTTTCTTAAGGCAGTTATGTGTACTGTTTGAACTTAATGGTTAATTATGTTGTAAGTGAAGTGACAATGATTAGTTTTACCTCGGTAATTAATAATATGCAACCATAATGACATAAATGCTGTACTAAATTGACTGTCTTTGCGCTGCTATATTGAGTAGCTTCTTGTGTTATGCTGGCAAAGAAAGGACTGCATTTGTAGGCACTTCAGGATCAGTTTCTGTAATACTTTCTTCCCAGTACCAGCAATGTCAATGTGGGTATGCATAAGTTGTTATGGACTAATGTTTGCTATTTTTCTTTTATAAAACCAGCCTTTTTCCCTTTTGACTTAAAGCTACACTGGTATGTGGTCATAGGAAGAGCAGACCTTTCTGAATAGCTATGGGCATTTTGAATAAGAGCATTTGAAAGATTACTGATGGTTTGGCATTGAATGGAGGGGATTTTTTAATTTCGTCTTGTGATAAACCGGACTTGTTTTCTGAATCTGATGTCACAGGTGCTGTCAGATAACTGGTTTCCTTCTGCATCTATGAATCACAGACTTTATATTAGCCATATCAGTCAGTGTGTGCCTTAGACTTTGGTCAGAGAATACATCTGCAGAGAAATCCTTTTGTGTATTGCTAATTAGACTTTAAAAAAGGAAAAAAAATGAAGGAAAAAGAGCAGTGCCTTTCTCCCTCCTGAATTACATGTAAAAAAGAAAAATCCATCACACAAACACTTTCACATTATCCTAAGACTTCCTCTTGGGAGCTGAAACCTCTTTTTAGCTGTGTAATAGGAAAGTATAAAATTCTAATAGGATTAAAAGTAATTTCTCATTTCCTAACTTGATTTAAGATAGACACTGCAAGGTTACTATAGAAAAACTGTAGAAGAAATGAAGAGGAGCCTGAGTATGTGTGATTTTTTTTTATACAGCAGGACCTCAAAGTGTGCCTGATCACTTTTTTTATTGCTGAAAGACTTACCTTGAGTGATGCCATTGGTTTGATAAGCACTCTGATACATGAGGACTCTGGATTTAATGCAGGTTGCAGGATTTTTTGAGGGTGACAGTGTTAACTTTGTGACATTCAGATTACCAGTGTGAGCTTTTAACAAATGTCTTGAACTGTCTGCATCTTAAAAAATCATTATTGCAGTAGTACAGCTGAAGCTCAGTTCTGGTAAGATCGTATTATCTAAATGTGTTTGTGTCTCCCTCTATCATTCTCACTACTGGCCATACAGTAACTCAGGGTGGTAATGATGATAGCACCTTGTTTGAAAAGCTTCCACAAAACACTAGAGCTGAGAATCTGCATCTTTTGATTAGTGCAGCTATTTTTCTGACTCTATAAATGTGATTTTTGTGATGTTTTTTCTTGAAACCTTGGATATCTTTCAGATGTTTTGGAAGATCTCAGCCTTTGTTGAAAAGATGGTAAACTTCTGTATACCTTGCCTAAAGAAAACTTCCTAAGGACTGGTACCCAACAGTAAAATGATTCTTTCCTCCACCCTGACCTTTTACAGTCTGGCAGGAGTTGCTCTCAAGCCTCTTAAGTTCTCTAAATGCTCTTCAGAGTGGAAGCCACTCAAGATCAGATTTAATTTGATTGTGTATCTCATCCTAGTTTCATCTGGGTAGACAAGTCTTGCGTAGGAATCTTTGTTTTATCAGGTTGCACTTCAAGTCAGTAAGTGGAGAAATTACAAGATTAAATATTAGTTTTTAATAAGTTTCTTTCCTCAGTGCTCATAAAGGCCTGTCAGGAGGGGTTTGGCACAATCTAATTTTAAATGCTGGTAGTTCATGTCCACAGAGCCAGCCCACCTTTCGGGTTGTGTCTTTCCTCATTAAAGATGAGAAAAGAATTTGTAAACACTATTTTTGTCTTGATGGGTTAAATACATGTCAATATTTGTCCTTTCCCTGTTTTGTCCGGATCTGGTTCGCTTTGTTTTCCAGACCAAGTTGGAATTACTGCTGTAGTTATTGTAGAAATAGTACAGGGCAGGAAGTTAATGAAGCGCTGAGTTCATAAGCTCTCAATGAGCATTTTATTGAAGTTATTAATAAATACAAATAATAGCATGTTGTTTTGCCTGAAACATGTCTAAGGCAAACCAATTTTGCCAGTGTTCTGAAATCATGACTATGTTCTTTTTCTTGCCTGCCACATCTTTATATTTTTTAATCTAGTTACGCAAACAGCTGGTGGCTAAAATGCAGGACAGTGCATGAAAAGTGAAAGTGTTTTTAAAGTTAATAGTGCACTCTCAACTGAAACACATTAAAAACTGCTTTGTGTGCTGCATTTCAATTACATAAATATAGCTTGAAATAGAAATTTGGTGATCTGATTTTTTTTCAAGCACTGTTATGGCTTACAGTTTATATAATAATTACTCTTGATAATTAACTGCATCAACTGCAATGGCTGTTTAGAAGTTTACCCCTGGAAACTGACAACGCTGTCTTCTGAGGGCTTTTATTAATTTTTCACACTTTCCTTGCTGTCATGAATAAATACAAAAATTTGGTATAGACTGTGCATTATCCCCATCTATGCAAATCTTTAAGAATGGGGTAGATTAAGATTTTACTTACTCGTGACAATTATTTAATCAGTCTTCTGAAATCTATGGTAATGATGTACTTTATCTGATATGCACAGTATTTGTCAAGCACATCTTATGCAAATATATATATATTGGAGATGAAAATGTCAGTGTTCTAATGTGTTATAAACTAGTTTCAAATATTATTATATATAATGGTTTACTGATGATTGGACTTCTTATTCATAACTTAATGTGGATAGTTAAAAGCTTACTGAAAGAAAATTTCTCAGACTTGGTGATGTCTTTCATGACCAACCACTGACTTAGAAATGTGATTTTTTCAAAACAAGAGCCAGGGATTTCCCTTCTTCCTTTACATGTGCGTTCAAGTGTTTATCCATAGGCATGTTTAATACTATGAATTTGCATTTGCCATAAGCACTCAAGATCAGATGCTTAGTAATATGCTAGCATGCCTTCCCTGCCTATTATCCTGCCCGTCACACAGGTTTACTAACTTAGATGTGCTGAGCATCTTCCAGTTCCTCTCAGTCATCAGGCTAAAGAAAGTAGTGTGGATGTTATTTTGCAAAATCCTTTTTGTTGTCCTTGCCCTTTGGGATATGTCCTTATTTATTCTGATTTTTGTCATCAGACTTTGAGGCGCTGAAGTTCATTCTACGTAATGTTGGTTAGCTCAGGAATATGTTGGTTACCTTCGGGAATGTATATTTTGTGTTTGTAACTCTGAGAGGGGCTTTGGCAACAATCCCTGCTTTTTGAATGCCCAAGAAAAATAGGCCATCTGGCTGTCATGATGTAGAGAAGACATTCTTCTGCAGTCCTTGCTTAGGACTATTTATAAGCCTCAGAAGAAGGTTTGAATCCTTTGAATGTCATGGTTCAATTGTGCTGGTCTGTTCAAGTGGGATTGCACTTTTACAACTCAGTCCAATACTACTTTGTTACAGCTTTCGTGTTACCTCCTCTCCCTTCTTTAAACAGATATGGTAGCCTGTGGGTTTGGAGAGCAGCTGCAAAGCCCCTGCAAAGAGCGTTTCTTTTTTTGAAAGCAAGGCTGTGCACTGCCATATCCAAAGGAAGAATAGAGCTTATTTTGCAGTTGTACTGGTCTCATGTCTTGCAGTTAACATGGATTTTGTGATCTATCCTCATTTCTGTTTTCAAAGTCTTTCAGAATACAGGCTTTGAACTGAGGAAAAGATTGGGAGAAAGGAGCGGCTGTAGCTGTATTCTCAAGGTAGCTGGAAAATATGCAGCCCTGAGTAAGAGATACTTAAAATCTTAGGTTTTGCATGCATGAAACATCTGCATATCAACCATGAGATACAACATCTTAAGGAAATGATAGGCCCACATGTGCCTATATCTGACCTTAAATTGTGCTCTTTTCTCTCTAGTAGAAAAGCATATTTCTCAGTATGTAGTCTTTTGATGAGTACTTCTTCTGCTTTTCAGAGAAACTGTTGTCACTTCTACCAGAATATGTTGTTCCTTATACTATCCATCTGCTAGCTCATGACCCAGATTATGTCAAAGTCCAGGACATTGAACAACTCAAGGACATTAAAGAGTAAGACTACTTTTAATAATATTATTTCTAGTGTTAAAACCAACATGACTTCATGCTCAGTGAAATGTTTGTTCATTGTGGTACCCTCATACTGTGCGGTGTACATAACAATGATAGTTATTTCTGTAAAATACTATGAGAAATAGTCTCTCTGCACTCTCAGTACTCTGTGATGTCTCACAGAGGAACCTTCACCTTCTGTTCATCCTACTTTCATTTCTTCTTTTTGTATTTCTTTTTGAAAGAATTGGTTTCCCAGAGTTAGGCTGGTTCAGATTAATAATACTGGTAGTACCTGGAGGACACCGCTTTCTCAACTGGGCTGTTCAAGAGGATTTCTTTTGCGTTTTTATTCACGAGGAGTACTGCATTTCTCCTTCAGGTGCCTGTGGTTCATCCTGGAAATACTGATGGCTAAAAATGAAAACAACAGCCATGCGTTTATCCGAAAAATGGTAGAAAATATCAAACAGACGAAGGATGCTCAAGGACCAGATGATCCAAAAATGAATGAAGTAGGTGATGGTTTTTGATTGGGAATTACATTTAATTCTGGCCTGCTTCTGGAAATGAATTGCTTTTTGGTTTTACACCAGCCCTGAGAATGTCTTTTGTAGAAATATATGTGGAAACAATACTTATATACTGTAATGTTTATTGTAGTTTAGATTAGTTATTTTCCTATGCTTCAGTAGGAATTCAGGGAGTTGTAATAGTTTAGTCCCGTTTGTGTCTCAATAAGATTATTAAACACTAAAATATATGCAAACTATAATTTTTACTGTTTAAATCGTCCACTAAAGTGCTTTGTAATTAATTTTAAAAGTGCAAGAGTAAGCTTAGTATAGGAAGAAAAATACATACATTAGATGTCTCCAGTGTGTATTGTGCAGTGAATGTATCAAACCCTGATCTTTTTTGATGTTTTTGCACTGCAGAAATGTACAGATTTGTCGCTTTTCCACTTTTCCCATAGAGGTGAGGTTTTTGGGTTTCTGTTTTTAGCTTTGTCTTTGAAACTGTAGCATACACTGTTCATAAGTGCAGAAGGATCTTGAAAGTTAGGTCTCTTCGGCTGCTGGTCTTAAACCACAACAAGTTGCTTTTGTCTTTTGCTCCTGTATTTTAATACCCTGCAATACACAGTTTAAGGTGCAGGCTATTGTTACGTGTTGAAGATGATTGCTTTTGAACCGAGAGTTCTTGTAGTTCTGTGCTTAAAATATATTGTCTATTGTCAAGATGTGCAGTAAACTTCTAAAGTGTTGTTTCTTCAGTTTTTTAAATTTTATTATTTACAGAAACTATACACAGTCTGTGATGTAGCAATGAATATCATTATGTCAAAGAGTACAACATATAGTTTGGAATCCCCTAAAGACCCGGTCCTTCCTGCCAGATACTTTACTCAGCCTGACAAGGTATATGTTAACATTTAATTTTTCTTGAGATTTGTCTCTTTAAACTTTTGTTAATTGTAACTGAAGGGTTTTTTAATTGTTCTTGTAACTTCTGACTTCTCCCTACTATAATGTAGTTGCATGTATATACATATTTTCATAAACATTTATATATGTGCACACATACTGATTTCTTTCCCCTGCTGCAAAATAATGTTCTTCAGGTTTAAAATTTCAAAAACGTAAATGATGTAAAGAAAATCATATAATGGCTGAGGTTGGAAGGGACCTCCAGAGGTCATCCAGTCCAACCTCCCTGCTCAAGCAGGGTTACCTAGAGCACATTACTTAGGATTGTGTCCAGGTGACTTTGAGTATCTCTGGAGAAGACTTCACAGCTTCTCTGGGCAACCTATTCCAATGCTCAGTCACTCTCAAAGTTAAGTTCCACCTCATGTTCAGCTGGAACTTCCTCTGTTTCAGTTTATGTCCATTTCCTCTGATCTGTCTGCTGGCACCACCAAGAAGAGTCTGGCCCCATCCTCTTGACACCCTCCCTTCAGATACTTATCTGTATTAATCACATCACCCCAGAGCAATCTCTAGGCTGAACAGGCCCAGTTTCTTCAGCCTTTCCTCATGTGAAGAAACATTCCAGACCCTTAATAGCCCCTTGCTGGACTTGCTCCAGCAGCTTCATGTCTCTCTTGCATTTGGGACCCCATAACTGGACACAGTGCTCCAGGTGAGGCTTCACCAGGGCTGAGTAGAGATGGAGGAGTGTGTACCTCCACCTGCAAGCAATGCTTCCTAATGCAGCCCAGGATACCATTGGTCTTCTTGGCCCCAAGGGCACGTAACTGCTGGCTCATATACAACTTGTTGTCCACCGGGATCCTCAGGTCCTTCTCTACAGAGCTGCTTTCCAGCAGGTCAGACCCCAGGCAGTACTGGTGCATGGGTTTATTCCTCCCCAGGTGCAGGACCCTACACTTATGTTCATGAATTTCAAAAGGTTCCTCTCTGCCTATCTCTCGAGATCCTTCTGAATGAGAGCACAGCACTCTGGGGTATCAGCCACTCCTCCCAGTTTTGTATCACCAGCAAACTTGCTGAGGAGGCATTTTATCAGAGTCTGTGTTATAGCAATGGATATCATTATACACATCAACAACCATCCCGGGCAAGTCCTGTCGAGGACTTGAGGCTCCCTTGGTGGCACTTGCCACTCTTGAGTTGAGGCTCCTGGGTGCTGAGCTTCCTCACGCTCAGGTGTTGAAGGCATCCTCTCTTGAGCTACTCACCTCAGCAGTCATGACCTCACAGCAGCCTTCCAGTGTCTGAAAGGGGCCTATAAGGATGCTGAGGAGGCACTCTTCATTAGGGACTGTAGTGATAGGACAAGGGTAACAGCTTCAAACTTAAACAGGGGAAGTTTAGATTGGATATAAGGAGGAAGTTCTTTACTATAAGGGTGGTGAGGCACTGGAATGGGTTGCCCAAGGAAGTTGTGAATGCTCCATCCCTGGCGGTGTTCAAGGCCGGGTTGGACAGAGCCTTGGACGACATGGTTTAGTGTGAGGTGTCTGTGCCCATGGCAGGGGTGTTGGCACTAGATGATCTTAAGGTCCTTTCCACCCCTAACTATTCTATGATTCTATGATTCTGTTCCTTATTTGTTAATATCTTTCAGTACTGCCTTCAAAATGTATATATCTTGCTAATTGATTATTGTTCTGATTCCACTCCCCATTTTTCCCCATCATTCCTTTACAGAATTTCAGTAACACCAAAAATTATCTTCCTCCGGAAATGAAGTCTTTTTTCACTCCTGGAAAGGTACGTATGGTGGGGAGGTTGAGGGCAGTTTGCTTTTGGTACTGTGTTTTTGGTTTTTGTTTGGGTTTTGTTTTGTTTTAAGAAAACTAACAGTGTAGTTAATAAAATATTCAAGTGTAAGAGAATAGATAATTTCTACCCAAAGGGTATCTATACCAAAGGTTAGTAAACAGGTAAAGAGAAAGAGATAGGTAGAAGGGAAAACTGCTGCTGTCTCTGCTGGGGTGTGGTAATAGTAGGCAAAGCCTGTTGTCTTCTAAAGGAAAGAGTCCAAAAACCCAACCCCATAATATTTGATAAGTTTGCAAAGTGGTTAACCTCTTTTTCTGCAGCAGACTTCAGTACTGCATATGAAGTGACAGCTATGGAAAACTCTGATATAAATGATTTTAAAAATTGCATAAGTTAATCTTTGGCAAACCTGAATATCATTTTACAGTATCTTACAAGATATGTGACTGTTCTATGGTTGCATTAATCTGTTCTTTCTAAATATGCATTGTATTGAATGGCAGTGTTCTCTCTTCACTAAAATTAAACCTGTGTACTCCTTAGAATAAAATTGATTTCTAGTAAAGGAAAGCAAATTATGATTTTTTTTTTGATTTGCAGTAACGTGTCCTGATCTAGATTACAGGAGAACATTCATTTGCTACCTTGCAAAAGAAGTAAAAGTACAACATCTTCATTACCCTTAACTTTGCTAATGAAGTATTAGCTGCTATGTAGTGACTTACTAACAAAGGAGGAATAAAATGCAGATGTACAGGAGCATCTTTTTTATTAGAAGTTGAAAGCCAACATTTATTGATTGGAATGTGTCATTACTGTATTGCACGTTTCAGTATTTGAACTCTGGATTAGAGATTCATTTCTTACTGAAGATGCCCAAATCTTTAAATGAAAATTGTCTCTTAATTTCTGATCAGTAGTCAATATTAAGTTCTCTTTCCCAGTTTTTGACATAAAACATTCTTGCTAGTTTCTCTGCAACTTAATATGTTAAGTGTACTGTGACGATATTAAACAAGAAACGTGTTTATGCTATCACAAAAAAATCATAGAATCATAAAATGTTTGGGTTTAGAAGGAATGTCTGGAGGTCATGTAGTCTAAAGTCTTTGCTCTCTGACTTTCCTCATAAGACAAATGCTCTGCTCCTGTCTTTCATCTTAGAGGCCTTTGCTGGACTCTCCCCAGGTATCTCCGTATCTGTCATATATCCTAACTGAAATTCTTTTGAAACCTAAGGCAGGTTTTGTATTATTTTATATTTCTAGTGCCAGGTGCTCTAGCTCCTTTTTTTGTTGTTCTGAATCTTTGTAACAAACACAGAGGTGTTTGATCACCAGAACTTTTCAGTTGTTTGACCATGATGAGAGCAACATGAGAGTTGATCTAGGGAGTCTGTTTTGGGAGTGGAAGACTAGCTTGAGTGGATTGCAGTGGGATGGGATGTAAGCAGGGCAGCAGCTTGAGTGTAGGTTCTGTGGTAAGGGAGGAACTGTTAGTGCAGGACCTGTTTGTTAGTTCCTTTTTAGTAGGAAGTCCAGTGCGGTGTGAATCTGAACATCTCTCTGCCCTAGAGCTCTTTCTGTATTCACTTATTGGTTAAGTTCTAAACTAATAGATATACTTTCTTAATCTGGACTTTGTTCTCCAAGGTTTACTTTTGGAAAGGATATGCTGTTTTGCTTGTACTCGATGCAGAGTGAATCTTTGGTGTACGTGTAACATTCCCTCCAGCTATAAGTATAACCACCACTTCCACAGTGCATGTCTCTGAAAAAGGAACACCCAAAGCTGCTGTGATGTGCATGTTGAATTTTTTCTTCAGCTGTCACTAACTTTAGACATAGCTCAAATATAATACTGAAATAGAAGATGGATCATCCTAGATAATGAGAATTGAAGGGAATGGTCTTCAATTCAGTGGTTTTTTATGTAGGTGTTTGGCATAAAGGTGTGTTCTCTTTAGGAGTAACTGAACTCTTTCAACTCTTTCAAAAGTTAGTATGAGCTGCCGGTATTTGGCATGTCTGAAAGACAATCCAGTTAAATGAGTAACCTGAAGCTCACCAGTGTCTGGAAATTTTGGCATCTGTTAAAAGCCTAATGTGTATAATCTGTGCATGGAGTATCAGCATCTTCTCCACAGTATTTGTTTTTTTGGATTCATATTCATTCCCAGTTGAAACTACTGTGGGTTATCATTACAGCTTGGCCAGTTTAATGGCTTCTTTGTTGAAAGGGCTGTCCTGCTATTTCTGTTTTGCCAGTACAGATGCTTATCTGATCCAAATGGTGAGCTGGCTCAGGCACCTAGATCAGCAGAAAACAAACTACAAAAATGCTGAAGTGGCTTACTGCAGGGTCAGGTGTGCACCCAGTGCTACCAATGAGAAGAGGGCAGACTATAAGGGTAGAGAAAAGAATCCTGGTTTTAGTGGCAGCAGGCTATTTGATTACACCTTTGTCAGCGTCCTTCTGGTGTCTATTGTAACTTTCATATGAAAATGTTTATAGTCTTGTGTTAAAACTGAGATATTGATTGCAGAAAGTGAAATCTGTGAATATTTTAAGCATAGTACATGTTAACAGCATTAAATGTGTAGCTCAAAATAAAGGAAATATATTTTTGGTTTCAGCCCAAAGCAGCCAATGTTCTCGGAGCAGTTAATAAGCCTCTTTCGTCAGCAGGCAAGCAGTCTCAATCCAAATCTTCACGAATGGAAACTGTAAGCAATGCCAGCAGCAGTTCAAATCCAAGCTCTCCAGGAAGGATCAAAGGGAGGTTGGTAGACAACAAAGCAGCTTTGAGATTTCAAGTATTTGTAATGGCAACTTTGAATGTTTCTATAATGTTTTCTAAGTGAGAAACAGAATTTTATTATCTTATTTTGAAGTAAAGTTATGGTACCACATTGGTATAACTGAAACCATGAATTTGGCTTTCTAACTCAAGAAACAAATTTGCTTTAAAAAAACCCCAAACAAACAGCAGAATCAAATCATATCCAGAGTTGCCTGTAGGAGTGAAAGAGAGCTTCATATGTTAATTTTATTTTTTTATATCTATATATAAGCCACACACATGTATATATGTATATACACACATGTATGTTTGTGTTTGTGTGTATACATCTTCAGTTCCTAGGAACTTTGTGGCCTGCTGTAAGGTTAACACACAATCATAGACAGTGAGGACTGGGTGGCCCATTGTGGTGATCTTACATGACTTCCTCCTTTGCAAAATCTGGGAAAATTTATAGATAAACATTTTAATAGTTTTTGATTTTAGATTCCTGTGATGGAGGGGGAATGTACTGTAATGCTACGTAAGTCTACTTCTAGATACCCATCTTCAAAAATTATAGCTTATTTTGTTTCAATTTTTAGGGTTATTAATCAGTTACTGCATCTTCCTATGCTCATTTCCAACTGAAAGACACATAATAATAATTTTTTTTCACAGACCATTTTGAGATTGCATATTCATATTTTCTCACTTTATTTCAAAACTGTGAGGAGAATGTTATGTTTGGAAAGAAGACTTCTCACGTGGTACTTATGTAACTTTAATATATAATGCTAATTTAATGTATACTATTAACATATAATACTAATTTAAAATGTAGTGCAGTGTTTTACAAAAAATACTAGTCAACTCCATGGCAAGTCCACAGAATGACTTGTAAGAAATAAGTCATGCAGGTTCATATGTTGAAATACATTATTGGCTAAAGACATGTTGGAATCCAGATTATTCTCTATATTCAGAAATGAATCTGAGACCAGTAGTGTTCTACATCCAGTTCATTTAAAAAATGCTGTGCTTGCCGTCTGACATGTTCTGTCATCTGATGTGTGTTTTGAGTGGAGATGCCAAAGAAGAAAAAGTCATCTAGAAGTGATGTTGTTCTTAATATCTATATTTTTTTAAGTATTGCCTGCTGTATTATAATAATGAGAATAAACGTTTATTCATCCTAGGCTTGACAGTACTGAAATGGACCACAGTGAAAATGAAGAATTCACACTGACTTCGCCCTTACCAGGGAAAAAAACTGACAAGAGGGACGACTCTGATATTGTAAGGGTGAGCTGATTGGTTGCATTGCACATGTTTTATTTTAAGTCACCAGGACTTATAATAAAAATTAATGTGGTGATATTTGATATCAAGAAAATGTGCTGAAGCATGAAAATGAGTTGATCGTGTAAAATATGGGAAAACGTGTTTGAATTGGATATGAAAATGCAATGAAAAAAAGGTTCAGTTTGGTTTTCGTAGAATTATTGAGGTTGAAAAAGACCTTTCAGATCACTGAGTGCAACTGTTGACTGCCAAGTCCACCTCTAAAACATGTCCTTAAGTGACACATCTACACGTCTTTTAAACACCTTCAGGGATGTTGAGTCAACTGCTTCCCTGGGCAGCTTGTTCCAGTGCTTGACATCCCTCTCAATGAAGAAATTTTTCTTAATATCCAGTTTAAACCTCTCCTGGCACAGCTTGAAGCTGTTTCTTCTTTTGCTATCATTAGTTACTTGGAGAAGAGACCAGCACCCACTGTGCTACAGCTTCCATTCAGGTATTTGTAGAGAGAGCTAAGGTCTCCCCTGAGGCTACACAACCCCAGTTCTCTTCAGCCATTTCTCTGTATGATTTGTGCTCCAGACCCTTTACCAGCTTCGTTGCCCTTCTTTGGACCCACTCCAGCACCTCAGTGTCTTTGTTGTAGTGAAGGGCCCAGAACTGAACCCAGGATTTGAGGTGCAGCCTCACCAATTGTTCAGTACAGGGGGACAGTCACTTCCCTCATCCTTCTGGCCAGTCTATTGCTGATGGGGGCCAGGATGCCATTGGCCTTCTTGGCTACCAGGGCACAAGCTGGCTCGTGTTCAGACAGCTGGCAGCCAGCACCCCCAGGTCCTGTTTTGCCAGGCAACTTTCCAGCCACTCTTCTACAAGCCTGCAGCATTGCATTGGTTGTTGTGGCTCAAATGCAGGACCCAGCACTTTGCCTTGTTGAACCTTATACCATTGGCCTTAGACCATCAGTCCAGCCTGTATGGATCCCTCAGCAGAGCCTTCCTGTCCTCCAGCAGATCAACACTCCCAGCCAGCTTGGTGCTGTCTTTAAACTTACGGAGGGTGCACTTGATATCCTCATTTACATCATTGAGAAAGATACTAAACAGAACTGTCCCCAGTGCTGAGCCCTGGGGAACACCACTTTGATCAGCTGCCAACTGGATTTAACTCCATTCACTGCTCTTTGGGCTCTGCCATCCAGACAGTTTTTTATGCAGGAAAGTGTATGTCTGTCCAGGCCACGAGCAGCCAGTTTCTCCAGGATAATGCTCTGAGAAATGGTGTCAAAGGCTTTATGCTGAAGTTTGAGGTAGACAGTCCACAGTCTTTACCTCATCCACCAAGTGGGTCACCTTGTCATAGAAGGAGATGAGATTTGCAAAGCAGGTCTCGCCTTTCATAAATCCATGCTGACTGGGCCTGATCACCTGGTTATCCCATACATGCTGTGTGATGGCACTCAAGATGATCTGCTCCATAACCGTCCCTGGCACTGAGGTCAGGCTGACAGCCCTGCAGTTCCCTAGATCCCCCTTCTAGCCCTTCATGTGGATGAGCATAACACTTGCTACCTCCAGTCCACTGGGTCCTCCCTGGTTACCCAGGACTGCTGATAAATGATGGGAAGTGGCTCAGTGAGCACTTCCGCCAGCTCCCTCAGTACCCTTGGGTGGATCCCATCTGGCCCTAGTAGACTCGTGTGTCAAAGTGGTGTAGCAGATCACTGACCACTTCCCCTTGGATTATGGGGATTATCCTAGTGAGGATATAAAAACTATTTGTACTCTCAATCAGATAGAGTGCTTCATTATGTTAAGAAAATTATGGAATATTCTAAATATAGGTTGAACACTGTCTCAGGTAGAATTTACGCATGTATCGGAATGGAGAAAAATGAACCACCAAAGAAAATTATAATTATGTTGCAATTCTAAGAGCAGTTAAAAAAATACGAATTTCACACACTACTAGTAAATCTCCATTCTTGTCCCTTAATAACAGCTGGCAGTATGTAAATTTTACAGTAGTTTAGATGTGCATGAAAAAGTAATAATATAAATAAGGTCAGATGTATTATAACAGTCATGATATAATGTCATAATTATAATAGTCATAATAGTCATAACAAGTCACAAATTGCATTTTCTAGAATGCAATAAGTATGTCCTAGTTCTGGTGTCCTCAACATAAGGACATGGAGCTGTTAGAGCAAGTCCATAGGAGGACCATGAGGATAAGGGGGCTGGAGCACCTCCACTATGAAGACAGGCTGAGAAAGTTAGGGCTGTTAAGCCCAGAGAAGAGAAGGCTACATGGAGACCTCATAGCAGCCTTCCATTATCTGAAGGGGGGCTATAAGGATGCTGTGGAGGGACTCTTCATTAGGGACTGTAGTGATAAGACAAGGGGTGACGGGTTTGAACTTAAACAGGACAAGTTTAGATGGGGTATGAGGAGGAGGTTCTTTACTATGAGTGTGGTGAGGCACTGGAATGGGTTGCCCAGGGAAGTTGTGAATGCTCCATCGCTGGCAGTGTTCAAGGCCGGGTTGGACAGAGCCTTGTGTGGCATGGTTTAGTATGAGGTGTCCCTGCCCATGGCAGGGGGGTTGCAATTAAATGGTCTTAAGTTTTTTTCCAACCCTAACTATTCTATGATGTCGCTGCTGTTTTATTTTTTACTGTTTCTGGCGTTTCTCTGTTCCATTTTTTGAAGTTGCTTGGGACTTAAGGTACTGATTAGTGAAAATGTCCTGAATTTTTGCTTGTCTTGAAGTGCAAACAACCATCTTACACTGTGAGATCTTGTGGGAAAAGCAAAGTGGCTGACAACAGAACAGAAAACCCAGCAGTCCCTTGTAAAAAGAAAAAACCAAAAAAACAACCACATAGATATGTCACTTCAGCTGTAAACCTTGAAAAGTCTGAGAATTTAAACAGCTGCTGGCATGCAATTCATGTTTACAAGCATTTTGTTGAATTGGTAACTGTGACAAAGCTGAGGAATAAAGCAAATACAATTCAGTATTTGAGGTACTTTTGAGGGCATTTGTATTTCACTTTGACTATGTAACCAAGCTGCTTAAAGTTATTGATTCAGGACTCATTTGGGTTTTTTGTAGTTGGGGAGCAGATTATAGTAAGCATTAACTGAGAAGCAGAATTTTAATCGGGGAGCAGAAAGTCCATGTTTTAAAGATGTCAATATTTTGGGTATTTGTCCAGATTAAATCATAGTGTAACATGTTAGTTCTAAGGTTGCGGGACACTGTTAAACCCAAAGGGACAAACTTTACTATGAAACTTGGATACAGCTATTTACCTGGTAAAAGCAGCTGCAATGAGACATGCACAATCACTGCAAAAGCAAATAGAACAGGGAATGACAAGGATGTCACTGATCTAAGTCAACAGCTGTGTCACTGAAGTCATGAACTGACAGCAGATGTCTTCACTGTTCAAACACAGGAAGGGGTCTTATACGAAAAGGTGGAGAAAGACTTTGCAGGGGCCTGTAATGATGGGACAAGGAGCAATGGCTTTAAACTGAAAGAGGGTAGATTTAGATTAGGAAGAAATTTGTTAGTGAGGCAGGTGAAACACTGAAACAGGTTGCCCAGAGAAGTTGTGGCTGCCCCGTCCCTGGAAATGGTCAAGACTAGGTTGGATGGGGCTTTGAGCAGCCTGGTCTAGTGGGAGGTGTCTCTGGAGGGGGTTTGGAATGGGATGATCTTTAGAGGTCCCTTCCAACCCAAATATTCTGTGATTCTTTTAAGGGTCGGGTGGGGTTTTTGCTGCACAGAGTAAATGTTGAGTCTTAGTGCAGCTCTGACAGCCATGCTTTGGCAGCTACCACAAATTCCTGTGCTTCCTTCTACAATTATAAATTTGGGTTACCTGTTGTCTTCTGTATTAGTTCCTTACCACTGCCAGCATGGGAGCCAGGCATAAGCACCCTGGCAGCTCGCAACAGAGCTGGAGCCACAGATTGACAATTCCTATCTTCTATACCTTTGTGTTTTCCTGTTGATAAAAATGCACTTAACGGATGTTCTAGCAAATTGTGTTTGACACAGATGAGCATACAAATGAAGACCTTACACACTTCAGTGTCTGAAATAATTTTTCTCTTTTGCCTGGCATTTTATATTTATGTTTATGTTTATATTTTAGCAAAGCTTTCTGAAATGGATATGATGGACAGTCTTATATTGTTATGAAGTTGTGTAACTTGAAAACTCTTTGTCTTGGAGGGTGAAGTTTCTGTAGCTTTTGCATACCCAACACGTTAATATGGCAGTTTAATTTTTAAATTTAAAGGTATAATCTTACCTTTTCAGTCAGAGATGGAGAAGCCTAGAGGAAGGAAGAAAGCAACAATCACAGATACAGAAGAGAAACTAAGCATAGATGACCTTAATAAACTGGGTCAAGAGCAGAAACTTAGAGGCAGTCAACGGGGAAGGAAGAGACCTGCAGTTGTTTCAGAATCCGATGAAACACAATGGCACGAGGAAAAAAGGCTAAAAGAAGACGTTATAGAAAGTGAGGATGAACAGAATAGTCCACCAAAGAAAGGGAGAAGAGGACGCCCTCCCAAAGGAAACAATGGGGGAACACCTAAGGAAGAACCAGTAGCAAAGTCATCAAAAAGGAGCAAAAAAAAACAACCATCGGCAGCTGCAGCAGATGAGGAGGAGGAAGAGGAAGAAAGGCAAACTGAAAACATTGAGCAAAAACCAAAAGGCAGGCAAAACAGGACACCGAAAAGAGCACAGCAGAGGTAAGTCTATCTTCTTGTAAGCTGCATCTTTTTTATCCTTGAACATTAGTTATAATTTGATACTTTGCAATTTGGGTCTTCCTCAAAACAGAGCAGAACCATCTGAAACTAGTACAGTTGAATCAGCACAGTCTACGCCACAGAAAAGACGAGGAAGGTCATCAAACACACCACCATCACAGCCAAAAAAAGTGTAAGTGGGGAACATTTTCTGAATTTGTATTTAGTGGAAATTAGAACTATGCCTCTATGCTCCCAAGCAATCATTTACTGAAAATATTTCAGAATCCTTTAATTGACAGATAAGCAAATAAATCTCCAGTGCTATTTCTAAAATGTTTTCCCTAGCTGATTCTCCCAGAACACCTCAGACCAGAGCAAGAGGCTATGAGTAAGTTTAATGTGCGCAGGTAGCGTATACTTAACTTTGCTGTTCTAGGAGAAAATAAGGCACATGAAGGCCCTAAAGACTGGGCTTTATTAGGACTTAAAGGAGCAAAAAGTGCTCCCATTTGTTTTGGATGGAGAGGAAGAATCAAATTGTTACTGTGGTTAAAGAGTATTGTCAAGAATTGAGTTTATTCTGATGCTTAAATTAATGTTTGCTTTCTAATGTGTGGCCTTATTATCCACTTGAATCATTTCCAGATGAATAAAATGTGCTACAATCTGTGAAGGATAGTAGCTCTTGAAAATTCTGAGGCAGATTAAGCTCTAAAATAAAGGCAAACTCTGTGGCCAGCTTCATCTTTTTATGCCTGCTGTCAGAAGCTACAGGTGTATCTACCTGTTCTGTACATGTATATGCAATGTACATAAAGCAGAGGTGTACAAGTGGACAGGACTTTACCAGCTCACATGTATCAAACTGCAGCTCGTGGAACAGATTTGCAAGATACTTTTCCAGACCCCAGTGATAAATTCCTTAGGGCACTACTTATGTACATCTTCAGTATGGCATTTGATATTACTCTATTGTTTTTTCTAGCTTCTGGGCTTAGTTAGCATCATTTTGATCTTCCTCTGGCACCTTAATGTACCAATTTGCCTGTCCCTAGAGAATCTTCCATAATAAAGATCTTTGCCTGAACGAGCATTTACCCTCAATTCAAACTCTTAATTTCACACCAGATTGCACGTTCTGGCATTTTACATGCACAATATCCCAAACCAGTGTTCTGTTTCCCTACCCCAGGTTAGACCTCTCCTGCCCCTTTACTCTGTAACCAGAAACAGGGATCCTGACACTGTCTTGGTTACTGCAAAAGCCACTGTTACATGTGCAGTGAAATAAGAGTTGGGAACAGCTACTGCCCTGCAGAGAAGACGTGCCCCCAAGTTATTGTTGGGTGATGTGCTAATACTTAAATAGCTTCTGATTAATTTCTCAGTGAAATCAGTTTATGTCTTTACCCCATTTTAAACAAAGTAAACAAGAGTACACATGATCAGTAACAGGCATAGCTCTTGTTCACGTTGTTCCTGGCACAAGGAGCCAGTTGTGGGTCTATGCTAGATTTCATTAAAAAAACAAGAAGAATTTTGTGTGATCAGACCACCCAAATTGTGTCTGTCTTCTGTCCAAATCTGCAAGAAAAAGGTGAGACCACAGTAATTCCTTAGTTTTCAGAGTGCACTGTAGTCAGACTTTTCTCCCTTTTCTACGCACATGTATCTACAGCAGTTTTTAGAGAAAGGAGCTGATAGACTGAGTAGCACTGTGTACCACAATATATATATAGAATATATATATTGACTATAAATAATATATATGAAATAAATATTATTTTATATATATAAAAATATATATATTGAATCCAAATGCTTAAAGCTTTCTGTGCTCCTTTGATTTGTCCTAAAAATTTGAGGTTTTATCTATGAGGTAAAATCACCAATGAGGTGATAGTGTATAACCTATTTCTGATAGCCAACTGGGGTTACTGGTTAGTGCATGTCAGCTGGCTTATTTTTGTAATCTAGGAGAAGATGAATTTGTGAGTAAATCTCTCTTTCCTTTTCAATTCTCATGTATCTGTCAGTCTTGGAAGGCTTGATTTGGGCTAATTTGTATTGTTTCTCAGCAGGTATCATGTTGGTTGGTTGATGCTAAAAGCCCATATACTACTCTATAATTACTATATGCAGTTCAGAGATTCTATTTTGTATAGATTTTAAAGTAGTTCCCACCACATGTGTGCTTTGTTGCTGTCAGAAGCCAGCTGTTCTGGATCTGTGTTCCCCCACTGGGGACTGAAGTGTGTTTATTGGCAGTTTGGAACAGAGTTTCTGGTTTAATTTCATCCAGAAAGTCACCTGGTTTGGGTGCAGCAAGTCTGCATCTGCAGTAAATTGGATTATTCAGTGATTTGATTCTGAACTGTGCTCATGACCCAACCAGAATGGTGGTGTGGATGCATTTGTGTAGTTTTGGCTGTATATCTAGTTGGACTCTCTTTTTTCAGGCGGGAGGGGGACTAGTTCTTATTTTAAGCAAATGGGTGCTTTCTGCTTGTGGTTCAGCTCCCATCACTAACAGACAATTTATGATATTGTTGACTGATTTTTCTTGATTATCCTGATGAAGGTATTGCTATCCTGATTATCCCCAGCGCTTAGCCTGAGCTAGCTTGGCAGATTTGCATTCAGGTTCATTATAGCGTTAATTTCATAAAGAGCAACAAAGGTTCTTCTAGGTTGGTAAAAACACTGATGCAGTTACTCAAATCTTGTTGTGTGTAAGCTCCTGTAGAAGTACAGCACAGCTATTCATGGAATTAAATAGAAGGGGAAAACCCAAAACCAACCAAGTATTCTGCCTCTGGCTGTTTGGCTTCTCCTGTTCACTGGTTACTGTTGTGTCAACCTTCTTAGGCTCATATTCTGGCACTGAAGAGAAAAATCTGTCTTGTGTAAAGGCAGAAATTGTGCAACTTTGTACTCCTAACCCTCTAACCTGGAAGAATGAGTTTTAAAATGCTATTGTCCAGCCTCCTGGTTTCACTTCTTCTTATTCCATGTGTGGATGAACTAGATGGGTATAGAAGACCTATTATTATATAACATGAAATGATAAGCCTGCTGGTTTTGTAGAGTGTTTGCTCTTACACATGTTTGTACATGTGCAGAGCCATAAACTATGAAAATGATCTGTATTTTTCTTCTGATTGTAGCCGTGCAGGACGTTCCAAACAAGCAGCCAGTAAAGAGAATGAATCTGGTGAAGAGATGGATGTTTTTCAGAGTAGCTCACCTGTCAGTGACGACATTCCCCAGGAAGAGGTAATGGAAGAAGAGGAAGTTTCCACAATCAATGTAAGAGAAATGCCTGAGATTTTCTTTGAAAGTCTTTGTGGTGTCCTCTGTGTGGTGATGTTCAGTGAATGGCTTCTCCTGTTCCGAGAGCTTAACCTTCCTCCTTTAAAATTAATGAGATGGTTGTCAACCGCCACTGTTGCGTAGTGGCACCACACTGTAGCTTCCCAGAGAAGCTGCATCCTTAGCAAATGTCAGGTTTTGTCAAGCGTCTTCTGTTTTCTGTTCTGTATAGCTTCTGAGTTGTGTACGACCTCATGGTAGATATTTTCCAGGTAATTCCTGCCCATTTTTCTCAGCAAGATCATTATAATGTTTCTTTATACAAAAAAAAAGACACAAAATAAATAGTGCTGGAAGAGAAGCATGGGATCTTGGAGCAGAATCCTTAACAAATTTCTTCCTCTTACCAGAATATGCAAATATTTTAAAATAAGTTTACTTTTATGTTTATTCCATACAAATACATTAGTAATGTTAGTAGCAATACTAAAAATGTTACTGTGAATGCCCTCACCTTTCGGACACTTCTGATGATTGGAGCATCTGAGTGTAGGAAAACTCTAAAAAATGAAACTAGATGACATTTTAATATTTGAAGGATGCAGACTCAGGAACATCAAGCAAAGTTATGTCCTGGTCGTTGACTGGGACTTGTCCCTGTGATGAATGTAATGAACAGTAATGAATGACACTGTATACAGTTACTCAAACGTTATTGTGAGACTTAAGCATTTTTTCCGTTATGAAATATATTTATTCCGGAATTTTTCAAATATTTTCCTGTAAAAGCACTTAAAAGGCTTTTTATCCAAACAGGTCCGTCGCAGAGCTTCCAAAAGGGAAAGGCGATGAATGAGCGTGTAGTTATCAGCCTTCCAGGTGAAAGCTTTGAAGAATGCTTTTACTATAAAGCTGGAGACTGAATGAAGCTGTTAGTGCACAAATGGGGTTGCTGAACAAAAGACAAAACCTATTTTCCTTTTCCTGCCCCTGCATTTGCAGTCCCTAGATCACAAGCTTTAGCCACACACGTTGATATCATTAACTGTGGATTTTTGTGAAGTGTAATGTGCGCTGGCTTTGTAGACATATGAACTAAAGAAGAAAACTGTAAATAGTCCTTTTTTTAATGTTTCTGACTTCTAAAGTGCTTGTATAGCTTTTATCTGCGGCTTTAAACTGACAGTACTCCACTGTTTATTGGATCTATTGATATAAAAAAGAACAGTTTGTTGAAAATTGATCTCAAGCAATATCTGTCAGTGTTTGTATTTGTACTCTTGTTGACATATAACTGTGAAAACAAAATCAGTTGAACAAATAGTGCCACTTTCTTTTGCGGCTATTTGTTGAGAAGAAGAAAAAAATGGTCTTTGTTTCCTTCATGGATTTAACCCAGTGTTTACCTTTAAGCACCTACGTATCATCAGAGGTGCTAAATTACTTTCTTTTGCAGTTGAACAATGTTGGATAGAATAATACAAGAGATGCAAATTGTGAAAGAAGTTGTTTGTTTTACACCTCAGTATTGATGCCAGACTTTTCTGGACTTCTGGTGGCATTGAAAATTCAAAATGGATTTAAAATATTTTAATTTTAAAAGTGTGTTATTAAATAATGTACTGAATACCCTACCCATTTTATCTTCCCCATCAGTTTTTATTAATCTACTGTATCAATAAAATTCTGTAACTGAGTTTTTAATAGTCTAGTATGTTAATGTGTATAGATATTTCCTTCTGAACGTGATGTTCACAAAGAGCAAATTATTACTACATTATAATATGAAATCTGATATATAAACATTAGTGAAAATACAGTTCTTATTACAATGTAAAGTTAATCACAAAGAAAAATTTTATTGATGCAGTGTGTCTTTATAAAGCTGTTCTTGAGAGCCAAGTGTTTTGTATTTTATAGTGAAGTTGCATGTTTATGAAAAATGTGAAAATGGGATGTAATGTTTTTTTGGAAACTCGTATCTAGCAGTAGTATATGGTAGGTTGCCTCATGAGAGAATCTTTTATTGAGAGTTTATTGTACCTTTTTGTTCTGGTTTTGGGTTTTGAGCCAAATTTTTTTTGGTATGGAGAGCTAAGTTTTTGTTGAATAGCCAGCTGCTGATTATTGCAGTCAGGGTATTCAGGATTCGAATGAAGCTCCATTTTTGTTTTCTGCTACCATAGAGAGGTTGGGGTTTTGATTTTTATTTTTTATTTTTAAGGTATAATCTGGAAAAAAAAAACCAAACAAAAACAACAAAGAGAAACAAAATACTTAAAGCAGTATCCTGTATGCAGTTTTACAGTTTACAGACTGTGTCTTTGAACCAAAATGTGTAGGTTATTACACTATGCTTAGCCAAGCACATATGATAATTTCAGGTGTTGCTCTCCCTCTGGTTCCCTACAGTTGACAACGTGTGCAAAAATCAATTTCTAACTTGAGAAAATTTTATCTCATTGAATAATGGAGCATGTTCACGTAATCCGTCAATAAATAAGTTAGAGTTGCAAGGTGGCCTGTAAAGATTCAAGGAAACAATAATACTAAAACATGGATTTACTGATTTCCAAATGATAAGATCACCACTAAAGAAACAGTTACAATTTTTTCATTATGCTTTTTTTTTTTTTGCTAATGGGAAAAGGTATTATAAATATTAGATTATTCTGCCTCAACATCCCCCCTACTCCCTTCAGTATTCAGCTTTTCAACATTTATACCTATAGGTATAGGGGAAATGCTGCCTAAAAAGGCAATTACAGTTGATTTGAATTGACTTTGAAATAGTTGGCACAACAGAACTGGCTTACTTATGCTTCAGCAGTGCAAATGCAAGTTGTTGGGGTGTTTTTTATGGTATAAAATGATTGAAAGCTAGCTTTATATTTTCCTCTTTGACAGAATTGCACTGAAAACGTTTATGGAAGATGTACCTTTAAGTCCATTTTATACAAAAAATATGAAAAAATTGATGCTGAAACTGCTGCAGACTCTTGAGGCTTTATGTGCATAAACATGGTTAGGTTAAACTTCATGGAATATTGATGCACATTACTGATCACAATGTCTAATGTAAATTTAAACTATAGTTTTGCAATTTAAATGATGATTTCTTGGGTTATAATGTGTAATTCATTATTTCTTGAGAAATAGGCACAGCAAATTTCATTCTTATATTCAAATCTCTTCTAAGTTCATTCTCATCTCATATAAAGAAAATGAATATTTTATGTACTAACATTTTGAGATCTGCGTACAGTAGCTACAGTAGAGTATAATTATGTATAAAAGATAAATTGCTAACACTGAGTTAGCATGCTCTTCTGCAATGATAATGTTAAGTTTATAAAAATGTACTGTATTACATTAAAAGATCAACTTGAATTCACTGTAACAAGTTCCAGTATGACATTTTTGTGAGATTACCGAAGTATCTTGCTGTACTTTGCAGCAAAATTAAGCTCATTTGTGTTACATTTCCTTTTCTTGCTGCAGTGCAACAGGAGACTTTCAGTGATCTGTAGTTCATATGCAGAATGCAAACAGTGATTGTAATCTTGATACTAGTGTTTAAGAAGAATTCACTCTGATTCCAGAAGCATGGGATTTTTCATTTGTCACCAGCAGAGATAAGAAGTATTTAGGGCTAGCTAAAACACTCCAATGGGAAGGAAATATGAAATTGCTTGAAAGTTCTAGTGTGAGTACACCTATACCACTTAGGACAATCTAAAATCCTGTATTAACGCTACTTGACTCTGCAAATTGACTTCATTTTCTAGCAAAATCAACCACTTTTTCAAATATTTTGACATTTGCTGTTTTGACATTTCAATCTACGTGAGCAAAGCCATTAGAATTTTAAAAAAGCATTCATATTGAAGACATTTCCACTGAAAATTAATATGATTAATTTGTAAGCAACTTGGAAAAAGGCTTAGGTTTGAAGATTAAATACTTCAGTGTAGCATAGCATGTGTCATCTGATATTCTAAAAATACACAGCCACCACCAGACTTCGCATAGAGGTGTGTGTACAGTTTTCTTGTTATTTTTTTGCACATATAGTGTAGGTTATGACAGGTTACCAAAGTCTGCTTTTGTGAAAACACAGAGTAGGGTTTGGATCCTGGACGTTTGCATCCCTTTTTTTCTGTCGGGTTCATTTGTCGTGTGCAAATGCAAGGATATATCCAAGTACATTGATATGTTTGACTCTTCTAACACCTGTTTAAATAGATCGTGTAATGAAAGGAGCATATATGTGTTGTAAAACTGTATACCTTGGACATAGAAAAATGAGTTTGTGATACTTCTAAAACTTGTCTGTATTTAAATATATATATTGTAGAGATGGATGAATCTTTACCTCATCAAGGTAGATGCAGTACATATTTTAGGAAGAATTCCTTAAAGAAACATGTTCAGCTATACCAGCATGTTTGTCCAAGGCAGCATTTCTACAAACACATGATTAAGATGAGTTCTAGATGGCCATCCCATTAGTCTGATGGTTTTATGATGACCAAAATGATAAAATTCACCTAAGAACCTCTGTCCGGCCCTCCATCAGGGGAAGAACCTGGATGCATTCTTGGTTCCTGTTATGCTCCGATTGCCATTCCAGTCTTTGCATCTTTGTTGGATGTTTGCCTTCACAAAGGTATTTCCTAATTTAGGTGTAATTTCCTAATGCTGACAGAAGTGACTTACATTCCACAGGCATAAGCAGTCTCCCTGCTGTGTCAGTAGGCTTGTCCAACATACACCTGCTGAACGCCTGCTTCATTATGTACAGTACAGCTTCTGGCATTTTGTTGCGAGTAGAAAAGTAAAGACCCAAATGGTGCTAACTGGGATAGAAATACAGGATAACTTGCTTAAAAGTTTATCAAATTCTGCTGCCTAAAAGGTCTGGCCTGTCTGCACAGAGTTTACCAAGTGCCATTATATTTGTATAAGCAGGATAAACGTATCATACAGTGTGTATATGCAGTAACACTTCACACTTACATTTTATTCAGTGCCTCACTACAGTCATGATGTGGTTTTAGTACCACTTTGATTTTTATAATGAAGGTGTATATTGTATATTCTTTTGAGTTAACAGCATTGTATTATACTTATGAAAGAAGAAAGAAAGTCTCAAATACAGATTTCCACCCCTGCAAATCAGTATTTCAGTGATCATGTGATGAGTTGGAATTAGTTTTAACATATAGTTCCTTTGGAGGATGAATAACATCCTGTAAGGTGTGTTGGCTGGTTGTGTTTCTGGTGCTTGTATCCTACCTCATGTATGTAGATACAAAGAAACACAGTATTTTGAAAATCCAAGCAGTATTGTTGAAGATGCTGACTGCTCACTTGGAAGTAATTGTATTATTAAAAAAATAATGCACCTCGCAGATTTGTGACATAGTCCTGAGCAGATCCAGAGAGCTGAAGGTTTTAGGTTCTGTAGGGCGCCGTCAATATTGTCGCATTTTACTAATTTTCTATAGATAGGAGACAATCACTCGAATTATAATATGTAGTATAAGAACAAAACTTAGTAACAATCTTAAGTAGTAATGACTTCTGTTGGTGTTATAATATAAAAGAATGTGTTAGAATGAAGCATTCTTACCCTAGAAAGCTTATTCTTTAGTATGCTGTAGACGGCATGCTGATAGTGTAAACCGGCTTTCTTCTGAATTCATGGCACCTTGAAATAGTCTTCTTTTGGAAAAGTTGCCTTTTTAGTAGATATATTTTAACCTTACATGTTTCTGTAGTATTTTTTTGTATTCAGCAAAATTAAATTCTGTAAACTAAAGATATTTTGAAGAACAGAAGAGATTTTAATCCGTATTTAAGAAAACAATAAGGTGTTCATTTTAAGCAGCATTTTATAGCCACATCTATAGATGCAGTGATGAGTTACGTGAAAGGGATGTACACAACCATTTCTCTGGAGCCTTTGACATGCAGCATAATCTTAAAGGCAGTGAAAACTGCCTTTGAGTTTTCCACGAAAAGCATTGACTGTTGTCCTTCAATAACCATTTCAAAAGATAAGAGCTGGAGGAGGAAGGAGTGAAAAGTAATGGTTTTATTTACCTTCTGTTCATCTCTTATTATATGGAGTAGATGATGGGAAAATAATGCTATGTGGAGGTGTGTTGGGTGAAAAATGCTTTGTTCGAAATGAATTACTAATTTGAAAGGTGCTAGAGAGATAAGGAAAGGGTAGGGAATCAACAGATAAATGAGATGGAAAAGCAGTTGCTCAATATCAGATCTTCTGTTCAAGATGGAAGCCTAGATAAGAGAAATTATGTTAGTGACGGTGATATTCTCATTTTTAATAATTATGTAAGGGAGGAGAACTGAAGATGTGGTGTTTTCTTTGATTTGGAGAAAGTTGAAGTGTTGAAATGTATCTAAGAAGACACACAGAATTGAGACTAGTGCCCAGAGTGTGTGTGTTGAAAGAGGATGATAGCTGCTGCTAAGGGCAAGTGCAAGGAATTTGGAATAGTTAGGCAAAAGAGAATTCTAACCTCCATAGGTAGGAAGATAAGGTTAAGGCAGCATCCTTTTAATGTAGCACTAAAAATGAGGCAAAATAGGCCAAAATATAAGCCATCTGGAAACCAGAGCTCTCAAAGCTGCCTAATAGGAACAGTCCTCCCAGGTGCACACTGCAGATAGCAGCATATAACCATTGGTAATGATGTCTCCTACAATGCTTCTCATTAAATCTTTCCATGTGACCTCTTTTCTTAGCAGCTTTTTTGTGAAAGCCTGGTGATGACCCAGTCTTTCTACTAATTTCAGTATACCTTCTTAGCAGCATGGGCTAGTTCTCCCCTTCCCTCACATATATGTATGTCCTCTCCTGCGGGGCAGCGTGTCTCTTATGCCCATCATTGGTGCTTTTCATTCCCTTCAGTGGGCCCCAACCAGCCAGGTTTCCAAATCTTTCTCATTTGTGACATCAGTTCTTCACAGAGAACGTGCTCAGCTACTGGACCAGGCTTCCAAGAGGAGTGGTCATGGCACCAAGCCTGTCAGAGTTCAAGGAGCTCTTGAAGGACAATGCTCTTGGTCATATGATTAAGTTTTAGGTAGTCCTGTGAGGAGCAGGGAGTTGGACTGTGATTCTTCTGGGTCCCTTCCAACTGGAGATATTCTGTGATTCTAAATGCCGCCACCGTGTTGTGAAACAAAAACAGTCATCAAACTGCTACCCAGCTGCAGCGCATCTTCGGAGAGGTGCATATGATTTCTGGAGCTGAACTAGAGAACAACTAGTTGAAAGGCTGCTACATTTTGATATTTTAGTTTCCCAGTATCTAGGGAATCAAGCTTCTCCCAAGGTTATAAGTACTTCTCCAAAACTGTGAAACTGTCTTCAATATGTGACCTGCATTACCCAATGAAATGGCAAGTGAGGACTCTCCTGAAGCTCAAGTAGCCAACTCTGTGCTCCCAAATACAAAACAGAGTGTATAGACCAAAAGGAGGAACAGTTTTGGAGGGATATGGGTGGAAGTTCAGGCACAGCTACCGGTTGGGCAGAGAAGAGATTCAGAGCAGCCCTGTGGAGAGGAGGATTTGGGGGTGTTGGTCAATGAGAAAATGAACATGAGCCAACTTCAGTGTACACTCACAGCCCAGAAAGCCAACTGTATCCTGGGCTGCATCAAAAGGAGCGTGACCAGCAGGTGGAGGGAGGTGATCCTGCCCCTCTACTCTGCTCTCCTGAGACCTCACTTGGAGTATTGTGTGCAGTTCTGGTGTCCTCAACATAAAAAGGACATGGAACTGTTGGAACAAGTCCAGAGGAGGGCCACGAGGATGATCAGGGGACTGGAACACCTCCCGGATGAAGATAGGCTGAGAAAGTTGGGGCTGTTCAGCCTAGAGAAGAGAAGGCTGCGTGGAGACCTCATAGCAGCCTTCCAATATCTGAAGGGGGCCCATAGGGATGCTGTGGAGGGACTCTTCATTAGGGGCTGTAGTGATAGGACAAGGGTTAACAGGTTCAAACTTAAACAGGGGAAGTTTAGATTAGATATAGAATCATAGAATCCTAAAGTAGGGTTGGAAAGGACCTTAAGATCATCTAGTGCCAACCCCCCTGCCATGGGCAGGGACACCTCACACTAAGCCATGCCACGCAAGGCTCTGTCCAACCTGGCCTTGTTATAAGGAAGAAGTCCTTTACTGTAAGGGTGGTGAAGCACTGGAATGGGTTGCCCAAGAAAGTTGTGAATGCTCCATCCCTGGCGGTGTTCAAGGCCGGGTTGGACAGAGCCTTGGGTGACATGTTTTAGTGTGAGGTGTCCCTGCCCATGGCAGGGGGGTTGGAACTAGATGATCTTAAGGTCCTTTCCAACCCTAACTATTCTATGATTCTATAAGTTTAGTTTACTTCTTGCTGTTAGTATTAGGGAAGAAGCATGTCTTTAGTAGGAATGTGAAAGAAAGATTACTGCAGTGGGGAAGATCAAGTTTTGCAAACCATTTCCTTGTATTGATGGACGGAATAGGAAAAGTTACTTATAAAATACATTGTTTCAGCAGCTTCTAATGATAATGTACCTGGGTGCATCCCAAAAAATGTGTGAAGCCGGTTGTGGGATATTACACTAATTCTGCATGGGATGATATTTTAATCTCTGCGAAGGTGTAAAAATGAATTTTGTTTTCTTCTTCCTAAGCTGCTCTGCTACTTGTACTGGCTTATTTTCATAACTCTGGTATTTAATATCAGATCAGTATCCACTGTTTGCTTTCCATTTCTGTATTTATTCAAAATAAGAACAAATCTTATGTGTTGATTAGCCTCAAATACTTGTTTCCTGCATAAACCACTTGTTTCTGTTGGAGCCTGTGGAGTTGTTAAACAGATTTCATCATCAGGGCCTTCCTTCTGTTTGATATACATATAAGATACATATGTTGTTTATATATACAAATGCTTGGCCTAAAGCAGCAAAATAAAGGTGGAGCTTTGAAATATTGTCTATAGTACACACAGAATTGTAAACCATTTGTCTCTTGACTACATGTATGCACATTTTTCAGAAGAACTTAATGCTTAAGGTTGGAGAATGTTTCTGCAGTCTTCAAGGAGCCGTATGACTGCTCTCCCTCCCATGCTGTGTAAGTTTGTATGGACAGTGTGCCTAATGCCCTGTTTGTTTCTTTGAATTTCCTAATGAAATAGTTTTTTGTGTGTTGTTTTCCTAGTGTGGTCTGTTGCCTCATTAGCAGCTGATTCACTCTTAAGAGTGACTTGATGGACTTTAGGGAAGAAGGTCTTCTGTCTATTCTCCTGCCCCTACAGGGCCTCTTCTTTGTGTGGGGAGTAGTTTTTTGGTGACTTTTAGTCTTTTTACCTCCATACTAAGAGAGAAGGGGACCTGTTTCAAAAGTTACTGTAGAGAAGAACTGCTTTTTCAGGTCCCTTTGCCTGTCTGTGAGCTTGGGCACATTCCCGTTCTCAGAAGCAGCCACTTTCTCTGTTGTTACTACTAAAGACAGGGAACAATGTTCTTACCTTATCTCCACACATTTCATAGTTTTGCAATGTACTCTGAGATCTCTTGGCTCAATCAGGGATTGTAGAGGCAGAGCAGATTACAATAAACCTATCTTTTGGAGCTGATGTGGCTTTGGTGTTCCCAAACAAGGACCACATGGATGCTCTGGAGGTCACTAGTGGCTTTGCTTCTGTACCTGAGGAAAAGAGTACCATTGTAACAGTTCCTATTCTCAGCAAGAAAAGGTGGTCCTTAGTACTGAAGCCGTTCCTGCTTAGGACCCACTACCCTATTTAAATTCAAGGCTGATGATGGCTTTAAGGTAGCTGTTAAGTAGCTGGGTCATCCCCTTTTGTTATAGAGGGACTAAAAAATCCCCAAAGTGTTTCTCGGTTTAAGTTCCTGGGGTGGAATGAATGAGACACCTGGGAGCTTCTCAAGGTGGGATCCCCTGCTTGAACCTCTGGATACCACTGTTCTTGGTAATGAAATGCAATGTTTCTGGTAGGCATTACCTCTATGAGACACAGGGAGATACTCACCCTCACATCCCTTTCTGTTGTCTTTCAGCCCCACTTCTCCATTCCTCTGTCTTGTTCGTTTCAAAAGCAGTGTGAGCTTCATCCAGGAAATTGCCTGAAGTCTTTTTCTCATGAGCCTTTTGCTTAATTTAGGTCTAACTGCATAGATTCAAACCTTTGGAGATCTAAGTTATTCACTTCCCTTGCAGGTCTTCTGTTTAGGTGTTCTGCAATTTCTAACCAGTGACTGTATAACAGCATAGCAGTTTGTGTCCTTTCTGTGAAATACTTCCAGGAGGTCAGTGGTCCGACTGGGTTCTCCCAGAACCTAAACTACTCTTGGGGCAGTGCTTGAAGGTCTGCTGTATTCTGGTTATCCCCCACGCACCTGTGTGCAGCCTCATCCGTGCTTTCACGAATCTAAAGTCAGAGTCCAGCACTAGAGCTCATGGAGGTCATCTGGCACACTGACACTACCTGCAGTATGGTGAGGGGAGTTTTTTGAGAACCCTTGCCTATGTTGATAGTAGCGAACTGTTACTAAACTACTAACTGCACTAAAAATGTGGAACGTTTTTACGGAATGCACACCAGCTCACTTGAATAAAAAGTAAGTTAGTGTAGGCATAGTGGATAATCTTTGAGAGACACGAGCATCCTACTTGTTTTTCCTGTCCTTTGCTGTCTACCATGGATACATTCCTGCAGCTGAGTTACTGAAATGCTGAGTACAAGGAAAGAGAATCCAGAACATGACGCTTTGTGTGGGGCAAGGGAAAACTCCTGTTTCACATGGCAGAGAGAAATACGACCAAGAATGAGCCGTGATTATTAGAGTAATGAATGTGTGCATTTACTTCCTTTCTGCTATTTCTGTCATTAGTCTTCTGAAACATCTGATGTTTTAATTTCCTGCAGAGAAGGAACTGAAATGGAACAGTTTTGTCACGTGTACATTGGTGAGAGAGGGCAGGTGGTGAGCATACATTGAAAATCCCATGTGTTCCTTGGTCTTGGCTTCTGTGCAAGCCTGTGAACATGTTCATTGGTAGGAATTCCAGTGCCTGCTAGGTTGTGCCTTTTATTTTCCTTCTTATGCATGTACATTTTTAATGTGCTAAAGCAGACTGTAGTAAAATGGTCCTGAAAACAAGGTTGCAAGACTTAAGGATAGTGTAATGTTTTCTATTTTGAACCATGGTTCTTACTTTTCTTTACATAGAATAGACTGCTGTGGAAATGGTCTTAATGGCTTTGACCTGGAGAGCTACCAAACAAGGGAGAAAGTTCAAGTCCTCATGGGAAAATAGAATGTACGATTGCTCTACGTAGCAAGCAGCATCTGAGTTCAATAAAAGACTGGCAGTAGCCATGGAAAACTTCTCAGAACATGTGATGAGCTAAAAACAAAATCCACACATCCACTAGTCTATTCGGGGGTTTTGTGTCTTCTGTATCTTCTCAATTTATTCTGTGTTTATGCCGTGGGTTCCTATCTACTTGATGCTGTTCCTTCATGTTAGTTGTGTCTAATAGCACAAATACAAATGAGGAAAACCAAGTTTATCTCGAGTCTAAAACTCTTAAAGTTCTGCCTATCTTGGCAACAGCAGACACATCTGGCACCGTTTGCTCTATGTTCACTGGCCCACAATGCTTTGATGAGCAGCAGTGATTAAAGTCAGCGCCTGAGAAGGAAGGTTCCTCTCCCAGCATCACTGGAACATGTATGTGTTTGCACAGATCTGTTGTGGCAGAGGAAAACTGCTACAAAATGAAAAATGGTGAAACCAGGTATGGGAATAAATACACTTTCCAAACCCTGAGAATATCCAAGGAAAAGAGGTCCAAAACAGGTTCATAAAGAAATGCAAGCTTGCAGGTTCTCATCTATGAGAAGTTTAATGCATTGAATTTGAGATATTGCTGGTGTTCAGGTGAGAAAATGTCTCTGAATAACAAAATATGGAGTATTTCATCCCTCTGTAAAGAGGAGTAACTTCATTGCACAGTGCATGAGCAGTCATGTGGTGACCAACTTGCACAACGCTTTCTCTGCTGGAAGGAAGCAATATAAATTCATGTTGCTGAAAGGAGGCTGGTAACAGGTTTAGGTTCTAGCAATGTGCTGTCACTTAATCCCCTCAGTTTCACAAGCTTGTTTCCAAGGCTGCACTTTGGCCAGTTGGGATGAAAGCTTAAATGATTTACTACTGAGGTGAAGCAAGAGGCCAAAGGAGAAACAGGTGGTTATGGAGATACAGAACAGCCATGGCTCAAGTTTTAAACAGTCACAGGTTTAAATGTGCTATAGTGGATGGAGCTGGGAGATGAAGATGTGGTTCCTCGGATGGGAAGAAGCTGCTGCAAGCTAAACTCCTTCCTAGATATGGTCCAGGTGCTAATCTATACAGCATTTCAATCTGGGCCATGTTTGAATTGGATGAGACAGGGAATGGTTATTCTGGCTGTTCATACTGGAACATGAAGACTTTCTCTTGTGCTTGCAGTCTGGTTCTAGGCTTTGGAGGTATCAGTCAGCCAGCTGGGTAGAAAGAGTGGTTGGATGATTGGACTTGGAAGGCAAGTGATTCAAAGGCCTCAAGGCTGGTAACAGGTGGGGTGCCACAGGGGCGTGTCCTGGGATGTCTTATGTTTAGCATCTCTATCAGCGACCTGCAGAGGAGATGGCAGAGTGCTTCCTCACAAAGTTTCCAGATGACACAGAATGGGAGTGGGTAGTCAATACTCTGCCATACAGAGGCACCTAGAATCTGGAGGAATTGGAAGACCTACCTCATGAAACTGAGTAAAGACAAATGGGAAATCCATCAGCCCCTGCACAGGAAGAACCCTTGGAAACAATACAGGGTGAGGACTGATGAGTCAGCAGATCTGCTGAAAATCAACTGGGTGAGTTGGTAGACAGCATTATGGGATGTATTTACACAAATAATGCAAATAATGCAAAGCCAGAAGGACATTAGGAGGTGGTGATTATCCACTCTTATTTACTAGACCACATCTAGATACTGTGCTCAGTTTTGGCACTTTGAGAACATGAAAGACTGATAAATTCCTGTGAGTTTAGTTGGAGGGTGACCAAAATGGTAAGGGCCTGAATCCCAGGCCCTGTGAGGGGAAGCTGGCAGAGCAAGGCTTTCAGTATGGTTTTGGGGGATCTAAGACCAGCCCGCTGATACCTGCAGGGAGGCTACTGAGAAGATGGGCTCAGGCTTTTCACAGCGAAGCATGGTGGGAGGAAGGGAGACGAAGTCAGAAGCTGAACCTGGGTGTAAGGCTGCAGACAAACAGAAACCTATGAAGACAAACAGATCAGAATGGGATCAGTCCAGGAGTGAGGTAGGTTGCTCAGGGATATTATACAGTCTCCCTTGGAGATTTTTCAAGAACCAGCTGCATAAAGCCATGAGCAACCTGGTCTGACCTTGTGGCTGACCCTACTTTGAACTGAATTTTGGACAGAGACCTCCTGTGGTCCCTTCCAGCCTGAATTATCCTATGATCCCATTCCTGTGACAGCACAGCTTATGAAGTGGGAATCATGAAAGGGAGAAACTTTCTGTGGCTCGGCAAATTCAGGTCACTGATACAGCATTTCAATTTTTATTCCACCTGCTGTTTAGAATTACTGTAGAGGAGTGCTAGCATGGTTCAGAAGAGAACAAATACAAAGCTAATAGATTGATTCATCTTAATTTTTCTGACTTGTGATTATATTTAAGTGTGGGTTCAAAACAGTTTATACATTAGGCTTATAAAAGGTGGAAGCAAAGACAGGTGGTCTGGGAAGAATACAGGGATGTTGTCCGGGGAGCTAGGGACCAGGTTAGGAAAGCTAAGGCCCACTTAGAATTAAACTTGGCTAGGGATGTGAAAGATAACAGGAAGGGATTCTGTAGGTACATAGCAAATAAAAGACAGACTAGGGACAATGTGGGCCCTCTCTGGAAGCTATCAGGAGAACTGGCTGCCCTGGATTTGGAGAAGGCTGAGGTTCTTAATGACTTCTTTGCCTCAGTCTTCACCGGCAAATGCTCTGACCACACCACCCAACTCTTGGAAGGCAGATGCATGGACCGTGAGAATGAAGACCTTGGGCCCACTGTAGGAGAGGATCTGGTTCGAGACCATCTTAAGAACCTGAATGAGCACAAGTCCATGGGACCTGATGAAATCCATCGGCGGGTCCTGAAGGAGCTGGCAAATGAAGTTGCTAAGCCATTGTCCATCTTATTTGAAAAATCATGGCAGTCAGGTGAAGTTCCCGATGACTGGAAAAAGGGAAATATAACCCCCATTTTCAAGAAGGGGAAAATGGATGAGCCGGGGAACTACAGAGCAGTCAGCCTCACCTCTGTGCCTGGCAAAATCTTGGAGCGGGTTCTCCTGGAAGGCATGCTAAGGCACATGAAAAACAACAAGGTGGTTGGTGACAGCCATCATGGCTTCACGAAGGGGAAATCCTGCCTGACCAATCTGGTGGCCTTCTATGGTGGGGCTACGGAACTGATGGAGAGGGGTAGAGCAGTTGATGTCATCTACCTGGACTTGTGCAAAGCGTTTGACACCGTCTCACACGACATCCTTGTCTCTAAATTGGAGAGACATCAATTTGATAGACGGACCACTCGGTGGACAAAGAACTGGCTGGATGGCCGCACACAAAGAGTAGTGCTCAACGGCTCAATGTCCAGCTGGAGACCAGTAGTGAGTGGTGTCCCTCAGACGTCAGTGTTGGGACCGGTCTTGTTCAACATCTTTGTTGGTGACATGGACAGTGGGATTGAGTGCGCCCTCAGCAAGTCTGATGATGACACCAAGCTGTGTGGTTTAGTTGATACGCTGGAGGGAAGGAATGCCATCCAGAGGGACCTTGACACATTTGTGAGGTGGGCTGATGCCAACCTGATGAAGTTTAAGCATGCCAAGTGCAAGGTCCTCCACCTGGGTAGGAGCAATCCCAGGCACAGCTACAGGCTGGGCAGAGAAGAGATTCAGAGCAGCCCTTGTGAAGCACTGGAATGGGTTGCCCAGGGAAGTTGTGAATGCTCCATCCCTGGCGGTGTTCAAGGCCAGGTTGGACAGAGCCTTGGGTGACATGTTTTAGTGTGAGGTGTCCCTGCCCATGGCAGGGGGGTTGGAACTAGATGATCTTAAGGTCCTTTCCAACCCTAAGTATTCTATGATTTTATGATTTATGCATGCATATATGCCTATACATACCTGCATGCTTGCAGGCAGCTTTGGCAGCTTAAAATCAGGTTTTTACTTCTAGCTGTTTTGTAGTTGTAGTGGTTTAAGCCCAGCCGTAACTCAGAACCACGCAGCTGCTCACTCACTCCCCCCCCCTTCTTCCTCTCCCCGCTCCTGGAGGGATGGGGAGGAGAATCGAAAGAATTTAACTGCCACGGGTTGAGATAAGAACAGTCCAGTAACTGAGGTATAACACAAACTACTGCTGCTGCCACCAATGTTAATAACGATAAGGGAAATAAGGGAAAAGAATACAACTGCTCACCACCTGCCGACAGATGCCCAGCCCGACCGAGCAGTGATCTAACCCTTCCGGGTAACTGCCCCCAGTTCATATACTGGGCATGACATGCTGTGGTATGGAATACCTCTTTGGTCAGTTTGGGTCAGGTGTTCTGTCTCTGCTTCCTCCCGACTTTCCTTCCTCCCTGGCATAGCATGAGACTCAGAAAGTCCTTGGTCAGAGTAAACATTACTGAGCAGCAACTAAAAACATCGGTGTTGTCAGTGCTGTTCCCAGCCTGAAAGTCAAAAACACAGCACTGCACCAGCTACTAAGCAGGAGAAAAATGACTGCTACTGCTGAACCCAGGACACTGGGTATTAGTGTTAGGAACTCAGCATTGTTGTGTTAATGCAGTATGTATTACTACAAATCATGTAGTGTATTCCAGGCCCTGTACAGTCATGGGCTTAAATCATGGTTTTTCTAATCCACTGAGTACTAAATTCAAATCTCCAGATATTGTGGTGGACTTTAAGTAAGTAGAGAACTACTTCAGCAGAGTTGAGTTTGTTTAAAGAATTTTAAAACTATTTGATGTGGCAAGATGAACATTCCTCAAGTGGAGACAATTGCCAATGCTGAAGGCAAACTCCAGTTGCTTGATGCACGCATTTGAGGAATTGCCCATCTTCTTGGAGATGGGCACAGCAAGTTGTGCAGCCATTTCTGGGCTCTGCTTTAAAATCTTCTAGATGTTCTGAATTTCTCTTGGCACTGGGGGAGAACTTCCAAACGCTTTTGAGGAGCATCAGTGTGCTGCTGTTTGTAAGGACTGCAACCTCAAACAGGTCCAGGCTGTTCCTGAAGAAAAAGGGCTGTGAGCAGGTTCCTGGCCAAAGCAGACAAATGCCTTTCCAGCAGGTATGGGACAGTCCTGTACAAGCACTTGCTGAGAACACAACTCTTTGCAGCAGCAGCCAGTGCAGAAAAGAGCCAGGGACCTCGCTGTGAGCAGCAGGCATGTGCCCTGCCACGGTGAGGATGTGCCACAGAGCACAGACCCCAACAGCATTGAGCCAACACTCTCTGCAATATCAGTGGCCTCAGCCCAAGTGCAGTTTCACAGGGCCAGGGGCTGAGGGATGCTGGGGAGATGGGCTTTTGCATCAGGAGGTGGATGCCTGGAAGGGTCTGTGTCGCCAAGCAGCAAAGCTGTGGGAGGAAGCTAGTGGCTGCACAGCATCACCAATGACAACAAAGACCTTCTCCAGGGCCCTGCAGGTGCAAAACCCTGAAACCCCCAAAAGCTGCACTCAGGGATGTACAGACACAGTCTGTTGGGTGTGAAAGCAGGGCTTCCGTTATAATGAAGGCTGGGAGGTGGTGGAGAACAATGGCTCCTGCTTCCCCTGCAGATCTGCCACTAGGGAAGAGATTCACTGTCTGGAGCAGATCAGGGGTTCTCTTGTCTCCCACCAGTGCAGCTCAGTACCTCAGCTCATAGCACTGGGAGAAAGCAATGAATGGCAGAAGTGAGAGACTCCATCTGTCGACCCAACCCAGTACCTAAGGAAGATTAGAACAGGAAGTGGAAGAGGGGGAGTTGCCCTATATGTGAGTACAGGAGGGGTGCATGGAGCTCTGTGTGGGATTGATGAGGAGTCAAGAGCTCATCAGTCAGGATTAGCAGGCAGGGAAACACAGGTGATATTGTGTGTCTGCTACAACTGCCTGATCAGGAAGAAGCAGTAGTTGAGGCCTTCTTCAGACAACTGGAAGAAACTTTGTACTTTCAGGCCCTGGTCCTTCTGGGGACTTTAGCCACCGGTGATTGTTTCCAGCAGCAAGTACTCTGTGACTCTGTATTGCACTGCCTTCTAGGAAAGCTGCAATAGAAATGCCAGTCATGGGAATGGGAGTGAAGCACTAGAAAACTGCAGAAGGATTTGAGTGTTTGCTGCAGTTGAAGACACTTAGATGATTTATCTTATTGTACTAGGACCAAGGAGTAAGCATATCTGAAGCTTGGCCATGCCATAACTGCCATATTCTTTCCCTTTATCGGGGATTGTAGTGTTTTGGCTGCTGCCATATCTGAGGCTGCTTATGGCAGAGAGCAGGTCAGGCTTTTCTATTGAAGAAAAGTAAAATTTTAGCCCCTGCATCTTGAGCAGAAACACTATGTTGCCAAACCAAGAGATTGATGGCCAAACTGCTCTGCTGCCAGATCAAGAGACTGATGGCCAAGCTGCTCTGCTGGCATGAACTGGACAGAAAAGGCTGATGGAATAGCCTATCTCATTGTAAAAAGGTTTTATTTGAACTCCACTAATAGTGGATTCCCTAGGTGTAAGTCTGTGTGTTCCTTGTCCATCACACATCTTCCCTACTGAAGAAAAACCCAAAACCAAACCAAAACAAACACAGCAGGCCTTTTCCTGTGCTACATATGTAATAGTTATTGGCAAAGATTTTAACTTTCCTTCCCACAATGATGGCTTAGGGTTTCTTTTAGGATGTGGGAGGTGCCAGTGTGCGTGATGTGAATAGCAGAAGCAGGTCAAGCACAGGAGTTCATGACTAGACTGGCGTTTTTGGGAGAGAGGCTGAGATCAAAGAACGGACAAGTGGCTGTACTGGGAAACTGTACTGTTTGAGAGAGACAGACGGCCTCCAAGAGTGGCCAGAAATGGGCGCCTAGAGGAGAATAAGAACAGGATAAGAGTATATAGCAACTCCTCCAGACATCCCTGTTGATGTGAGCTATTTTCAGTCCAGAGGATTTCCTGAGCTTGTTGCGGTTTAACTGTTTCGTGACTTGCAATGGATCTCTCTTCTAATTCCAGTCTTCCTTTCGACCCACAAAAACTACACATGCAGGGTGCTCCTTGGCAAACAGCTACTCTGTGAACTACCTGTAATCATGTGCTCCTGAATCCAGCTCCTGCTACCTTCATTTGACCATCCCTAGTTCTGGTGGTGGAGAGCATGCTGAATGGCCAGCCCTTTACAGTGCTCCTTGTGCCATTTAGACCTTTACAATACTGCCTTGGTTATCTGTGTTTTGGGCATTTTTTGAAGACTGAAAAAAAGAAAAGCCATACCATGTGTTTCAAAGAAGACAGTAAGGATAACGAAACTTTTCCAGATTTGCTATTTCATTTTGAAATTGGGAGACTAGAACTGTCCCCAGATTTGGCATAGTGATGGTTCTTTATTCCTTGTAACAGTTCCCGCCATGGGGTTTTCTTCTTTGAGCACTGAGCTGCTGTTTTTATGAAAGCATCTACCAAAATATTGAAGTCTTGCTCATGAATTGTAACAGTCAGTTGAGAGTGTATAAAAAAATTCCCTGGCTAAGGAAGTTTAATTCCTCCACCAGGGATGGCAATCCTCTGCCTTACACAAGGGAAGTTTAAAATGACAGAAAATGTGAGGAAGAGAGGCAGTACTTCCTCATACCTTCATTTCCCTTAAATGCTGGCTGCTCTTCTTTGCCTCAAACATCTGAGATATCTTGCTTAGGATCATAAGCACATTCTAAGACTGAGATGACTGCACTGACCACAGTGTAACAGAAGTAGTATGTGAGCCATCACTTCATTATCCAAACCCAGGAAAGAATTTCTTCATCCAAATCTATTTGGTTTCCCTTTATGCTGTGCTTGTGTTTAATACTTCAACCTCTTAAATACTCAGAGTTCCTCAGTAGCTACATTATCTCACTTACCTGGAAAGTTTTACAACCTGTTGCATGTGAAAGTTTACTGAAGCCTTGAAAAGCGTCTGCCACAACCACTGCATTTGCCACTTGACTATTATCAACTTAGAATTTTTGTTGGCAACTGTTTCTTTCTATTTATTCTACCTTTAAAAGATGAATTGTCTGGTTTTGCAGACCAACCTCTGCACACACCGGAATAAGTAAGATGGTTTTGATTGCAGAAAACTGTCCAAGAGCAATCGATATTTCACTGAAACAGTGGTCTGGGTTTTATACCTATGGAAAGGGTGTGCATTTCTCACTTGCAGGAACAGTAGAGTGTTTAATGAACTTCCTAGCTGGTAATTAGCTATCAGCACATATAATAACTAGTACTATGATAGTCTGCTACTAAATAATCAGAAGTGAAACTGTGTAGGCTTGTAACACCGGAAGAGGAAAGACCTCACTGATATTGCCACTCTGTTAGCAGGAGCTCCTAGTGCTACTTAAGTTAAAAACCAAGCAGGTTTCTTCCTGGCTGACTTCTTTAAAATGTATGGTCAACCAAACAGCATCTAATTCTTTACCTTGGATTTCACTCAAGTTAAGTGTAGTAGTGTTGTCTGTTTATGCTTCTGTGTCTCTTTGCTCCACAATGTGTATTTGATATGAACAAGATGGGCTTTGTTGTCTAGATTTTACTGTTTTCCTAAGTAAATACACATTTTTAAAGGTTCTTCAGAAACAGGCCTGGTTGTATGAATGACTTAATAGATGGCTGAATGTGGCCAGCAGTGAAAAAGGTGCTGAATGACCCTCCCTGCCTTTCATGTTGTTGTGAACAATGTCCCAATACGTCCACAATTCTGTTTTTCTTGATTACTTTTGTACAGATGTGTATACCAGGCTTTGAGAGACTTGAGAGCTTCGTGCTATGATCAGTGACAGAGAGAAGGAGTGAGTCATAATGGTTCAAAAAGTTTTGGTAGCTCCTCTAAGGTTGAATAATATCATCACTTTGAGTTACTTTGTGGTTTATGGTGAGAGAGATCATAGAATCACAGAACAGTTTCGGTTGGAAGAGACCTTAAAGATCATCTAGTTCCAACCCCCTGCCACAGGCAGGGACACTTTCTTCTAGACCAGGTTACTCAAAGCCCCATCCAGCCTGGCTTTGAACACTGCCAGGGATGGTGCAGCCACGGCTTCTTTGAGCAGCCTGTGCCAATGTCTCACCACCTTCGCAGTAAGGAATTTCTTCATGATACCTAATCTATATATCCCTCTTCTAGTTTAAAGCCATTCCCCCTTGTCCTACCATTACATTCCCTTGTAAAAAATCCCTCTCCAGATTTCTTGTAGGCCCCTTTTAGGTACTGGAAGGTTGCTCTAAGGTTTCCCCAGAGCCTTCTCTTCTCCAGGCTGAACAAGCCAAACTCTCTCAGCGTGTCTTCACAGCAGAGGTGCTCCAGAGCCCTGATCACCAACATGGCCTCTTCTGGACTCAGACTGGCATGTGCACATCATTCTTGTGTTGGGCGGCCCATAACTAGACACAGTATTCTAGGCAGGGTACTCCAGATCTCAGCAGCCAACTCACGGTGGCCTAATCTGGGGAGTTGAACAGCTGCACCCCAGTCTGGGGTGTCATACTCCCAGCTGCTGTCCTGAAATGGCAGCAGGAGGTTGCTCCCAACCGAGGAAGAGGCGCAGGAGGACATACGTCTGTGCCTTGCCTCTTCACTTGAACACAGCTCCTGCCCCTTTGGGTTGGGCTCTGGGCAGGTGTGGACAGGGATGCTGGGCTGCTGGTATGGCGTATACTGCCTGAGCAGCTGCTCCCCATCTCCCCCTGGGGATAGAGGCACCCAGCCAGGCAGAAACCTCCTGCAGGTGGGGTCTGGCCTGCAGACCCCAGTTGGTCTCTGCTGAGCTAGCCCATCCATGCTGTAATTGTGCTGGATATTATCTCCTTGTGCAAGTTTTATGTATTTTAATTAGCATGGGTTGATGTCAGGGCTGTGTGTATAACTGATCACATTCTGAAAGTGGTTTCTGCTACTGTTTTAAATGTCTATATCTATAAATCCAACACTGTTAACACGTATTTGGTTTGGCACTGTTTCTGAAGTGTTGCTTTATATTAATGTTAATGTTATGCATTGAATCTTCTTCTAGGAAATTAACATTATCATTGTGAGCAACAAATAGGCTGTTTGGAAAGGTGGAGGCTGATCAGTGTGGCTAGTGGGCATTGACATGGACTGCTTTCTTTGTTATTTTAAACCAGTGAAATTGCTGATAAAGTTCTTTGAGCTGGGAGAATAAAAGAGCAACTTTGGTGCCTCCACTTTATAGGCAGGCATTTTCTTTTAGCTATGCATTATGGATTATAAGAAATAGCTCAAAAGCACAATATGCAGGCAAGGCAAAAAATATTCAATCATCTGATAATAATTTTGATTGCAGTACAGTGATTAAAAACTTACGTACTTTCAGGAAAGAATAAATGTGGATGCTACAGAATCTATATGAAAAAAAGGAAGTATAAACCAAGACAGGGCATGTGCACAAGGGCTTTAAATAGATAAACAGTGTGACGATTAATCTGACTGGTGCTGTGTAGGGCAAGTGCCCAGGGAGGTGTGGAAGGGAGCTAAAGGGAGCATACCTTCCTGGGTACTCCCAGAAGAAGCTGCTGAAAGAAGAATTACTACTTAAAATAATTTAAGTATTGACTAGTGCTCTGGGTAATTTCCATTTGACTTAGGGGAAGTTCCTTTTTACCTAGATTTTAGTCAAATTTGTGCACATTGTTATTCTGAAGAAAGATTATTTTCTCAGAGACAATGTTTACATTTTGCAAGATGATCAAACAGATGGTTTAAATTTGTTCTGATGCTCTGTGTTTTTTCACAGTCTCTTTGTAAGTTAATTAAACTTGAAAATGATCTGTCTAGAACTGTGTCATTTCCCAGACAAGATAGCTGCTTGAGGACATATCTGTCTTCTCTCTCTAGAGATAATCCTCAAGTACATGCAATGACTGTGCTTCCATGCTCTTCCAGGACTCCTGCTTCTCTCTCCACTTTCCAAATTGAACTCATGACCTCACTGCCTCCTACTGTAGCTTCTAAAAGAAGTCCTTTATTGTCTATGGACATTGTCCATTTCTGTTCCTGTTAGTCACCCTGACAGCATGGATTCTGCCTTCCATGCCAAAAGGGAGCAGGGAAAAAGCAGGGCAGCATGAAAGTGGTGATATTCCCAGCGTGCTAGAAGTGATATTCCCAGTGGGCAGCTATGCAGAAGTGCAGACATTTCCTTTTAGCATCCCTCCAACTGTTCAAAGTCTCTTTTTCCTTGCTGGCAAAGCACCCACTGCAGCCCACAAATCATAGCCATGTGGGCTGTCTTCTGAAGGGCTGAAATGTGTAACTGTTTATCCCATGTGTTACAGGCTGATGCTGGTTTCTGAACTAGCTCAAGTTTGCTCAGACTGGCTGGTTTCAGTTCTCTGTAGCAGGCAATGCTGCCATAGCCCCCAGTCTGCCTCTCACACAGTGAATGCAGTCAACAAAGAACTTCTGATGTGTTCGTGGAAGCCTTGACTAACTAAGCAGCTCCAGAAAACTTATCTGTGCATGACAAAGCAGTGGGATTTTAAATTATTTTTTCCCATCCTTCATTTTGGGACAGGGCTGCAAATTCAGCCTCAAGTTTCTGTGCACATCCCTAGATGCATTTTAATGATACATGTCTGTTGCCATCGTGCTGAGGTAGGTCCAGATTCTCGTCCCTCACAGAGTTTGCAGGGTGCTGGGCTAATTCTTTTCATACTTAATTTAGGCAGAGCAGAATTAGATTGTAACTGGATACCTTTGGACTTCTCTTTATAGTTGTCTCTAAATCATTGTTAGTACAACCAAATAGTCCTTCAACTATAAATAAAGACAAGCCAAGAATATTAACCTAGTAGATCTTTACCTTCTCTGCCTGGCATGGAAATGCAGTGTCAGAAAGTAGTGTAACTACATAAATCCTGAAAATTCCCCTTCCTTTCTCCTCCATATCTTTTATTTCTTCTTTCCAAGAAAAGGGAAAAGACTAGTGTAGAGATCTGTCTCTACAACTCCCTTCCCCCCTATTCCCCTCTCTCCACACTTTATTTTCCTTTTTTGACTGAATCAGAATCTTTGCTCTTTCCTGATACATATTCTGACAGTCTTTGGGGATAGTAGTGACAAGTAGAATTAAATACTATGGTAATAGAAATTTCTTTGCTTCTTTTAGCAGCAGCAGAACAGTCAAAGTGATAGACCATGTATTCACCCCACTCCTGCTTTAGAAAAGGCCTAAGTAATCAGATCTTCCTGAGTCATGGTAGTTTGAGTGCTCAGTTCCAATAAGACCAGTGTGATAGTTCGTAACTGTGATCGGTCTAGTGTAGACATTACTTATCCCATGTTAAATTATAATTTGTTGTGAGCTCTATGATGAGAAACTTAACATGAGCCAGTAGTGTGCGCTTGCAGCCTAGAAAGCCAACCGTATCCTGGGCTGCATCAAAAGGAGCATGACCAGCAGGTGGACGGAGGTGACCCTGTGTCTCTGCTCTGTTCTCCTGAGACCTCACTTGGAGTATTGTGTGCAGTTCTGATGTCCTCAACATTAAAAGGACATAGAACTGTTGGAACAAGTCCAGAGGAGGGCCACGAGGATGATCAGGGGACTGGAACACCTCCCGGATGATGATAGGCTGAGAATGTTGGGGCTGTTCAGCCTGGAGAAGAGAAGGCTGCGTGGAGACCTCATAGCAGCCTTCCAGTATCTGAAGGGGGCCTATAGGGATGCTGAGGAGGGACTCTTCATGAGGGACTGTAGTGGCAGGACAAGGGGTAATGGGTTCAAACTTCAACAGGGGAAGTTTAGATTGGACATGAGGAAGAAGTTGTTTACTGTGAGGGTGGTGAGGCACTGGAATGGGCTGCCCAGGGAAGCTGTGAATGCTCCATTGCTCGCGGTGTTCAAGGCCGAGTTGGACAGAGCCTTGGGTGGCATGGTTTAGTGTGAGGTGTCCCTGCCCATGGCAGGGGTGTTGGCACTAGATGATCTTAAGGTCCTTTCCAACCCTAACTATTCTATGATTCTATGTAAATATCCATGGCAGTGGGCACAGGTGATACTACAGTGATTTGGAAATGTTAGTAGGCAAAATACTTGAAGGCTTTTGTTTTGGTTTGGTTTGTTTGTTTTTTGCTTTTTTTGCTTGGTTTGGTTTTTTTTTTTGGTCGGGGGGATGTTTGTTCATTGGTTGGTTGGGTTTTTGTTGTGGTTTTGTTTTCATTTTTAGGATAGTGTTTGCAGACAGAAGATCATGCTACATTCTTTGTAAGCACCTTCTTTTAAAAGGGTGGTGTATTTTTGACAAACTTGTGTAACAATATTTGTACATCTACGAATTCAGGCTCTGCAAGCAGAAGGAACTAGTTGTTAGTTCTCTGCTGGTTTGGACTCATTACTATCTGCTCATGGAAACAGCAGGACTTCCTTTTCTATATAGGGTTTGCAAATGCTGGGAGGAAAAGGAAATATTGGGCTCTAATCATCTTTAGGGTTTATCTTCTGGTGCATAACATAGCCAATCTTGCAGGTGACACAGACAACATAAAACATGCGCTACTTATTTTGCTGATTTTTCTGTTACAGTAGGCTGGATTTCCAAATGACAAACAAATGTTTTTGGTTCACAAACATAGTTCTAGTCCTTACATATACAGAGGTAAAGTATCCAACAGAATTATCATCTGCTCCACAGAGGGAATATAGCAAAATATATGCAAACATAAGTATCTTAGTGCTTCAGGTGGCCCTTTCTGTCAGCAGTAAGCAGTGATCTCATAGTACTCAGTGGGGTAGGAGAAGAAAAAAAGATCCAAAACCACAGCCTGGCCAAAGCTGCTCCTGCTCTCCTGAAGGGTATGGCCTGTCGGAGCAGTCTGACAAAGGACAGTGCTGCAGATTACACCCTTTGTACTCATCTCTTGGACTGTAACTCGCCAGATCTCCAAACTGATGTGTATGCTGTCTTTTTTAGTTCAAGCCTCCCCCTTCCTTTTTTGTTTTATAACAATTAACTTGTCATTTGGGCTCCGTACTCTTGTGGGTAACACCTTCAATGGGGATTTATTATTTACAACTCTGAGCTCCAAGATGGGCACTGGCAAATGTGCAGTAACAGACAAATGCTGTTGTAAGAGTTTCTGGTGAAATCTAACATGACAGGAGAGCAAAGGGATGTGGGAAAACTATTAGCTAGACCACTAGTTAGAGCAATGTTCCTTGGAGATGGGTTTCTTGTGTGTTTATAAATGGACAGGGGATTTTCATGGGCTGCCTGCTTAATGAGTTCAAGGACCTATAGAAAGATGCAGATTAACAATGATTTTAATAAAACAATAAACCTCTCAGAAATAGCCATTTTTACATTTTTACAGGTAAATGTTTATGAGCTTGTACTGTAACGCTCATCTAGAGCAGGTTTATTGCTCCTGAGGATTCACGAAGAGCAGCAGGGTATTTTTTTTGCCAGGTGAGGTCAGATTGGATCAGGTGAGAGTGGACAAAGGAAACGGCACCAACGTCAGGGCTTGAGGAGAAAGTGAAGCAGAGAAAGAGGAGCAAGCCATGGCTTGAAGCTATGGAAGAGCAACTCACTGTGTTAAAGGTGCAGCTGAAGTAAAATTGAATCCCTGGCTGAAAGTTACTTTGCTTGTTCTGTGGCAGTTAATACCGCGGTTCTAGAAGGTTGCTGACAGCAGCGAGCATCGCTGTTTCCGTAGAAGACAAATGTTGGCCAGGGGAAAGTAGAAAATCTGTGTGGGCCTGCGCCAGGCTCCTTCCGCGCACGGTCCGGACCCCACGGCAAGGCGCCGGGGACAGGGTAAAGGGGACGAGCGGGGTAAAGGCGCCCGGGGCGGTAAAGGGGCCTACGGGCGGTGGCAGTCCCGGCGCGCTCCCTGAGGGCGGCCCCTGAGAAGAGCAAGGGGCGGCGGGGCGGCGGGGCTGCGGGTGAGGTGGTGGCCGGCAGGTGGCGCTCCCGCCTCCGCGCGCGGCAGGAGCGGGCGGTGGCGGGGCTGGGGGAAGGGGGCGGAGGGTGTCACTTCCCTGAGGTGATAACGGTGGGACGAGGCGCAGCCGGAGGAGCGGCTTTAACGGAGAGCCGGAAGGTGGTAAAACGCGATCGGCCACGGCCAAAACATTACTCCAAACTTTATAAAGCTCCTGCACGTCTTATTTGTGCTTTGCTTTCCCTCCCCAAGACGGATAGCGCACATCTTGATGTCTGCCGGTACTGCAGTATGGAGGGCTGAGGGTGAAGACGTCTCCCGCATCTGCCCGCTGCAGTTCGCGATGTGGAGGAGGCAGCTGGGGCGATGGGCTCGGCCTGCTGCGCCACCCTGCCGCTGCTGTGAGCATCGGCTTATCGCATTTCCAGTGCTGTTACACATCTTGCAAAAGATCCATCAGCCTGCAAACTCTGAGACACGGAGGCTTTAAGTTAGGTGAGGCAAGGACCTGGACTCAATTCTCCCTTCCTCTAGGCTTTTAGCACCTCACATATGCTGAGCTCTGTGTACTTCCCAGTACAGGCTGTGAAAGATTTTCAAGTAAGAGCTGCGCAGCATTCGGCCTGGGTATTTTTACATGAAAAGATGCTATTTTTGTACAGTGCCTTTTTTTTTTCCACCCCTTTCTCAAGCTGCTGAACCATCTAGTACCTAATGCATTACAGTTAACGTTAATGGCTCTGGTTTGTAGAGCTGTTGTGCTTAATAATGTTAAATGGGCTTAATAATGTTAAGGGGGGGGAGGAGTAAAGAAAGTCATGTTTCCTTTTCATTAAGAAGCAAACACCACTGTCAAGAAAATTAAAACTGAACAGAAAAACATAACCTTGAAGCAGAATTTTTAGATATATATAGACACACAAAAGGAAATTTGCATGTATGTTATCGCATACTGCAAAGATACTGCACGTTATCAAGTACAGCTATCGAACATATCACATACACTGTTTGGCATTATAACATGCAAGTACATGATTTCCATAAATAAAATATCAAACCCCAAAAGCTGTCACTGTAAATAGCTCCTAGTTGCTCTTCGAAGTAGAAGCCTTTTCATATTTTTCTTCCAGTTTTCTGACTTTTCTATTTCTCCTCTCTTATTTTCTCCAATACTATAGGGAAAAAAAAAAGACAAAAGCTTACATAATTTTCAGAGAAACACTTTTCACACTAGAAACAAACCCCATTAAGTACATTATTTCCCAAGAAAATGTTACGAGCAACTAGGTTTCAGAAAGCGAGCAGCCCAACCAGATATTGGAAAGAGCTTGTTCATTCTTCAGATTGTCCACTCTGAAACATCAGTTTCAGTTTAATGTCACAGAAATATGCTGCTTGATTTTAACAGGGAACTGACCTCACCATTGTATAGACACTGGTGGGAACAATGTTGCTCGGTGCTGACATTCGTGTTTAGTGATATAATTTATTAAGATATCAAGAAAGTGCCATAAAAATTGTCCAACATCTAGAAAAGAAACCTTATGGCACAAGATTTACAGAGCAAAACTTCTACAGCTCTTTGGAATGATGAAAGATGTATAAATAGAAGCTACTTTAGGAGGTTTGGGTTTGTTTTAAATTCTGGTGATGTAGCTGAAAGATGATGTACTGTCTGGAAGTCACTTGTATGAGTTCATCCATGAAATGTTAATTTTGCTTACACTAGTGCAGCCAGAGAGGGAACCAGAGGAGCAGGTTTGTGTGGGTCACTCTTGCTGGGTTCAGAGGGACTACTGTTGGTCCTGTGTGGGAGTGACAAAGCACAGGTTGGTGCTGACCTGTTCTGAGGTGCTATTGGCGATAGTAGCACATTGGTTTTCACAGTGGCAGCACAGGATTCAAAAGACAGACTGTCCTATCTCAGTGGAGGTGGCTGAGAGAAGTCCCTGTACTGAGATGTTCCTTCCTGGGTTTTTGAAGTAGCACTGTGCCATGGTGGAGGCAAGAGCTCTGCTGTCACTGTGGGAGGCCCAGGATAGGCCAGAAGGTCAAAACAGATCTATGTGAGAATGCTCAGCCCCTTCCCTCTCCCCCCAGAGCATGCTGTTTTGGAAGCACTTGTCTCCTGTGACCCTGGGAGCTATGGACAGCCTCGTGGGAAGGGAGATTACAGTCCATGTTTTCCACATGAAGGAGTGAAATGAGCAATACCAAGGCCATGAGCAGGGATCAGTTTCTTTGCCCAGTGGTATGGCTGACCCATCTGGTCTTGCTCTCTGGACTTGAGAAACTTGCTGATGCTTTTGGTATTCTGTAAACACTCTCCTGTGGAGAGGATATCAAGGGGAGAGAGAAGTGCTAATTACCCTGACTTCATCTTTACCCAATTTCCTCCCTGGTTAAACAGGGCTGACACATGCCTTGCATGGAGATTAAAGCCACTTTGTCATGGAAAATTGTAATTAGGGCTGATCATCTACTTCTGTAAAGAATCCAATGAGCCTGGTGGTAGCTCCAAAGAGCCCAGTGGCTGTTTGATTTGACATGCATGGCAGAACCCTGACTATCATGACAAATCTGATAGGTTTTTTTTGCTGGTTAAAAGAAAAAAGCAATGGCTGGATGTTTAGCTGGTTAACAGGCAGTGGGTACATGTTGGCCACTTTCTTGGGTGTCAGAAGCTGTTTTGAGAAGGCAGCATTTTTAAATTAGCGTTTCTACCTTTCTGGCCTATTTTCACCAATAAATCTAAGGAATATGGAAATAAGCAAGGAATAAAATCTGTAGGGACAGAAGTTAGCTTTTCCAAAGCAGTGCTACGTGCAAGGAAAATGAAAATAATGAAATATTTATAAATCATATTTAGAAATACTGAATTTTTTAGTCTTTTTTTTTTTTTTTAATCTGAAGGAAACAGAGTCAGTGCTGGGCTCACCCATGATGGCAGGCTGTGATGGAATGGAGCTGAATCTAGATCCCATACCTGCCATGAGACTGCATTCCTCACTCCACCACCTGCATTCTGGGAACTGGCTTTCAGCACTGTGGCAGGCTTTAACTGAAGGACACTTCAAGTTCTGGTCTCCAGTCAGGTTGTGACCCAGGAGGAAGATTAGTTTCTCACTTAAAGCTTCCCAGGTTAAGCTTAGCTTGTCTGTTTCCAGGTATGTGTCACAGCAGAGCTCTGGAGTGCAGCACACATCATGAACTCCTGCAGAGACACAATTGCTCACCTCTTTTGGGCTAGTCCTGGCTTCCCACCTTTTTCTTGTCTTAGCAGCAGGTATGAAGGGACTGGCTGAACTGGATCTCTGCCTTTCAAACATTTAGCACAAGAACACACACACCTGCCCAATGCCTTTTTTAAAAAGCTGCCTGGAGTCTTCTGTCCCCTAGTGTTGGGCTCCACCACAAATTGGCTGTTAGCCAAGAATGTGGCTGTAGTGTATGCAAAGCTTCGGGAAGAGAAGATGTGAGGACCTGCAAAACTGACAGCACTCACAGACTGCAAATGCTTTTCCCGCATCTCCAGCACTTCAGAGCCAAGGACTGGGCTCAAGCGTGTCAGCAACAGCCTCACGGCTGCCAAATAGAGAGGGTGTGCCGCTTCTGTGTTCAGGGTGTTACTACAGACGTAGCAGCAATGTCCCTTTTGTTGTAGCACGGTGTTACTGACACCAGGGCACTCTTCTGCTGTGAACTGCTATGTCCTTTCCAGAGCTGCTGCTTAGGAGGATCCAATTCCCTGTTCCACAGCGAGTGTGTCTCTGTTGTTCCCAGGCACATGACCTTGTATTTGTATGCATTGATTCTCCATCAGATTTGAGCTGCTTCTGTCTGCCTCTGAGCTAAACGAGAACAAGGACAGGCCTAATGAAAGAAAAAAATCACTTTCAAACTAGATTGCAGTGGCTCTTGAACTCACTGGGAGCCAAGTCTACTTTAAAAATCAAGCTCTAATGGAAGCTAAAATGAACACTTCAACATAGAATCATAGAATCATAGAACAGTTAGGGTCGGAAAGGACCTTAAGATCATCTAGTGCCAACCCACCTGCCATGGGCAGGGACACCTCACACTAAACCATGCCACCCAAGGCTCTGTCCAACCTGGCCTTGAACACTATCAGCGATGGAGCATTCACAGCTTCTCCAGGCACCCCATTCCAGTGTCCTCAGCACCCTCACAAGTAAACAACTTCTTCCTCATATCCAATCTAAACTTCCCCTGTTGAAGTTTGAACCCATTACCCCTTGTCCTACCACTACAGTCCCTCATGAAGAGTCCCTCCCCAGCATCCCTATAGGCCCCCTTCAGATACTGGAAGGCTGCTATGAGGTCTGCACGCAGCCTTCTCTTCTCCAGGATGAACAGCCTCAACTTTCGCAGCCTATCATCATCCGGGAGGTGTTCCAGTCCCCTGATCATCCTTGTGGCCCTCTGGACTTGTTCCAACAGTTCCATGTCCTTTTAATGTTGAGGACACCAGAACTGCACACAATACTCCAAGTGAGGTCTCAGGAGAGCAGAGCAGGAGACACAGGATCACCTCCCTCAACCTGCTGGTCACACTCCTTTTGACGGCAGCCCAGGATATGGTTGGCTTTCTAGGCTGCAAGGGCACACTGCCGGCTCACATACTCCTTTGCATCAAGTCTGTCTTCTAAATATAAGACAGCCAAGAAAATAAGTGGGAGTTGTGTTTCAGGCTCCCTTGCAGAAAGACAAGGAATGCAATCCCTCTCTCTTATTTTCCCTTCTGGTAAGGTTGTTCCTTTCAAGATGTGACATGGAGCCAACTTACAGCAAAGCAATTTCATTTCTCAGGCATGAGGAGGTCTGAACAGAGAGGACCAACAGAAATGGCAAGGTACCAAGTGAGACATATTGAGTATCAAATATAACATAGGCTCCCCCACCTCCTGTGTGCTTAGTCCTCTATTCCTGCCAAAGTGAAATAGGATAGTACTGAAACACTGAAATACACTGACCCTGTAAGCCCCAAACCTTATGCTGAGGAGACTGGGCGCTACACCTCAGGCTGACATCTGAGTACTCCTCAGCATGCCAGGGCTCAGGGCTAAAGTGAAGCCAGGAGCTGCCTAGTATAGTTTTAAGATCAGCCCCTGTCCCTGTAAGGGAAACGATTCTGTGCTGTGTTATTAAGGAGAAAAGGAGAACTGTGAGGTTTGTGTAATGTTAGTGGTTAACAAAGTTCAAGGGTGAAAAAGGGCAATAGGGATGGAATGACGACAAGAAATAGCGTGAGCAGCCGATGTAACCAACCCACCTGGGTTTACTGGGAGAGAGCTTGCAAGAGTGCAAAAATGCTCATGTTAACCCAGGTTTTTCTTCAGACTGCGGAAGAGCTGTTTACTTGCTCTGCTGATTGCCTCTGGCCAATTTTAATCTTGAGAGTATGCCTGCCTTGTTCTCTGCTTTGATCTTTTTCTTCTGAGTCAAAACACAAAGATGTTATTAAGATAAATTAGTAAAGACAGCTCAGGAACTGGGTGGGAAATGCTGATCATCATCTCCCCTGGAGATAAAGTAATCCCCATAATCGATTCAGAGTGTGTAACAGTACTGAATGACTGCTTTGGAACATGAGAAAACAATAGTGCTCTATGAATTGACTGTATTTGGCCTAATTATAGAAGGCCTTTGGGTAGGAGTACTTAGAAATGAATTGGAGAGAGGGCTAGAAATGTGCAGTCCTGTCCAGGCTAGTGTAGGCTAAGTAACCTTTATGCTGTAATATTAAATACCCTCTCTCTGTGCAAGCCTGGTTTCATTAATTCTCATAAGCAAACAAGTGGAAGTGCTCTGGAGAAAAAACACTATATAAAGTCTAGTAAGGAAAAGCACATGAGAGTGCCTGAATCATGTGGCAATGTTTCCATTTGAGAGCAGCCCTCAGAATGATTTGGTTTTGAGCAAAATGAATGAAAGGTGCAGTTTGGGCTCTGTATGCATGCAGTGCCTCTGTGCTAACAGACTCATGTGGGAGCACATAGATTAAGCTGGTTAACTTGAGCAATTGGAGATGACAAATACCTAAAAAGTTCAGGAGTTACTCTGAAGAGACAAGATTAATAGCATCACATATTTAGAAGATTCAGTTAATAATTTCACTAAGAAAGCTCTGACTTAAACTCAGCCTATGGCTATAATTCAAACTATTCATGGAACAGCTACACTTCTCAGTAATTTCTGCTTCTAGAATAATCACTGATGGAAACAATTACCTATTGCCATAATTTCTCCTAAACAGTACTGTAAAGAATACTTTGCATGTTGCCTATTACAAAGGTCAGTGTCAATCAGAGATGTAGAATAGAGTAATTAATGTACAGTTGCTGTGATTTTTATAATTTATGAAAGTCCTTCAACATTGAACAGTGCCTGCAGACCTGAAGTACTGCATCAGAAGCAACATAAGGCACTGGGGTATATTGCAGAAAACAGGATGAGGTAGTATTCCAGTGCATATAGCAATGTTCACAACTTTGTGTTGAGCCTGTCAGGGAATCTAACCCTGTTAAACAAAAGTTTGTGATTGTGTGTGTGTGTGTGTGGGGGGGTGTTCACTGACTCTATTTTGGGTCCTGCACTGCCTGTTTTCTACCCACTGATACCTGAAAAGCAACTCCTGCAGGCCTGTTGAGGAGTTGCTTTTCAGGTATCTGGGTAGAAAATGTAAGCATCTTTTGACAATATTCTGCTTAAAAAACTTGTACTATAGGGGGCAGTGAGGAGTACTTGTGAATATAGGCATCTGTATTTTTGTTTTGGAGCAAAATAGAAATGACAGTATAGTTGGGAGCTGGGATCAGTCAGGATTGGGCGAACCAAGAACATGAGGAAATCTTAGAAGTCCATTAAATTGGACATGTTTCTGACCTTGAACTTTCAGTTAAACATAGCTGAATATTCAGTGGCTTCAAAGTTCTATTCAATCTGGTCTAAAATGAAGAATAAGTGAACTGAGCACAAGCAGGATGTGTTTCTGTTGCTGTAAGAGTGTGGTAGGGAGCTGCACAGCAGGAACTGGTTTGGCAAGATCAGGACTAAGGGAAGAACAATAAAGGAGCTACAGCATGAAGTATTATGATTTTTCCCTCCTTCCTTTTTGTCCTAGACTTTTCCCAGACAGATGCTGATGAAAAGGAGAGCATCCCAGTGCTAGTTTCCAGAATATTATTGGCCTGCAGTTGAAAATGGGAGTAAGGAAGGTAGGAAATCTTCTTTCTTGCAATTCGTCCAATCACATACCCAGTACTTGCTTCAAGTGACTGTTCAGTAGGATCCAACATTCTTAGGGCCAGCATGGCAGTCAAAAGGGTCCATGTCAGAAATGGCAAAACTGGCTTGGAGGTGACTTCTGTGGATAATAAAATAGTAGTATGCATTTAAATTACTCATTTTATCTATAGCTGTTGAACTGTTTTGTCATAATATTTTATGTGACAATACCACCCCAATTTGGCAGGAGGAAGATCAGCTGCAGGTCACAAATTAGTGACTTTCTCAAGGTCATTAAAGGAACTGGTGAAGAATCAGGAAGGGAACCCAGTTAAACTGGCTTTTACGGTCTAGGGGCCTATTTATGGCTCAGTATTAAGCCAGGCCCTGCTCCTCTGGGTGGAGAAAGAAACATTTCCCTGTATGCTCTTGCCTGAGCTGAAGTACATAGGAATGCCAGTCACAAGTAAAAGAAACCTTACAAGCTTTCCCCCCTTCAAGGTAGATTGACTTTCTTCAAGTTAGGAAGGAAGCAGTAGAGTCACCAATTAGCACAGCTGGGTTGGGATAGATACAACTGTTATTATGACAAGAAGTTAATTACTTCCAAGTGAAAATACAGTGACTACAAAGACGAGCCTGGAAGACCCAAGTTCTCTTCTCTGGTGTTTTTTAAGGCATTGTGGCTATGTGGTAGAGTTTTTAAAGGTGGACTACATTTGTTAGCTGTCATGCAGCCAAATTTTATGTAGCGCTGCAGCTCAGTATTTACTGTACTCATGGTAACACACATTGCTGTTCTTTGTAACTGGCCCGAGGTTTTCAGGAGCTCTGTAAGGTCTCAGGACTTCAGGTTTTGTCTGGGCTTGTCTTGACCTGCTTGGGGCTTTGCTTTAGTTTGTTTAGCTGCAACAGGAATTTCCTAATGCCAGATGACTATTAAACAATTTGTTCTGGTTTTTCTTAGCTATGTACAGTTGTGTGATATAACCATAATTTTTATTTAGTGGAGAGTAACAAGTAGTTATTTTATATAGAATGAAGAATAGCAAAATGATGCAGTGTAGAGGATTATAAGCATGCTGTCATAGCAGAAGCCTCAAAAGCAAAGTTACTGGATGCACTGTAGGGGAGTACATATGTGAACTGTGAATAGAGGGCTTGAGATGATACTTGAGACGCCAGAACTATAATCAACACATCAGTGGTCAATGACTAATGGTTAGATAAAGGCAGACCTGGCAACTGGGTAAAACTGGTTCCAGAGGTAACAATTAGAACAAAGAGAAAGTATCTACTGTATGTATAACCTCATGTATGGTGTGAGGCCAATCAACTTAGTACCCAGGTGGGCAGTTGAAAGATAACAGTGGAGCAGGGATAGGAGCTAACCGGTGTGTAACAGTTTCACCTGTATTATTATAGAGACTTAATAGCATTCTCTTTTTTTTCTTTTTTTTTCCTTCTATAATAATCATATCAGGATTAATAATTCAATGATTGTGGGTTAGAGTTTCATTTACAGTAGCAGTACATTCTTGGCTTTGCTCATAAGTTGGTTGTGTGTCTTTCTGTCCATTACCAGGACTTTGACTGTAATGCTTTGAATAAAGTGCATCCAAATGTCTTCCTAAAAAGACTGCTGTCATGGATTGAGAGTACACAGCAAAAAAGCTATAGGTTGAAATAGCTCAGAAATTCTCTAAAGTCAATACTACATGTTTTGTTTGATATTTATTTACATGAAAATGAATTGCTTATTCTGTAGGAGGTGAAACAATGTAATAAAATTCTGAAAAGGTATCTGTGTGATTTAGCTATTTCAGTCAAGTGTATATCTTTTACTCTCTTTGTTATCAGTGCCTCAATAAGCTTTGTAAAAAGTTATATACACCATATGTTTCTGGAGGAAGAGGTGAATGGATCACAGGTTATTAAGAGAAAAGCTCATAAGTTTGTTTGTTATTGATTCCTCCATTACATACAATAAATATTTCATTCAGCTACTTCATGAGGCTGCATTCAAAGTATAATACATTGTATTTTGGTTTGTATCATAACGTGGATATGCTATAAGAAACTTGCAATAAAACAAGGTTTATTGTTGGGTTTAGAACATGATTCAAATCAAATGCCTTTATATTGAAATTTGGCACTTTCTTTTCCCTGAGCAAGTATGAATATTAACATACCTTATAAAATAGGCCATTAATGAAAAAACATTTTCATATATAATTTAAACAGTCTGGTGCGTTTATTGGAATAGGCCCTTGTTTTCTAGTTCAGTTAAATATACCTCTTGAAAAATCTTCTAGTGTATCAGTCAGATTTGCTGATAGTGAAATTTTCATTTGATGAATTTTAATGACATTTCTGATTAAATATAGAGAGATATAACTGCGACTTTGGTTCTAATTCTGATAGTGCAGCTGTTGGTTATCAAGTAATTTTCATTAAGATACAGTATGAAAATTGTGCCACTGAGAAATTATGCATTTTGAGCACTTGAATATTCTGAGAAATTGAGTTCTGGATTGATCTCTCATGTCTAACTTGAAAAGATCTTCTGATGTGAGATCCTTTCTCCACATCAAAATTGCTCTTGCAAGCATCCTGGATTTTGAGTTGCAGCTCAGATTTCTTCCTTGAATTATGATATCTGGCTTGCCACTTTGTACTGTAGTACTGGGACTTTGGCCCAGGAAAATTAGCGAGCAGTGATGGGAGAAGATTTGGATTTACTAACAACATACCATGTCTTTGCAGATTGCAATATAAGTTAGTTTAAGATAAAAAGCTAAGGTGGGACAATGGCCATCCTCATCAGCTATTGCTGATGCTGCGTAGGAAAATTTCATTAAGGAGTGTGTAGTCATATCAAAATATCTTACATTAAGTGAACCAAAGTCTTCCTGCCTGCCGCTATGGTACTTGTCTGATTGCCTCTGGAAATGATCTTATCAGCTCTTCCTTGACTCCCATGTGCTGCCAACTGGACTACAGAATGCAGCTGGAAATGAAGATGTCATTTGGGAAGTTCAAATTTTCATTTCTTCCTCTCCGTCCACCACCCTGAAGATTTAATGGCCTGCAGACACCTTCATATTGATCTGTCACCTTGCTGAACTTAAAGGGAAATAGCAGCCCTCTACTGCTAAACAAAGGTGGCAACTCCATAGTAAAGTATGCTGAGGAACCATGTGTGTGCTCTGAAAAAGAACTTTTGTATACTCAACACATCTCAGTAATAACATTACCTTATTTCTGGGTTTTGCTGTACTTCCCATGTACTGCAAAACAGATGATCAAGCAGTGATAGAAAATGTAATTTAATAAAAGTATTGGAGCTACCTACAAGTTAGGAAGAAATAGTTAATTTGCATTTTATTGTCTTCCCAGCTGTTCTTGATGGCATCCTCTTGTATTGATCACATCTCCCACCCTCAGACAGTGTCTGCTACCATGTCACCTTCTATGTCACTTCTCTTTCCTGCTGAACCACAGAGCCGTTCTGTTGTTGGGGCAGGAGCTGCACCTCCTTAAAGGCCTGCCCACATCTCAGCCTTGTATCACACCATCAAAAGAACTTCTTCCAGTGAAATTAGTACTGATCCTACTTGTGGCAGTTCTGTGACTTGTGAATCATGCTTGAGACTAGACGGTGCCTCCGAGGGCTTCCCCCTGTAAGGCAGTCCTTACCCAGAGGCCATAAAAAACCTCATTGGAGCCTTCAGCTTGCTTCATAGCTTTCTAGGGCAGATGCAGTTGTTCGATGAGGTGTCCACAGCATAGGGGTTGCAATACAAAACTATCCCAGATAGAGGTGTGGCTTTGAGCTAATGGGAAATCAGAGTCGAAACAATTGAGCTTCTTGTTGCTGTGTACAAATTGGCATTGTATGAATCCCTTCTTCCACCAGCTGACTTTGCTCTTTGGACTCCTGCTCCCCATCCGTTCTTCTGCCTCTGCCCCTCCCTCTGTCAATGGCAGTATAAACAACCTCAGCCCTGGCTCTTGACAGTGATAGCAAGAGAAGAGGGCTGCTCTTTTTGCACAGACCAGATGCCGTAGAACCATAAGGAAAAAGAAAAGTCCACGTCTTTTTTTTTGTTCTGAGCATCCTGTGACAGCCTAGGATTGACTCAGCTGTCGCTTGCTGCTTCCTGTGTGCATCTGTCTGAATATGCATCTGCCTTGAAAATGTCTGAATATTCCGGTCTGACTTGAAAATGGCAAAGGCTGGCAGCTTCTCTTGGCTTCAAAAACAAGCTGCGTCCTCCTCCAGCATATGTATGTGCTTTTTGTCAGGGAATGTGGGCCCCCTTACTTGTCTGCCTTGTGAACTACCTGAAATGCACAGTCAATGGATAGCACCTGTCAGCACATTTCAGTAGACAGCTTCAGAGAAAAAAACTTTAAATAATCATCTCTCTCCCCTGTGCATCAGGAAAGAGCAATAAAAAAATGGAGATGAAAGACTTTTGAAGCCTTAGGACATTTCATCTCTTCTCCTTGGGACAAATGTAGGTCTCTTTCCCATAGCGAACACATTTCAAGTTGTTCAGTATTAAATTTATTTAGTGCCAATACTTCTGAGGCTTCCCTGAAGAGGTTATTTTGTAATTTAATAGATGCCACTGTTGGGGAATTTTTTTGTTCTAATTTACTAAGCACTCAGTGTTTTTCATCTTTAAAGCACATTACAGGCATTAAATAATCTTCAGGCAGTTACTGAGAGGTAGCTAAGCCACCACCTCTCTCACCCTGAGCCTTTCTGTTAGTAACACTGCAGGAACTCCATTCAACTTAACATGTTTTTCTGCCATTAAATCAGAGGTTTTCGTATGGTAAAATGGCAGGTCAGGCACAAAATATTTTTGTTTTGTTCTGGTCTTGTGTTCTTATTTTAAATATTTTTTTTCCTCATTATTTTAGATGTTTCCTAATATTCAGCTCTAATAATGTTTTTCTTTTGCCAGCTGCATCTTACTGTTCTTAGCTCTACTCAAAATCCTGCTTCCTACTTCCTTCACCTTTAGAGGTCGGCAAAGTGCTCATCAATGACTATCTGATGTGGGCTTGTCACTGCAGGGCTCAGTTCCACCTTCTTGTTCTGGCATGCCTACCCTCCTTCTAGGCCATCTTCTGTGCTGACATCAAACTCGTCTCACACCTCTGATGACCAGCTTGTAGTCAGATCTGTGTTTCCTCTCTCCTCCCAGCATCTAAAGCTGTTTCATTGCCCAAGGCAGCTAGAGAAATTGGTGCTGTCACATCTACATGCCGCTCCATCTAGAACAACTCCACTGCAGCTCGGAACAACCTCCACATCTAAGTACCTGAGAAACTTAACAGAACAGCACTTAGCAGAAGGACAGGTCTGTGGAGATGACACCGGAACCCATTAATGTCTTTATGGGAAGGAACAATTTGCAAAGAAACTCTATTATGGATTGCCAACAAATTGAATGCATTTTGTTAGCCTGTTGTCCAAAAGGCCTCAGTGCTGGCCTGAGGTCCTGTTATGTTGCCCTTGTATCCTCATCCTGGCTGCTGGGCTGTAGATGAGGAGACTTAGGTGGACAGTGATCTGCTCAGCTCTGTGCCCTCTGGGATTCCTTCTGCTTTCTGCATGAAGCTGGAGCCAGTGCCAGTGAGGGACTTAAATCAGGTTGGTCAGAACTACATGTTTCAGGTCAGAAGGCCTGGGAGGCTGCTTGTGAGGGTTATGTGGTACCCCTCTCTCACCCCTTTGGCATCTTAAACAGGGCCCCAGACAAAAGCATCTATTACACTTGGCTGCTCGTGTTTGGGAGCACACATATTTGATCTAGATTTTGACTTGGAGACATTACACACCAGCTCTTGACTGGAAAAATTCTCCTGTCTCTTCAGGCGGTTTTCAGAGTGCTGCGTGCTTTCAGACAAGAATTGCCTGTGCCTTGCCTGTGTGAATTGTCCTACATTTCTGCTACTTTGCAATGTGTACACAGCTAAAAATAGCAGTGGCCTTTTAACCATCACATTGCATACTGAGCATTTACCTGAAAGCAGGCAAACAACCAGCACAAGTAAGTAGGAAAATCAAGGTAGCGATCAAAAGAGCATTTGTCTGCTTTGTTTTTCTGGTAATTCCTCTTACGGATTGGGCTGTAATTTTAAATGTAGCAAGTGCCTGTGTATGCAGCTTGCACGACTCCAGATGGCAAGCTCACCTGTTTTGCGTTTTATAATCGTGTTTTTCAAGGCAGTGTTTAAAGCTGTTGCCTTTTTAATAGTTAAGACCAGGATGGAATTACACACTGCCTCAGACCCAACAAATAGCTTCAAGGAGTATTTGCTGTAGGACCTTGTTTTTTTAATGCTCTAATCTGCCTCCAGTTTTTGCTTGGGTTAGCCTGCACACTGCAGAGCCATATGTTACCCTGACACACCTGGCAGAGCAGATCAGAGTTTAGTCTGATGTTATATTTCAGGTCAGCTGGAAAACACAGTTTCAGTAACTGCTGTACACACATTCGAGTCAAAGTCTGAAAGAAAACCCCTCTGTATATTTGAATTATTAGCTGATCTTCTCTGCTGAATGCCCCTGAATGAAATACTGCCCACCAGTTTACTGGCTGTAAAACTGCTGTTTGCATTTTGGGATGGTGATGTTGGAGGAAGGCATGTATCCTGCACAATTTCACTGACAGCACATGCCTTCTATTGGCACCTCCTCTGGGAAGTTTGCACTCCATTTCGGTTTTGTCAGCAAGACTAATGCCAGCCCTCCTGAGCATCGTGAGAACTGAGCCAGTATGTTCCCCTGACAAAATCCCTAAGTCACGCTACAGTAGCTGTTGCAAATAGACCTCCAGAAGCTATTATTCCATAGCCTGGGAATGTGAATATCTATCCTTAGTGAAAGTGATGGCACAGGGTAGTTTTGTTGAAAAGTGGTAGAAGCAAATGGGACATCTGGAGGTGCACCTCCTTGTCCAAACATGAAATGTGCAACTGGATGGAGATCCTGTGGCACAAGTGGTGCTGGGCATTTTAATGTTATTCCCTGGTTTGTGGCTCTCTTAAATCTTGCTTCCAGCTTTTGTCTTTCCTACTCCCAAAATCCGTGCAAAAATCCAGGCAACAAAGCATTTGGTTTACTTCAGTTGTTTACATTAGCAAACCTAATGAAGGCAAAACTACTGCAAGCAATCTTAAAATAGAATCATAGAATCATAGAATAGTAAGGGTTGGAAAGGACCTTAAGATCATCTAGTGCCAACCCACCTGCCATGAGCAGGGACACCTCCCACTAAACATGTCGTCCAAGGCTCTGTCCAACCTGGCCTTGAACGCCGTCAGTGATGGAGCATTCACATATTCCCCAGGCAACCCATTCCAGTGCCTCACCACCCTCACAGTAAACAACTTCTTCCTCATATCCAATCTAAACTTCCCCTGTTGAAGTTTGAACCTGTTACCCCTTGTCCTCTCACTACAGTCCCTAATGAAGAGTCCCTCCCCAGCATCCCTTATAGGCCCCCTTCAGATACTGGAAGGCTGCTATGAGGTCTCCACGCAGCCTTCTCTTCTCCAGGCTGAACAGCCCCAACTTTCTCAGCCTATCTATCTTCATATGGGAGGTGCTCCAGTCCCCTGATCATCCTTGTGGCCCTCCTCTGGACTTGTTTCAACAGTTCTATGTTCTTTTAATGTTGAGGACACCAGAACTGTACACAATACTCCAAGTGAGGTCTCACGGGAGCAAATCTTGGTTTTTGGTGTTGTTGTAATCTGGGACAGGCAGACAGTTTCTAGGCATGTAAATCGAGGCACTGGAAGTATCAGAAAATATATAGGCAGGTGATCATTCAATTAAAATACATGGTACATAGAAAATTATCATAGCAAACCATTCTGCTAGCATTCTGTCTGTATGAATTTTATGATTAACTTTGTAGTGTAAACAGGAAAATTGCAGTGGTTTGAATTTCCATTAAAAGATGCCAGAACTAACGACCTGCCTGTTGCTTTCTGTTGCAGGGCTAGAAGGAGAATCGATGAAATGTTGCTGTTTCAAGGGGCATGACTTTGAATATGCTTGCTGAACAAGCAACAGCGGTAGCAAACATCCCCCAGGCTGTTTGGCCTGGCCATGCCTCTTACTCTCCGGCACAATGTTAAGCATGTTTTTAAGTATGTATCTCTAAAGTATGCCTTCCCTGAGAACTGCTTTGTTTTTCCTGTCATTTAATTTCTTTCCCTATGTTTGGCACTCATGGAGGGAATAGAAGGGTTGAAATCACCACTATTTACATTGAGTATAGCAGTATTTGCAAGTACTGTTATAGCTAAATTATCTAGCCATCCAGCCAGAAAAGCTAGAAAAGGCTTAAAAAAGTCTCCCTGACACGCCAGCTGGGACTGCTGAACTTCACTGAAGGAAGCACTGAACGTGCTTGACTGGGTCATATCTGTTTATCATGTCTGGTTTAATCCTTTCTTAAGATAAACATCTCATGCCAGTCAGTCTCTTTTCAAACAGAAGAGTGTCTGTGCCTCCAGTTGTTCTCCCTACCACCTCACCATCTGGTCTAACCTCAGATCATAAACCCCAAAATAAGTTAACTTAGATATGAGTGATATCAGTCCATGTTCAAACATGGACCATACCAAAGCCTGAAAATCGCAAAGACAGATGTTTACATGACTCTGCATAAATGAGATTGAAATGCATGCTTTGAGCTTATGGGGTCATAGCTAGTGAAGGATGAGAAGTAACATTTCCATTTATACAGCACAAAACTAGAATGCTCCCATGAATCTTCAGAAATTTTGTCTTCTGCAACTGTCAATTGCCAGGTAATGGATCCAGATTTAATAAGAATCCTAAAAATAATCCTTAAAAGCTCACCCCCTCCAGGGTACTTCAAGCTACAGAACATTTCTGTAATACACAACAAAGTGGCTCAGGCAATATCCTGCAGGATGAACCTTGCACCTAGAGGATAAGGGACAGGACTGCTCTGCCAGTGAGTGATTCTTGCCCTAGCAGTTAATTGTCTTTGTGTATTCTCTCTAGCCAGGGAATCACCTACAAAGTGTCTGGAGAAAGAGGAAGGTACCAAGACCCCTAACAACTCCAGTACAAAGGCCCTCAAATTTAATGTTCTACATGAGCATAGCAGTAGAACAGAGATGAAGGGTATTGCCAATGTGTTATACGGGACATGCAACTTCAAGCACTTTGTTAAAAATGCTTCTATTACATTTAGTATTGCAGCTTAAATTTAAGAGCTAGATTTGCTCAGATCAGTATAAATAATTTAGAGTATTTAGGGGAGTCATAAGAAAAGTATTTAGTTATTTTTTCAAGCTGCGTAGCGGTTTTATGTTTGTTACCATGTTTATCCCTCATAAACATGTTTTCCTGAGCATTGTATTTGATTGAATGCTAGGATTATTGCAAAATTAAGGTCATAACAAAAGTTTTATACCATACAAAATTGCAAAGCAGCCATGCTAATTACTGCCAAAACCTTACTGCACAGGCGCCAAGTAAAATAGCTAGCAAGAGTGCTGGAACAATGCCTTCACAATCTGCCCAAGTGGACCTTAACATTGCATGCATGGGCAACCAGAATGCCTGGGAGCTTCCCCATGGCTCGGTGCAAGTAATTAGAAGTTTGAGAGGGAGAAGAGTGACTTGGCCCTGCAGAGCACAAAGCTGCCATGCTCCCAGTGAGCCTAGTTAGGATGGAGCATTTGCTTCCCCAGAAGCTGAGTGTCATGTTCAGTGTAAACAGCTGTATTATCATTCATTTCAGGTCCTCTGTATTCTGTATTCCTCAGTTTGAACAGTTAATGAATAGCTGTTAGTGAATTATATACAGCTTTTCCATACTCCAAGCAGAATTGGGCCCCATTATTCAGAAAGCAAATGCATTTTATTTAATTCCATTCCCTCCTTATGGGATGGCCATGTCCATGGAGACAGATATAGAAAGGCACATGATTTTACATGAAGAAATTGCAGAGGCTGCAAATAACTCTTGTTAAAATCGAGGGAAAAAAATGGATTTATTTGGTTTAATATCTCTATAAACAGTAGAAAATATTCCTTAACTAGTGCAATTTGCATATAGAACAGTGACAGTGTCATGTTGGTAAAGGGGCTAGAGAACGATGCTTGTGACAAGTGACTGAGGAAACTGAGGCTGCTTATACTTGGAGGAAAGGAGGCTTAGGGGAGACATTGGTCTCAACAGCTACCTCAAAGGAGGCTGTAGAGAGGTGGATGTCATAGAATCATAGAATGGTTAGGGTTGGAAAGGACCTTAAGATCATCAAGTTCCAAACTCCATTGTAGAGTAGGGAACACTTTCCATTAGACCGTGTTGCTCAAGCCTAACCCTAACCCTAACCCTAACCCTAACCCTAACCGTGACCCTGACCCTGACCCTGACCCTGACCCTGACCCTAACCCTAACCCCAACCCTAACCCTAATCCAACTCTAACCCTAACCCTAACCCTAACCCTGTCCAATCTGGGATACCGTCAGGGATGCAGCAGTCACAGCTTCCTTGGGCAACTTGTTCTCATGTCTCACCACCCTCACAGATAAAAACTTCTTCCTTATATCTAACCTGAATCTCCTCTATTTAAGTTTTAAGATGTTACCCCTTGTCCTATCACTACAGTCCTACCTCTCTGACATCCTTGTAGGCCCCCTTCAGATATTGTTCTCTTCTTGAAGTGAAAAGCGGTAAGACAAGAGGCAATGGCCTCAATTTGCCTCAGGATGAGACTCGGATATTAAGAAAAAAATTTTCCGTGCGAGAGTTTTCAAGCGCTTGAATAGGCTGCCCAGGGAAGTGGGTGAATTCCCATCCCTGGAGATGTTTAAAAGATATGTAGATGTGACACTCAAGAACATGGTTTAGTGGTGGACTTAGCAGTGCTAGGTGAATGGTTGGACTTGATGATCTTAAAGGTCTTTTCCAACCTAAATGATTCTATGATTCTACATACTGGTTCTTAGCACTTGAACAGCCCAAGGCATTCCTGAAGATAATATTCAATGTTTAACATAAATGTAATTTAACTGGTACTAGTGATCTGAAATGAATACAAATTCTCCAATGAAACATGGGCATGTGTGGATTTTGGGAGGGAACAAATGTAATTTCCTTTTGGTGCATGCAGTGCTTCCCTTCCTTCTCGCTCTGGGTGTGTGAGCCCATGAGAATCTGTTTTTGGAGCTTTTATATATGAATTCTTCCATTTTTTTTGGAGTCCTACAAAAGACGGAACACCACTGTATTGAGATTGTGATTTGTAAGAGCTGGAATAATAGTTCTTATGAGGAAAACTGTGCAGAGTAAATGTATCCCACAGTAACCTTGTAATGCCACTAGAGGCTCAATTCTAGACAGTTATTTCTATAAATATTAATTCCTTCATGTTAACTATTTCAATCTTCGTAATTTAATAAGATTAATATTTGTAGTAGTGACCCTTAGTTGCATGATCCAATATTACAATCATATATTAGAAATTAAATATTTTAGTGACAGATTAAGTTCTGTATTTTTAGTGCTGTGACTTTACAACATCTTAGTATTGTAATGCTGAAATTTATTTACTCTCCAAACCAAAGAGCTTTCCTTGTATTTCTGAAACATGGCCAGCAGCCTTTAGTCTTTCTGTTAAATTTTGCTTTTTAAAATTTGTGCAGTCCTTTATCTGAGAAGTTTAAATAGACCAGGACCCTTAGGAAATAAATCTCGGCAGCCTCACAGACAATAAGGTAAGGTTTTGTAGTGTTCATTTCTTCTGTTAGCAGGGAGATGTGCCAAGAGGGCAGTGATTCATTCTTTTACCTCAAACACTGTGTTTAAGTTTCTTGCATTCAGTTGTGTAATAGAATCTCCTCCTCTTACAAAGCAGCACTAGCTCATCTCTTCCAGGAAGAGTGGCCAGAGTAGTCGGTGAATGCAGTAAATGGTTTAATGGTCATCAATACTTTGAAAGTATTTTTAAATTTTTGGTGAAATTGTTTGGTTTATGGGTTGGTTTTTAAAAGTTGTCTCTGTTGGTAGAGATCAGAGTAAGAAATGAGCACAGACAGACTTGAACCACGGCATCCAAAACAAAAAATGCAGTCTTGAAAGTGTGGGTTGTTCATGTTCAGGGCTCCACATCATCCAGTTGTAGTGAGGAAGGGCAGACACCTGTTTGGATTTCTTTCCAGATTTCCTTGAATATGAGAACAATTTTAGATGTGGGAGTTTTGTTTGGACCCATTTGCAGTTACAATGGTATACAGCTGTGGAAGAGCAGTGACAGAAAGGTGAAGGTTATATGGAGGAGTAATTATTCATAGCCACAATGCGGGAATAGACAGAATGTTGGTAAGGTTGCTTAGCAGCTGTATTCACACAGTCCAAGCTCTGCTGTATTTTTATCAAGGATCTAATGTGCTTTCTGTTAAAGTAAAGCTATTCGTGGTGTAGGATGTATTTAAAGAGAGAATGGCTTATTGGGCTTTTCTCATAATTAAAGCATCATGTCACTACCCACTTACTGCTAATTCCTCATATTGAAACTGAAAGCAGGGCTGACCACACTAACCTGCTTTTGAAGCACTGCTTCTTACAACAGGCTGTGTCTTACAGCTTTTGTTCTCACTGGCTGTCTTTCAATCTCATAGCCTCGGTGGAAGGACTGATAGCCAATCCAGCCTGTCGCAGGCACTGATGTGACTAGCTGTGAGGTACCTGGCAATCTCCACTTGAGTGGACTATTTGCTGCTCTCCTCTGAGCCGTGATCCTCAGGACTCTTGCTTGACAGGTGCTTAGAAGCAGCCTACAGGAACCCTAAGCAGAGATGTCTGTAGCAGTTTATGTCCCCTGCAGCCCATCCTGTTCCTTCCAGTTCTCCCTACTGCTGCTGTCTAGCAACTGCTCAGCAACCATAGTTCACAGGTACTGAGATAATTGGCACTGATTTAAACTGCCAAGCTGTAAAATGAAATTATACATATCAGGAGCTGTCTCAGAAACTGTGAAGGTGTTCAGGCAGCTGTGGGGCAGGAATCTTTGCTGTCCATCCTGCAGCAGTTGAACCATGCAGCAGGATGGGAACATCCAAGAAAGAAATGGAGCAGAAACCTAGGGCAGAGATCACTTTGTAATTTTAGTCTCTCCATTTGAAAATAGAGATAGCAATACTAGCAGGAATTTTAGGGGTGGAAAGCCCTGTGTTAAAACACATATCACCATAAACATCAGACATAAGCAGTGTATAGGCTGGAAGTAGGAAAAATTTAGTGATGAAGTCACTACTGAAAGTAATGTTAAGCTGTGTCTTCAGTTTTTCATGTGTAGCCCGTCAAGGTTCTGATATATAATATTTTTCTCTTTTTCTCTTTGTTTAAAATGAGCTTTATCCCTTGTTGGCTCAGAGTGTATTTGTGCATGGAAGTTTATAGGATGGAACAGTCACAGAAAGGCAGTAGGGAGGGACAGGCAGGTGAGACCCATACTCTTATTAATGACATATTTCTGTATTACAATTCTAGCAATAACGATGATGGTTAGCCTTCTTTTGTTGCCTTGGCATAATGTCTTCTGTGACATACAGAGCAGACCATGGCTCTCCAGGGAAACTGGGCACAGGTCATCCACAGCCTCGATTACTGCTCTGAATATTGTGTATCCTCTTGTGTGGCGTTGTATCTCAGTGTTCCTGTGCTGGCTGCACATCACCTGGGCTTTTCTTCTTTTTTTTTCCCACACATCACCCACCAGAGAATAGGTTGTACACATTGGAAAGTGACATGAGAAATGGAGCCACCTCCTTCTTCAAATATTAAGAAAAGTTGAGCAAGGAGAATAACTTCAAATCATGTAGGATGTAATTGCTCCCTCCTACTCTCTCTTCTCTTCCACTATTGCTCATAATCCATGTGTGCTCCGGCATGTGGGACCAAGAGAATCTGGGTATGGGAGGGTGGACAGTGGTTGTCCATGACAAAGGGCAGAGAGGGTTGCATGTGCCTGGGGTGTGTGGAGGGAAAGATTGATCTGATTATGGATCTACCCAGAAAAAACACTGCTCTGCTTTCCAAGTGGTTTGAACCCCATCCAGGATGCTTGCCTTAACATCCCTTCTGCTTCAGGAAATAATCTCCTAGACTACTCTGAAATGACTGATAATCTTCACTTAGTGTCCTCAGCAACATCTACAGCAGTGGTTGTAGTTCAAATGGGAAGATTTATACATTACATTTCTTAGTTCACCAATGCTCTCTCTACCCAGGTTTTTGCTCTGCTGGGGCTCAAGGCATGGAATAAACATGGGGGAAATTTTTAGGAGTCTTTGTAACTTTCTACATTATGTATCACTATTGATACATGTTCTGTGGGTCCAGAAATAAAATGTGTCTCTTGACAGCTCATAAGGATTTAGTAATGAGGAGGCGTCAAACCAGACAATTGTTGGGTTTGACTTTGGTGTTGATTTTTTTTTGTTTGTGGGGATTTTTTGTGTTTGTTGTTTTTTTTTTTTTTTTTTGGGGGGGGTGTTGTTGTTTGGTTTTTGTTTTGTTTTTGTTTAGGGAAATCTGTGAATAGTCTATTGTTGGAGGCAAAAATCATTGTGAACCTAGTTTAATAAATATTTTATTTTGGAAGTCATCTTGCTGTAGTAGATACCAGAGGCAGATATCTTTCCCAGCTCACTCCAGATCTTAAAATTCAGGGAAAATATGTATGTGCAGAGAATAGTTTCAGAAGTTGGCAAATGAAAAGCTGAAAACTGAGCATTTTTAACAATCTTCTCTTCAGTTAAAAATGACCATTCTACTTCGGCTCTGTTCTGACTTACTTTGCACTTTCAGAAGCAAACCTCACAATTGCTCCAATGGGGTTTTTGTTTCAAGTGAGAAAGAACGTGGATGTGGCTGAGTGGTCATAGCACAAACCAAGTAAGGTGGATATGTGTCTTCTTTCTACACTTCAACCTTCAATATACTAAGATGGTAGCAGATATTTACAGCAATATAACCCTAAACAGCTATGTATGTGCACCAGATGTATATATCAGTACTTGTATGAAGATAACATGGCAGCAAGTTATAGAACATAATCATAGAATAATTTAGGTTCTTTATGGAAAATATCTTCAAGATCACCAAATCCAACCATTAACCTAGCACTGACAAGTCCACCACTAAACCATGTCCCTAAGTGCCACATATATACTTCTTTTAAATACCTCCAGGAATGGAGACTCAACCACTTCCCTAGGCAACCAATGCTTGACAACCCTTTTGGTGAAGAAATTTAAAGCAGTCTAAGCTGCCTCTTGCACAATGTGAAATCTTTTGTCCTATCACTTGTTTCTTGAAAGAAGAGATCAATATCCACTTCACTGCAACCTCCTCTCAGGTAGCTGTAGAGTGATAAGGTCTCCCTGTGCCTTCTTTTCTCCAGGCTGAACAACCCCAGCTCCCTCAGCTTCTCCATGCAGGGCTTCATTGCTCTTCTTTGGACATGCTTCAGCACCTTAATGTCTTTCATGTAGTGAGGGATGCAGAACAGAACACAGTATTAGAGGTGCAGCCCCACCAGTGCCGAGTAGAGGGGGAAAATCTCTTCCCTCATCCTGCTGGCCACACTATTTCTGATACAAGCCAGGATACTGTTGGTCTTCTTGGCTACCAGGGCACAAGCTGGCTCATGTTCAGACAGCTGTCAGCCAGCATCCCCCAGTCCTATTCTGCCAGGGTGGCTTTCCAACCACTCTTCTCCAAGCCTGCAGCATTGCATGGGGTTGTTGTGGCCCAAGTGCAGGACCTGACACTTTGCCTTGTTGAACCTCATACAATTGGCCTTGGTCCATTGATTCAGCCTGTCCAGATCCCTCTGCAGAGCCTTCCTACCCTCTAGCAGATCAACACTCCTGCTCAGCTTGGTGTCATCTGCAAACTTACTGAGGGTACACTCAATCTCCTTGTTCACATCACTGATAGAGATACTAAACAGAATTGGCCCCAGTGCTGAGCCATGGTGAACATCTCATGACCAGCTGCCAAAGTGGATTTAACTCCATTCACCACCACTCTTTGGGCTCAGCCATCCAGACAGTTTTTCATGTAGCAAAAAGTATGTCTGCCCAAGCCATGAACACCCAGTTTCTCCAGGAGAATGATCTGGGAAATGATGTCAAAGGCTTTACTGAAGTTGAGGTAGACAAGATCCACAGCCTTTCCCTCATCCAGTAAGGTGGTGGCCATGTCATAGAAGAAGATTGGGTTAGTCAGGTAGGTCCTGCCTCTGATAAACCTGTGGTGACTGGATCTGATCACCTGGCTGTCCCATAAATGCTCTGTGATGGCACTCTCAATGATCTGCTTCATAACCTTCCAGACACAGAGATCAGGATTACAGCCCTGTAGTTCCCTGGATCCTTCTTCCATCCCTACTTGTAGATGTGAGTCACCTTTGTTAACCTCCAGTCCACTGGGCTCTCTCCGTTTAGCCAGGACTGCTGATGACGGGAAGTGGCTCAGTGAGCACTTCATCAGCATTCCACCGTGTTTCTGTGATGGCAACTATGTCATAGTTGAATGTTTTAACAGAACACCTACTTTTTTTACCTTCCAAGTGGTAAAGTGATCTCAGACTTCAGGGGGCCACCACTGACTTGCTGTCAAGATGCTTGCCTTAGTTTTCTGGTTTGGTTTCCGCTACTACCAGTTACTAAGAAGGAGAAAAATGACTGTTACTGCCGAACCCAGGACAGTTTCTTATTCAATGCTAATATGTCTTTTATGCCCTCACTATGTACACAAGTGCCTGTAAGCAACTTCAGCAATTTTCTCATGTCTGGAGATTTCACTACTATTCTGTTATGGAAAAAGTCTCCACTCTTCATCATTGGTAACTGCCAGGTTTCACTCTGTTATTTTCACATGTTTCAACTTTTCCTTGCTAAAGGAAAATATTTACTTGTTTATTATCACCTGTAAAGTCAAGGTTTTACTGCTCACAGAAATAAATTACTTATTATCAATGCAATTCTTTTTTCCAAAGCCTGAGGAAAACAACTTGTAATGGAAATCTGCAATGACTGTTACCGAAGAGGGGAACAAAATGTTTCCTGCTTTATACCTGTCCTATTAATAGTAACCAAGAAATGTCAGACTACAAAGTAGAAAAAGTAGATTACATCAAGTCATGTTTTAATCTTATTTAGTCATTCATAATGATGACCCAGAAGAGACCCTAATTATGCAGTTACATAACTTAAATAGTCTTGCTATTGTAGATAATTCCATTTGCACCATGTCTTGAAAATGTTAGCAGAGTTATGGAGCTGATTCTAAACTAAATTCCTCATTTCATGCTTCTGTACAGCGGCAGTGATACATGTCTTTATGAAAATGTGAAATTAATTTCTCAAGTAGTAATAACGCCACTTTTTGAGTTGAAGTTTATGTGTGCATCAGAGGTTATTTATGTCTGTCCTCACATTTTATTCACTTGGGGAGAGAGAAAAGAAGAACATTTTCACATCTCATCCAAAATGGAACTTAGTGTTTTCAACAAAATTACATTATGTAGGTAGGACACTTCCCCATTATCTGAATTACACTCACAACTTAGTCACTTCCATCCCAACAATTAGGTTAAACAACAAATAGGACTTTACGTGATTTTGAGCGTGGCAGAACAGTGATTTCTCGTTTCAATACTGCCTGATTAGGAGCCTCCTCTGCCTTTTGTGTATTGTAGAAAGAATGAAGTGCTAATGCCTGAAAACTAAGCAAATGTTTTCCTTCCAATTTTAGCTCTCTCTCCTAACACTCCTGAATATTTATCCATTTTTATCTTTATAGCTTAGAATTACAGCAACTGTTTAGCAATTATTGAATCGTATTTCCTATTTTGCTCAGAAACCTTTTGTCATTTAATCTATCTATATTGTACAAAAAGATCTTGGAATGCCAAGTATAATGTGGAACTCAAAAATACAATGCATGATAAATGTTAAAATGCTTAAGAAGCCATAGGATTTCAGCAGAGATACAGTGGGATACAATTGGCTGCTTCTCACACTGTTTTTCATTTATCCTGGAAGTCACTTAGGGTCAAATTACGTTTTTGTGCATAGGAGTTTGTTAAGGGACAAAAAAATATTTTCAGAAGATGCCCTTTCAGAAGTGCCCTTGTTGATTGTACTCACAGCGAGCTGAAAGATGTGTTCTTCTAGGAATGTCCCTTTATTTGATTTTCTGATGGTGGCAATACCTCAGACTTCTAGTGGATTCAAAGCCAAGCTTTAGTCCTCCCTTTTCTGGCATGTCCAGAAGGTGGGTGAAACTGCTGGATCAGTGTGAAACTGCGCACCATCTGTTTCATTACAGTAACCAGTGCTAGCAAAAGGTCATAATTGGTATATATCACTCAGTCAAAGGAATGGATGCAATATTATCTCATGTATTTTTCTTCCATGCGGTGCCTTTCCTCACCCTGACAACTGCCTGCAGGTAAAAACAAGCATTGCAGGGAAAGCTAGTGAGATCTAAAGGCCACCACATTCCTGCTGTCATGAGGATGGTACTTTGTCACTGTATTTTCTATAGTGAGTAAAGAACTTCCTTGTTCTGCCCCTATTCATTTATTCGACCCATTGAACAAACCAGCATGAAAGGATGCACATCAGTATTCAAGGCACACCATGATGTGAGTGAGGACTATGGAAGGGGGGTTTGGGTCATTCCCTTTTAAATGGGATTGAAATTGCTGTGTATCTAGTTCTCTTAGAGCCCTTTTTGCCAAGAGTCCCCAAGGTGTTTCACAAAATTAGCTGCATTTAGCGGGTGATAAATGTCTGGTGACAGAAAAGTGAACAAATGACCATTGGCACAGACAAGAATAGGTCCTATTCTTGCTTTTTCCACCAGGCAGCACCGCCCCTCACTATCATCCTGCACACAGTTTCTTGTCTCACCAGGAGCTGCAGGAAGGAGCCTATTGCACCAAGGAGCAGGGACAGCAAGGGCCCTGCTGGGGTCACTGCCGGAGATGGCTGGGCACGATCTCCAGAGCAGGGGTCTGCCAGGTGAGTGGGGCAGCCCAGGCCTCCCAGAACTGCCCCTTGGATTTCCTGCATACCCGAACTGTCATCTCTGCCTGTCACATTGTTAGTGGGATTGTTCACTAACAGAACTGTGAGACTTGGAGGCAGCATCTCTTTTCCAAAAGAGTGTGATGAATTTGCAGTAGGAGACCTGTGGCAGTTGGTGTTTAGCAAGTGCTGTGTGAGGCCAGGGTGACTCGGGAGCTATTAATAGTCTCCACTGGGAAGCTCATATTGCCTCAATAACATGGATCATTAATTTTGCTTTTTAATCATTAAGAAAATTCCTTTCTTTGATGGAATGTTTGGGACAATGTCAGATCTAAGAAATTTTTCTACTTTTCCTACTTCTGTTGTATTAGCCATTAACTAAGTCACTAACCTTGTAGCTAACCTCTTCTTGATAATTTAAAGCTGATGGAATGATTATATTTGTATCTATATCAATTAGTATGCTGCTAAAGCATTATTTCAAGTTGTATTGCTTTCTGAGCACTCTGTGTTTGTATATGAGAAATCCAGAGCAATAAAACATGTAATACAAACAAATTAAAGGAAATGTTATGGGGATTTACCCAAGGCATTTATCCTGCCTGAATACCAGTTCCTAATGAAATTATGAGTAAAAAAGTGGAAATTATTTCTGCTGCTAATGTTCATTATTGTCTCCCTTTAAAAAATGTTCACTACAGTATTAAGATACCTTTTCAAGTTGCCTCTCTCTCTACAAGGCCAGTAGACAGTTTTGTAGTTCTCTGCTCAGTGCCATTTTCCCTTTGTTCTCTCTCATAAAAACCGAACATCAAAATAAGCAGCTTCCAGGGCAGGCTGTGATTCAGAAAGGATATAAGCAGGTCACCATGCACAAAAGGTGGCCTACAGGTGGGTTAAAAATAGGAGGTGTATCTCTCTGGCTGTGTTCCTACCGCTGTCCCATGCACCACAGGACGTAAATAGGTGTTGGTAGCCAACCTACATCCTTATTTTGTCTTAGACGCAGGCGGTTGTGCAAGAGTTGCCAGTGATACTGGAACTTCCAGTCCTTCCCCAGGTTCTGTGTGCAGCAGCCATGGTGCTTTGCCCACAGAGGCAAGGCTGGAGCCCAGGCAGCTGAACCAGAGCAGACAGGACTTGTGCCAATCTCTGCAAGCCTGCTGCTGCCAGTGACACTCCTTGGGAAAGAATGACTACTTATTTTTGTGTCTGCTGTGAATGATAATTACTGCATCCAAAGATGCGCAAATGGCAGCTGCTTATTCCCAGGGTGAGATGTCACCCTGAGCAGGTGTAAGTGAATGCCTCCCTGGAGACCCTCTTGGCTTCCAACATGGCACAGGTGCCTTTTTCATGCCCTTGTTCCCTGTTAGTCTGACAACACCTGCTCTACCACTGTTTGCTTCTCATATGGATCCCAGCCTGTTCCACCTACTAAGGTCTTCCTTGTGCTAGATTAAAAAATGCCTTTCCTGTGTACTGAGCCCTGCATGGCTTTCTCAAAAAAGAACATCCTGAATTTAGGTAACTGTGGTTATTAATGCAGAAAATCAATCCCTGTTTGTTGTGTTCAGAGCCTTTTAGTGTTCTGTTCATTAAAATCTCATCATGGTGGATTTTTTCCATAAAATCTGGGAGGCTTTTTATATCAACAATTCATAGAAAACCTTTTTATGCCAATATTAATCTTATGAAGTCCTTTTTAATATCAGCATAGCTTCTGAAGGCTTTTTTAACCAGAAAAACCTTATCAATGCAGTTTCTAAATTTATTATGAGCCACAGAAAAGTAATTACCAAAGTACAAGCAAGCAGTGCATTGCAAAGTATTAATTACAAAAACTGTTGCTGCCTTAATAACGTGAAATTCTAAAAACCACCAGTAATGTTGTGGTGAACCTTAAGCACAGCCCTATAGAATGCATAATGTAATACTATAGACAGAAAATGTCCGAACAGGGATGCAACTGTTACAGGACAGGAATGAGATTTCTTTGGACTAGAGTAAGTGCTCATGTTCTCCCCACTGTGTAAAGCAGCAAGAGGCACAGTGATGAGTAAGATCCATTCAGTTGATGTCATCTACCTGGACTTGTGCAAAGCTGTCCCACACAACATCCTGTCGACACTGTCCAACACGACATCCTTCTCTCTAAATTGGAGAGACATCAATTTGATAGGTGGACCACTCAGTAGATAAAGAACTGGGTGGATGGCCGCACACAAAGAATTGTGCTCAATAGCTCAATGTCCAGCTGGAGACCAGTAACGAGTGGTGTCCCTCAGGGATCAGTGTTGGGACAGGTCTTGTTCAACATCTTTGTTGGTGACATGGACAGTGGGATTGAGTGCGCCCTCAGCAAGTCTGATGATGACATCAAGCTGTGTGGTTCGGTTGATACGCTGGAGGGAAGGAATGCCATCCAGAGGGACCTTGACACGCTTATGGGGTGGGCTGATGCCAACCTGATGAAGTTTAAGCATGCCAAGTGCAAGGTCCTCCCCCTGGGTGGGAGCAATCCCAGGCACAGCTACAGGCTGGGCAGAGAAGAGATTGAGGGCAGCCCTGCAGAGAAGGACTTGGGGATGTTGGTCGATGAGAAAATGCATGTGAGCTGGCTTCAGTGTGCGCTTGCAGCCCAGAAAACCAACCGTATCCTGGGCTGCATCAAAAAGAGCGTGACCAGCAGGTCGAGGGAGGTGATCCTGCCCCTCTGCTCTGCTCTCCTGAGACCTCACTTGGAGTATTGTGTGCAGTTCTGACGTCCTCAACATAAAAAGAACATGGAACTGTTGGTACAAGTCCAGAGGAGGGCCACGAGGATGATCAGGGGACTGGAGCACCTCCCGGATGAAGATAGGCTGAGAAAGTTGGGGCTGTTCATCCTGGAGAAGAGAAGGCTGTGTGCAGACCTCATAGCAGCCTTCCAGTGTCTGAAGGGGGCCTATAGGGATGCTGTGGATGGACTCTTCATGAGGGACTGTAGTGGTAGGACAAGGGGTAATGGGTTCAAACTTGAACAGGGGAAGTTTAGATTGGATATAAGGAGGAAGTCCTTTACTGTAAGGGTGGTGAGGCACTGGAATGTGTTGCCCAAAGAAGTTGTGAATGCTCCATCCCTGGCGGTGTTCAAGGCCGGGTTGGACAGAAGCCTTGGGTGGCATGGTTTAGTGTGAGGTGTCCCTGCCCATGGCAGGTGGGTTGGAACTAGATGATCTTAAGGTCCTTTCCAACCCTAACTATTCTATGATTCTATGATTCATATTGTTCACGTTTCCTCACAACCTCTTAAATTGGACTTGCTGTTTTATCATATTTACTGTAGAATATGCTCCAGTGCTGACAACAATGCAAATGCAATTTCCATGCTTCTATATGCCCAATTGTCCCTTATGCTGCAAATCCTAATTAGGCGTTTTCCCAATGGAGTCTGGCAATGTACAGCTTTTGAAGTAGTAATCATAGAATGACAGAATAGCTTAAATCAGAAGCATTCATCTAGTTCAACCTCCACTCAAAGCAGGTCCAACTGGATCAGATTGCACAGGGCCTTATCCAGTCAAGTTTTCAGTATCTCCAGGGAAGGAATTTTCTTTTTCTTTGTATCAAATCGGGATTTTCCTTGGGCCCATTGCTGCTTGTCCTATCACCGTTTGCCTGTGAGAAGGAGTTAGGCTCTGTTTTCTCCATTGAGCCTTTTAAGGCTGACCAAACCCAGCTCTCAGGCTTCCCTTGTACGGGCTGAGTCTGACAAATTTTGCGACCCTTCACCAGATGTGCACTAGACAGACAGCATGCAGTGAGCTTGTTAGTGCTATGAACAAGGGAGATTAAACAATCCTGCACAGCAGAGGGTATGGGAGGAAAGGTGGAGAACTTACTGTTTCCAGGTTTCATACAAATAGGAAGAAGGTCTGGAGATGATACATCCAGGGCAAGGGGTGGTGCTGTGGAAACTGAGTGAAGTAACTTCTACTCTGCTCTGGAAGGACACCACTTACATCAACCACTGCTAATGATTACTTAATTTGATTGTACAGAAGAAAACATGAGGTGTTCAAGGAGCATGTGAAGGTTTCTTTAAAGCATGGAAGAGTGGTTTAGAAAAGTGAGGAGTTCTGGAGAGGAGAGAGAAGGGGAGGGGATTTCAGCATGTCTGAAACCTTAAGGGCCACATTTTGATCACTGACTATTGAAAATGGAAAATTTACAGAGTTGTACTTCAGTAAAAAAAGACCCACTTGTTCATTTCTCCCTTCATAACCAACAGCACCACAACTGCCCTATGCCTGTGTGAAACATGTTCCTTCACAGGGCACATCTCAGCAGCTGGCTTTTGGGGGTGTGTACATCAAATAAACACTTAAACACGTGAAAAAAATGACAGGTTGATTTTGTTAAAGGAAAAAAAAAATATCTTAAGCAGTTTTTCTTTCCCAGTCTCCCCTAACTGTAACAGTTGTGTAGAGGTGTCTGGCATGCCACAGCTTAGTGTGCTGGTGCATGGGTTGTTCCTCACTGAGAAAGATCCATCCTTGCAATCAGAGCAGGATGTTGAGATAGCACAGATATAGCTCCATGCTTTCTCTAAAAGAGCCTACATGCATTCTGTAGTCTACACTTGAGAAAAATTGTGAAACCTCTGCCATGACATCTCTGCGTGAAAAAGGCAGCCCTCATTTTACAGCACAAAACAGAAAGCAGATTAACTGATCACTGGGACGTAGCTAGATTTTGCCTCTTTGAGTTCATCTCAGCAATCATTAGACACAAGAAAATCTGTGCAGTAATTTACATAGACCTTCCTGTAAAATTTACAGTATTTTATTTTTCAGATAGGTTCCAGTCTCCCCTAATTAAACCATCTTTTTTACTGCACTATGTGGATTGCTTAAGAGATGAGGCTTTTCCCTATTTCACAGAATCATAGAATCATAGAATAGTTAGGGTTGGAAAGGACCATTTGATTCATGTCATTTCATTTCAGCTTTGAATTTTTAAACGAGTGTAATAAACTGTGACAGAGCACAGTGTTCACTCAACATCTGGATGCTTTTGTACATTTCTTTGCTCATTACGATAATTAATGCCAATTTACCATGTTTCTGAGATTTTTACAGGCCATCTACATTACAACATTTCTGCCCTTCACTGGAATGAGGAATTTTTAAATCGTTTTTCCCAGCTAGGGTTACACATACGTTGAATGTTGGCATGACTTTGGCTCCCAGAAGGTTCCTTGTGTTCCTGCGTGTGCTGTGTCCTGCAGCCCCTTCCCAGTGTCCCATCACTGTTATCTGCCTCCCTTGTCCCAGCAATGGCAATATCTCCGGCTGGCAGCTGCCCAGGGCTGCACCAAACCCAGCTGGGATTTTGCGCCAACTTAGGCGCTCAGATTTACTCTGTTTGCCCTCTTAGATCTGAAGACAGCACTCTGAATGCAGAAAGGTCACCTCTATTTGCAATTCCCTCTGAAACTAATTATTATTGCTGTTTTCTTAACTTCTGTGCTCTTGTAGGACTTCCTTGAAATGTTCTGCCTTTCAGAAGCTTAGATAAAACCATAAAGCATATATAAAAAAGAGGTTTTTGACAAATGAAGCCCTGAGTTTGTGTTTTGAGCCATTTGGCTGGAGTGGGGATACTTCTACACAGGTATTGAGGAATAGCGCTTAGCAAACAGTTAAGTTTCTGAGTCTCTGCTGCTTAGTAGCTCAAGACAAATCCAGTACTGTCCCGTGAAAAGGTCCAGAAAGTAGATAAATCATGACAGAAGAAGAGATAATAATAATAATAGTAGTAATAATAATAATAAATTCCTTGAAAACCTCATGAGGACTCTTCCAGAAAACACAGTGAGGTCATTTTGTCTTCATTGTGCCATCCATTTTAACTGCTTTATGTCATTTCTTGGTATAGTAAAATCTCGATTAATGCTCTTAAACTCATCATGAAAAGGGAATAGCACTTACAAATCCAAGTACTCCATAAAATGGTGGCTCCCTTTTTCTCATTTCCTGGAACATGCTCCAGGCATACAAATTGGACTAAGTGGACAAAGGCAAAATTTACCTTAGAGGCAGTGATGTTCTGAAACAGGAGCCAACTGCTGTCTCTATGAACTGTCCAATGACAAAGCATCTCTCCTCCCTGGCATGTGGCTGTGATTCTGAGAGATCGGCTTCCCAAGGAAGAGCCACTCTTTCAGAATCCCTCTTTTCATATCAGTTGGGACTGTTGCTTTCCTCCTGCCTGACTTTTAGCACAAGCTATGTTGAGCATGTGAAGAATGGTTGGATGACTACATATCTCTTAGTTTAAGCCTGTCCTTTATTTTTTGAAGTGTCCCTGAGTGTAATTATTTCTCCATTTTTCTATGAGTCATCACTTCATCTGCTGCATGAGTAAAAGGCGGCTTGACTCAGCCCAACTTTTGCAGAGCCCTGATAAACAGTATATTGATTAAACCTTGTTTTCAGGGTAGAAAGAGACAAAGGATAATAACAAAACCTAAAGAAAAATATCAGAATATTTTTTTCTCCTTGAGCTGTCCTTAGACTCCATTGAATTCCACATCAGCAGGAAGAGTCATGAACGTGGCCTTGTGTTTCTGGATTGACTGTTAAACATCTTACTGATAGCTATAATGAAACTGCACTCAGAGCAAAAGGACTTAAGGGAGTATTTTCTTGCATCCAACAAATACTTGCCACACATGAACATTATATATTTTATTGCAAGATGGATTGGAGGTACAGAAAAAGTTTTTTAAGTAAAATAACACATTAGCTCTTCCTGGCCTAGCCTTAATCGTTCCCAGGTAGACCCCTCACCAATGCTCTGTGGAGATCATGCAAATTTAGCAACTTTGAAAAAGAAATATTATGAGCTGTTCTGTACTGGCAGGAGGAGCAATTTTAACAATAAAGATATAGCAGAGGGATAGCTTAGCCCTGTAATAGAAATACACAGACAGAGTTCTTCCTTGGAGCTTGCCATACCAACCAGGACTGAATCACAGTGGAGACCTGAGGGGAAGGCACTCACAAAGAGGCCTAATGTGAGGGACTCACTAAGAGATTGCTGTAAGTATGCATTGTGAAGATTGAAGAGACTGGTCAGAAGAAGATGAAGATCTGGCAATGATTGAGAGAAGCAGTGCAAGCAGTTCCTCTGGAGGGAGTTCTGAGTTATGTTTGCTGAAGGCTGCTTCATCTTCCCAGCAATCCTGTTCGAAATAAAGTTGTATGTACTTGGTCTCAAACATTATGATTTATGGGTATGCACAAAGAGTACACCTTAAATTTCTCTGACTCTATATGGATATATGTTCTACTGCCCACAAAAGACAAATGATAGATTGGGATGAATTTACAGGACAATTAAAGTCTACCCAAAAGAATTACAGCTAGCAATATCTGACTAGTCCGACTTGTTAGCTAAAGGAGATCCATCACATATATCATCAGAGAGTATATAATAGCAATGTGGGACCAACATTTGGGGTCTATTCAATCAAGATGCAGCAGTACAGAACTGTCAAAGTGATCATCACCTAACTTGGAGGCCAAATATTGTTCTTGCATGCTTGGTTGTTTGAATTATAGTTTTGCATGGACTGTGACTGTGATGTATACCCTTGCATATAAAAAGATGCTTTGCATTTTATGCTATAAATTAGAATATGATTTTGCATTGATCAGTAAAGACATGACTGTCAGATAAAAGACTGTTTGGAAATGAAGATTATAAAAATAATTTAACTTCTAAGAATGAAACTCTTGATTTTTTTTATTTTATTTTGCTATGAAAAACAACACAATGACTGATGCAAAAGCAATAAAAGTGCATTGCAGAATACCAGATGTCTCTGGATATCTGTAGGCCTTCATGTAGCTATCAATTGGTCATGACAGGAAATTAAGAAATATCATTTTCTAAGATTCACCCACATTTAAAATAATACAGTGGAAACTGGAGTTACTGCCAAAAATTCATTAGTTATTTTTTTTCAACTGAGAAAACAAAGAGTTCACTGAAAAATGTACACTTCCTTTTGTGGTCAATGATTCCTCAAACCATTAAATGTCAAAATGCTCTTCATAACTTTTCTTACTAAATAGTGGAAAGAGAAATCATCTATTGTATGATTATTTTTAAGACAACAATGAAGCAGGAAAAAGAGAATGAATATTTACTTCCACCCAATTGCCTTTCTCCCATCAAGAAAACATCCTGTGGGTAACACATCATTTGACCTTGAAAGATTTGTATCATAGAATCATAGCATCATAGAACAGTTTGGGTTGGAAGGGACCTTTAAAGGTCATCTAATCCAACACCTTGCAATAAGCATCAGAATTCTTCAATTGGTTTTCCTTATCTACTAAAGGAATTTTAGAATTACCTAGGAGTTCTATTTTATTTTCTTAACATGAATACACAGAAATGTTGAGGCATATCCCCTCTATGTACTGTTATTGAAAGGATCTGAAATAGCTTTTCATTGTGGAAGATAATAAGTGAAGACTTCCTGGTTGACATTTAGAAAATTTTGAAATTATGTAAACAGAGATGATGATGAAGAGAATTCAGTGCATAAATACCATTTATATTTCTTTCATAGTATATTCCAAATGTTTGGGATACACCCTTAAGTTGAGAAGCAACAAATCCCATATACATCAAAGTTTATGACTTAATGTGTTAAGCAAAGAATAATTTAGTTTGGTGAATTGACAGTAGGAAGCTAAGGACCTGTGGAATTGTTGAATAATTTTCTTTAGGAAATCAGAGCAGGCACAGAAAGAGGTTGGTGTGTGGAATATGGTGTGTTGAAGTTGAGTGGAATGTAAGATTGAGTGGAATGTATGAATCGGTGTTGTAACACTTGTCTTAGAAAAAGGTGCAGTGTTTGATCTTTGTGGAATAGCAGAATTTTAAGCAGCATTCAGGCTGATTTAACCCTTCGCACTGTGTTTTCTGTACCTCTTCTCCTCAGGCACTGCTTTTTCAGTGGATGTCACCAATGAAATGAGCTGAAGAGAGATCTGAGAGCAGGACATTCTTATATTCTATTGAAAAGGATAAAACCCTAGTTCATGTAATCTGACTTAAAAGACTCAACTGAGATATCTAGGCAGGCTCATCCTGGGTCAGTGAGAGAAAGAACATGCTAGATAGAGAAAGCTGAAGAGAGACACAATGTGCCATAGCTCATGCTTTTTTGTAAATAGATGAAACAATTGCTTATCTGTATATTAAGTTAATATATTGCTATCTGTGAAACCAAGTTTGATTAATATATATTAATCTATTGAAAATGTGTATGTAACTACCAGTTTTCCAATTTTGTGGGAGGTAAAGAGTCCATCCACGCAGTTCAGAAAATCACAATGTAGTAGAAGATGCCTTTATAAGGAGGTTTAAGTTGTAAGATGGTTTTGGCAAGAAAAAAGGGCACATATTTAAGCAGCCTTCCATCAACCTGATCTCTAGATATGCAACTGGCATTTTGGGGGTGGCCATCAGAAGATGCTTTTCTTAAAAACATTCTAGTCTTGCATACATATGGGCAAAACATATAATAAGAATAGCTGTTACCACGGGATAAATTTCTATTCTTTATTAGCATGGGCATGTCTGTTCATTTCTTGACAGTAAATCAGCTTAGTATATTAAAAACTGAAAGGTAAAAAGTTGAGCAGACTGAAACAGAGAATCCCAACTCAACCAGCTTTACTAGCAAACCTGCAGCACCCAACAAGACAAATATGCATCAAACTGTGCTCTCAGCAACAAAAGGAAATAAAGCTAAACAGCCTGTGCTGTTCTATGAATGACCACTTTCATGGCTGGCAGCTGCCTAAAATCTTACAATACGTGTGTGAGAGAGCATCAATCAGGAAAAAAAAAAGAATTCTAGCCTCAACACCGTGCATTTCACAGAAGGGGGGAGATTAAGGGGTGCCTGGATGTTCTGCACTTGGAAGTAGTATATTTTTAGGAATATATTTTATAGCGCTTGGTCTTGTGGCACCCTAGCTGTTACATTCAGATAATTTCCTTAGCCTACTGGAGGGGGTGCTGACATTGCAAAAAATTCAATGTCAAGAGCTGGCTAATTTTTCAGAAAGAAATACTCTTTTCCCACACAGTACAGCTGAAAGCAGCAGTTACGCAGGGCTAGGATGGGAACAAATTGCTGTCAGCACCCAAATGCTGCCAGGTTGGAGAGGAATCAACATCAGCATAATCCAGTACCATGCTGTGATCTAGTAGCCAGCCTCAGAAGAAGGCATCAGAAAATGGCATATGACAAGTATGGGATATTTCCCACTTAGAAATATTTCTTCCATTTGTCGTGGAAGCTGCAAATCTGTGCAGTTAGGAATTGCCTTAGCTACAGAAATAGGGAGGACTTCCAAATCATCTTGCCATTAGTTTGTGATAATTCTTTTATCTACAAAACACAAGTCTTCAAATTCTTGACCACATGTTGTAAGCTTTCATGCTGTGGCATAAGAGGAGTCTAGGTGAGGCACCTATGAAGGGTTTAAGACAATTCTTTGCTTTTGTCAAAGAACAAAATGTAACACTTTCATAATGAAGCTAAGTATAAAAGAGCACGAATAAGAAGAAAAATCATATTTTCAAGGAAATTATGTATACTGTATCTATGGTAGATATAACCAATGGAGAGTCCGCAGTTTGTTGTCTTTTTTCATATATTTATTCTTAATATCTCACATTAAGCATGCAATATTTATTTAGATTTTGTCTTCTGTGACTCGTGCAGCTCTATGCATCTTGTCAGTGGTAACTGTCATGATGTTTAGGGGAAGCAGTTTGTTTTCTCATGGATTTAATTCACTTTTGAAGGCACTTATTTTGTTATGAAGATGCTGGGAATTGCTGGAAGTTTTTCTACTGATGTTTGTGTTTTGTTTAGGCACAGTCTATATTTACCATTATGCTGTTTATTTGTTTTGTTGACACCAGTTAAATAGTAGTTTTCAGCTCTTTTTATTTTTATGCTTAACTTTTTTTTTTCTTGCAGAGGGAATTTGAATCTGGAACAAGACTATATTTCTTGAAGACTTATGTGACCGGTCATTTACCCTGTATTTGCCCTCAGGACAAGTGACTGCAAAGCCTTGCATTAAAGGCTGCATCCTGCCAGCAGCAGAAGCCATTCAGTTTCCACTGAATTTGGTGGGGAATTAGGACCTGAAGCACCTGGCGAGAATCATAAAATTATAGAATCATAGAATGGTTTGGGTTTGAAAGGATCTTTACATCATCTAGTTCCAACCCCCCTGCCATGCCTCATGGTTGCCATGCCAACCCCCATGCCTCATAGTATACCATGTTGCCCAAGGCTGTATTCAACCTGGCCTTGGACACTGCCAGGGATGGGGTATTCACAGCTTCATTGGTCAGCCTATTCTAGTGCCTCACCGCCCTCACAGTGAAAAACTATTTCCTTATATCCAATCTAAACTTCCCCTGTTTAAGTTTGAACCCATTACCCCTTGTCCTATCACTACAGCCCCTGACGAATTGTCCCTCTCTGGAGTCCTTGTAAGCCCCCTTCAGATACTGGAAGGCTGCTATGAGGTCTCCGTGCAGCCTTCTCGTTTCCAGGCCGAAGCAGTCCCAACTTTCTCATGACTATCTTTGTGTGGAAGGTGCTCCAGCCCCATGATCATCCTCGTAGCCCTCCTCTGGACATGTTCCAACAGTTCCATGTCCTTATGTTGGTGACACCAGAACTGAATGAGCTATAGTCGTCATCTATCAGTATCCTATGCCACAAAACCAGACAACAGAAGAGGCCTTGTGATTCTGCACAAATTAATGTGAAAATCTTGACCCTTTCTGGTGATGGGTTGATAGAGATCTGTGCTTTATGAAGATCAGATCTGGCCAATGTATATTGCTTTGTCTATATTAGCTTTGGTAAATGGTATTCAGATGAGGGTTGAGTTGAGGGATACAAGATGTTTGAAAAATTTACCTCTTTATTGTCTCTGAGGGGAGCTGAGGGGAGCTAAGGGGGCCTAGAGAGCTAGTTAAGCTCAGTCTGGGCTATAGATGCTATGCAAGTCAACACATAGGAAATTGGTTCTGGTCCAACAGAATGATGCTGTAACCTCACCTGTTTCACGTTACACCATGCCACTAACTTGTAGGGTTAAGTGTTCGCACTCACCACAAAAATCAGACAGACTATGGAATAATTTTCAGTGCTTCAGTTGCAGAACTCAGTGGTTATCTGGTTCTGAAATAGTACAAATACATCCCCTGCTGTGTGATGTGCAATGATTAAGTGGTGAGGCAACCCAGAGGTGAGTAGCCCTGCATCTTAGGGCCAGCTGAGGTATGGCCATCACACTGAGAGGTGAAAAAACTCTCACTCAGCCCGTGTCTGCTCTTTGGTGTACTGTGTTTTTCTTTTTTTCATTCCTGTGTGGAGATCACTGCTTTAGAGGTTAGCTTAATTTTCTGGGAAGCAAAAAGACTTTCATGGTCTGTGCTGCCACGCTGCAGGGAGCCCAAGTTTGTCAAGATGAGATCAACTGAATATAATGCACATTAAAAAAGACTGCCAGTGCTTGGGGAAATGGAGAGAGATCTGCAGGCTCCAGGGTGGACCTGGGATGGGATACAATATGATGGGAGCTTTCAGTCTTTTAGCCCTTACAATTTCTCTGAAACAACCTCAGTTACAGCACAAACCTTTTAATCAGGCAGCTTGATTCCCTGTCACACCATTCCTAGAGAAAAAAAATCAGTTCTTTTAAAGAAATTGTAAATTAAAATCCAGAATAAAGTGCCTTATAAGCATGAAATGATGATGGATGATGCCATTTGAGGTCTGAAAGTCCATAGACGTGCTCCTCTCTGCTGCCTGGTTTGTCAGGAAGGGGTAGAATGCCTGTCCTAGAGAGGAGCTTTTCTTTCTCCTCCACCCATGAACAGTCAGCATGGAAGCTGCGGCGGGGTGACTGCCTCCATGCCCTCTCAGACGAGGCTGCAGGGAAGGGGGATGAGCTAAGGAGTGTGACACTGTCTGGATGCAGCAGGTTGCTTCTTTTCTTGCCATGTCCCATGGGCTTGATGCTGCTTGAGGTTGTCCTCAGAGGTGTGCTCATTCTCCTGCTTTTGTGCTGGGATCAGGAGGGGAAGAGCAGACCAGTGCCCCAAACCATTGCTGTCACAGAGAGTGTTCCTTTGGTGTCATCAGCACAGACTCCATGTGATGGCACCCTTCAGTGCTTCTTGAGATGCAGGTTGGATGTGCCTCCTGCACTGCAGCCAGCTTTTGTCCAGCAGAACTCTGCTGCTCAGGCCTCCCTCTCTTTTTTTTTTTTTTTTTATTATGGTATATTACTAACATAGAACTAAAAAATGGAAACAACTTTCTCGTGGGTGGACTTTTCTTTAACCACTGCCTTTTCATGGTTCCAGCTTACAGTGTAGTCCCACAGACACCCTGCCACAATGGAGAAGAAAGTGAGTTGCAGCACAGAGGTGGGAAGAACGTCAAAGAATGGTGTATTGGGTAATTTAACCTCAGCCCAGGGGAACAGGTCAGTGTCAAATGCTATAGCTTACAGCAGGTCTCCTTGTCTCTTGCACTTTGTACAATTGTTGACATTATTGTCAAGTTAGTATTAAATACTAGTGTAGCGTGTGGTTTAACTGATCATATAAGGGCAAATCAAACTAAAATCAGACTCAAAGTCTTCCAGCATCTTGCTCACACAAGTTAGAGTTTAGATTTCCCTTTGAGAGACTATCAAATCTTTTATGCCTTGAAAAACTGAAGATTAGTAAAATCACTGCTGCTGTGTAGGAGTTGTAGTATGGGTCCTGAACTGGAGAGATGCTATAGTCTTCAGGTAATTGGGCCTTCATCTTCTTTCCTGTGTAAAACAACAGCAACTTGCAAAAAATTATGAATGTTTATTTTCTCTTACCAAGAACAGATGGACTGTGTTTCTGCATTTCTAATGGTGAGGAAAGGGCTAGACAAATGAAGGAGAAATTGTCCATCTAGCAAAATTACTTGTCCAGCCATTCTGGAATAGGAAACGGAGCTATGGAAGACTGGTTATAGTATCAGACTGTGGTTTATGGCTCGTAAAGTCCTGGTTCATCATAACGCACTTGACGAGTCTCTGTTCATTTCCAGGTGATAGTAAGAGTTAACAGACAGCCAAAAAATTCACTTTTCCAGCACATTTTGCCCTACCAGGGGGCCCTGCAGTTGCAGAGATATTTGCAATGGGCTAGGGTGATCTCAAGCTGTGATTAGTGAGGGGAATGGCTCATAAGACTTGCTCTGGCTTGAGCTACAGCTCTGTCTGCAGGGAAGCTGAGGATATGAGGTTGCTGATTAATGACATTTTCAGCAATAAATGCATCTCCAGCACAATTTTTTTTAAAAGCCCTGACATTTATTTATTCATTCCTTTACTATGTGATAATGTATGAAGTTAACATTGTACTTCAAAGGCACTTTTATGTTTTAAGGGAGAGGTGTCAAATAACACTGTAGAGAGGTGTTTTTCCATCTGTTTGTACTGTTTGTTTTTATGTTGTGTTTTGTGAAGCGTTTTTTTGTAATCCAAGCTATTTCAGAACTGTGGGGTCTGTTGCTATATACTTCGTGTCTGTGGCGATTATTTGCCTGAATTCTTCTACTCTAGTCAAAAATCAATGAAAGAGTCTCACCAGTAGTGAAATAAGTAGCGACCTGACCTAATCTCTGTGGGAGGAGTGGTTTAGGCTGTAGCACACTCTCCATGGAGGACCTGGGATGAAGGGCACTGTGAGATGCTGGTGGTGCAGTCTCTGGGAGCTTGTTAGTTTTTCATTATACCAGGAGTGTCCTACAGCAATCTCTGTCCCTCAGAGAAGTTATCCATTTCCATCCTCTCTTTTAACAAATGCCCAGGAGGAAACTGTCACTTAATACTGATCATCTATGATAGGGACCACCGGCTCTGAGCACTGCAGAAACCTGAAAAGGGCTTGTGAGGCAGGTGGTTATTTCTTCTGACCTTCTATTATGCCTGCACCATAACTGGGTCTGATGTTCTCATGAATATCTCTGGTGGTAGTCTTCCCTATATTTTACTCTTGTACTGTGCTTGCTGCTACATGTTTTTCTTCTCAGCTGTTCTCTGGATCTTCTATTCTGCAAGGTAAGTCCATTTTACTTTGTCCAGCCCAGTGCTGATTTAGAGAAAAGGTTGTTCTCTTTCTCTTTGCAGCATCCTTTTATGTTCTTGAAAGCTTTATTATGTTCCTCTCAGCCTCCTCTTTAGGGTAAGCAATCCCACTTCATTCAGTCTTTCATTTATGATGTGCTTTATAGCCCTCTGATCATTCTTATTGCTCTGCCTGTTCACTTCCTTCTGAATCACAGTGTCCATGACCTGCATCTTTAAGCTGCAGTTCCATTTTTATATTTGAGCATGGTGGTTTCTTCTTCACAACAGGAATTACATTGTTGATTCAAGTCCACCTCTTGTTCTGCACTAATACTTACATGACTTCAGCACAATGGATGTGTAACTAATGCTTTCCCATTTTGCATTTGTTAATGATCATTCCTGGCTGGGTGCAGTAACTGGCATTTGCCTCTAGAGAGGAGTTTTTTTTTTCTTTTTTTAAATCTAATAAGTGTATCTTCAATTTTTCAGGAGAGCTCTGAGCTTTGTCTTCTACTGCTGTGTTACTGGAGGGAGAGTGTCCTGTTTAATCTTTCTGCAGATCAATTAATGTTGACAGATACCAGTATCTTGGGTATATGGGAAACACTTCACCTTCCCACTGGGGATAAGAGCTCGCTACTTCTGTCCTGCCCAGCTGTGGGGTTTTTAATAGTGCGAAGATCCTTTGGGAATCTGCAGTGTGCCATATGGTAGCTATTCACAAACTGCAAGCTATACTATCTATCATTACTAGCCACCACACTATTTACTAACCAAGATGTCTTGCTATAGATCTTATCAAGTTACTTTACAGCCAAAAGATAGAAGTAAGCATCTTCCAGACAGTGGGAGACAACAAATGTCATCCTGAGGCAGGCATGTAAATCAGATCAGCTGAATCATTCTCTGAATGTGACTGTCCCTCTGAACTGACTTAAAAGGGAGCACGGGGTCACAGTCTCAGACATAGCTGTAGCTCAGATGAATCCCAGTCCATCTTTTTTTGTTGGTCATTTTACTCGGTGGAGTGAAAAGAGAGCAAAAAGAACCTCATTTTCCACTTACCTGGGAAGAGGGCTCTGTTTCTAGTTGTGTTAGAAAAATCATAGAATCTTAGAGTCATAGAATCATAGAATAGTTAGGGCGGGAAAAGACCTTAAGATCATCTAGTTCCAACCCACCTGCCATGGGCAGGGACACCTCACACAAAACCATGCCACCCAAGGCTCTGTCCAACCCGGCCTTGAACACCGCCAGGGATGGAGCATTCACAGCTTCTTTGGGCAACACATTCCACTGCCTCACCACCCTTACAGTAAAGGACTTCCTCCTTATATCCAATCTAAACTTCCCCCATTCAAGTTTGAACCCATTACCCCTTGTCCTACCACTACAGTCCCTCATGAAGAGTCCCTCCCCGGCATCCTTGTAAGCCCCCTCCAGATACTGGAAGGCTGCTATGAGGTCTGCACGCAGCCTTCTCTTCTCCAGGATGAACAGCCCCAACTTTCTCAGCCTATCTTCATCCGGGAGGTGCTCCAGTCCCCTGATCATCCTCGTGGCCCTCCTGTGGACTTGTTTCAACAGTTCCATGTTCTTTTTATGTTGAGGACATCAGAACTGCACACAATACTCCAAGTGAGGTCTCAGGAGAGCAGAGCAGGGGGGCAGGATCACCTCCCTCGATCTGCTGGTCACGCTCTTTTTGATGCAGCCCAGGATACGGTTGGTTTTCTGGGCTGCAAGCGCACACTGAAGCCAGCTCACGTGCATTTTCTCATCGACAAATATCCCCAAGTCCTTCTCTGCAGGGCTGCCCTCAATCTCTTCTCTGCCCAGCCTGTAGCTGTGCCTGGGATTGCTCCCACCCAGGGGGAGGACCTTGCACTTGGCATGCTTAAACTTCATCAGGTTGGCATCAGCCCACCCCATAAGCGTGTCAAGGTCCTTCTGGATGGCATTCCTTCCCTCCAGCGTATCAACCAAACCACACAGCTTGATGTCATCATCAGACTTGCTGAGGGCGCACTCAATCCCACTGTCCATATCACCAACAAAGATGTTGAACAAGACCTGTCCCAACACTGATCGCTGAGGGACACCACTCGTTACTGGTCTCCAGCTGGACATTGAGCCATTGAGCTCAACTCTTTGCGTGCGGCCATCCATCCAGTTCTTTATCTACTGAGTGGTCCACCTATCAAATTGATGTCTCTCCAACTTAGAGACAAGGATGTCGTGTGAGACGGTGTCAAACGCTTTGCACAAGTCCAGGTAGATGACATCAACTGCTCTACCCCTCTCCATCAGTTCTGTAGCCCCATCATAGAAGGCCATCAGATTGGTCAGGCAGGATTTCCCCTTCGTGAAGCCATGCTGCCTGTCACCAAGCACCTTGTTGTTTTTCATGTGCCTCAGCATGCCTTCCAGGAGAATCCGCTCCAAGATTTTGCCAGGCACAGAGGTGAGACTGACTGGTCTGTAGTTCCCCGGCTCATCCATTTTCCCCTTCTTGATAATGGGGGTTATACTTCCCTTTTTCCAGTCATCGGGAACTTCACCTGACTGCCATGATTTTTCAACTATGATGGACAGTGGCTTAGCAACTTCATTTGCCAGCTCCTTCAGGACCCTCAGATGGATTTCACCATGGACTTGTGTATGTTCAGATTCCTAAGATGGTCTCGAACCAGATCCTCTCCTACAGTGGGCCCAGGGTCTTCATTCTCACTGTCCATGTGTCTGCCTTCCAAGACTTGGGTGGTGTGGTCAGAGCATTTGCCGGTGAAGACTGAGGCAAAGAAGTCATTAAGAACCTCAGCCTTCTACAAGTCCAGGGTAGCCAGTTCTCCTGATAGCTTCTGGAGAGGGCCCACCTTGTCCCTAGCCTTTTATTTGCCATGTACCTATAGAATCCCTTCCTATTATCTTTCACATCCCTAGCCATGTTTAATTCTAAGTGAGCCTTAGCTTTCCTAACCTGGTCCCTATCTTCCTGGAAAATATCCCTGTATTCTTCCCAGGCCGCCTGTCTTTGCTTCCACCTTTTACAAGCCTCTTTTTTCCTTCGGCTTTTCCTCAGCAGCTCCTTATCCATCCAAGGAGGTCTCCTGGCCCTCCTGCTACACTTCTTTCTAGTAGGGATGTATCACTCCTGAGCTTGCAGCAGGTGATCCTTGAATATCAACCAACAGTCATGGGCCCCCCTGCCCTCTAGGGCTATATCCCATGGAATCTTACTGAGCATGTTTCTGAAGAGGCCAAAGTCTGCCCTCTTGAAGTCCAGGGCAGTGAGCTTGCTGCACGCTCTTCTCACTGTCCTGAGGATCTCAAATTAGACCATCTCATGATTGCTGCAATCAGGGCTGCCCTGGAGTGTCACATTTCCAACCAGCCCTTCCCTGTTGGTAAGCACAAGGTCAAGCATGGCACCCCTCCTTGTCGGCTCCTCTGTTACTTGCAGAAGGAAGTTGTCTTCCACACAATTTAGGAACTTCCTGGATTGCTTGTGCTGGGCCGTACCATCCCTCCAGCAGATATCAGGGTGGTTGAAGTCCCCCATGAGGACGAGGGCCTGCAAGCAGTGAGGCTGTTTCTATCTGTCTACAGAGCACTTCATCCACAGAGTCCTCTTGGTCAGGCAGGTCTGTAACAGATCCCCACAATAATGTCCCCCATCGCTGTTCTCCCCTTAACCCTGACCCACAAACTCTCTATTGACCGCTCACCTGTCCCCAGACAGAGTTCCATACTCTCCAGCCTATCCCTCATATGAATAGCAACTCCCCCTCCCTTTCTGCCTGGCCTGTCTTTCCTAAAGAGCCTGTAACCTTCCATTCCAACAGTCCAGTCATAGGAGCCATCCCACCATGTTTCTGTGATGCCTGTGATATCATACCCCTGTAGACATGCACACATCTCTAATTCCTCCTGTTTGTTCTCCATACTATAGGCATTTGTATAGAGGCATCCGAGCCGAGCTCCAAAAGAATCTGGCTCATTGGCTGGAGCAGCTGTAATATCTCTACATTGCTCCAAGCATCTATTATAGGTGCTGGCAACTGACTGGGAGTGCTGGGATGGAATGATGCCCCCTCCCCCAACGCATCTAGTTTAAAGCATCCTTGACCAGTCTGGCAAGCCTCCTATGAAAACCGCTCTTTTCCTTCGTTGTAAGACCAGCTCAACCAGCCCCCAGTAGACCTGGCCTCTCAAACTGAGTCCCATTTTCTATATATCCAAATTCCTGACTATCGCACCGCTGTTCTAACCATTTATTAACCTGGCCAATCCTCCTAGCCTTTTTAAGGTCCTGCCCTGTATCCTGGAGAATTAATGAAAAGACAGTCTGATCTTCAGAGCCCCTAGCCACCTCTCCCAGGGCTCTGTAGTCCTTCTTAAGGTTCTCTGGCCTACTGCTATCTATATCAGTAGCACCCACATGGATCACTAGAAGTGGGTAATAGTCAGTGGGACCGACTAAACCAGGCAGCTTCTTTCTCTGCAACATCCTTGATCTGAGTCCCTGGTAGGCAACACACCTCCCTTGAGCCTGGGTCAGGCCAACAGATGGGTGCCTCTGTTCCTTTCAAAGTAGAGTCTCCTACTACTATGACTTACTGCTTTTTTCCTGGCAGCAAAAGTAGCGATCTTCTTTACCAGTGCATCAGCCGGTTGTTCCTGGTGGGAGGTGGGAGTGTGTTTCCTCATCAGCCCCCTGCAGAACTGCAAAGCAGTTCTGGGTGGGGACAACAGATTTAGGAGGAAGCCCCTTGCTTTTAATTGTCCTCTTCCTCCTTTTTTTTTTTTTTTTTTTTGTTTTGTTTGTTTGTTTTTTCTGTTGCTGTTTCCCAGCTTCCTGGGTTAGTGGTGTCCTTTCCTCCATGAGCTACAGTGGACGCTTGAGATCCCTCCACAGTCTGGTCCTGGAGCAAGCAATGCTGCTTCATCTCAGCTTCCCTGTCATCTTTCAGCCTTGTAACAGCGTCCCACAGCTCAGCCACCTGCTGCAGGAGGACCTGCAGCAGGGAGCACCAAGTGCAGCCCTGGCCATTGTGCACCCTCCCCTCAAGAGAGAGCAGTGCAGGCACTCTGTACACCCCAAGCTCTGCACTGCATCCTCCCCTCTCCTCTGCTTTGTCTGAGTGCCTATGCTGGGCATTGCAGGGCCAGCCAGAGCAGAGCCCCCACACCAAGACCTGGCCCTCCTCACGAAGCAAGCGCTCACCATCCCACTCGCCTGGTCGCTCGCGCTCCCTGGGGCAGGTTTTTAACCAGTTGGGGCTGGCGCCACCTCCTCTGAGTCAGCTGCTCGAGTGCGCGGAGCTGCCGGCTCCTGGGCAGGTCCTGTCCAGGACTTGAGGCTCCCTCGGTGGCTCTCACCGCTCTGAGTTGACGCTCCCAGACGCTGAGCTTCCCTCTGCTCAGGAGTTGAAGGCGGCCTCTCTCGAGCTGCTCACCTCAGCGATGTAATTAATGTAATGGACTATCAACTACGGGAAACCACTGCTGCTTTCAAAATCTGTGACATGAAATCAATGCATCTGTTAGTGCTCTTTACTCCAAAAAAGGTGATCTATTCAATGGAAATACCACCAAATTCTTTCTGTGAACTTCAGAGGGGACTCAGTCAGCATTCAAAAATTTTTTCAGAGAGGAAAGGCATATGGAGAGGAAATTGCTTCATGAGCACCATTAAATTTGGTTCTTCTGTGGTTATTTGGTAAAAGCAAGTTGCATTAGTGTAGCTAACTCCTCATGTTGATATTGTTGCTCCATGCATTTTCTTGGTGTTTGTTCTGCACTTAGGAAGGGAAATTACTCTGAGTCAGTAACACCTACCTTCATGACAACTTCTGACTTCAATGTAATGGCTCAGGAGCTGTGAAAATGTATATAGAATAAACCAGTGATACCATAATGGTAGAATAGATTATGTGTGTGTATTTCCCTCAGAGCTTCTCCTATATTCAGATTCTCTTGCCATCTGCGTTACCGTGTCGCAGTAATCCTCCTGGGGAATGCTCAGACACTGCCTTACTGACAGTACACATTTTTCCTTGCTGCTGCACTCATTATTCACTGACCATAGCAGCAGCAAGCCTTCCACCCATTTCAGTTCACTAGAGACTCTTGTTTTCTTTTTGTGATCAATTCCTCAGGAGTCTAGAAGCTACAAGGAGAGATGCTTTGAAATTTGGTTTTCTTTTTGTCAAAGGGAATTGTGCCTACCCTATTCACAGCGGCCAGTATCAGCAAATTTCCAGACCTATCTATATTCTTTCCAGTCCTCATGCTACTGAGAGATGAGAGACCCTGTGAAAAGACAGAAATGAAAATGTCTTTTTTTAGTAGTCATAAAGCTATATACAATATATAAATAAAACGGATTTTCAAGGGGATAACTGACTAATTGGAGTACAGGTAAACTCTCCACAAGGTAGACAGAATTTGTTCCCGAGTGCTACTAATGTTGTTATGTTTGTGTGTTTTGCTCTGTAGAGAGCTTAAAGACTCTGTGGCACAAGCTACTCTATAACTATAAGATGCTGCCATTGATTTTTACAGGGATGGTGCATCAGTTAGCAAAACTTCATCTGTCTTAACTATAACATGTTTCAAGCTGTTGTATGTGAAGTGTAAAGGCTTGAATTTGTTATCCAGTTCTTGCACAATGCCTGCAAAATCCTCTTTGACCTTGAAAAATTATGAGTTCAGGTTTTCCGATCCAAGCTGGCAATAACAAGACTGGGGGATATGAGGGTGGAATAGTGGTCCATGTGAAAACTTGCATCGTTCAGTGCCTGATGATAAGATTTTGTCATCAAGAAAAAGAAGTCACTAATAGCTGACATCTTCATTGTTGTGTTAAGCAACGAGGGAGAACATCAGTCCATATAGGTGACTAACCTTCCCTGTTCCCCAAAGAGCTACTGATCATAAGCAACGTTGAAGGCAGATGATAGCACAGCCTGAGAAAGCTGACCCTGTCACACTTGAACTCTACCTGTACAGTAGATAAACGTATGTATGGAAATGCAGTGTTTTTTATTCTCCACTGAAATATTCATACTGTTCAACATTTGATCCTGGGCAACTGGCTCTAGGGGACCCTGCTTTGAGCAAGGTGGTTGAACATCCTTCCAACCTCAACCCTTCTGTGATTCTGGGATTATACCTGAAAACCACACAAGCTCCCTGCTGATTTTTCCCTGAATTGAGTTGAAGAGGGTATTCTGACCCAAAGTCCAGTCACTGTTTCTTCTAACATCAGCCTGGTATTACATTCCACTTTGTGTTGGCATGATGACAGTGTGCACAGTGAGTAAGTGTCATGCTGCTTATGGCACCATAACTTTTACTAATTGTGTGACAAATGCAATGCAATATGAAATACTGTGAACCACATAGTGCTTATCAGCTTAACAAGCTAAATTCTCTTTGGTGATCTTATCTTTACTTTTTATTTGTGCTTGTTCATTTGCAAAATTCAATCATTTGCAGTTGGCCTGCCTGTTGTTAGCACAAGTTGGTTCCACTGAAAATTGAACTTAATATAATTTGAAAGTGTTATTAAATATGACGCCTGGTCTATTAGTTTCATTTTAATGTGTTGGACATCTTCATAGAGAGATTTGTCTCAGTGGCCATTACAGGGGAAGATCAGTTTCCAAGCAAGCTTCAGTGCTACAAGCTGCATCTTCTGAGAGAAAGAGAAAAACAATTTAGGAAAATATATAACTTGTCAATCTGTGCTTTTTCTAGTCTTTGATATGAAGGGTCTCTCAAAGACTGAACACACTGCATATCAGTTGATATGGACAGGTCATGCTCCATGGTATGAATTTTAGATTGTGTGTCATTTTCGTTTATTTTTCCTTATTTTGAGTAGCATCCCTGAAATTCAAGCATGAAAAAAAGCTAGTTGAAAAAGCCTAGTGGATTTATCACCCAGCAGGTATTTGGTGACAGCTCTTGCCACAGGGATTATATCTCTCCTCCTGTCACTTTCTCCTTGAGCACAAACTACACAGCCTGGGAATTTAAAATGCCAGCTAATGAAGGATTAGAAGCATGTAATTTTTGGAACCCTTTTACTGTCAGGAGAAAAAAAATAATAGTAGGTTTACTCTGTCATTCATGTCAACCTGATCTAAATTAGCTGGAGAGACTGCAGTGAAGGACACTTCAGTTTCAAACTTTTGTTTTCATGTCAACTATGTGGCATCTCCTGGTTAACCTCTCTGTCCCCTGTGAGGAATGACAAGGCCAATTCAGCTCTAGAGGTGGCTGAGAGGAGACTCAATTGCTTTTTGGACTGCAGGCTGAGATGCACCACTGCACTTGTTAATTGTGCACCTTAAGCACTTCCTATACAGAGATCCTCAGTGGTAAGGACTGGAGATCTTGGTGTACATGGTTAAAAAGGTCTTAGAGATGTGCCTTGCCAGACAGCAAAGGAGATGGCAAAAAGTAAATCAGGTGGAAGTAAAAGAGGTGGAAATCTTGCAGAGATGGATCTGTGGTGGACCTCAGGCCATAGCTAACATCTCTGACACTCAAAGAATCTTCATGTGGCTTTGTTCTTTGGGACCAGCTCAAGGTTTTAGTCTTTTTTCTTTGTGCTGAGATTAGTTCTTTATTGTAGTGGTAGCTTGAAGACTTACATTTTTCCTCTTTCCCAATTCTCACTATGCTTTTCTGGACAACTGATTGTTCACTCAGTTCTGTGCTATAGATAAAAGTAAGGATTATCTTTTAGGACTAAACACCCAGCTTCAACAAGAAGAAAAATGACACTACATCCAATCTATCACGAAGTACTTTGAATTAAATGAAAGAGTTATGTTACCAGAAACCATACTCCTTTGGAACATCGTTTCTGCCCTATTTGAGTATCTCAAATTGAAGGAAAAATTGGTTAAATTTATTGGGGATTTTAGTTTCTAGAGGTTCTGGCAGATTTTGCTTTACCTCCATATCCTTCTTTAATAAAACAAATGTTTGTTTGTGTGTGTGTTTGTTTTGGTTTTACTGTGACCTGAACTCTCTTTGCCAGACTGACTGTCTGAAGAAAGCATCTGGCTAGACTGTAGTTCAGAGATCTTTCAAGCTCGTTCATTTAGACTGAAATATTTAGGGTTTTTTTTTTTTTCCTAAAGGCTTTGTTACAGCCTTCGGATGTGGCTTTTTGTTCCAGAAAGTGCTTTTAATGATGAAGTTCCAATGTGCCAGGTGTGAGACTGATGGGGATGTGACCTACATTAATTAGCGTTGGAACTGGTTGAAAAGGATGATAGCTTCTATCTCTTTTCCTTCTTCTTTTTAGGGTGGAGGGTTCAAAAGTACTTTCTGTAAAGGGAGGGAAAAATTCTAAATCCAGGACACCCCCATTCCCTTATGCCTCTGTCAAAGTGAAAACCAGGGCCCTTTTTAGGAGATGATTTTGTGGGTATTCATTTAATCCCTGCTTTAACTAAGCTCAGCATTCATCTTCTCCAAGAGACAGCTCTGGCAGGAATCGCATAGGGTGAGTACAGCTGTTTTCACCCGCACATCTGTGAAATCAACTCTTCACACTTCTAGGATGGGTGAGGGAGATACATTAACTATGCTGCTCCTTCTGAAAACAGAGTCTGAGGCCTATTTTATTTCTTGTATATTTTCTCAGGGATCTCTTTAGAGGACTGTTGTTAAAAGTTATGAAGAGGCTTAGACATAGCAAGACTTAAAATGGATAAAATCATGAAGACATATTATTTTAAAAGAGCTCATCTTCCACACTGGTAAAGAAGAGCAAAGGAGCAAATGGAAAGGTCTAGTAGCAATGGCAAGGGGCAAACCACTTTGACCTTGAATTCATATATAATTCTTAATATTATGATTCAAGCAAGTAGGATAAATAACTCCATGCCCTTTGGACACAGACTGCTGTGCACTGTGGGTACTTTCCAGCAGTGTGGACATTCTGTCCAGTCTCCCCAGAGACACAAAGACTTTGGGCAGAGCTCAAACTCATTCATAAACACGGTTGAGACTCCTTTGGTATTCAGCTATCTTAGCTGACATCTGTACCAATTTACCTGGACTGCTGCCTACATCTGGAGCACAGAAAGGAGTTACCCAGGAGTGCTCTAAACTGATAGATAAGCAAGTGCAGTCACCAAAAGCAGAGCCATTTTGGCAACTTCAGCATTTCCAAGCACTGATTGCTGGCAGTGGCAATCGTTTCAATGTACTCCCTGCCTGTAGGTATTGACATGTTTGTTCTGATTATCAGTCTTTGTTTAGAGCTGATTACTGTGATCACTTTTCCTGTTATAGGTTTATACATCAGCAGTTTAATTAAAAAGAAAGTTATCTCTTAAATGTCAACCTGCTATATTTTTGCTGTCCCTGTACCCATTAATGCTTTTGTACTGATTCACTGGCACAGTTTTACGCAGAAGACCTTGCTACCAGCCTTGATGTCAATATTGTTTGTCCTTCTCACTTACAACAGGAAAAATGAGAAAGAGCTCTTGTTTTTCCTGTGATACAAAAAATGTTTGTGTCATGTTTGTGTATGTACACTTGCAGTTGCATGTTAAGGAAGATATATATTAATGAAAATGGTGGATGACTATTTTGATGAATGGAAGTATGTTACTTAGTGATTCATTAGGTCACGTATCATTGACACTAAGCAACAAGGTGTGATTTGACAACACCATGGATCCTTTTATATGTGTTAACTGGTTCTTAGATATGCAAGTATTTTTTTGCCCTGAACATGAATGATTAAGTACGAAATTCTATTTTATGCTTTTATTTTCATTGTTTCTGTGGTTGTTATTTAGATTCTCTTCAGTTTGTCATCATTGTTCTTATCTTAGATATCCTAGAAGGCAACACTCTCAGTTGCTCCAAGTGTGAATTACAGCTACATGAAATTAAAAATACTGTAATTTTTATCATGTTAGGTTTTGTACTCTTCTAGATCTCATCACTTACATATCAATACTAAGCAGTGACAGTCATTCACTGTGTCAATTCATTAAGCAAATGAAAAAAGATATTTTTAGCTTGGGTCATGGTTTACTCAGGTAAAAATAACTGTGCTTTCATATGACCCAGACTGAAAATGAGCCAGTGATCCCAGTCAGTGGATGATGCAGGTAGCTTAACATTTAAAAGACGGACGAGGGACAATGTAGGCCCCTCTGGAAGCTATCAGGAGAACTGGCTACCCTGGACTTGTAGAAGGCTGAGGTTCTTAATGACTTCTTTGCCTCAGTCTTCACCGGCAAATGCTCTGACCACACCACCCAAGTCTTGGAAGGCAGATGCAGGGACTCTGAGAATGAAGACCCTGGGCCCACTGTAGGAGAGGATCTGGTTCGAGACCATCTTAGGAATCTGAACATACACAAGTCCATGGTGAAATCCATCGGCGGGTCCTGAAGGAGCTGGCAAATGAAGTTGCTAAGCCACTGTCCATCATAGCTGAAAAATCATGGCAGTCAGGTGAAGTTCCTGATGACTGGAAAAAGGGAAATATAACCCCCATTATCAAGAAGGGGAAAATGGATGAGCCGGGGAACTACAGACCAGTCAGTCTCACCTCTGTGCCTGGCAAAATCTTGGAGCGGATTCTCCTGGAAGGCATGCTGAGGCACATGAAAAACAACAAGGTGCTTGGTGACAGGCAGCATGGCTTCACGAAGGGGAAATCCTGCCTGACCAATCTGATGGCCTTCTATGATGGGGCTACAGAACTGATGGAGAGGGGTAGAGCAGTTGATGTCATCTACCTGGACTTGTGCAAAGCGTTTGACACCGTCTCACATGACATCCTTGTCTCTAAGTTGGAGAGACATCAATTTGATAGGTGGACCACTCAGTAGATAAAGAACTGGATGGATGGCCGCACACAAAGAGTTGAGCTCAATGGCTCAATGTCCAGCTGGAGACCAGTAACGAGTGGTGTCCCTCAGCGATCAGTGTTGGGACCGGTCTTGTTCAACATCTTTGTTGGTGATATGGACAGTGGGATTGAGTGCGCCCTCAGCAAGTCTGATGATGACATCAAGCTGTGTGGTTCGGTTGATACGCTGGAGGGAAGGAATGCCATCCAGAAGGACCTTGACACGCTTATGGGGTGGGCTGATGCCAACCTGATGAAGTTTAAGCATGCCAAGTGCAAGGTCCTCCCCCTGGGTGGGAGCAATCCCAGGCACAGCTACAGGTTGGGCAGAGAAGAGATTGAGAGCAGCCCTGCAGAGAAGGACTTGGGGATGTTGGTCGATGAGAAAATGCACGTGAGCTGGCTTCAGTGTGCGCTTGCAGCCCAGAAAACCAACCGTATCCTGGGCTGCATCAAAAGGAGCGTGACCAGCAGGTCGAGGGAGGTGATCCTGTCCCTCTACTCTGCTCTCCTGAGACCTCACTTGGAGTATTGTGTGCAGTTCTCATGTCCTCAACATAAAAAGAACATGGAACTGTTGGAACAAGTCCAGAGGAGAGCCATGAGGATGATCAGGGGACTGGAGCACCTCCCGGATGAAGATAGGCTGAGAAAGTTGGGGCTGTTCATCCTGGAGAAGAGAAGGCTGCGTGCAGACCTCGTAGCAGCCTTCCAGTATCTGGAGGGGGCTTACAAGGATGCCGGGGAGGGACTCTTCATGAGGGACTGTAGTGGTAGGACAAGGGGTAATGGGTTCAAACTTGAACGGGGGAAGTTTAGATTGGATATAAGGAGGAAGTCCTTTACTGTAAGGGTGGTGAGGCAGTGGAATGTGTTGCCCAAAGAAGTTTTGAATGCTCCATCACTGGCGGTGTTCAAGGCCAGGTTGGACAGAGCCTTGGGTGGCATGGTTTAGTGTGAGGTGTCCCTGCCCATGGCAGGTGGGCTGTAACTAGATGATCTTAAGGTCCTTTCCAGCCCTAACTGTTCTATGATTCTATGATTCTATGCTACTCTTGTGATCCACTTGATCTTTCTTCCAAGCCACACCTTCTCAAAAGCTGGAAGATATTTTTCTGGGGTAGCATTTTTCTCATCATGCAAGCTCAGACCATGTACTTTTGGGAGTGAATGGTTGGCTCCGCCTTTCAGGTGTCTTCCACATCATCTGCAGAAACTGCTTGTGACTAATAGGAGTGACTCCAATGTACAGCCATCCACTGGCTTGAAACCTTTTGAAAATGGAGATCCCATAATGTGGATGATTTGGTATGAAAGCCAGTACAGCTCTAACTTGCTCAGAAATTTTCACTTGTCTGCCTCTGCCTTCCTCTCTGTTGCCCTGAGCATCAGGACCACAGAAGTGCTGTTGCTTTGCAATGGAGGGAGACCTGCATGGAGACACTCAGCTGCTTTTAATAGCTTGTGGATTTTACAGGAGCCCCCTTGGCTTTAGGTCTTGCTTTACAGGGAAAAGTTGAGAAACAAAAGTGAATGTTTCATGTCTGGGGTCTTCTTGGGTCACTTGGACAGAAGACATTTGCTCATCTTAACTGCGGCTAAGAATAAGGTAAATATTAATTCCAGGTGGCATGCTGATGAACTGTGCATGGAATAGAGATGTGGTTAAAAATAGAATTGCTGCCTTACAGAAAAAAAATTATTAATAAAAGCTTTGTAGGACAGAAGTAACTATTAACTAAGCTGGCACCCTCCCAGCCTTTGCTTGCACAGTTCCACTATGGTGCAATCTTGGTTCTGGTCAGGCTTTCTGATCATTATTGGGTATAAATATCACCTAGGTCAGAAAAAAATTAGGTATCTCCTGCCTGCTAAAAAAATAATCCCTTGAAATATTCACTTGAAACCAGGGAAATTTCACATTTCTTTCAAATGTGCAAATATTGGCATTGCCTTCAAATGATGAAATGATGCCATCTGCATGGGTGATAGGCAATATATTTGTATTAGTAGCTGCCAACGTGATTTCAGTGCTGTGGTCTATATTACTTATCTTGCATGTTCAACTATGTGCAGAGTGAAGCTGATCCGCATAAAGCGAGCCTCCTGTGCTTTTGTCACATCTCCCCCCGCCCCCATGGTTGAGTCTCCTCTCACAGGCTGTGAAGCCAAGGGATGGTGGCAACTGCCCTGAGTATAACTTCTGTTGGGGGGTGCAAGGACCAGGTGGGGAGCACCATAAGCTCCAATGGGTGGCAAATCTGTCCTGCAGCCACACTGACCTTGGTCTGAAAAGGTTAATAATCACAAGATGTCCGATGTCATAACTTGCAAGGGAACAGTGTTGAGTGCATCAAACAGCACAGTACAGCAGCACTCTTCACATGCTCCTAGAGCAGTCCTAGTCCTCCGACACCCTCCAGCAGTGTTTCAGGTGAGCTCATTAGGATTTGGTTCTTGTGTTTGACCTCATAGCAGCTTTCCGATATCTGAAGGGGGCCTATAAGGATGCTATGGAGGGACTCTTCATTAGGGACTGTAGTGACAGGACAAGGGATAACGGGTTCAAACTTCAACAGGGAAAGTTTAGATTGGATATAAGGAAGAAATTCTTTACTGTGATGATGGTGAGGCACTGGAATGCGCTGCCCAAGGAAGCAGTAAATGCTCCATTGCTGGCAGTGTTCAAGGCCAGGTTGTACAGGCCTTGAGTGACATGGTTTAGTGTGAGGTTTCCCTGCCCATGGCAGGTGGGTTGGAACTATATGATCTTAAGGTCCTTTCCAACCCTAACTATTCTATGATTCTATGACTTCCTCAGTGCAGCACAAGCAAACAGCTTCTTGCGGGGAGGTGACTCTTTTTATGCATCCCCTCTCTGAAAAAACACTATCAATACAGAATTGCTTGTTGTCTCTCATGTCTTTTGTAAGGTCACGTTCACTGCAGCATCTCTCTAAAAAAAAATAATCAAGAAATAGGTGTATTGGGCATATAAACCTTGCTAGGCAGAGTAAATCTGATGGTACCTGTCTCTTCCTCAGATCAGAGGGGAAATTTAGTGCACTGATGCTCAACTTGCCATAACCTTCCTGCTTTCCCCATCTTCTCTTCTTTCAAAGTTAAAGAGTGCAATCCCAACTCATTTTAAAACTCACTCATCCTTTAAAACAGCTCCTCGGACAGGCTCCACTTACCAAAGTCCTATGTTGCATACTTATCTCTTCTAAATTTAGCCCACTAATTGAAAGTTTTCAAGGAATTATAAACTGTTGTAATGTATATGCTTTAAACTGATGCAATTTATATATGGTATGAAGCTGTAAGTTGTTCCGTCATAGATTCACTTCTACATTTATCTCCAGAGTTCAGAATATACATCTCAGGGTGGGGTGGTGGGATTCAGACTTTGCTCTTTTACACCTGCAATAGCTCAGAAATTACTGGATTGGATTCAATTGGATGGGATGGGATTGGATCAGATGGGGTTGAGAGTACACAACCATTTAAAAATAGTAGGGTTTGCTCTGGAAAAACAATGCAGAAGCAGCTGTGTCCGCTGTAGTCCATCAGATGACCGGATTACTGGATGATGCTTCCAGGTCATGACCTACTAATACCTCACTTGGGAAGTAAGAAGAAAATTCTGGGTTCAATTCTTGTTGCTGAGGTTTGCTCTCTACATTGGTAATATTAAATCAGTGTCAGGGCACAGGCTTCAGCATCTGTTATCACCTATTCTGATGGGCGCAGTCCTTACCACCATTTTGGCCAGGGCCAACCTGCAGTCTCTTGGACAGTCCCCAAACATTTAATTTTCTGGAATGGATGCAGTTATTGTGTTGGGAGCAAACCTGATTTATTGGAATAATTTGCAGATTTGCTGCAATTACCAGTGTCATTAGCACTGGTTACAAACTTCTCTGCATTTTCTGGGTCTTAAACACTGAAAATGACTGTCACCATCCATCTTCCAAGGGGAAGCAGCATTTCAGTGAGCTGATCAGACTAGGTGCAGCAACAACCATCATGAAAGACAAGCAATCTGCTATGCTCCTTCTTGGACTTGATGGGAGAAGATGTTTCTAGAAGTTTCTCCAGCAATAGGTTTAGAAAAGGGTTTTTATTTCCTTTCAGACTGCCATGCAAGTTTTAATAAAATGTTCCTCCTGTAACAGCTTTCTGGCCCAGGGTGCAAATCTCTAGCATGTATTAAAAGAGTCAGTCAATGGAGTTTCATCAGTTCTCCTGGGGTTTTGTACTGAAGGACATTGAAAAACATTTCAAAGGTAACAGTAGAAAAGAAAGAAATGATCTATTTTGCTCTGCAGCAGAATGAGCTGTATGAATCCCTGTGCCTGTGCTCCAGGCTGGACTGGTGCCTCTGTCCAAATTCACCAGGGACCAAATCTTTTCTCTGTCTGGACAGTTTCAGACCTGAAGGAGGGACAATGAGGCAGATTAGCAAGGGATCATTACTTGATGAATAAGGCAATAATGGTTCCAATGTTTAAATTGTTTTAGCTATCACCTATTCATCAACTAGATCTGTTGGTCAGCCAAACTGCTGAATGCTGCCAATGGGAACTTCTTGTCTAGGTGTGAAAGTAGCTCCATCTTGGATTGCTAATTTGCAAAAGGTTTTCTGTGAAATACTTCACTGAGAAAGACACATACGGATTTTGAGGAAGGTGCCTCTACCTTAATCTAACTTTCTAGTCTTATTTCTGTGTCATGTGTTCAGCAGCAGCAGTCATTTTTCTCCTTCTTGGTAGCTGGTGCAGCGCTGTGGTTTTGATTTTGGGCCTGGGAGTAGTGCTGATAACACCAGTGTTTTCAGTTACTGCTTGGTAGTGTTTTGGTCTGACCAAGGACTTTCTGAGTCTCATGCTCTGCCAGGGAGGAGGGGGAGCCGGGAGGAAGCAGAGACAGAACACCTGACCCAAACTGACCAAAGAGGTTATTCCATACCACAGCACGTCATGCCCAGGATGTGAAAACAGAGAGCAGAGACCTGGAAGGGTGTGGGGGGTTCGCTGTTGGGGGTGCACTGGCTGGGTCGGGCTTGGTGAACAGTTGTATTCTCTTTCCTTGTATTTCTCTTGTATTATTACTGGTGGTAGCAGTAGTGATTTGTGTTATACCTTAGTTACTAAACTGTTCTTATCTCAACCTGTGAGAGTTGCATTCTTTCGATTCTCGTCCCAATCCCCCCGGGACTGGGTGAAGAAAGAGAGGGGAGTGAGTGAGTGAGAAAAAATGCGTGGCTTAGAGGCTTAAATCAGGACATTCTGTAAGCTCAGAACCCTTTTACATCTTTTGTGTCACAGCATTTGCTTGCGGGTTGTTGTGGTTTAAGCCCCCCACCCACGCAGTTTTACTAACTCACTCACTCCCCGTCTTTCTTCCCCCAGTCCCGGGGGATGGGGAGGAGAATCAAAAGAATTCAACTCGCACAGGTTGAGATAAGAACAGTTTAGTAACTAAGGTATAACACAAATCACTACTGCTACCACCAGTAATAATACAAGAGAAATACAAGGAAAAAGAATACAACTGCTCACCAAGCCCGACCCAGCCAGTGCACCCCCCAGCAGCAAACCCCCCAATACTAAAAACCTGATCATATCATGCACCCCCAGTCCACCACCACACCCTTCCAGGTCTCTGCCCTCCAGTTTTACATCCTGGGCATGAGGTGCTGTGGTATGGAATAACCTCTTTGGTCAGTTTGGGTCAGGTGTCCTGTCTCTGCTTCCTCCCAGCTCCCCTCCTCCCTGGCATAGCATGAGACTCAGAAAGTCCTTGGTCAAACCAAAACATTACCAAGCAGTAACTGAAAACACTGGTGTTATCAGCACTGTTCCAAGGCCCAAAATCAAAACCACAGTGCTGCACCAGCTACCAAGAAGGAGAAAAAACAATTGCTACTGCTGAACCCATGACACAGGTGTTCTTTATCCTGGAGGAGCAAGCCAATCAAAAGGGTCAGACTAAAGTCCCAGAGCTGCCTGTTCTGCACTCAATCTTTATGAATATGAAATTGCCTCTCAGATGTATCACCTTACTGCATCAGTTGCTAGGAAATACATTTTCATTTAATTTCTAAGAAGACCAAATAGTTAATGGGTACTAATTGGATGAGACAGAAGCAATTAATGTAAAAATCCTAGAATTCAGATGTCTGGTAGAGCAATGATGTCAGTTGTAGCTGATAAAATTTTGTGAAGTTGCTATTAGGAAAAGACAAGATTATACAAATTCAAAAAGAGATCCTTCTTGAATCAGCAGGTAATATTTTCAATCCATACACAACTGTAAAAAATCCCTTTTAAATATGACCACTCAGAAGGGATGACTTCCCATCTCTTGTGTATGTGTAGACAACTATACACAACCATATGCATTGTAATCATAGTGGGACTTGCTGTTTGTGTCAAACCCAGAGCTGCTTTTGCTGCAGCCTTGAGCTTCCTAGGCTGTGCCCATTAAGTTGTCAAGGGTAGAAAGTTCTCAAAGGCTCTGTCTCCACACCTTGCTTTTAATAAGGAATGTGGTGGGGGAATAATGCTGAGAGATAGACATGTTCCATGTCTTTCCCTACCCACCAAACCTGCTCATAAGGAAAGCCAGAGCCTCAGTCTTGGGAGGGAGCAGTGCTGCCTTTAATAACTCTCCCTCCACCACTTTCTTTTCCCAAAGGAGAAGCTCAAGCACAGCAGCACTATGGTGCTACTTGTGCCTTTCTATTGATCCTAGTGGGTCTGAGGGGCAAGATAGGTCCTGCTAGTGTGACTCCCAGGCAATGGACGTCTGACTGATCAGAAATCAGGTCCAGAGCTCCTCAGTTTGTTTGTTTAAGAGAAATTGTCATTGATTTTGGAAGTCTTAGTCCATAAATTTGAATTCTGAGAATCTGTTTCAGAAGAAACTCAGGCATACACATAAGTAGAGCCAATAATTTTGACAGCCTCTCCAAGCTGAGCTGTACTTGCTTGGCACTCAGAGCCATAGACCACTGTAATAGACAACAGGTATATAAAGGAAAGAAATATGGATCAGGATAAAATGTCAAAAGGGATCAGTGGCAGGGAATGGTGGTGAAGTGCTACTGGGAAACCATGTCTCTCTGGAGGGCTGAATTTAAACCTTTTGTCTGTGCCACAGAAGAGCTGACAAATACAGACTAGCAAAGATCCAGAGTTGGACTAATAGGAGATTTGTAAGTTAAAAGTCCTGAGCACTGGCAAATTTCCATGCACACCCTCCTTGACGCATACCTGGCCCTTGCTAGTATTGGTACAGCAAACAGCCTGTCAATGTGCCTCCTCCCTCAACCCAAAGAAAATGACTGAGGACTAGGATTAAATTCATGTCTTATTTGAACCAATGGAAAACCTGCATCAGCCTAAACACAGAACTGGAGAAGGCAGATTAGCTTTGCAAGCATAGCTCGTGTTTCAAGGTAACTATCAAGGTCTAGCAGTAATTCATTCTCCCTATGCTGGACACAAAAGCCCTTATTTGCTGGGTTTGGAAGGTTTGACAAAATGTTGATCTGATGTCAAGAAGCAAGGCAGATTTCCCTCCAAACTGCGTGACTGTTGATAGGAATGTTTCTCTCTTTGACACTTTTGACTGCTCATTTTTCACCTTATTGTATGAATATTTAGTTATTTTAGTTCTGAGACGGTACAAATCAGATATAAAAAAGGAGAAAGGAAATTGGTGGGGAAGTCTCTTCATCAGCTTGCATCTCCCACACATGGTCAGAACTTGCTGCGCTGTGAATTCCCATTGCTGCACAGTGAAATCAGGAATTAGGGGTTCATGACTCTTCTCTCTCTTGGCCTCAATTTCAGATGGAAATGTTGTGTTCTTAGGTCACTTAGAGCTAAATGATGCCTAGGGTGATGCTGTGGGCGGACTGTCTATTCCTAGAGGGTAGAAGGGAAAAAGTCCATAGTGTATTAAGAACCTTTGACATTCCAGATTTTTTGACATCTATTTCTTTTTTTTTTCAAGTGCATGTATACAATTTTAGAAGAATGTAGATTAATCTGCAAAACTCCAAAGTATACTTTCATTTTTTAACTGAAAGGAAACACTTAATGTAAAATGTTGTATTTTTATATTTCTTTGCAAGTAGAAGCCATCATATATTTTCTGTTAAAAAAAGAAGAGAAGTAATAAAAACCTCCAAGATTTCAGAGTGCTGCTTGCTTTATAGCTAATGCGATACTGGTAGTCAAACTATGCCCTCCATGACAAGCATCCCATGTCTCTTTTACAGAAAGGGACATTGTTTTCTGTCGGGTTTTATGAAGAGTGTAGGAAGGGCAGATACTGATTTCCCATATCTATCTTCACATTCAGATTGTTTACTGATAGCTCCCTTAAGATTTGGTTGAGGTTAGAGGTAGCTTCAAATGTCTAACTGCTTTCCCAGAATTTAGCTCCAAGCGTGGCTATAGTATGCAGTTGTATGCTCTGAAGGATTTCTTGCCCATCTCCTTGCAGGTTAAGTTTGGCAGCATACGCCAAGAAGCGCCTTGGCATTCATGACCTTGGCATTACTGATTTCAGCCCTAGCTTAAAACCAGAACTGAAATACTGCGGGAATATAAAGAGTTAGCAAGGCTTTTTTCCTTCCTGCTGGGTGAAAATAGGTTATCTCCCAGTTTGAGCATGCACAGCCAGGCATTCTCTGCTGTCTGAAGTGGGGCTGGGATGGTTAGGAGACTTGAATTAATTAAAAAGCCCTTCTATACACCTTAAGCTACGCCATGGTGAAGTGTGTGGTTAACCTTATACTGCTTTCCAGAGGTCAATGAAGCAAATGTAAACTTCCAAAATTGCTGAGAAAGGATGAGCTTGTGGCAACGGTGGTGTGCTCTGGGGTGGCAGCTTTGGGTTTTCTTTAGCAGGGACTTCATATAAACCCACAGATAATTGCATATGTAACATACCACTGGCAATTAATTTCATATCTATGAATACATATAATAGTAAATATAATTTTCATAGGCTTTAGTAGCCCACATGCAAAACAGGGAAAAATAGTGCTTTTCCCCTGGCCTTTGCCAGTTTTGCTGATTTATATTGAAAGCCTTCAGGGCTAGGATCATCTTTGCTCTTTATGTGTAACATGGACTCTCGTAAAGGGCTTACAGTCTCAGCTGGGATGGTTAGACATTGCTGCACCACACATATTTGCCAGTTTTTTTACCATAGTTATTCCTTCATGGAGATATGCACTGAAATGTGGCAAAATCTATTCCGGGAAAGAAAAGCTTGCCAGCAGTTGGCTGAATTGCTTGTATTGGCCTACATAACTGGGCAAAGTGAAAATATTTTGCTTTACACAATTATTTCTGCAACTAAGGAGACTTCAGAGCAGCTGCTTATTTACTGTTAATTTGTTTGCTAGTTAAATTTTATGGAAGCAACAAAGAAAATCAGTTTGAAGATCAAACTGGGCATATTAATTATTTATCTCTCTTTTCTTTATAACAGATACCCTGAGTGCTTCAGCAAATTATTGATGAAACATCTGAAGTATTAACATAAAAAACTTTAATTGAAAATATATCCCTGAGAATTTATGGGATAAAGCTGTGGGCTCAGACATCCAAGTTTTTCATACATATTGCTGAAGGCTGGCGCACTGGGACACGCAGTCTTCCGCAGTGGATGATACAACTAATCCATTATTATAAAAACGATCCACTTGTCAGAGTCCCCTCCCCACTGAGCTTAGTGAAGCACCAAAGCAGATACATTCTTGCCCTGAAAAGCCTACTTTTCATTAGCGTGAAATCTGTGGAGAGAGAGATGCCAAATGTGAGCAGATCAATGAGGATAGCTTTTAAAGAGAATCTTTGCAGTTTGTCTCCATTATCTAATATTTTCCATGGTTTGTTTATTCTTTACTCTTGAATTTCCTTGGAGAAGTGAGGCTTCTGAAATTGACCCAGCTTTCCCTCAGTATGCCATCTACAATATCTCAAAGATACCGTATTTCTAAGAGTTTCAAGAGAACTGAGAAAGTGTCAGTAGAGCAGAGGCCTAAGTTTTGTCCCCTGTAAAGAGAAAGGCAGGAATAAGACAGAACCTCAGCATGTAGCTGTTTGGGAAGTCTACCATAAAAACACATCTCTGAAAAGCCATGCATATTTGGGCTGGGTTTTTCAAAAGAGCTCAACAGCATTTCTGCACATGGAAATAAAAATGAAAATTCTTAATTTTTAATAATTAAAACCTCACTGGCTTATGGGGTTTGGTCTTATTTTATTTAAGCTCATTAAAAGTCTGGATCCAATTTGAACTGGAATTTTAAGGGCTGAGCTCTGAAACTTTCAACAGGGTTCCCAGCAGGAGCTGCTGGGTTTAAACACTATTGAAAAACAGTTTCAAATGCCGAAATAGGCCTTGATCTTCTCTGAAAAATCATTAAGATGACCATACATCCTCATTCATCTGGAATTTAGACTCATCCTGGCAGCCCAAAGATTTCTTTTCAAAGGCTGTTTTAAATCACACTTTCCCCATTTTCTTCCCCCATTCCTTAGAAGAAGCGCAAGCAATAGGCACAAATACCCAATTCAACATAAATGAAATTATCTCCATCATAAAATTTCATTCAGGAAATATTTTCACAGTGAGACCTTTGATCTCACACAGGGGTATGTCCCCTTGTAATCAAGGCTGAAGCCGTGCACTAGATGTCCCAACATTGGGTTTTCCTCTTATTTGTGTACTTTAGATGAATATTTTGTAATATCTGAAAAGATACCAGAGAAAGCAGTTGTCAGACATTAAATGATGGCGTTTTTTTAGCGAAGTTCCTCAGGAATCAATACTACCCATGCATCTAACCAACAGTTTCATCAGTGTTCTGAAAGTAAGCCACAAACAAAATTTAGATGATTTCTGAAGTACAATTGATGAAAGCAGGTCAGCCACGTTCATCAATGTGAGGTACTTGGTGACTCCAGGAAAGGGTCACTCAAAAAGCTTGTTTTCTTGCAGGAAATACCAGGCTTTATAACTAGAAATACAAAATTTAGACCATTATCTCTATAGAGATATAGGAGCTGTGAAAACATTGTGGAAATCATCAAATGGCTGTTAAGGAACAACACTGTGACGAAGAAGACTAATGTTATTAACAAACACAGGATGGGAAATGGAAGAATACGTTCCCTTCAATCTAGACTTGTACATATCTAAGAATGAAAACATTTTCACTGCTGTCTTACACAACCAGAAGTGTCAGTTTTTTGCAGACAGTTCCAGCTCCTGTGTAGATGTGAGCTTGTCTATGCTTAGCCAAACTACATCAATTCAAGACCTCCACTAGAAGATGAACTAAATGAAACGGTCCCCTGTCTGATCCACCTTGATGCAATTTGTCTGCTGTCTGGCAAAAAAGTCTGTGACAGATTTATGCCTGGTGGGGAATTTCATTTCAGTGGACAAATTGCTGCATGCAGTTATGACTTGTCTGTTTTCCAGTGAACAGATATTTGGATGTGGTGATTTGAAAGATAAAAACACGAAGATTTTTTCTAGGAAAGCATATTTATCTGATCTGTTAAATGGTAATAACGTCTTAGGTAAGGTATTCAAACTTGTATACTAGATTATCCTTGCCTACCATGTGTCCCATAAAACATGGACTACAAGCACTTTAGAGCAAGGACCATTGTTCCCACTTGTAGGATGGTGCTGTCATAAATAATCACGCTGGATGCAAATTCATTGACTTCAAATGGCCAGACAGTCTTGACCACGTGTTTTATTCCAGCATTCTGCCTTGGTCACCACCAAAACCTGGCTTCATGGGAGGGTGTAAATTTTGCAATGTGTCCTGCATAGAAAGGCTTAGACTCTTTAACTTATGTCTCTATTTAATCTCAGTAATTTTGTAGGTGCTTTATCATAACTTCTATCCCTTTTAAAATGAAAATCAGTCCAATATTCTCATTGCTTCAAGACAGCTCCAATCTTATTATAGTTTAAAAATCTAATAAATTATTTCCCTACTGAACAGTTTCTGGTCACAAATTCCCCAGTTTATTTATGATAAATTCTTTCTAATATCCACACAAATGTGATACCTTTCAACTATATTAGAATGATCTTGGTGGGAGTAGGGAGTGCTGCTTTCCCTTCTTCTTTTCCCTTTTTTTTTCCCATCGGTTTTCTGCCAATGTTCTATCACATGGTAGAATTTAGGTATGACAGATATCTTCAATAAAGTTCAGGGGGTAGTGCTGTGTGACTGATCTGATTTAATCCTTCCTGTCTCATGCAGGTATGGATATTTCTAACACGCAGTTCTCACAAGAGGATTTTTATCAGCAGGCCTTGGAGCACTTTACAAATGATTTTTTTGTTTGTTTTGTTATCTCCCCTGTTTGTTTTGTTATAGAAATTGAAATGCAGAGAAATTAAGAGATTAGCCATGGAATTAGAGCCCTCACTCCCTCAACACCTGTGCACCGAGCTGCCTACCTGCCTTTTCCACCTCCTGCCTTCTCTGAGCAACACCATATATATTGCAGCAGCTTTCAGCTCATTTCCATTTATTTAAATAAGTGGAGCTCAATTGCCATTGTGGATCAGTACTGGATCCCAAATAATGACCCTCTGCAAAATGAGTAACATCGCTATTGGATCAAAAAGGTAGTTTTCTCAGAATCTAAAAGGTCCATTTGTGTGAGCTGGACAAAGCCTCTTGGAAGGCGGCTCCCAGCATAAATGTCAAAGCTCTGTTCTAAAGCCTCTGGTAGCTCATAATTATGGGAAATATCCCAATTTACTTCCAGCTGTGTAGGAGTGTGGGATGTTAATGAGACCAATGAAGGTAAGAAGAGTTACATTTAAGGGACAGAGTACAAGTAACATTTGGACTCAGACTATGCTTGGCTTTCTTTCCAGTTCTGCTTTTAACTTGCAGTGTAAATGCAAACCAGCCTTTTAACCTGCCAGTAATGCTATTTCCACATTGAAGAAATGTGAATAATATTTCCAGAGTTTTAAGAAGCTCTTTGAAATCCTTCACTTGTAAAGCATCAGAGGTCAGTAATTGTGTTTGTTGTTGGTTGTATTTTTCCACAATGATCCATAGAGAAGCAAGGCAGTTAATTCTCATAAATATGCATCCCATAGATATCTAGAAAGAAATAATAAAATATTTAGATTTATTGAAGACCATAGGAAAAATGGAACGTGCTGCTGTTTTGTATCTGGCACACTTATTTTAAAAGAAATGTGGTGGTTTCATTTGTGTTTACAAAGTATGCCTGACATTTTCTGTTCATTTTGAACTGCAGGATATAAAAGAATGATATTTCTCCTTCTGCTGCTTTTGAGACTTTTACCCAATTTTAGATGCGATGAACTAGGAATCACTGAAGCTATTTGCTAGAACCATTTTGTTTAGCTGCTCTTATAAAGCTCTTATCACAATTCACAGGTTTTGTCTATTATGGAAATCTCATGATAGTCTGTGAGCTTTAAAAAGCATCTGTACTTCAGAAGAAAAAGAAATACCATATAATAACAAACACAACATCAAAGCAGAAAATGGAAATGGTACAGATGCGTTACATATTCTTTGCACTAATGTGCCATAGAACTGTGGCTTAATTTACTGAGGATGAGCTGAAGTTCGACATTTTGAAGATAACTTATTGCTTTCCGTGTTTTTTTCAAAGTAAAATCTTAAAAAAGCACACAGCAGGCTTACCAAAGATTGACTCAAAGTCTAGATAGCTATAAAATTCCTTTTGCATTGTAGCCAGTGACCCAGGAAAACACTGGGAAAAACAAGTCCAAGTCCTGTACACAAATGTGTATAATGTGTGTTTAGCCTCAGTTATTACTGGGACTCAGTCACTGTCATCCCATTAATTGTTAACTTGGGTAAATACATTTCAGGCTACATCAGAATTAAAAAGCTTATAATGTCCTCTTGGACCTGCCCAAAATTATATTCACAGGGGTTGTGTAGGGATGTACAGTGGGAACCTTCAGGATAGTTCAAGCCATGACTGAAAGGCTGTCTGGTTTGCTTTGGAGCACTTCAAGATCATGTCAAAAAGTCATTGAGACTTTCCAAAATGTTGACTGGGAGCAACATTTGTGCTATAGAGTGTGTGATGCCACATATGGACAGTCTGCTCCCAGTGCCATCTCTGCAAGTTTTGCAGAAAAAAAGCTCTTGTTGGGACTGAGTGATGATAGCCCATGCCACTGTGCCCAGACCTTTGAGACAAATGCCTAATATGTGGAAGGAAATACTAATATCTGGCCAGGGATATTGTCTTGGAAGCAGAAAACAGCTTGCAATAGTGGAAAAGCACATCATCCTGCACTGAAGCATTTAAATGTAAAACTTCCCATACATGAACTATACAAAAATTCCATATGAAGTAGCTTTTACAGTAAGTACACTGCAAGAATGATAGATTCATCCTGTGATACCTTATAAAAATCAATTATGGTTTAGAAACTGTATAGCGATCAATTTCTCTTGTTCTATCCAGAACACTTGGGGAGCTTCTTCATATGTGGTTGAACTGTCTTGTGTATCTTCTTTGCTACTGCTCAGTCTCCATCTACAATCTTCTTTATAGGAAACTTTCTTGTAATCAGTAATGGAATAGTTAATAATTATTGCGTGCTATTTGTTATGTAAGCTTTTCCTTTGCTTTCTTTTATTTTAGGATAGCAAATACTGTTCTAGTAGGAGCTACAATGTGACTATGAACATTGTTTTTCTCATTTGTAACATTATTAGTATTGATTTACTAATTACATACTGAAGTTGGTCCAGTGAATTTACTACCATGGTGATTCTTGTTCTTTCTTGTTAGGAAACTTGTTAGTTCTTTAATTCAACAGTCGAAAGACTATTCTGATTGAAAATAGTAAGTGAAAAAAAGAAATATATTTGGTACATAAAAATATTAGAAATCACAAGTATTTGAAATAAACCATGGAAGAACAATATGAATATACCATAGAAGCCCAATTTTTAAAACTTCTAACTGCATCTTAGCATGAAGACTCAATAATCCTCAGTATATATTAATGAAATGGTATCCCTCATCAGGTAGAGGAACATACATGTGGAATACTTCTGTAGGCAGAAGTTATCAAGCTGCCCTGGATGTCAAAGCTCCCTGAGGGCCTTGAAAATTTTTTGCCTGTCTTGATGATTGCTCACCAGCTTTTTTAGAAAGAATTGGTTATGAATCTTACGCTCCCAAGAGACTAGATCTTTATACTGCCCAGATGCAGTTTGTCTTCTTGTCCGTGCTGACCTCTGTTGTTTTTCCCAGTAGTCTTAAGCTTCAGGAGACACATGCTGAAAGTCTCACCATAGTAAGCAGTGGCTGCACCTGTATGAAGCCCAAGTCCGTCGCAACTTGAAAGCCAAATTTCAAAAGCACTCAATATAATGAGACTGGGCGAAATCCAAAAGTATCACAAAAACAGTAACAAAAGTTGTAACAGGAAGCTATTTCAAGTTATACTGAAATTTCTGGTACAGAAAGATGCTGTTTTGCTCATCCGAGTCATCTTTCAGAATAGCTTATCAGGAGATGGAAGAAGGATGTACACACAGCATAGTTTCAAATGTTTAGCCCAGTAATATCCTCATCCCAGGGATACTGATCTTTTTCTCCTTTCTGTGCAACATTTTTTTCCACCTCAAATCATAAAGCAATAGCAATTAGGCTTCACTATCAAATTCTCTCTTCTCCCATTCTTGGGCACCAGCACAGAGTTTGCAAAAAAGAGAATGAAAAGCAGAAACTTTCTTGCTACTAATGGAGTAGGCAGGTGGTAACCCCACTTCCAGTTCCTAATATGTATTGGCAATGGAGAAAGGCTGTAATCATCCAAGTCAGAATAAAGTGCCTTTGCACAAACCAATCTCTGAATGATGCAAAACCATGGTTGCCTGGCCGACTTTTTAAGCTTTTGATACTGCTAATTCGCTATGTATTTTCACACACCACCATTCTTAGATAATTACTGTAGCTGTTGCCATAGAAAGGAATCTTTAAATTGCACATATTAGATGGTTTCACTGATGAGATTGTCTGCTAGCAATCTTCTTATTGTCCTTTGATGATTCAAAACAATTGTTTCAGACCATGAACATGATCTGGAAGTCTGGGAGTTATTGGATCAGAGCTCCATTTTTGGCAACAGCAAAACATATTGCATGACATTATATGAATGGCAAAAACCTGCTGTGTTCCCATCTCACTGGCTGTTCAGTGGAGAAATTACAAGGAGCAATGCTCAAGCAGATGCTGTTAGACTGTGTTACTGTAGAGGATGGTAGAAGCTCTTGCAGTCAAGCTGTGAACATACACAGATGGTTGGTCATCTGGGCAATTTATTGGTTGTCCTACAGAAGATACTGAGAACCTTGTTTTAGTAGATAATTGCCACCTGAGCTACTGTTGCTTTGAATTTCCTCACTTGCTAAATACTGCTATACTGCTGATACTTTTTAAATATAAACTTAATTTTCCACATTTTCTTTTTTGTCATATGCTTCCATCTCATTTTGCTTTTAATTTTGTCATCCTGATCTCACCTCCCCATCTCCCCTTTTTTTTCCTTTTCTCACACTTCTGTTATTTCTCCTCATCTTTCCCTCTTTCATATTGTTTTCTCTCTCTTTTCCTTCACAGTATTTTGTTATCTCTTCCTTTCTTCTGTTTCACCTTCCTTCTTTCTTCTTTCTACCTCCTCATTCTCTCCTTTGTCTTCCTTTCTACTCAGTACCTTGATAAAACATTTGACTGTTTGAATATTTTTTGTCTCTGCTCCTCAGGCTTCTGAATTATTGCTATAGTCCTACCAAAACTTAATTACCACATCAAAGGAGAGCTGTCCTCATTTAGGCAGGATTTCAGCCTTTACAGATTTTTTTAACACGTTTGACCTAATTAGAAAGCCCATTTAAAATGATACTTCTACAGAAACAGGGAGAAAATGTACAATTTGTTGCCAGGATATTGCATATGTCTTACACAGAATTTGAGATACAAGAAGACATCAGAAATTTTATTGAAAACATGTCTTCTATAAAAAGCTTACAAATGAGTTGTAGGTATTGAAATAGTACTGATGGTTATCTATAATAACGTCCCACTTTTATGATAATAACACATCAGGTAAATATGATCATTTTAATGTAACAAGCAATAATCCTGCATCAGAGCTATGATCACTAAACTTTATGACAGGAAGCATTATTTTATCATCTATTTGCAACAAGAGTGCCTTTTCCCTTCACATACCTTTTATGGCTTCCTTGTTCCTAATGAGGTAAATTCATGTTCTGCAGAGTCCACATAAGAACTGTATATAATAAACTGATGAGTGCTACGATTTCCCCTCTGAAGATATAAGTTGTTACATTGTCCAGCTATTAAGTCTTTGTAATTAAGCTTATGCTATAATTGCTTGTTATTTTAACTCTGTGTTTAAGCAGTGCAACCAGTGCATAATACCAGGTCCCTGTCCATCCCTGTTTATGAGATGGTGAGTCTACAGTTATTAAGTCTTCACTAAAATTAAGATTGGCAGTAAAGTGTAACATTTTAACAGCCACTCTTATTAATCATTAGAATAATCCACTTAGGAAAATGGCAAATTCAAAGATGCATGGGAATTGGAATCAAGACTACATGTCCTCCTAAAATGCACAGGCATACTTGGCTGACAGTTGTACCTTGTTTAGTACAAATAAAAATTTTTTCTTCTGCAGGCAGGAAACTCTTTGGTGTGTGTCATGTAGGAGAGCAGCACATTGGGATCTCCCTGACCTTAAAAACCACAGGCAGCATCTTCTGCTGGCTTAATTCTGTTGACTTGTATGGAGTTAAATGAGCAGAGAATTCAGTACTGCATCCAGTTTCCTTAATCCTTAGGAACATGCAGATGCCTCAAATGTATGTCTTAAAACTCCACAGCATATCTTTAGTGTATAAATAATACAGGCTGCTGTGAGAGAGAATCTGTTTCCTTCTTCTGCAGCTGAGCTCCACAGGACAGTAAGGATACTGGCTTTGCATATTTTTGCAAGTCTCTGAGATGACTTATAAAGGTGATATTTTTCAGAAGTGATTTAGTCCCTCCAGTCATTTGGAATCTCTGTGAACCAAAGGTCGAACGTGGGAGAAAATCAGAACCAACTGAATGATGTTGTACTTCTGCAAACACTAACTCTGAGTAGGCTACATTAGGCTATGTTGTCCATCACACTTTCTGTATGTATGACAACATTCTCTTTTCAAGTCACTGAGCTTGCTCCACATCTTTCAGGGTGATAAGCAAAGAATGCCCTAAGAAGGGCATATTCAGAAGAAAAGCAGTCTGTGCTGTGTATCTGTTCATAGCTAATTTAGCTGCGCAGCATATATGCTCTTTGAATTGAGGGATACTATGAAGTTACAATGCCCAGCGCTTTCAGTGGTCACAGTAGGTAGCATCCATGCCATCTTTCAATCTGCCAGATCAATAAATCAGAGAGTGAATGAGCCTCATTGAATATGTTTGTTGGCTTTGGTTCATTTTCTCATGAAGTCCTCAGGCATGTGTTTACTGCCTCCAACTCAAGGGGGAGCAGACCACTAACATGAAACAGCGTACTTTCATGCCAAATAGCCTAAAGCCAGAAAGCTCTGGATTATGTACAGTATTCACAAGCAGAATACTGATTTTTTGAATGGTAAAACCTGACAGAAATGGGCCTTCATTTGACTGGAGCCTGCAAGTATAATAATAATGTAAGTGTGCAATAATGCATTTCAAGATGACACATTCGAAGTCTTGTGGAACTTACCATATAAATTTGGTTCTTTTCAGTGTTTCCTAGCTCTTTTTCCATGTGATGGCTGATGCAATGTGTCTTCTGGCTGAGGAAAACACCCCAGGAATGGCTACTTGGTGGTCTCATTTTTATCTGCAGTCACTGAGCTTGCTCCATATCTTTCAGGGTGATAAGCAGTTCAAGTTCTGGTTGTTATAATATAGCATCCACTCTTGATTAGTGGCTGTAGCTGTCTGTCCTGAGGTTGGAAGATCTTCGTCATATTCTGGAACATAAATTATTAGCATTTCCTTTATTCCTGGCCCGTTAGCACAAATGAGTGATATGTGAACAATATATTCCCTTTTCAGCAGCAACTTTCTGAACATCACACATAACAGCAGGAACACAAACAGATCCCTCCCTCCCCCCCCAAGCAAAAAACAACACAGGCAGCAAAAATCCCATAAACTCTTTAAAACTACTCTTATCTTTCACTGTATAAGATGTACATCAATAAAGGCAGTCACTTTGCTGGATAGCAGAGTGGCAGATTTCCCAAGAAGTACAGAGCAAAACTAAATATATTTCATTAAATACTATTAAAATAAATAAGGGTTTTGTTATCATCTGCAGTAGCAGATTAGCTGTGGGAAGCAACTTATGCAAGAAATGATACTGCATATTACAGGAGCCATTAAAGTAAATAGTGCTACTATTCCATTAATTTAAATAGGAAATTAGGATTGTGATAAACCATTAAGAGTCTTTGTTTGCAGCAAACACACAGGGGCACTTCTTTTAGAAACTAAGAATTTTGGACTGTTCCAACCAAAATACCATTTGAGAGACTGATGGCCATATACTGAGTACATTCATTTTCCACTGGCCCACCATTCAGCTGGAAGTGCTCAGCATCCCTCAGAGAACCATTAAGTAGCTGCAAAAATGAGAGCTTGTACTCTGGAGTTATCTTTGTGGCATAAGTCTCTTCAGAGATGGAAGTTTCCAGGAATGAGCAATATTTGATAGCATGAAAATCCTGGTTGCAGAGGCATCATGTTCACTCTTTGCATTTCAACAACTGGTTTTTGCCAGTTGAGCAAAGCGGTGTGTGACCTTCCCAGAAGACCTCACTTCAGAAGCTACTGTCTTAAAATACAGCCTGTCTCACAGGGTGTAAAACTGATTAGCCAGTATGATAAAAAGAGATCTTTCAGTGCTGTGTGGATGGACTCTGGGAACAGATGGTGGATATATAACACCGCAACAGAGACAGTTCTTCAGCATACAGGGCAGAATCTGTCACTGCTGCCAATTAAATCTTGAGTTTCTCCATAGTAAAAATGAGACAATGGAATAGTATTTAAATAACCAATGCAGCTGAATGCATTTTACAATATCATTTCTACTATTTATTAATTACTTGTAGTAAAGCAGCATCCACACACAGAAGTGTAATATGCTAGATACTGTGCAAATATGTGAGAAATAATTCATTCCTTTGATATACGCTTTTTGATTTTTACTGTTTGAACAGGAAACCAGATTGCTCAGAGGGCAAATGTGATGGGCCTCCCTGGGTGTATTCAAAGCTCAACTGGACAAGGCCCTGTACAACCTGTTCCCACTTCGAAGCCTTGAGCAGTGGATCGAGAGGTCCCTTCCAGCATAAATATTGTAGGATGCTACTCTATATTCCAAGTTATAGGTTATTAAATACATCTGGTATAATCTAAAGGACATATGAAAAGATACTTGCAATGCATTGTGTTGCACAGAAACTGAGGTGTGTGGGAAAAATAGAAGAATCATGATCAGAAGTAACTTTTCTATTTACCCAGTGATTCCTTGGCTGCTCTCACAAACTCAGTTTTAGTCAGGCTGCACTAACTTCTTCAGAATACACTTCCTAAGTGCAGAAAATAGAGGGAGACAGAAAAATAAATAAATAAATACCAATTTCTTTCAACCACCTCTCAGCTGAATTTCCAGCAAAATAGGATCCTGGTGAAGACCTCAGGTATGATGAGGTTGTCCTGCTGTGAGATTACCATGTCCCACGTATGTTTTCTCTGTGCATTTGCACCAGTTGGAAGGATCTTCTCTATTTGCATTCACTTCACATGGTCAGGGAGGCAAGACCACAGAAACACCAGACAATTAGGGACAGATACTCTTGGATTTGAAAGTGTTACATCTCCTGGATATGGTACCAATAGTATTAGCTCTGCTTCCATACCTGGTAGGAAGTGGGTGCTGAATACAGACAAGAAGATACTGTACAATGGATGGAGAAGATTACACTCTATATCTTTAGGACCATCAGGTTAGTTTTGTGTTAGTGCCAGAAATCTGTTTTTCTGGACTGTTGAGGAAGAATCAGAAAGTAGAGTTAGCGTGTGAAAAATGTCATGAAAACCCTTCCATCACTTCTCAAACCAACTATTTTGTTTTAGATTGCCAAAACACTGTTTTGGGGAATAGAAAACCAACTTTTGATGCCAGCTATAGTTTTCATTGACTCTGCTGCAAGTTGAGAAAAAACTCTACAAAGTTATTCTTTCTAGCAATCCTCTGGGAATAAGAGAGGGATGGGAACAGCCCTTTCCTCAGGTGGCTTCACAAGTCAAACAGTTGCAACAGGAGATGTAGAAGCTTATCCATATTCACCATTACTGGCTGGGAAAACTCTAGAGCTCCCTTATGTGTTTTCCTACCTCCACTAGACACACAGATGTGAACTGTGGTAGTAAGCCTCCACAAGTTCACTGAAAGCCATGGGCTTCACACTGTTCTTAGTTCAGTTTTACAACAGTGCACCTCATGCCTGTTCTACACCATAGAGGAATTCATAGGTTAGGATATAGTTAAAGTTGCAAATATGAGACTTTTTTAGTGCTGTCTTTTTGCTGGTTCTTAAAATATTCCTCTTAACCCCTTGCTTCATACTGATAGTGACTTTATGTAGCACCCTTTTTTCCGCATGGAAGGGAATTTATGGTTCCCACAGCTCTATAACAGGTGGCCAAAATTTGTGAAAATGCTGGCAAATGCATTAGTTAGTCAGGAATTAAATTTGTCAGCAAACACTACTCCTTTGCTATTATTTGTCGCAGCTGTGGGGGTTTTTATGCCTTGATGCATTAGGGAAAAAAGCAAAACTGCAAAACATAATGGAAAAACTCTTAAAAAATGCACAAATGCCATTTTAATCACCAGTAAGTTTCCCTATTGTACATCCGAATAAAACTAAAAGAGCTTACAGGAAATGCTTCTTGCTGTGGCTTAGCTATTGAAATTAATGGGGCTGTAATACCTTTCAGCTGCTTGGAAATAGAATTTATCTTATCATACTCTTTGGGTGTGAAGGAATGTATCAGGCAGAATATGTTATCCAAAGGCTTCTATTGTAATGAATGTCATATTCATTATTTTTCCTAGACAAGTTTATTTTAGAAAAAGAAAATGAATACAAATGGGTTATTGAAAGTCATCTGTGAATTCACTCAATATTTTGAAAGGATAAGAAAAATGTCATGGCCATAGCCTGATAAAATGGATATATTTAATATTACAGAGAGATGGTTATACAGCACAGGCTGATCTCCTTCCTGCCCCTTACTACAATTTGCCAAGCTGCTGAGGACCTGCATTGTGGAAAGACAAGATTTGTAACTTGTCTTAGCCATGGAATGTGGCTCCCTTCTTCAGAAAGAGACTTATCTGCATGTCAGCTTCTGGTCAGCGCAACACAGCTTTCATTTTCACACACCTTTTATAAAGGCATGTAAGGAAAGGAGGGGATGTGAGTTGTGTCTGTCACCTCAGTTTTAGCTTTGCTAGGTGGAGAGGGAGAATGCCTCATGAGCTGGAGGACAGTAGCTAGGCATTTGCTTCTCAGGAGAAGATGGGACATAGACTCGTTTCCAAGCCTTATGCTCTGTGCAGCTTACATGCCTGCTCACAGTTTAAAATGCATCCTCTCCCACACATTTAACATAAAGCAGCAAAAACGGTAGCGGAGATAAGAGTGAGGAAAAGATAAGGCAGTCTGAAGATGGCAAAAGTCAATTTTCTATAGGCAGTTCTACCGATTAACATTTTCGCATGATTCTGTGAGAGTAAACTGAGATCTTGGGTCCCAGTCATGTAACACAAAGAATGCAAAGATGGTCCCTGACTGTTCAAGCTTCCTGAAAGGAGGCCTGCTTTCTGGCATTGGGATAGAAAAGCTGTGCTTCAGCATAAACTTCTCTAGCAATTCTCAACTGTGTGTAAACCTTGAGAGTTGCAATGGCAGAACTACATAAATCAACCAATTTCCTGGTTCAGGGTCAAAAAAAAAGTGAAGAATAATCACTAGCTTTATCAATTAGAAAGAAAAAAAAAACAAACCTTTTATTTTTTTGTCACTGAACAGAATGGGTTATGTGTAACAACATGTAAGTAATGAGGCCATCAATTCACAACATCACTGGAGGGGACCTGTGCCTTTGTAATGCTTCAGTGGCTGAGTCCAATGAAAAAAAAACCCATAGCCAGCCTACCTTCAAAGCTCTCCAGTATTTAAAAGCATCTCCCTCACTATTCCCCTACCAGGAGAACAGCTCCAACATAATGCATAATGTATCCCAGACCGGCTGCTCTTATCTTGTAAGAGGTGTCCCATAGGCTATAACAGGCACCCACAGCTGCTGAAGCAAGATTTGGAACTCATATATCCTTCCTCTTGAGTCTGTATCTTATTTACCAGGTTACAGGGAGAGGTGATAGCCAGGTTGTATGTGGAAGATGGAGCACCTACACTACAGTGTAACTACAGTTACTGCTTTGGCAAATAGAAATCTGTTTTACCAAAACAGTACAGTTTCAACAAAGAAAGATATCTCAATGTTAGTCTCATCCTTTCTCCTGAAAATTCAATACAAAACTGTTTAGAAACTGCTTAGTATTTTTTATTAAAAAGCTTCTTAGATACTGGCCACTAGGTGAATCTTCCTTTAACTGTGCTACTTTCCAATGTTGCTATTAATAAAGCACTCTTAAGATTTGGAGAGGGACTTTTTACAAAGGAATGCAGTAATAGGACAAGGGGGAATGGCTTTAAACTGGAAGAGGGGGGATTTAGGTTAGACATTGTGAAAGAAACTCTTTAATAATAGGATACCAGGAATCCCCCTATAAATATGATCTCCTATTCAAACTATTCTCTTAAACGTTAGAGAAAATCTCTGCAGAAATTACTACACACACACAGCCATGTGAGTAACATTTGATCTGTTTGTGCATGAACAGAATTGAAGTCAGGACATGAACCACATAAGTCATAGGGCAAAGGCATATTCCTAAAGAGTATTCTTGGTAATTTCACCGAAGTTAGCAGGAACTATGGGACTTCTGAACTATGGCTCAACTTGTATTAAAAAAAAAACCTAGTCTGTATTTCAGAATATCCACTAATGGAGAACTGGGCACAAACAGGTTTTCAATGGATAAAAATTCCATTATTTATTAGGTGAACTTGTCTAGTTCAGCTTCCAGTACCAAGAAACCTTTTATTTCCAAGATACCCTCTCCTGCACTGCTGTTGTCTGTGCAGATGCTGTGATCCAACCACCTTATAATCACTCTTTTCTTTGAGCTAGGAGTTTGAGATGCTTGAGTTTTTCACTCAATTTCTTGTCTTCTCATCCATTTTAATTTTCTCAAACTTTTAGCAATTAGTCAACTTCCTTCTTGGAGTGCACACACCATTCCAGAGCTGGGTATTCCAGGAGCAGTTGTGACAATGCCGAATACAACTGAGGGCTTGCACCCTCTGGGAGGTTTCCTGGACACTGTTGTAGCTGAGCCCACTGGACTTTCACCTCCTTAGGTGTTCTCAGGTGTCATGGTGCTGTAACATGACCTGTTATTATCACTTGCAGCAGTTATCACCTGTCAGCTGGGCACAGTTATTCAGGTTTCTTTTTAGGGTGAAGTACACCCACCAGCCCAGCCTGCTGGTGTCAGATCCCCAGCAGTTTATGCACTGTGTTCCTCCAGATTTCCCTATAGTAAGCAATCTGAAATGAATGCTTACCTTTCAATGAGGGTAGCAGACAGTCGTCATAGTCTTTGCACAGTCTTAACCAAATTACTCTTTACCTAGGTATTGGGGGCAATATACTGATTGAAACAAAGATTTACCCAGTTTACTTATGTTTGCCTTTCTCAGCACAGAGATCTGCTGGCTGTTCAAAACTGGAAGAAAAAGAGAAGCCAAGTCATATTTGGAGGTAGTGCAACAACCCTTATAGCCAAAGGAGAAGCAGTATTTATTGTTAATTTTGTGTTCAGTGAATATTTGACTCAGCCTTACATTCCTTCAAGCAAAGAAGGGGAACATGGCTGTCCTGGTTTTGGGCGGGATGGAGTTATTTTTCTTCCTAGTAGCTGGTGCAGTGCTGTGGTATGGATTTAGTTTGAGAACAATGCTGATAACACATCAATGTTTTAGTTGTTGCTTCGGTAGCACTTACTCTGATCAAGGACTTTGAACTCTCTCATGCTCTGCCAGTGAGGAGGGGCACAGGAAGCCAGGAGGAAGCAGAGACAGGACATCCGACCCAACTAGCCAAAGGGGTTTTCCATACCAGAGCAAGTCATGCCCAGTATATAAACTGGGGGGGAGCAGTTACCCAGAAGGCCCACATCGCTGCTTGGGTTGGGCTGGGTATCGATCAGTGGGTGGTGAGCAATTGTATTGTGCATCACTTGTGGTTTTTTTCTTGGAGTGTGGGGTTTATTCCTTCCTCTCTCTCTCTTTCCTGCTGTTGTTATTATTATAATCATCACCATTATTATCTTTTATTTCAATTATTAAACTGTTCTTATCTCAACCCACAGGTTTTTGCATTGTTTCTGATTCTCCTACCCATCCTCCTGGGGAGTATGGGGGTGAGCGAGTGGCTGTGTAGTACTCAGTTTCCGACTGGGCTTAAACCATGACAGTGGTCTAGATGAAACACCTGCGAAGTGAGTGAAAAGGTTTTGGAAAATTTTACTCACAAAGCCATTATCAGTTGTTCCCTGCCAAAGGCAAAGGAAGCTGTTCTGCAGAAGGCTTGCCCAGCAACTGACACTCCAGTCAATGGGATAATTGAGTGGAAACCACATTTTTCATTTTGCAGATGATACCAAGCTTGGAGGGGCTGCAAGGATGCCAGTGAACTGGTGTGGGCTTCAGAGCGATCCTGACAAATGGGTGCAAATCATCTGACCTTTCCCATCTCCACCAATTCACTTCAACGGAGGAAGGCACATCTGACTGGGAACAAATACAGTAAGGGAGATGCCTGATTTGGCAGCAGCTCTGCAGAATGAGATCTGAGAATCACAGGGGATGAGAAGAACATGAATCAGCACTGTGCAAAAAAGCCAAACATCATACAGAGAAGTATAAATAGGAGTCCTAAATATAGGCTGGTTAAAATAGTCCCCCTGCTCCACTTGGCACTTTACAGGACTTAGCTGGCATAAAGCAGTTCCTGACTTTGTAACTGAAAAAAAAATTCAAGGATTTTTTTTTTTTTAGATCAAGACACAAGAAAACGGAAAAGATAATACAAAATTAATGGAGTTAAACAGAATCAAAGGATTTAAGTGCATTAGCTCTTAATGCATATCCTAATGATAAGGATAGCGAGTACTGGTAGGTAGCATTGGCCAGGAAGTTGTGGAGTCTCTGTTACTGGAATTATATTAAAAATTATTTTTAAAAAGTAAGTTAGATAAACTGATGTTAGGAATCCAGCTTGAAAAAAGGTGAACCTACCTTTCAGCAACGGGGTGGGCTTCAGGGAGTGGTATATTTCTTCAGAAGCCTTCCCAGCTCTACTTCATAGAATCATAGAATAGTTAGGGTTGGAAAGGACCTTAAGATCATCTAGTGCCAACACCCCTGCCATGGGCACAGACACCTCACACTAAACCATACCTCCCAGGGCTCTGTCCAACCTGGCCTTTAACACCTCCAGAGATGGAGCATTCACAACTTCCCTGCGCAACCCATTCCAGTGCCTCACCACCCTTACAGTAAAGAATTTCTTCCTCATATCCAATCTAAACTTACACTGTTTAAGTTTGAACCCATGTCCTCTCACTACAGTTCCTCATGAAGAGTCCCTCCCCAGCATCCCTATAGGCCCCCTTCAGATATTGGAAGGCTGCTATGAGGTCTCCACGCAGCCTTCTGAGATATTTTCTTCTGGGATTTGACCTTAAATAGCTTTAGGAGAACTCATGCAACAAGAGATTGGTAAGATAAAAATTTAGTAACATCCTAAATGCCAGTTGTATTTCATAGTATCCACAAAACAATCTAACTCTTCCAAATCCTCAGTGTTTTCATATGCAGATGCAATTTTGTGCAAGGCCAGCAAGAAAATCACAAGCTCTCTTTATCCAGCTTGAGTGAAAGAAAGATTAATTTGACTGCTGGCCTTAAACACTTTCTCCTTGATAATTCAAAGAAAATGGAATCCATCTAAAGCTGTTGATTAATTCTTCAAATACAGATGGAGAGCAATGCCTTGAAAATCTACCCCTTACAAGTACAATAAATGGAAGCCCAGGGAGGGGGGGAGCTTTCTTTTTCAAGGTTTCCAAACAGCTCTTTTCAGGGCATATAATACCTATTTTGTATTACAGGATGACTTTATCTCTACAGTTCATGAAATGAGAAAGGAAAGCTTTATAGATTCTCATAAAGGTGATACATGCTACACAGACAGAGTCTAGACTTTGAGGAGTTACCGTGGATCCAAGCTAAACAATCTCTTCCTTTTCATACAGTGCCAATAATTATCAGAGACAAGAGGCTACTCAACAGTGAAGATGATAAAATATTTTCTAAAATGCATTTGAGTGGAATTTTGAAAGAATAGCAATAGCTGTGAATTACAAAACATGTTTCTAGAAAGTACTAGAATAATTCATCAAAAATGTTTTTCAGTGTATTCAGGCTATTTAATAGTAATATTATCTCTTTAGGACAAGCTCCAGCACACAAGAATTTTTTATTGATGCTACCAATAATGGGTTGTAGAGTTAACCAAACTAAAAGTTTCAGAATTTCTCTAAATTCTTACAGATGTATCAGAGTTTTACACAGTCATGTGGAAGCAAAACCAAGCTCTTTATCATGACTGAACTAAAATCTGCCTCTACTTTAAAAATATTGCAACAGATCTGGTGAAATGCAATATGTGTTTCTGTTTATATATACCTTTAAAAGAGAGACGAGTAATAAGCATCCTATTGAACACCCATATATACAAATTCAGTGTGCTATAAAATATCTGATTAAATTTAGTTAAAGAGAAGGCTGCAATTAAAAAAGAAAATCCACCCTATTTCACTTTTTTTTGAAACTGGCACATTTTCATTAAAATGAATGGAGCAGAAATGTACAATTTGTAAGAACCAATTTATCTTCTCTTTTTTTTTATTTCTTGCAAAATCATAGGAGGCTTTTAAAAGTCATTTCCTCTGCAGAAAATAGGAAATAAAATACAGTAACTTTTATTGCATCTGGAGAATATAGTTTCCCCAACTGTGCCATTCAGTGGTAGTTACATGACTCTTCCAGACATGCTGACATAAAAAAAAAACAAAAACCAAAAACAATTTTTGAAGGATGAAAGGAGAAATTTCAGGAATATATTTCTCAGGATATCCACATTGAAGGTTGAAGTACAAAACCCCCAACATTTTTTTGAGTCATAATTTCTAATATCATGTGAGTAAAACATATTAGCAAAGGAAAGAAGCAAGTCAAATATATTCTTACAAGACAGCGCACACTGCATACAAATGAGATCATATATAAGCCAAACTCTTCCCATTTGGTGAACTATTGCTTTGGAGCTCTTTCAGAATATGAAGTACAGAGAATATAGCATTCAGATGCCCTCTAAGAAGAGAAAATCTTGTTTTCCTTTTAAAACATGGGCTTTAATCAGCGTTGATTAATCCCTGTGTAGAAATGAACTTGATATCCATATTCCCCTAATTAAAACAGTCACATGTGCTACTGTTGCAGTCATTGCTCAGTAGAGGACCAGAAGTGTCTCTAGAGGAAGCTGCAGCTGGAAGCATCCCATTCTACTACACTGAGTAGGACATCATGGACCACCTGTACAGAGCCTGAGGGTGAGCTGAGCTCAAGATTTGGTTCCAATTCATCCCATCAGGTAAATGACATTGGAGATGAAATCCCAGTTTCAACTGGCTGTCACCTAAGAGGTTACCTACACCCTACAGACTTAAGGCAAACCATGAGGGGCTTTGAAAAACAACACCAGTTCCAGTAGCTAAAACCTCTCACCTACCATGATCTCCTGTCACTCCTACTTTAATTATTTGGTGAGTTTACTAGAACCTTCTGTGAAGTACATTCGTGGACCAAGGCTCAGAACTAGATTTGTGTATCATTTAACTCCTTCCTTTAAATAGTATACAAGTGAGAATCAAATAATCCATAATCTGTGTGGAGATTGCTCCCTAGGTGGAGGGGTGCATTTCATTCAGTCAGAATTGGAAATTCATAAAGAAGAGGTACCAGTTAAAAAACAATCAAAAGACTGATGTCTGGTTGATGAAAGGGGATGGTGAAGAGTAGAAAAATGTTATTCTTTAACTAAGATGCTTAGTATAAAGAATCAAAATAAATTTATAAGAGGCTAAGTATTATTATAAACATACTACATGGCCACAGCAAATCAGTATCTTGTGTTTTGGAATACAGCAGTCTGTTCAAAGCAACCTACCAAGTCCCATGGTAAGTGACTGACTATAAAGTAATAATTTTAATCTACTTAAAAACATCTGTAATTGGATTTTTAATATAAAATATTACTAAAAAAAAGATGAACAGCATTATCTATAACTATACCTGGTACAAACAGCGCACTGTGCCTGAGAACAACTTTCATGTGTATGAAAAGGAAAGCTGGGTAGGAAATATTTGAAAAGTATTCTTCCTTTGCTTCAGAATGGACCCGGAACCTTCTACCTTAATCCGACAGAAACCAAGCAGACTAAAGAATTTTAAGTATTGCAGTAGGGAAGGGCTTTCAGCTAGCATTAGTATGAAGACATTAATGTGAAGGTCTGGTGTTCCCACAATGCAAAGTACAAAAATTGTATCTGTCATAACAGTTTGTAATGGGAAATGAAGAATAAACTTAACAAGTGTTCATTATGGCAGTACAATTACAAAAGGTATTATTCCAGCACTGAAGGAAAGCATGTATAATCCTTCTCCAGTAGGTATGAGGCTTTATTTTTGCAATAAACATTTCGTGACAAATTTCACATTTAATTTCTGACTGGCTATATGTATTTTCAAGGGGGGTAGTTATATTGCGAACGGATATGTGATAACTCAGAAAGTGTGACTTACAGCTTATTATAGCCTTTGTATAAGGCACATTGATACTTAGATTGTACTATCTACTCTTGTGCCTGTTCATGGGAGATAGCACAGTTGTTAAGCAAATCACATTTATTATCTTGCTACAGCATGTTCTTTAATTGCGATGTGCTGCTTACTTAGCAGTTTTGACCACCTGGAGAAAATCTGAAATGGCTGCACTCCTGTCAAGAGATAAAGTACATGGAGGGAAAAGCCTCATATTTTTACAGTTCACATGGTGTTTCTCTAGAATGCGTCTGTGCTTTTCTGGTCAGTCACTACCTGGGGAAGATGAAATAGTTTTTCTTTCTTGTGTCCATTCTCCCTTCATAGTCCTCTGTATTTTCTGGGCATGACATGCTGTGATATGGAATACCTCTTTGGTCAGTTTGGGTCAGGTGTCCTGTATCTGCTTCCTCCCGACTTCCCCTCCTCCCTGGCAGAGCATGAGACTCAGAAAGTCCTTGGTCAGAGTAAACATCACTGAACAGCAACTAAAAACATCGGTGTTATCAGCGTTGTTCCCAGGCTGAAAGTTAAAAACACAGCACTGCACCAGTTACTGAGAAGGAGAAAAATGACTGCTGCTGCTGAACCCAGGACAGGAACACAGTGGTCTGAGGGCATCTGCTGCCAAGTGTTTTTTCCATCCATCCTGTGTCTGGTTGCAGTCACAAGATGCAATCAGCTATCAAATAGGACAAGGAAGATCAGTGTTTTAACCTGCTCTGCTGTATTCCAACCAGACACATGAACTTAGGTTTCTTTTCCTGCATGTTGGTGCTCTCATCACATTGCATCTCTTTGGCAACTTCACTGCACATGTGAGTTCTGACCATTGGACTGCAGAGCAAGCCTCATTTTCTCTCTCTCTTGTTTATAGATAAAAAACAATTCATCCCAGCACACTTGGGTGAAAGTAGTCCTTTTCTTGCAGCAAGAAAACAGATCTTCCAAGTCTTCAGGCAAAATCATGCACACCCTGAAACCTCAGTCTTCATTTCCCACAGCCAGATAAGCAAGCCAAGCCAGAAGGCTGTTACGACTTAGTCTTCTTTAGCTCTTTGATTTTTTTTATATGAAAATTCCATCTGTATCAAAGCTGGTATGTACATTTCCATAAAAAAAGCTGTGAGTTTGATAAAGCTGCATATTCTGACCAAAAATACTTTCTGTTTGAAAATTCCCAACCTATCCTATAAAATACCATTTGGATGACACACTCACTAAGATAAAATCACCCTAATAATAGCTTGGGGGTTAATATATGCTTACCAGCAAGAAAAGCTAAGCTCCAAAAATTTTCAGCAGTCATTTAAAGAAAGTTGCACCTCCTGCAGCTGAACTTGTTTTTAAAGTAATCTTCTGAACTTGGGTATTTAATGAGATCCTTTCTGTAGCATCATTAGAGATCTGAGCACTGGAGACAAACCTCTGTTGGAAGCTTCTGATAACCACCACAACAACTTGCATTATTGTAGTGCCTTTAATCCCTTTCCAAAGCTTCACATTTACACTGATGATGTCTTCACTTTCCCTTCCTCCCCCAGAGGACTTTCACTCCAGGTAAAAGTCAAGACGATTATGGATTGGGGATTTTAAAGAAGCAATTAAGTAGTATTAGTAAGTATGGAAATAGTATGTTAGCAACAAAGTACTGCCAAGTTTTGGGTGTGAGAGAATCTGTAGGTAAACTTTGCAAATCTAAGCATGGGAGAAAAAAAAGCACTGCTCTGCTCTATAATGGTAATCTCTATTTATGACCACTTAGCACCAGTTTTATCACCAGTGTTTAGATATATGTCATGCATGTGTGTACACACGGAATTTTTTCCCTATCTTGTTGATGGTCACATAGCTTTCTCAGAAGTGAGAGGGTTAGTAATGTTTGTAAACTTGTCTGAGACATGGTAACTACACTATTCTTTTAGACCAGGTGTATAACATACATTGACAACATTTTTTCTTTCTCTTAGCATGTGTGAACCATAGCTGAGCCCACTAGCCAACATTTTTACTGCATCATCAATGTGTGGTTATCCAGCTGGCCTGACAAGAACTTTTTTTCCACCTTCCTTCCCTTGAAGTTCCAGGGACTATGATTCTCCTGGGCCTCACAGGGACCAATCCTGTTCCTCCTGTCAACAAGCAGCTGGGATTTTCATCCTTGGTGTTTCTGATACTGAGAAATAGGGAGTTGGGAAGTTTGGTCCTTGTGCGCAGGTCAGCATCACGCAAAGTATCTTGGAGGAGAGCAAAGAAGGGTAAAGAGGTTTACATCACAGCAGGAACTGTGTGTGTGGTGTTACCCCACAGGAGGCAGCATGATCACAGAATCATTTAGGTTGGAAAAGACCCTTAAAATCATCAAGCCTAACCATTCACCTAGCACTGCTAAGTCCACCACTAAACTACGTTCCTAAGCACCACACCTACACATCTTTTAAATACCTCCAGGTGACTTAACCACTTCACTGGCAGCCTGTTTGAGTGCTTGACAACCCTTTCAGTGAAGAAATTTTTCCTAATACCCAATCTAAACCTACCCTGGCACAACTTCAGGCTGCTTTATCTGGTAATACAAAGTGTAACATCAGGTTAAAGTCTGAAACGAAAAGTTTGTAAGGACTTACACAGATGTTTATATCCATTTTCAGAAATCTGCCCAGCATTTTGAACACGGGCAGCTGTGACCTTTGAACAGGAGCGGGTAGAGTAACACCTCATCAAACACCAATGAGGAAGGCTAGATGAGTTATGGAGATGTTTTACTGGTTATTGGTGCATGTGTAGTGCATTGTGGACGCACTGTGCATGCCTAAACAGAAAGGCATTTTTAGCCATTTTCATGTGGCTGAAGGAAAGGGAAGAGAATAAAAGAGACCGATTCCTGCACCTAGGGCTAAGTAGCACCATCTGGCACCATCATAGTGGTTATGGCTGCTCCCTTTGTAGCAAATTTGTCTTTCAAAAAGTCATCCAAAAGGGGAACTAGAGAATGGCAATAAACAGCTGAGTGGTGAGGGGATGAGTGCGCAAGCACACCACTGCTCTCTTCTATTTACCAGTACAGTTGGACCTTTATGTTATTTTCAGACAGAGTAGCTCTGGCAGGATAATCTTGTTTCATTCCCTATAGGCTGCTGGATGACTTTATTCAAACAGTGGTTATGCAGGTGACCGAAGCATTTCCCATTCCCAGTTCCAAAAAGGAATAGAAGCTGACAACTTTCACAAAAAATTGGATTTTTTTAATGTTTCAGTCACAGAAAAGAGAATTTCTCCTCTTTTAGCAAGTCTGTAAATCACATTTATTCTCATTTTTATTTTTTCCTCTCCTTAAGTTTGTTGTCTGCTTTTGTTTCCCCCCCTCCACGTTTATGTGCATCTGTGGATAGGTTACTGGAAAAAGGGTGCATGTAAGAAAGGAGAGAATTGACGTCATATTAGACACATATTTTTTATTTCTTATGATTGAAAGAAGCATGTTGTGGTGCTGAAGCAGAAGAGCTGCCTATTGAGGGGGAAGGTTTTACTGCAGATGTACGATCGAACAGCTTCTTCCTGGCCTTCTCCCTGTCCAGCGCTAGCCCCAGATTTTGGGGTTTGGAATTTGCTCCACCCACTCTTATGTGTAGCCTCCCTTATCCCTCTCCAGTACTGAGACTAGTCGGTAAAGCAGCTATCTTGGGAGCAGGTGAGGAGAGAAGACCTTTCATTTAAGAGGCAACATCTGTCATGTACCAAAAATACCTGTTTGGACTGTTACTGCAGTCCAGCTGGCACTTGCTACCATCCAGAGACCTTCTCATGGATCCAAGCCCCCAGTTAAAGTAGCAAAAAAGCATTTCTGTTGGTGAAGATGAGTCCCATTTTGGAAGAGGCATAAGCTAAGCCACAGTTAACATATTTTTATACCTACACCCGTAGTAGAACTTCTACCAGTGTTACCATTCCATAATATATATGAAAGAGACTTTACTAAAAGGCTTCAGTCTTTTTACTCAGCTTTATTATTTCGTGGTGCAGGTGAAACTGACAAAAGACATTCCTTCCAGGTGACATACGTTTCACAGTAAAAGGTCTTCCTACCTTTTCTTCAAGGAATAGCATTTAGCTGACACTTGCAGTTTAGGGAGGCTGCTCTGCAGCACTGTTCAGTACTGCTCATAAAAGGGTCCAAGATAACACTGGCCAAAGTAAGCCTGGAGAGTGAATTGAGAAAAAAAATGGAAAACTTTAACATAAGCTGGAGCAATAACGTAAAAGCATGCGTAAGATGCTTCTGTGAATGTGAAGTCGTTTCAATAAATGGGTGGAAAAACTGATTGTGTTAAATATGGTATGTCCTGGGACTTATGTGAGGGAGGAGAGCAGGGCAGGAAGCAGCTGAGCAGTATGTGTGAAATGAGATACCTGATCCGTTTTGATCACTGTAAAAGAGGAGTTAGAAATCAAAACACTTTGTATTAGCCCCAGGGAGGCTACAGAGGGTCTTGTCAACGCCTTGTTACAGGCAAACATGAAACGCTTGGCCAGCTAGGTCATGAGTGTCTAAGGGGCATGGCTGGAAGACAGTAAACCAGGCAGAGCCTTTGCCACCAAGCCAAGCCTGTCAGCATTTCTAAGAGATGAGAGCAGTGCTGAACTCTCTGGAGACTGGATTCATGACCTTGAGGTCTTTCAGTGCTGACTGCACCGACAGCTGTGAGATGGAGGATCTGGAGGACGCCCTTAACCTTGGAAAGGCTTTTCCCATGCTTTCCCCACAGTGTGAAATTTTGCTGAGCTTTTTATGGAGATACCTGACACACTTTGAAAAATCACCCTTTTCCTGCTTCCATTTCTGATCCTCTGGAAACTGCTGCTGGCTTGCTGAAATAATAATAGCAAACATGCTAAGACAAGTCTTGCACACTGCAGGTATTGATACTTTGCCCTTACATCCACTGTAAGGGAACATCCAGAAAAGCCATTGCATACAGAAAGGAGAATTTCAGGAGTCAATGAAAAAAGGCATGAAAAATAAGTGGATAGATCATCTTCTTCCAAATTTTCAGCTTTTTAAGTTAAAAACAGAATTGAACTGAAGACAGAACTAATAAAGAGAAATGGACACAGATGCATTCCTTTCAAGGAACATCTGTTTGTCAGCTGAAAGCTGGGCCTACAGGAATTTAAATGCTAAGTTAATTTAAAAAAAAAAAAAGACAAATTAACTATTCTTTGTATCTATGACTAAGCTACAGACTTTAGGCAGTAAAGTGCCATATCAACCTTTGCAGCCATAAATTGTCCAGATGAACACTTGCTCTGACAGCATGACCCAAATCAATAGTTACCCCTTGGTACCTAACAGAGAAATTGGTCTGGTAAATACTGTTCCTCTCCCACTTCCTATGCAGAGTCCTTGCCCTGTTTCAGCCAAAAGGAAGAATTGCTTGATGATGCTTAACTCAAGCACATTTATTTTTCTATCTAATAGATCTAAAATTCATTTATTGTTGTCTCCTATGAAGCATCTTCCATAATGCCAGGGGTCTACTTTTTTCCTATGGGTGGGACAGCCTCACTGTATACATAGGAAAGATTTTTTGCTACAAAGAAGGTTTTTATAACTAAAAAAAAATTAGGTTTAGATGAAGAATACAGGCACCATGCTGGTCAGGGGTGTACATTCTTCCAGCAGTGAACGAATTAGAATGTAGGTACATAGATTCCAAAGTATTTTTTTCAAGCTGAATTGTTGTATTGGTTACATTCTGGGCACATGTAAAAAAGAGCACTGCAAAATGCTTACTTTAGATGCTTGTACCAAGCTGTCAATAACCTTCCCACAGGCCTGGCAATTTTAGAGAATTAGTCTGCATAACTTTCCTACATGTAGATAAAATATACATATAGCAAAGCTTAATTAATACCTCCTTCAGACACAGTCTGGGACTTTCCCCACAGCCACTGAGCTGCCATATCAAACACGGGCTTTTTTGAGAATCCCACAAATATTATTTTCTGAAGTTACCTGCTGGATGAAGAGCTCTGAAACATTGATGTGCCAGCAAATGTTGCTTAACGACTGTGGCTTTTCTGTTACACGTACATTCAGATACCTGCATTATAAATGCTGCATTGCTCTTCCTCTCTTATTATATTCCTCATCCTTCTTTGAGTTGCAGCAGCTATGACACTGTAGGGGTGAATCAGAGTCGCTGGTGGAAATGTAATCACTGACCTTGAGAAAATCTAAAATAGTCTCATAAACACTTAATCTCACGGAACTGAAGTCAGTGGTAGCACATATGACTTCCTGATTCTCTCCTGCTGTTTTGGTCTAAAGAGGAGGTTGTAAGTCCGTCACTTAAGGAGAAAAATAAACCTGAAACATGTAACAGCCTGGTTCCTATTCAGGAAGAAGTATTAAGATCCTGACATTGTCAACAAATATTATCCTGTCTCTAATTTCACCCTAAGAAAGAGATTGGCATCATATTGCTCAAAAGATTAAACCTTCTGTGATTTCAGATGTGGGTAAAGCAAGGCCTCACATTAACTATGTCTTTTCAAGTCTTTTCACAACTGGACTGTTGCAACATACTCTATCTTGGTCTAATCTGGTTCAATTCCTCAACCACATTTGAAAAGGTAGACCCTAAACCATGCATGCTCACTGTTTTGGTAACAAATGTCTTGACTTCCTAATGATTTTGAGCCAATCTTGGAAACATGGGAGTAAGGCCTTGCTACAGTATCTGGGAATAGCTCACAAGTACATTTATGTGAGAATGAAGCAGCTCTAAAAGACTAAATGACTTCTCACTTGACTGTAAATCACATTTCAGCACTATATGCTTCACTTGGTACCAAACTGAGTTTTTGCTATGCAGACAAAATTGATATAGTATAATATAATAGTTGCATTTATTAAAGAGCATCATATGCCTGTAGCCCTGAAAAACATTTATGTGTTTGCAGCCAGTGTTGCCTGTACTTTTAGTAATGCAGCAGCACAGTGCAATATAGATTAAATGACTAGTTTACAAAGTTTCAGCCCAGTAGAGTTTAAAATGATGTAACTCTTAACTGCAGAAGAGTAATTTAGGGAGAAAATCTTAAAAAGAATTAACACACTACAGTAGTTCTTTAAACTATTTCTGTTTCTTGGTGATCCACTTTTTGCCTGGCAGTAAAGGAAACCAATATTGGCATGAGCTGAAACCAACAGGAAATAAGTATCTGAACTGAGGTGTCATTCAACTGCTTATTGAAATACAGACTTAACAAGCACTAACTTGTCCTGCTGTATGATTTCCTGTATGCAGGAGTATTTCTTATCTTATCTAAAGATATGAGGATAGAAGTAATTTTGCAGGATATTCTTCCCTGACTGAATTTAATGCATAAAAAATCAACTTTCATGTACATAAACCTCAGCATTGCATTTTAATTTTTTAATAGTAGTGCTTTTTATTTCTTCATTTAAAGCCCTGTGGATAATTCTTTTCATAGACAATGTGGCATTTTGCCAGAGGTTTTAAAATAGTAGAAATTTGAACAGTAAAAGGAAATGCTTCAGCTGTGCCTGTACTGAAGAGATAGGATGACTGTATATGAAAAGCTACCATATGTGTCCCTAGAGTGCTGTCAGCTCTAGAGTGAGCCACAGGATTCAAGTTTTTGAGCCATCCTGTGGAGACTGAACTAAATTGGTTTCAAAATGATAACAGTGTACCACAAATAGAAATTAAAATAGAAGTCAGTACAGTTAAATTGTGTTTCTTCTCCTTTTTATACTGCATCAGAGACCACAAACTGGGATTTTCACAGGTATGTACCTCTTAGGGTTGAGATCCAGTATATCAGACCCCATCTAAATTGTTAAATGTATTTCACACCTGTGAGTGATCCAATCCCTCTGTTTTCCAGGATTTTCTACCCTAAAAGTGCCCAAACACATTAGGTAACTCCCTGTTTGGTCTGTAACTTCCTTGGACATCCACCTTCACTTGTCCACAGGCTCAGCAGACTAGGGGAGACAAGGCTATTTTTTCAGCCTCTGAAATCAGGGTTCAGCTCCTGCCTAAAGCACAATTGAAGCCTGCGGCTCACGAGCTGTACTTGGCAAGAAGCACTCCTGTCATCTCTCTACATTGCTGACTCTTTTCCCTCAGCTCTGGACCCTTCTTGCCAGCCAAGCCTATGTCCCCTGCCCAGGAGAGGAAGAGTAAGGCTGCACCTACTTCTTCACTATTGCCCTTCTCAGTAGAGAGGCAACTTCTTCTCCCTTCTGTCTTTGTACATTCCTTCTTCTACCAATTTACAAAGCACTTTAGAAGGCAGAGAGATCATCTACAAACTCTTACATCATCATCTAGATAACGGGGAGGTGCTTGTGGCCTCCCAGAAGTAAAAGGCAGCATTTCCAGATGTCTTTTCTAATGAAATGGCATTCTAAGGTGGTGTTTCAGCTTTCTTCCTGTCCCCATCACCTCTGTGACTCAGGATTTGAAATGTGTTTACTGGTTCCCTTTAGGAGTGTTTGCAAGACTGGGAAGGCTCTGCATCCTCTGACGTCCAGATACGAGGAAGCATTCAGCCACCACATGTCCCCTCCTAGGTTAAAATGGGATTGCCATCAATGCCCCATGGGAATAAAACACAAATTTCTAGGTTTGCCTTGAGGTTACTCTCTGTCACCTTCCAAGTAAAAAAGGCCAAAGGATCTGGAATTCCACTTTTCCTACAAGGAACTGGATTTATCCACTTCTTGGAGACACAGTTACAAAAGGGTAAAAAGAAAATAGAGTTTAGGTTTCTACTTTCCCTCCAGACTAGGTCCTACCACAGAATAAAGGAGAACAGTTCAGGGGCCTTTATGGGATAAAAAGAATTTGTCACACTTGAAACAGGAGATATGTGGAGTCCCCAGGATTAAAAAAAAAGAAAAAAAAAAAAGGGCATTTCACGTTCTCCACCACCTTTTCCAACTACAGAAAAGTGGAGATGAGAATGTTTGGTACTTATGGCTACAATAGACAAGGGTTTGACACCTTCCCAAGCATTCTTCAGCATTACACTAATTCATTGCACCAGAAGGAATATCTTGGACCTGACGACACCATGTTTCTAATTTCAATAGTAATGTAGTAGCTGTCTTTCAAGTCATTCTGAATGGACAGTGAATGCATATAGCTACTGTGATGAAGAGAGAAAGAAGGAATAGGTATGGAAGGCTGAAGTTTTTCAGGAAAATCAGACTTGTATCTTCGGGAAAATTGAGGAAGATCTGATTTGCCTGGCTCTGGCAGCGATGAAGGTGGTAAATCTAGAACTCCATTGAACAGCTTTTCTGGGAACAGCTGTTCATCAGCAAGAGGAAGAAAAATTTGACATCTTTGCAGTTTGCACTTAACAGACATAATAAAATACAGTACTGTTATGCAGTGGTGGAAGCAGTAGAGAAAACGCTCCACTCTAATTCAGGTGGTGATATATTTTAAGCAGTGTCCCCAGCTGGCAGTGAGTACTTCCGTGTCTTGAAATGAAATGCTGAATGAGTAAATCTATCCCTTTTGGCTATTTTCAACTGCCTTTATGCTTGTATACATTTGCAAATATGTTTGTGAACAGAGAAGGGGCATTAAAACAGAAGATGGGGGTTTTAGGCACTGAGAACACTTGTTCTACCACAGTGAGGAGCACAGACGCTACCAATATAAAGCTGCTAGCTCTTCTGCAGAGATTTTAAAATGAGGAAGGGGTTTGCTGCATTGAAGACAGTGCATGGTGTGATCTCAGGGAAAGCTGTTAAGTGAATCTAAAGCAGTAATAGAGTTACTTTACCTAAAATTAGGTACCCCAGAATATGCAGCCTCTTTGGGGTAGAAACAGAAATGCTCAGTCAGAACATCATCAAATTTGATTGTACGCACTGAGTGCATGCTAGCAAAGAAAATCCCAGCACAACCTGAATGAAAACTATACTGACACTCACAGTATCCATTATATACCTTATCAAAAGCTGAACATTCAGTAATTACCAGTACAAACAGACTGAAAGGTAAATCCTGATCTGCTGACCCAGGGCAGAGTTGGAAGTGTGCTTGCTCAGCAACACAGATGCAATGGAGCCCTGCTTTGAACTCAAGGAGCAATGAGGGAGACCTGGTTGTCTGCAAGTGCTTGGCTGACCTTTCTGCATGGTTAATGTTGCACAGAGTTTGTTAGGCTATCTGTTAGGAGAAAAAAAAAGGCTGAGCAGTGGGTTATTGCGTTGTCCTAAAACACAAAAATAACCTTTCTGCTAAGAAAAAACCCACACAGCTGAAGGCCACGGTGCTCATTTTCTGTCATTTACACTGCAAAAAATTAGACAGTTTTCATCTGAGGGATATACAGCTGAAGGGACAGCTTTGTGCCAGCAATTTATGGCCAGATTTCATTCCACAAAAATGGGCTGCTTGCTTCCACATAGTCCCTGTAGGCTTCCTGGACGGTCACCTGGAGAAGGTAGCCATCTCCAGAAGCTGACAAAGATGGTAACTGGGCTGGCTTAGGACTAATACTAAGTCTATTTCTTTCCTTCAACTGTTGAGAGGCTTTGAAAGATACGAGCTTCTAAACAAGGAGCTTCAGTTAAGCACTTATTTAGCTGAATTGGTGCTGCCTAAGTATAAATAGGATTAATCTAGGTTTCAGTTATTAACTAACAAACGAAAAGAGAAGTATCAAGACATATTTAAAAATCTCTTGTTTCCTCAGATACCAAATGAAGTTTTGTTTTGTTTTTTAATTAAATGTCAGTAGTGGACTTAGCATCACTGACACCCTGTTTTAGGCTGAGGTGGTTCTGAAGCATGTCTCTGCATCTCAACTTTTGAACTACTTTGCCAGTGAGCTCCAGTGAAGGCATCACAGTTCCACTGAAATCAGATTGGTAACTGAACAGGAGCCTGGCTCTTCACCCCTTGCACACGAACAACTGCAGCAACACTGTTGTGCACTTAAAAACTAATGTCCAGATTCTGCAAGTAACTACCAGGTGATGCTAATGTGTTTTCTCTGCTGCTGCAGCTCTGTTGCTGAAGCTCAAGTTGCCATTTACTTGGACTGTCATCAGATTTCAGCAGCTTGTCAGACTATACAACCAATGACCACCCCTGGTTCTGGGCCTGCCACCCCCCTGCTCCCACTCCACAGGCTTCCTCCCTCAGGGAAGGGTGCTGATGGTCCCCTGGGCTGTTCAGAGCTTCATCCCTCTAGCACAGGAGTTAATGAATTGCCACCAATGGAAGGCTAACCACAATCCTGTCCAATATATCTTCGGTCTCTTCTTTAAAACCAGTACAAAAGAACCTCCCCAAACTGAACTGAATCAGTGCAGAAAAGGTGGAAGGTGGAAGTTCTAGAACCAGGCACAGACCAAATGCCCTGCGTGCAGCACCTGGGAGGTGTGAGAGCCCCCCATGCACACTAGAGGAAACCTTCAGCAGATCATAGCTAGCATTTAAGTCCATCAACTCATCATTAGTGATTACCTGTAATTTTTCCCTGAGGGCACTTATTTTCTAAAATTAGAACAGAATTATCTAAATACCTTCATTCTGCAGTTAAATAAACAACTTTATCTCCTGGGAACATCTCCCTGTCCTTAACAGCCTGTCTAGCAGGTGTGTTTTATCCCTAGATGTCCCAACTTCTGTTAAGAGCCCACACAGCTGAACACCAGCTTTTTGCAATGTGTTGAGCTATTTCTCACCTCACTGCCCTGGTTGAATTGTTTTTTTGTCCACAGGAGATGAGCACAGCAGCCCAAAACCTGCCTTTAAAAGAGAGGTCCATGCATCACACAGAGGCAATCAGTTAAGAAGTGCAACTCAGTAATCAAACTTAGCTCGACTTTTTGCCTCACCATAAAGATCTGTGAGGCATTTGTAATTGGAACTTGCTTTGCATGCGGTAAACAACCAAGCTCCTACTCCAGAAAAGAAAGGTGTTATTACTACGAGGTGGCAGACCTTGAACTACTGGGGCAGGGGGCTGAGGCGAGGGGTTTGAGTGTGGACTTGGATAACGAGTTTCTCTTCGAGTACTGTTACATGAGAGATTGCAAATGAGATGTCCCGTGCCAAGGCAGGACGAAGGAAATTCTGGAGAAGCGAAAATACTTTTAATTGAAACAAAACCCCCCAAAACAGAACCCCAAAACCTTATAATTTTTATCAATAAAAATGTCTTTTATCTCCGGGGACCCACCCCGCCTTCCCTCGGATCTGCCGCTGGGGCCGCTGCTCTCCGGCGCCGGGGCTCCCCGACGGGACGGAGGCTACGCGCAGCTCCTCCGAAGGGATGGATCCGGTCGTCGAGTCTGTCCGTGGGCTCCTCAGAAAAGCCGTCTCTGAAAGGGCACAGGGCAGCGGCGAGGGTCCCGCCTCCGAGAGCGCACCGGAGCCGCAGCGAGGTGCGGGCGCCCGGCGGAGCGAGCGGAGGAGGGCGGCAGAGTTCGCCCCTGCCCCGCGGACGGCGATCTCCGCCCTAAACGGCGGGGGTGTGTGTGTGTGACACAGGCGACCCCGAAGAGGAGACAGCGTCCACCGCTCCCCCGAGGAGCCCCCGCCCCGCTGCCGCCCTCTCCTCGCCGCCTGCCCCGTCTCACCCCCGGATCCCGCCCCCGGAGGTAGCTCTCCCAGGGGAAGCCGGTCGGCAAGGATGCAGACGGCAGCTCCGAGGTAATTATTAATGGCCGTGCCCACCGGGGCGGGGGTGGGGGGAGAGGCGAGGTGAGATAAAATGGGACGGCGGGGGGCTGGGAGGAGGGAGGTACCGTCGCGGAGGCCCGCCGGCAGCATGGTCCCCGTCGCGCCAGTGCTGCTGCTGCCGCTGTTGCTGGGGCGGCCGCTGCTCGGGGCGCCGGGACACGGTGCGAGCACCTGGTCCCGCTTCGCCCGGCTGCCCTACCCGCAGGACCAGCTCTTCCTCCACGACACCTTCCCCGACGGCTTCCTCTGGGGGGCGGGCAGCGCCGCCTACCAGACGGAGGGCGGCTGGCGCCAGGGCGGCAAAGGCGCTTCGATCTGGGACACCTTCGCCCACCGCCCGTCCGCACCGGCGGGCGGCGACGTGGCCAGCGACAGCTACAACAACCTGTACCGCGACGCCGAGGGGCTGCGGCGCCTGGGGGTGTCACACTACCGCTTCTCGCTGTCCTGGGCCCGGCTGCTGCCCAATGGCACAGCACCTGTCAACCCCGCCGGGCTGGCCCACTACAGCCGGCTGCTGGGCCACCTGCGGGAGCTGGGCATCGAGCCCGTCGTCACCCTGTACCACTGGGACCTGCCGCAGGGTCTGCAGGACGCCTTTGGCGGCTGGGCCAGCCCTGTCCTGCCCCAGCTGTTCCGTGACTATGCCGAGCTCTGCTTCCGGCACTTTGGCGGGCAGGTGCGCTACTGGCTGACCATGGACAACCCCTACGTGGTGGCCTGGCATGGGTACGGCACTGGGCAGCTCCCGCCCGGTGTGCGGGGAGGCCCGCGCCTCGGCTACCGGGCAGCCCACCACCTGCTACAGGTAAATGGCGGGCAGTGGGAAAGGGCCCTGGCAGCTCCTTGGCCTCTGGGTTGTGCCAAGGGCATGGGTATGGAGGCTGCTGGAGAGGAAACCAAAAAGACATGCCCGACACAGTGCGAGCAGCTGGATTATGGGGTAAAGGATAAAGAGACGGGGGGCAGGAACTTTCTATCTACGGTTATTTTGAGTTAGTGGAAACATGCTGAGTTCAAGTGCTCTCTGTAGCCTGCAGGAGTGTTCATTCCATGAGAATGCCGTTCTGGGTGGGTGAATGGATGCATTTGGCAGTGCGAGACAGCGCCAGCTTATTCAGGTTACTGTGCAAATGTTTAATACGACTGTGAAGAGACCTCATGTATTGATAAAAACTCATCGTGAGGTAATGGGGATGGTAGAGGTGGACATAATGTCATCCTGAGACAGAGTATTTTGGATTCTTGGGGAGAATTAAGTAAAAGTGTGTACAAATCCTTTCAGCGACAGGAAAAAGGATTCAGCCTAACTGCAATGGTGTGGCCATTAAGACACGCTCTGTTGTACCTTAATCCACATTTATAAACTCTGCTAATGTCCATCTGCTTAATGTACACTTAACTGTCAGGAGTTACATCCTAATGAGTATCTTACATTAGATGTGAACACCAAGAAAACATCCAGCATGTGCCTTACTCAACTTTTTGCCACCTTCCTGCATTCCTTTTGCATTGTTTAGTGCTACAATAAGAGAAAATATACGTGGGGAAAATGTGCGTAAAATTTCAGATCAAATTTCTGGTCCTGAAACCTCTAAACTCTTCATTTAGCGTGGTGGGGTGTACCTGACTCTGTTTCATGCTTGAATTTATCCCACATGATCATAGTATCTGCCCGAGTCCCTCATCATCTCAAGCATCTGCTTGTTCTCAAAAATGCACTGTGGAGAACGAAGGTACTTTTCTATTTAACAAGTGAGAAACTGAGGCATAGACTTTGCCTAAACCATGTAAAAAGTATAATTCAAGTCCACCAATACTTGATTTTAGTGAGAGAACCTCGTGTTTAGTTTTGTCTTAGTGACTGTCCGTCTGGGTTTTCACAATTAGCAGATGTTTCTTTGTACACAAGACTGTAAGGCAGCAAGATATCATTTTTTCCACCTTTCATGAGTGAGGAACTGAAACACAGATGCAGTTAAGATCCTAAGTGCCCTCTGACTACTACTGCCCTTTTCCTGGCATGTGCTCTTTTCAGAATACTGGTCAGTTATACTATACTTTCTGCTCTTCTACATATCAGATCCCAAAATCTTGAATCGTCTTCAGAGAAAATAAGGGTTGTGCCATTTATGCAGAAGAGCTTCCAGAACAGCTCCTCCAGATAGGAGTCTTCAGTACACTCAGAGAGAGAGCCTAACACTTCAGAACAGAGAAATGAACAGCTTTAACGCTGAAATCCTCCTTTTCCTTCTTACATCTCTGTTGCTTATTGATATGGCATCTTTCAACTTGTGCAAGCACTAAAGTAGGATACTATGTATGCCGCCTTTGACTACACAGCCTGATAATCTGTAGAGAAAGTGCATGTAATTGTGTAATGAAAGATTAAGCTATTCTGCCTTTCCACGTGCAAATTAAATTATTCTTCTATGTAATCCCTGAGTGATTGACTTTGCAACTTGAATAATGTTTTTTAATATGTGTCTAAGGGTTGCTTATAGTTCTGTAGGTGAGTTGGGTCAATTGCTCTCAGGAGCACATTTGATTTGGATCATAAGGCTGTACAGTAGTACCGCTTCATCACATAACCTGGAGCAAGTGTGCAGTGCCAGGCAGTGCTGCTGGGAGATACAGTCCTCACAGCCCTGCCAGAAAAGATGTGGTTGTATTATCCCCACAAAAACCCCTCTTTCAGCAGCTTAACCTTTTGCTGCATCTCTCTGACATTACTCAAGAGGTCTGGTCCCAGATTGCTTCCTAATCCTTTTTTCTTCTCTGTGGCATTCATGCCTCTCTCATCTGTTGTTTTTTTTTTTTTAACTCAGGGAAATTAATTGAGCTTCCAGAACATGTTTGTTTTTTAAAAGGTATAGTGGGTTTTCATAAATGTTTGGTTCTTAGCAAATGAGCAGACTAACTCAATATACATGGTTGCTGAGTTTTTCTGCCTTATTTATAACATGCAATTTTAAGCATCTTTCCACACTTACTCAAATCAAAGACCATCATAAATGTAAAGCTTAATAGCTAGTGAAATCTGATGTCTACTAATTTATTGTACTAGATGCTAATTACATTAAAAGACAAAATAATTTCCTTTAAGTTCAGTAACTTCAACAGACACGAATGTGGATTTTGGGCTCTGTCTTTCTCAGCAAGTTAGTTATTATCTGGATAAATAACCAAATAAGGGTTTAATTCCATTCAGGTTGTTCAGTTCAGGGCTGGGGAAAACAGGGCAATGAGGTTTGATCTGAATAATGATGTTTAAATTTATCTTGAATGAATTTCATACAGTTTGGTGAATTTTTAATTACCTTTCATTTTTCTGAACTTCCACAAGTGAGTCCTAACAGGTGCTAAATGGGCACAGTAAGAGACACCTCTTATAAAACAGAGCAAATAAAAATAGCATACAAAACCCTTGTAAGAAAAAACATGTTATGGATACATCCTTGGTTTGTTATTCAGGGACGTTGATCAGTATTCAGTGAAGACTTTAGCCTATTATAGTATTTCCACTGACACTTGTCACTTTTGATACGTCTAGGTCCTTCAAACATGGGAAGAAATGGAAGAAGCTGTATGCGTTTATTCACAAAATAAATTGAATGTCTCAAATATAGTTCATAAAAGTTGGCATTCTCTCTGGTCAACAGCCAGAAAATGTAATGCCAGCAATATATCATATATATGGTGCATCTCTTTCTCTAGATAAGAGTTGAGAGGTCATTTTATTATGTTCTAGTTTTTGCAAATGCATTTTTTCGTTACTGGATCTCTGTATGTTGTCTGAGTTGAACATACTTGGATTTACTCAATATAAACAGCATTTGCAGAAACAGAAGAACCCACTGTTTCCCTGAAGAAGTGAGTGGAATTGCTGCCTGGAAACCAGTCACATAGCAACAGACTGATCTCTATTCCAAAACTCTTTCCAAAACAAAAGGTAAGTACTCTTTTCTTGACCTTCAGTGCTAAACCTAATAAAGTATCAGTAATTGCAGCATAGGAGAATTTTTTTTTCTTGGTGTGAATTGTTTCTTTCAAAATTCAGACGGCCTTCAAACTTTCACTCAGTGCAAATGAGTGACTTGGATTTTCCTGACGGCAACACAGCTCATCCTAGTTGTGAAGACATACAGAATTTTTAGAAAAAAGAAGGTATAATAAGAAATAGTAATTGGGATTTTTTCCTATTCTTGCTTTCTTAAGACTTAATTCAAGGATGACCAAAAGAAATGCGTTCTGTTTCTGGATTTGAGTATCAGTTGGGTAGTATATATTTGCAAAGAATTTATTGCAGTAGCGATTATTCTAATCAGTAATCATTTGAATCAGGTGTCTTTCAAATGCCAGAGATGACAAAGAAGTGCAGTCAAACCATAGAACAAACTCAGATCTGATGCTTCAGCTTTCTGTGCCAGTAGCTATGAATGGTTCTATGATGTTTATAAATTAAAAGGTGTAGCATACCCTTCTCAAGCTTTAATTATCAAAAGAAAAAGAATAAATTGAGTTTCATTTAAAAATGGGGTAAACAGAGGTGTTTGGATTTCAAGGACACTTATTTAAAGATAGAATGTATAATCTTCCCCTTGCCATTTCTACCTGATTGCACACACATTTGCAAAAGGAATGTTGTTCTCAAATATTCTGCTGTAACAAAAAAAGCTGGTTTGATCTTTATAGACTACTTTGATCTCTAATTATAGAAAAATCTGTACTATGTGGAGAATAAGGTGTTGTCATGGAAAAATAAGAGTGGACCTCCCTCATCTCAGAAAGTCTCACTGGATACATGAGTGTAAAGCTATCTACTCCTTGATACTCTTCCATTTTGCATTAGTAAAACCTCATGAAGTATGAAACATTCTTGGTTCTCCCCTTAAACCTCTTCCCTCAAGCAGAAGAGATCCTGTATTTGTTGCCGTTTTGGGGCATCTGAAGTGAAGTGTGTGGAAGGACTCAGGTTGCCGTGCATTCCTTCATATGACGAACTTTTCCAGTTTCTGTTTCATCTTGTTTCTATGGAGGGTTTCCAGTACTTAAAGTAGTTGATAGGCATAATTCCTACCCGTATTTAAGGATGTTGTTTGGACCAGGAAAATTAAGCCTAATGTCAGTTTTTTCAGTGTGGAATTTATATTTTGGTTTAAGATAGTCCGCCAGTTTTTGACTGAAAGCAAGGAGCTCTTAGAGCTTTTCGCACGATAGGTCAAGTCAAAACCTCTGTTGCACAACTGTCAGCAGGTTAAAAGTGCAGAGACAATTCTTTCTGTTGAGAGTGTTGTCTTATGTGTGCAAGAAATACTTTGTGCGGTAAGAGAAAGTTACTTCACTCATCACATGCCCACCTTCTAGAAGGTCAAATTCTGATCTCTCTTGCTTTGGTAGAAATTTAATCGGAATAGGACTCTGGCAGTATCTTGGGCAATTATGTTGTGGTTTAACCCCAGGCAGCAGCTAAGCCCCACGCAGCCACTTGTGGAATGGGGGAGAGAACTGGAAAAATAAAATGAGAAAACTTGTGGGTTGGGATAAAGACAGTTTAATAGGTAGGGGAAAAGCCACACACAGGCAAAGCGAAACTAGGAATGCATTCACCACCTCTTATCGGTGGGCACGTGTTCAGCCATCTCCAGGACAGCAAGGCTCTATCATATGTAATGGTTACTTGGGAAGACAAACGCCAACACTCCAAATATCCCCTGCTTCCTTCTTCCCTCAGCTTTATATGCTTAGCATGATGCCATATGGTCTGGGATATAGCTTTGGTCAGTTGGTGTCAGCTGTCCTGGCTCCTAACTTCTTGTGCACCTCTAAACTACTCCCTGGTGGGGTGGTGCAAGGAGCAGAAAAGACCTTGGCTCTGTGTAAGCATTGCTCAGCAATAATGAAAACAGCCCCGTGTTAAGAACACTGTTTCCAGCACAAATCCAAAATACAGCCCTATATCAGCTCTTATGACAAAGTTTAACTCTAACCCAGCCAAAATCAGCATACCTTAGCTTTCTTCCTCACACTTTTTAACTTTGTCTTTGAGTAACATTATATCCTTCCCAGTCGACTCTGGGGAACAAAACATTTTTTTCTCTTATCTTTCAGACTTTCTTCAACTAGACAGAAGCTGTGAATATGTCTGTACAGTTGGTACTATTATTGGCAAGCCCTGACCTTTAGGACAGTGAGCAAAGAGTAGTGCAGGGTGTGGGCATTTGGAGATGTTTCATTTTAATTCTTTCTATGGTGACTATGACGTGTATCCTTCTTGCAGTGGGAGAAACAGGAAGGAACATGCGGATGCTGTGTAGTTTACTTAGCTCCTGTTTGCAGAATTTTGTGGGTTTCAACTAGCGACTGGCAGAGTTTGAGGGCTGTTTGCTAATCCTTGCAGCTGAGTGTGTGATCGTGTGCTTGGTAGTTGCTGATGAACAGTTAAACTTCTGAACTTGATCAGAAGGCTTCAGGCTGATTGTGACAAAGTTTTTAAAAAGCCAAGAAGCCACCAATGAGAGGAGCCTGCTTGCACAGACCTGAAGGTGCAAGGAATGTACACGAAGACATTTTCTTCTTCCTTTCCATGATGGTAAAAATAAAGGAGAGGAAATGATGAAGAAGTGCTTCCGAAGAAGTAGGGGAGGTGACCTCCAGATACCATGATGACAGGTTGTAGAAATTATAGGATGTGTGTTACCCATTCTAAGTACTAAATAAAAGCTACTTATGCTTGAATACTTGCCTGGCAAAGCATATAGAAGAGTGTCAGAGGTAAAGCTGTGAATGTTGATTTTGGATTAAATTGGAAGAATGGAACAGAAAATCAAGGGGACAACACCTCAGGATGTTTAGGGAATTACTGGACTGAAGACTGGACAGATCTCTGAGGGAGAAGGTGACCCATGGAATATGAGTATGAATAAAACATGAAAGAAGAGACTGGCTTGTGAATTTCTTCACCTGAGAGAAAATACGCCATTAGAAAGAGAAGGTGAGTTTTCAGGAAGGAAAAGTAATTAACTAAGCACAAGAGGAGAAAGAGATATTGCCCACATCAAGGGACTGGAGCCTTTGGTAAAATGGGGTGAGTAGGAGAAGAGTGATTCCAAGTAAGGGAAGGAATTAGATTCACAATGATGCTTTCTAAATACTCCTGGATATAAATATCAATGACAGGAAGAAGATTTACCGGACATAGGCACACACACACAAAAGGATAAAAGTTCAATATCACTACAATTAGATGGGCTCTTAGAACTCATGGATAGCCCTTGGAGGAAAGAGCTTCTGGAATGCTTTTCAGTGTTAATGGTAGGAACAGAAATCTTTTAAGACAGCTGGAGCAGCTTGAGAAAAGAGACTCTTGATGCATTTGGTGGCAGTGGAGGTGACAGTACTTGTAAACGTGTTTTCTTCCCCTTTGAAAATTCGTAGCAGAATGATATGTGGCAGGATTTAAATTCTGAGAATGGTGTTCAACTGAAAAAATTCAATACAATCTATGTTAATAGTAAACAGCTTGTTTAGGATATCAATGATAGCAACTTCTAGCTTGCTGTGGCAGCTCCAACTGTTCTCTGGGTGCACAAAACACTCATAAAACGCCTGGCCTGTTAAGCTTGTGATATGCCTCCTTGGAGATTTGTCAGGTAGGATCGTTTTAGATGCGCCTTAGAATAAGACAAAGCAATTTAAGAATCTCCGGATTTGGCCACATGGCAAAACATTTGTGTTGCTTCATTTTTATGTATGTTTAGACTGAGAGAAGATAGCATTCAGTGATATGGAGAACTGCAAAAGTTTACGTTTAGCTTTGTTTTGATTTTGGTTAAAAAAAGCAAACCCAAACCTATATTCTGAATTCTCCCAGATACACAAATCTTTATAGGTGCATTTTACAACAGCTGGTCTAGGAACCAAGAGCCTGGGACCATGGGTAGTTCCAGTGCTATGGGGCAGCAGGGCTCTGTGACTTATGCATGATAGGAAGCCCAGGGGTTTTTGACTGTCTCAGGATCTGGCCAGCCTGGGAGTCTGGAAGTGCTGTGAGACCCCCTGCAATGTGCTCTTCAGCAAGGGGGTGAGCTGATGGGGAGTAACGCGCATTTCCAGTGGCCTGGCACTTTGGTCTGCACATGATCATTTTGTTACTTGCACTTTAGGTCTCATATTAACAGCTGAGCTTTGACTTCTGGTTTAGTCAGGCTAGGACACCTCTGAAGACAGCTGAATGGTTTGAAATTGACCAGGAGGCTATGGAAACGCCTTGTTATTTTGTGAGTCCAAAAGTCAACCCAGGAATCCTTTTGCTGGTTAATAAGGCTAGAAATGTTGGAACCACTGGGATTATATTTTGCAAGCTATTTTCTTTACAGTTGGGAAGATAATAGCAGCTGTTTGTTTTGATCCTGCTTCTAGAAAAGGCACCAAATGGCTGGGCATGGAGGGGGACAGACTTGTAGCTGTTTGTTACACGTTCTGGAAAGAGTTCACTGTGATTTTCCAGTGCCTTTCCTCAGTCAGCTTTTTTCATGTTCTTTTGAATATGCAGCAGTTCCTCTGGAACAGTTGTTTTTCAGAGCTGAGGGCAAAGTTTACTCAATTTGTTTATTTAACTTTCAGCATTTTAAGAAATAATCTCATTTTTGCTGCAGGCATGGAACTGTTGAACATAGTTATTGATTAATTATTCTAACGATGGTTCCTTAACTCAGATATATGTGGAAATGGTAGAATTATACAGCACTTCTTTTCTTTTTGGGAAAGTAGTTTGGGAATATATTACATTGTCAGGCCGACTGAGTATTTTTTGGTTTGTATTTTGTAAGTAATAGCATTTTGCTTTAAAATCAATTCAATAATTCTGGCTTCACATTTCAAATGAAAGTTCAGCTGTCTCTTGACTCTACGGTGGTGACATGCTTTTTGTAATATGCTTATTTCATTCTTCATTTATTTTCTTGTCATTGTCCAGTGTTAACTTCGGTACAAAGAGTGTTTGCGGAGAGGAGAGCCACCACAACAGGATGGCCAGTTATGTATGCCATCAGGAGGCAAAATCCAGGCCAGAAAGAGTCATTATAAACCATGGGGTAATAGGAAAGAGGAGTATTAGGAAAACGGACAATGCATGAGGTGCTGGTGAGATATGGGGGTGACTGCCAGTGAGTGGGAATGCAGGAGCTGGGTTTATGAGGCAATACTGCAGTTCTGTTTGCATATATATAGCATTGAAAATTAAGCATGATGTTCATGGTGGTTTAATCCCAGCCAGCAACTAAGTACCATGCAGCTGCTCATTCACACCCTTCCTGTTTCTCTGGTTGGATGGGGAAGAGAATCAGAAACAGATAAAACCCACGGGCTGAGATATTAACAGTTTAATAATTGAAATATAATCATAATAATATAGAAGTTATTAATAATAATAACAACAACCACCTGCTGACTAATGCGCAGCTCCGAGAAGTGGTTGGCTTCTCCTGGCCAACTCCCATCAGTTTCTATATTACATGCTGTGGTATTGAATACCCCTTTGGCTAATTTGGGTCAGGTGTCCTGTCTCTGCTCTCTTCCAACTTCTTGTGTCCCTCCTCACAGGCAGAGCATGAGACTGAAAAGTCCTTGATCAGGATAAGACTAAAGCCATAACACAGCACTCTACCAGCTAATAGGAAGAAAACTAACTGTATCCCAGCTGAAACCAGGAGGATGTGAAACAAGAAGGCCTGGAGTCCCCCAAAGTTGACATGAGTTGTCCTCTGGTTCATTTTTATTTATAAATGTTATTTATTTATTTATTTATTTACTTATTTATTAAGGAAGCTGACCGGTGATTCAGTCAAATCACAAACTATGCTTCACAGTGATGAGGCCTAATTCAAAGAGTCTGTCTTGTCTTATGGTGTCCAGTTGCTGTCCCCACATTGCCACCAGCGCTAGGAGTAGGGGACACAGCAGCCTGCAAAAGAAAGGAGGGATGCTACATTAAATCTGGGTTTCTCAAAGGAGCTTAAGGAAAATAAGTGAGGACTGATTTTTTCTTAAGCTTTTTTGAGAATCCTGCCACTTTCAAGCAGTTAAGTAAATTAGCAAGTTGAACAGATGTATCCCTCCTCACTTGAAGCAAATGTGCATTCCCATATTCAAGTAGCACGTCTTTGGTGTGAAGTGTAGGGCCTTGGAAATGCATGAAGGAGCTCTTGAATTCTGTTTATCATCCTGTTTCCCTTCCCAGCCATGAACATGCCTCTTGTTTTGAATGAGAAGAGAATACGGGGGTATATCACGCAGGGCAAGAAAAAAAGCTGCAAGAATATGGTTCAGCTGCAGTTTTGCATCTTAATAGTAGGCTTGGTAGTATTAAAAAATACCTCTTTTTCTTCTTCATAGTTAGCTGTGATTACTACCCTCCTGTCATATGAACTATCTTTTTTTCATATTCCAAATTCCTCCTGTTTTCACAAAATAATATCATGTAATTAGAGCAAGTCATCAAGATCTAAAACCTGTGAAGCTGGAATTTGCTGCTTCATTGAAATTGAAATATTTGAGAGACTTAAGTTTTCCCCAAAAAACCCTGAGAACTAGGGAGAATAACAAATCTGTCATTTTATTTTTACTTTGCCAGGGAAATTCTTGGGTTTCCATTTTGATATGGTATTGAAAAATGTCATTTTGATGCAGTGAGTCAGTCAGTCGTTTCACACACTGCCTTCTGTATTCCTTCATTGGATGAGTGCCCACTGCTTCAAATTGGGTCAGTTTACCCTTGTGAAGTTGCTGTATATCCTGCTGCAATATGACTTGACTTCTTGAAGCTGCAGATTGATGCCTTTTATTCTTTGATGAAAGAAATAAACCAGTCTTAGAGCTGTAAGGACAGCATTACTGCACCACAGCGATTACTCTGTGTCTCGTATTTGTAGCTGGCCTGCTTGTTCCACTTTTGTGTGAAAGTGTAATTATTCAGTCATTTACACACTTCTCTTTCCTGTTTCTGGTAAAAAGTGGTACTTAAAGGAGGCAGATGCTTAAAAGGGAGGGAAATTCTAATGAAAGCAGCATCAAATTGTCACAGTCATTCTGAGTCTGGATGTTAGAACCAACAAGCTGTAGCACAGGGCAGCTCAGAAATAGCCTTTTCCTGTAGCTCCGCTTAGGGTAATGAAGTAAAGAACACTTCAAAATTGGTTGGTGTTGTAGAAATGGCAATGTAATGCTAAACCATGAAAGGTGAGAACCTTCAGCTACACAGTCAGATCCCACTTCACAGAAGTTGAACTCTTCTGGAGAGGAATGTTTTCTTTGTTAAGTGATAATTTGGAATAGGTTTGTAGACACCGCAGGGGGGAGAGTAGGTATGAATGATATACTGATGCTGGCCTGTGGGACCAGGTTTTGAGGGCTCTGCTCTCATGGTCAGAAAGGAATTTATATTGCCAAGGAACACTGATGTTTCTTCTTGGGCCTCTTTTTCCCCTCTCTTGGTGCCATGGAAGGTGGCCGGGTTCCCAGGATCATTAGGGCATTTTGCCTAAATAATTTGTCTTCTATTGCAAGGGTGTAGATGCATCTTTGCTCTTTCCTATTTCATTCCTGTGTTTTACTGTGATGTTGGAGCATTTGGTGTTTTTCCTTGTGTTAAAGGTCTTGAGATTTGTTTGGCTCATAATGCCACGAACATGGAAATGAGGGGGGCATATAGTGGATATTATTGTGTACTGTTTGTGGCTAAAAGCTTGATATACTATTGCAGACAATTAAAATTGCTGTTTAGCATATATCCTTTTTGGTTTTTGCTGAGGGACTGTTCATTTTGTGGGAGTGCTTCTGGGGAATATTTTTTAAGAATGAAGTGAGTATAGAAGAGTGAACTACCAAGAGAGAGAGGAATTGGTAAGGGTCAAACATACACTGGAGCAGCATGTTTACAATGTGGGAAGGGACCCGGAGGGACTGGAAACAGACTTGTGGGGCACTAGTATTTTGTACACCCAAGACCATGTAGGCATGACAAGGGAGTCAAGTGGCATGTGAAATCCATAGGTAATTTACCAATAGAAACAGTTAACTGTAGGAGGCCTTCTGTGACACAAACATTGACATTGGACGTAAGATTGAAACAGTAGCAATGACAACTGCCCAAAAAGCTGCCAGGCAGACTCAGCTTTTTGTTATGCCACTGATTGTGCAATGAAGCAGTTACAGATTTGTTAGCAGTTGGTGCAAGCAGCTGAATTTTTTTCTCTGAAGCATCTTATTCTGGAACTGCTCCAGTGATAATGAGACAGGTTGGACAACCTGACCCATTACAGTGGTTATTACATTCTACTATTATTTTTCTACAAGTGTAAGGAAATACTTTCTCAGCCCCCTACGTTGATTATTGACCCCACCACTGTTGTTTTGTGCAGTATCTATGTATAGGTTTAGGAAGCACCATCCCAGAGCCTCAGTTTTATGTCTCAAAACCTTTAAAGGCTAGAGTACTTCCAGGAGACAGATAGGCATGTAGATTGTTGGAACTGTAGCATATTGTGGTAGTTTGGATAGAGATAAATATCTTTTCCAGCTGAAAAAGTGGTCTTAATTATTTTTTTGCTAACTGTGAAATGAATGGATTAACTGAAGAGTAGTCTCTGAGATATGCAAGTAATTTTACTTATCAGCCTGTGTCCTCAAGGAAAACATGGAAGGAAAACCAATACCCCTAATCAAGGGTGGATACAGCCAATACAGAAATGGTCTGTTCCGGTGTCAGTTGGCCACCAGTTCTTGAGCTCCACTTCATGATGCTAATAGGAAGGCTGGATGGGGATTAGAGTCTGCAGAGTCCCCACATTTACTTTTGTGTATAGCATGAAAATAATTTGTTTGTATTGGAACTGGGTACAACTGGGACAGTCCTCAACCTGAAAATACTCTCAGTAGAAAATTACATTTATCCAACAGCTGAAAAGATAATGTTAAACCACCCGGGGTTCATGTCCATCCCGAGTAATGACTTAGTAGCAGGGCATTTTGCTAGTTTGAGTGAGCTGTAGCATGGAAAATTGCTCCTGCCCCACAATTTAGCAGCATCATTGTGCTGTCTTCCAGGCAGTGTTTGCATCAAATCTGAGACACAGTTTGGCATCTGTTTGGCCTTTCAATAGTTCGCTTTTCAATAACCATTATGAAATGTGGTTTAATGTAAAGCTATTTCTCTTCAAGTGGTTTGGCAGCATTCCCAGTGATCCCAGAGGGACAAGCAGCTAGGATTTGTTCTCCATCTCTGAGCCAGCTGTCCCCTGGGCTGATCAGGGGTGTAGCTGTGTGTGCTTTGTCTCTGCGCAATAACTAGCGAGTGAAGACATGGACTGTCCTTGGCTGTCTGCAGGCCTTTGGCGTAGGGCCACATAATTTGAAGTGGTGGGCCAAGAGCTCAAGTGTCATACAACAGTGCTGTGCCAAGGCTGATGAGGGCAATCACACTTGAGTTCATTTTAGACATGTTCAACAGAGACATCTAACTTTGAGCTCGCCATCCTATGGTCCTTTTACAGGTAATGGAGAGAAGTGAGTATAGTGTTTCTCATCCTACAACAAAAAATGACAAGAACAAAACCAAACCAATTTTGTCCTGTTTTCTGTTTTGTCTAGAGTGAAAACCTGTGGTGAGGAGCTCAAACACACTCAGGCTTTTTTGTAAACAGACTATGAGGGTAGGGAGAGGTGGGGGAGATATCAGAGGAGGGGGGTACTGAAGGACTAGTTCAAACATTGTGCTGAGGTACTTTGTGTTGCTGTGAGTTCTCAGATGGTGAGCATATGGTCTGGTTCACATGCAAATTTTGCCCGAGTCTCACCTATTTCAGGTGTGTGATATCTTTTGCATATTGGTGGGGAAATCCTGTACGTCCTTCTCTCCTCTGGTTTTCCTGAGCACTGAGCTGCGTCTTCTGACACGGGGTAGCAGTTCCCCCTGCAAGGGTAGTCAGCAGCACCTGCTTGGTCCTGTAAAGCCGGTGGTGGCCATGTAAGATTTCATGAGCATTGAGTAGCTGCATCCTGTGGCTCTTTTGCCCTCCCTTTTGCCAGCCAGCTGCCTCTGACCCACCGTGACTGTTGATTGCTGAAAGCATTTCATGCCTTTTCCAAAAATATAAAGAGAGCAGTCTTTGGAAGATGTAATTTAAAACAACAAAAGAGTTTTAAACTTTAAAATTAACACATTCTTTGCCCCCTAGTTGGAAGTGATATGTAAATGCAAGCCATATGCTAGTTGCCACAGTCTTCCTCAGTGTGGAAACAAAAGGGCTTCATTCCTACAGGGCCTCACTATTTTCTCCGTGGAATTTATCAACCCTCATTTCAATTTAAGTAATACAGAGGTACTTACTGACTACAATAAGCAGAAAATTTAAAATGTGCATTATCTTAAAAATAAAAAACCTCATTATTTTAAAACAAATCACAAGATACCCTTCAATCACCTGTGGGAAGGTAGCTTAAGGAAAGACATACTGCCCTCAGGTTGTGGGGAAGAAGATAGGATTAAAAAGGATGTACTTACAAACCCAATTAATGCTTTTTATCTGATCTATCAAGAAAAGCGATCATGTTGAGCACTGGGATTCATTGAGCACTGAGACAGGAAAGGTTAATGAGGATGAAGGTTAGTGCAATGGTCACAAAACACTAAGAATTTATGGTATCAAGGGTAAGCTAGACCCATCTGATAGCTTTCTGTGATAACTGATTATCTAGAAAAAACATAATCAATCTGTATTTTCAATAGGACACTTGAAATGGTGGCACACGGAGTATGACCCTTTCAGTACAGGAGGAAGGGAATTTTCAGCAGTAGATAGGAAATTGCTAAAGCAAATACCACAAAAAGTTGCACTGAAAGTAGAAGCGTGAGGCTCAAGGGCAGTTCTTAGCTGAATTTTTTAATGTATTTCAACTCCCATGCTTTGGCACAGACTAGGATTGCAATAATTAGAGCATGAGCTAAACTTGGGGAAACAGTGCCAGTGCAAAGGATAATCAGGATAATAAACAGATGAACAGAAAGACTCAAACATTTTTTTCCATAAGATGAGAACTTGCTGATCACAGCATGACCATCAGATGCCAATATAATCCAGCTGTGACAAAGACACATTTGTTTTGAGTCTGTATCAGGTGATGTTTCCAGCAGAGATGAGGAATTACCTCACTAGAACATGGTTTATTTACCTCGGCAAGAACACTGTGAGAGGATATGCTTTCTGTCTATAAATAGATCAATGGTAGAAGCAAGGGGGGGAAAATAATTAAGTCCGGGGAAAGTTTTGATGCAAGAACTTCAGACTGAACATGAATAAATTTAATCTGAAAATCAGAGAAAAAGGAAACCATTTGTGAAGTGTGGTTCTGTAGTAGTCTTCCAAAGAGAATAGTATGAACAAAATACCTAGCCAATATTAAAGTGAATCTGGATCAGATTATAAATAGGATTGTGTCATATATATATGCCCATAGCAGCAGAGGGTTGAACTGATACCTTTGAGGCTGTTCTTAATTTGTCAATCCAGTTTTCCTAATTGCTGGCACAGAGTAGACACAAGATCATAAAGATGGTAATGACTTTTTTTCAGTAAAGTATTGTTTGTATTTCTGTGGACACTCTCTGAAGTCAGAGTTCTTCTTGCGCAGTAATATGACTCATCACCATCTTCTGGAATATCTTATCATTTAATATTTCCAGTGTCTTCCTCAGAACATTTTATATTTAATGTGAAATCCTTTGTTGAGTCCACAATGAAAATAGGAACTTAGGAAAAGGGAAAAAACCCAGGAACTTAGGGAGATGCACAATTAGCAGGACTAACTCCTGGTCTGTGGTAGATCAGGCTTTTGGAAGCCTGATCTACCTACTTTCAATACCACCTCTCTTCTGCAACACGGAATAGTCCCTGAAAGAGCAGATTATGGAGGCAGCATTCTGAGAGTAGCAATGGACTTCTCTTGCTTTATCTGTTAAGTACATTTAACCAAACTGCTATATCTTTTAAATTGGAAAGGACCAATTAAAGGGTGTGGTTCATCTCAGTTTACTTCAGATATTTGCATTGTACATGCTTACATCTGAACTAATTAGATTATGCTCCCCATGTGCTCAGTGGAGAGACTTTTAAGGCACCATTAATTCTGACCAATTTTGCCCATCTACATTAGGCTAAGACAAATTGCAGTCTAGAATTTCCCATTTATTTCCATGAAGTATAGGAGAATCCTGGAGCAAACAGTTCAGTCCTTTTTACACTGCAGTTCATGAACTTTGCCATAGCAGGTTCTAGAAGTAGGTTGTACCAGCAGACTCAAAAAGGGAGCAGGCAAATACGTGAACAGTGGGTCCATAAGCAGATGCTAAACAAAACAGTCAGGAATGCATCCCCTAGCATCCTCAGCAGAACAGTGTGGATGTCCAGGAAGCAGGAGGCTGAATCTCAGAAAGTGACTGGACTTACTTGCTCTCTTGACATTGCACTTTGTCCTGTTGTTGCTGTCAGAGATGCTACTGGGCTGGATGGGTGGTTGATTGGACTGAGCAGGGCATCCCTTTTAGAATCATAGAATGGTTAGGGTTGGAAAGGACCTTAAGATCATCTAATTCCAACTCTCCTGCCATGGGCAGGGATGCCTCAGACTAGACTATGTTACCCAAGGCCCTGTCCAGCATGGCCTTGAACATCACCAGGGATGGAGCATTCACAACTTCCTTGAGCAACCCATTCCACTGCCTCACCACCCTTACAGTAAAGAACTTCTTCCTTATATCCAATCTAAACTTCTCCTGTTTAAGTGTAAGCCCATTACCCCTTGCCTATAGCTGCAGTTCTGATGAAGAGTCCCTCTCCGGTGCCCTTGTAGGCCCCTTTCAGATCCTGGAAGGCTGCTATGAGGTCTCCACACTAGCCTTCTCTTCTCCAGGCTGAACAGCCCCAACTTTCTCATCCTATCTTCATACAGGCAGTGCTCCAGTCCCCTGACCATCCTCGTGGCCTCCTCTGGACTTGTTCCAGCAGTTTCATGTCCTTTTTATGTTGAGGACACCAGCGCTGCACACAATGCTCCAAGTGAGGTCTCACAACAGCACAGCAGAAGGGCAGGATCACCTCCTTTGACCTGCTGGTAACACTCCTTTTGATGCATCCCAGGACAGTGTTGGTTTGTGGGCTGTGAGCAGACACTACTGGCTCATGTTCAGCTTCTTGTTGACCAACTGTCCTTATATTCAAATGTCCTTATATTCAAATGTCCTTATATTCAAATGTCCTTATATTCTGGACCCTGTACTTAGTGGCTCATTTGGTAATAAACATTGATTGCATCTAATATGCTTAAGTATAAATCATATCCTAATTGAATTATTTTATGTTTAAAACAATGTACATAAAAGCCCTACTTTTTCTTCAGTATTTCTTTCCAACATCTCTGCTTTCTTGCATCTCATGAGTAAGAGGGAAGCGGGTTTTGATTGCTATAGATGGAGCCTTATTTTTTTTGCAAGTGCTCATTTCTGCAGAGATTTCTTCCACAGTAAGGCAGTAAGAACTTGCATATGTTTCTCATGCAAAGTATCTTGGCTTTCTATAAGAGCATTCAAGTATAAGATTGCTTCCCGTGAAAAAAGTTCAGTTAATGTGATGTGATCTCTTCTACTTTCTTCTCTCCCGCCTTTCTTCCTCAATTCCTGCCTTCTTCCCTTTGTTTCAGCAAAATGCCTGGCTCTTTAAGCCGTCCACACCCTGTTTCAGACCAACAATTTGCTTTACATCGGTGTTTGGGCAAGTAGCTCATGACTGAACTGCCCAGTGCTCTGCTTCCTGATTGAACCCCAATTCATGTAAATGGTGTAGTCAGTGAATTTTGTAATACCTAAAGTGTCATCCTGATTTAATGTATTCTGTCTTATATTCATATTTCAGTATCCTTTGTACTACTACATAATCACTGAAAGTTTTGATAAAAAATACAAAGCTTTTCATGCTTTTGTAGTGTTAGGCTGTTTGAGCGTGCATCTACAATAGCATTACAGTGCAAATCAGGAGTGTGTATGCAATGTGACTCTCCTAATTGCCTCCATTTCCTATGCTATGGTCTGTAGCCTGAAGTGGTTTTGGAGTAAGGAGCTGGATTGGTTTTGGATGAAGGTAACCTGGAAACTGCTCTGCAGGAGCCCAGCTAGTGTAATCCAGCTGCTAAACAGTGCTTCAGGTCCATGAGTTATTGTAGATATTTGGTCCTCAGCTCTACTGTTTGCTAAAGTAGGTGTAGATACTGTGGCTGGAAATTAACTAGCTGCATATTATATTAGGCACAGGGGTACACTTACTCTTCTTTTCCATCTGACAAGGCCAGATTATCTGCCTGCTTACATGAGCTTGCGCCACTCTGAAAATCAAAGACAATATTTTTTAAACAATCAGTCACTGGATTTATTGCTTTTTCTGTCCTCCTGCTTTTAAGCCTGAGATGTTTTGGATCAGTCCCTTGTCAAGGAGTGGGGCTGTAACAAACACTAAGCTAGATTACAAAGGGGCTCTGAGAACATTTTGGCAGATGTGTTAGTGGAAGTCTGTTGGAAGCTCTTGCTATACCTCTATAGGTCTTCAGTAAATTACTTTAGAAGTGATGCATCCCTCTGAACTCTTTACTTGGAACTGCCCTCCTTTAAAACAGGCAATGTTTAAATGGTAGGCATCTGTCTCAGTTAGATAGCGACCTAATTGCCATTACTGTATGCGACTTCCTGATAACTGCTAACACACCTACCCTGATGTTAACTGTAAAGCAGGGCAGCATTACTTTCTGGCATATATATAGCTGGATATAAGAGGACGAAATGATGCTGTTACAGGAAATATGTGAACTTGCATTCTGTTGTCATTTTGATCTTAAAAGTGGGATTTACCCCAGAATAAGTTTTTTTTTAAATTATTGAAAGCGTTATAATAATTTGATATTGGATATTTACATATTACAGTGTACTGGCAGAATTTCCAAAGACATGGTTATACAGAAACAAATGCCAATCCCAGACTTATTGCTTAAGAAGTGTATCTGAAGCTGTGAGTTAGCTGCTTTGTTAAGGCTTTAATTTGTCCTTATGTTTCTGTTGCTATATTTAAAATGGCCAAGGGAGAAATATAGGCTTTAGCTGTATCTGGAATCAGTAGGAAAAAGAAAAGGAGTATACGGGCATTTCATTTTTTTATATTCATAGTCCAATGATGACACCCGTGTATGCAAATGTCTTGAAGTCGCTGGCTTTATATTTTGTTCTAGAGCAATCTGAAGTTCAGTAATGCGCTTTGAAATAGACAAAAGCTAAATTCTGTTTCCCCTTGTGCCAGTTCCTTCAACTCAGGCAGTATTTTTCTAGACTTTACAGCAGTGTAAAGAAAACTCAGTATCAAAGTTACTGTCTTTTCTTCAAGAGACAACTATTTTCTCACCAAAAGAGAATAGGAGCAGAGAATTGGCAAGGAGCTGGTTAAGGAAACCTGAAACATGCAGAGTTATTCCTTTAAAAAAATCACATGCTAGTTCTCCAGAAGTGCTCATTACACTCCCAGAGTAAAGTCTAAACCTACCTGTGCTAAGTAGGTTTAAAATTTGCCCAATTGACACAGTATTTATGAATACCTTGGTCTGTTAATGTGATGTTAATTCTGGTCAGAAGCATCTGGTGCTGTGGCTAGGAGAGCACCGACGTTGGAGCACGGATTGCTGAAAGAAGAGTAGTTAATTAGCGTTCGCAAGTGCATGTATTGACCAACACATCCCCTTTTCTGTGTGCCTTAGACTAAGTAAATACCCTGACAACACTCTTTCTTTTGCTGTTTTATTTTTTTTTTTAGGTTTTCTTCTTTTTTTCTCCAAGAATTGTATAAAAGCTGCTATAGGTCTTTTACTGTGATTAATTTTCTTGATTACTATGGCTGAAATTGCAGTACATTGATGTAGTAACCCCCCCCTGTTCTATATTGCGTTGTATAAAAATACAGGATATACTTTCAAATATGAAACAACTGTAGCTGGCATTTTTATTCAACTTTATTAGCATTTAGCTTCCTAGGAATTGCATTGAAACATTTATTCAATATTATGTCAGCCTAACTAGTTGGATTCCTTGTATACAAAGAGGTGAAACCCAGCTTAATTTCTACAGATAATCAGCAGTATGAAGATTGTGTTTATAATGTAAGAATGATATATTTCATTTTTAGTGCTTTTTGTTTGTTGCAGTCTTCTGTTCTACAAGATTCCAAGTTTTAGCTCAAATGGCACTTTTTATTATGTTTGCAGACTACAAGAATAAACCAGGAAAACTTTTATTTGTACGCTTTTGAGTTAAGACTCATCTCTGTAGCAGAGTGATTTTATATCTCCCATTAAACATGCATTTAGAAACAGACATAAAGGGACTTATTCATACCTCAAAAGTGTATTTTTATGGTTTCAGCAGGCTTTAGATGAGGTTCTAAATGTATTTTCCAAATCAAAGGAGATATAAATTGAATCCAGTTTAATCTGTGACTGCAGTATAGCCAAAAGCTTGTAGAGAAGACTGGATAAATACACATAAATCATCTTTGCCCCTGTAGAAATGCAAAGATCCTAAATTTTTTTCCACCATAAAATTGGATGCCCCGTTTTTCTCTCCTTCTCTAGACTGAAGTCATCACTCTGTTATTCGAGTCTTTAAAAATGTGGTACCGCGAGAGTTTCTTTTCCCCCTAGTGAATCTCGCTTCCCCCATCTTTCCCTGCACCGGAATTTCTTTCTTCTCTGCTGGGTTCTGGCTTGACCAGCGTACTTCGTCTTCTTGGTGGCTCCTGAGGAATGTGGTTATTCCTCAAAATAAAGGTGTCTGATGACAATCTGCCTCCTCCAGTGGCTGTATTCCCCCTAATGAGATGCGCCTTTGCTAAGTAACTGGTTTTAATTCCTCCTACAGCTTTCTTTCATAGCATAACATCATGGAAGCAATAACATTAAGGAAGAATTATGGCTAGTAATAACTACTGTATTAATTAAAACTTGTTAGCCTTGATGGTTCCTTTTTGCTGCTGCAAAGTTGTCTGATACCTCAGACAAAGCAGGCATCAAGACCACTAAATTATGAGTTACTCAGTTCTACTTGTTTTGTCCATCTACATGGTCCTGTGATTCAGTGTCAGGGTTATGCTGGTGTAAGACTTCTGGAGTGAAAAAGTTTAGCTTAGGTCCTCTTGGTCTCCTTGAATCTTTCCAGGATTTTGATACAGTCTTACATATTTTTCTACAGTTGTCATGGGTTCAGCAGTAGCAGTCATTTTTTCTCCTTGGTAGCTGGTGCAGCACTGTGGTTTTGGTTTTTGGGCCTTGGAGCTGCGCTGATAACACCAGTGTTTTCAGTTACTGCTTGGTAATGTTTTGGTCTGGCCAAGGGCTTTCTGAGTCTCATGCTACGCCAGGGAGAAGGGGAGCTGGGAGGAAGCAGAGACAGGACACCTGACCCAAACTGACCAAAGAGGTTATTCCGTACCACAGCACGTCATGTCCAGGATGTGAACACGGAGAGCAGAGACCCGGAAGGGTGTGGTGGTGCATTGGGTGGGTCGCTGCTGGGGGGTGCACTGGCTGGGTCAGGCTTGGTGAGCAGTTGTATTCTCTTTCTTTGTACTTCTCCTGTCATTATTATTATTGGTGGTAGCAGCAGTGATTTGTGTTATACCTTAGTTACTAAACTGTTCTTATCTCAACCCGTGCGAGTTGAATTCTTTTGATTCTCCTCCCCATACCCCCATGGGACTGGGGGAAGAAAGAGAGTAGAGTGAGTGAGAAAACTGCGTGGGGGGGGTGTTAGAGACTTAAACCACAACAACAGTGTATATCCTTCTCACAACCATCACATCATGCGATTGAAAGAATACCTCTTCAGAAGCTACTGCGACTAAAGAAGTTGCACACATGGACAAGTATGTACCATTAATATCCTGTCTTGCCTTCAGCTGCCAGTCTAAAACCTGCAGATTTTCCATAGGTCTTGTTTAAGCAGTTGAATCTTAGGTCAGAAGTGGACATTAACATTTCTGACAACTAATCCTATGTGTCAGGATCTGGAGCTGCTTTCTGCTCTCCAAGTGTGGGATTCAGTTGCTTGAGCCTTGAGCATAGGTATCTGCTGCCATTCTTGTTGTGGAATGCCCATGACATTTGCACTGGCTCATAGGTTTGACACAATATTGACAGATGACCCATACTCTTCTTTAGCAGCAAGTCTAGGTTAGGCAAGATCTCTCTCAGATTGAAGCTGGCATTATGCTGGGATTCAGTTGACTAAAGGTAGATGTATAATATCATTTGGATATAACCATAACACCAGAGAGCTGGGTTTAAGCAAAAAGGGGGAGAAACCACAAATCAGGTAATAGTTCCTTCCTCCCCTGATCACTGAGCAGTTTTGCAGCTAAAACAGACTCAAGATCACCCAAAGCAGGTCCCAGTAAGTCATGACTGCTGAGTCACGATAAAGTTTATTATACATCCTGTAGTTCGGTATTACTGCAATAGCAATACTGTATTTCATGGGCTATAATCCCCTTTTTCAGTAGTCTGCAGATTGTGGACTATCACTCCTGGATCTGGCAATGGTGTAGTGAATCCTCCTGTGGTTTCTACGGAGCAGGACGAAGCAGTCATTCTTCTTGGAGCTGTTAGCTCTTTCTTGCCTGGTATGGCCTCATGATAACATGTATAGGTCTGAGGGTAGTCCGCATAGTTCTTTCTTCTAGCGTATAGGCATTCCTCAACTTACTAAGCACTTAATACTCTTCTATTTTGTGAAAATCATGAAGTATAAAAGTGTAAGTAGGATTACAGCTATAGGATGCAGAGCCAAGTTCAAAATTCCTGCAGCTGAAGGGGGACCACACAACGGGGATTCCCATCAAGAATGGCAGTGTCTTCTCTGTTGCTGTTTGTGAGTAGTTTGTTTGCTATTGCAGTGCATTGCCTTTGTGGCTTGTTTTACAACCAGCTAGGCTTCAGATGTTAGCATATGAATGCTTTATTATCTGCAACAATCACACAAAAGCTGATCCAAAAATTAACTGGATTAAAGTTAATTTAGTATAGTTTCAGTGATTTTTGAAACTTGAGCATTACTTGTAAAGGTGTGTAATTGAAATCACACCCTTCAGTCAATGCTATTGCATGCACGTGAAACAGAACATTTAAGGCAGCTTGTAGACAATGAGATAGTTTGTAGTGGTTGCTTTATATTGGGTATACATGCAAATGCAGCTGGATCTCACATAAACAGCTGCAGACTGATTTAAAAAAAAGGAGGAATTCCATATTCACATCTGGTCAAATTGTAATCTAATCCATTGTCTGAAGATTGAAAACTGGCACCTTCACTTTTATATTGCTTATCCTGATTAACTGCTTTTTGCATCCATCTAGATGGATGGCTGGAACTTTCCATCTTATTCCATAGGTCATTGTCACTGATTCACAGTTATGATTTCAGAATGATTTAATTTAATAGCCAAGCTTATAGCAGAGTAAACTCAGGTTATTATGTGAGTGTCTGAGCTACATTTGTGCATGAGTAATCCAAATGCTTGGCTTATAAAAGAATCTTTGTGAAGATCACCTCAAGTAAGAGCCCTAAATTCTGAGTTAATTTTGACTATCTCATAGCACAGAGCTCTGATCCAGTAATTTTGTTTTGGTTTTGGTTAATGATGCTCAGCTTTGCCCCGTGTACAAATGCCGGAGTCTTGTTACGTCATTGTCTGTCTGACAGCCTGAAGTTTTTGCAGTCATTAAACAATGTCCCTAACATCATGACTGTCATCATTTTTGTTTGTTCCTCATTGGTTTGGGGTGCTGTGATGTATGATCTGCCGCAAGTTGTCATATATTGGTTGCATTTAGACTGACTGAATTTGTAATTCCTATGCCAACTATGTAGGACCAAATGCCTCCATAATACTCACTGGTACCCTTTCACTGTTAGACTGCTTCCAGTTCTTTTGCTGTTGCTGCTCAATGCCTGTTGCTTCTTACAGAGGAGCTCACACTGGGAAAAGCTATCCACCACTGCATTCATACAGAAATAATTTCTGAAACCATTTGGTGGGTGGCACCCAATCACACCACCACTACTGGGGCGTTCTCATACCTCTGATTGTCATTACCTTGTAGCAATGTGCCTGGGCACTGCAGCAGTTACTGTTTTGCTGTGAGATTAATAAAGGACCTGTCAATTTATATTTGCAACCATGGAGCTGGTATCTTTGGGTACTGAAAAGGGAGAGGATGTGGTTTATGTAGTGGAAACGTTTACTGTGGTACACATTAAATAATTCTGTGCTGATTGTTTAATGTTTTCTCCCAGAGGGAGCTGCCTTTTTATTGTTTTAGACTTTTAAAAGTGACTTTTCTTGTGAACAAATTTGATGAGATCCTCATTCTGTGCTCTGGGGACTACTTCTTGTGGTTTATTCTTCTGCTGAGCCCACACTACTCTATTGATTCTCTTAAGTATGCTGAGATTGGTAATTATGCCTTTCACCCACTGTGCAATTTCTGAGTCACTATGTCAAGTCTCCTAGGAGCACCACATGTCCCTTTTTGTACAGTGAACTGACTGGCTTTCCTTGGTTCTGTGAGAATACGGTCTCTACTGCTTCTGGAGGGGTAACAAAGTACAGATAAAGTGGCCAAGCTGGAACAGCATGGTTGCATATGACAGCCTTTTTTGAATGCTGAAGAGGTCAGGCATTGTCCTGTCTCCACTACCATGGCTGCACCTTGTTCAACAACTCAGTTAAAGGCTTAATCATATCCATGCAGACATGGATATAAAATCCTGGGGAAAAATAAACAAACTCAGAAAAGATCTGACCTCATGCAGACTTGTAAAGCAAGGAGCTTCCTATTAATTTTGCTAGCTGTTGATAGGATGGTTAGTCTACTAAATATTTTTCTCTTTCCTGTACCACTTGACCTGTTCATCAATTCACTTAGAATTGTGCTCCCAAAGTTATGGCTTACACTTGCTTAATTAACTTTTCAGCTCTGCTTGAGTCTGGCTGTAGGTTAATACATCACCTGTTCATGAAATTACATAGATTTGATCAGCCTTTAATCATTTTTTCTCATGTTTGGATGGTACAAATATTGCATCAAGCTGGAGCACGCTGAAATCCTTAGGTAGTAGGTGCATGTAAAGTGGTATTGCTGCCCTGTAAATGTAGGGGGGAGTTCTTCCCAGCCTTGCCCTGATAATGAGATCACAAAGATAGCATATGGTAAGTCTGTTCTGCCAGGCTCTAGCATTTCTGCTATCACCGGTGTGGTTTATGGTATAACAGAATTCACTGCTCAAAAATCTACTAACCAGTAAATCCTGCTGTCTACTTTTATGATAGGCCAGATTGTAGAATCAGAAGTGCCTGATCTTCATGCAATTATTTGTTGCTCCACTAAGCTTTTCTTTGTGATTTGGGGATGTTTTTACTGTTTCTGTGGCTGATGGTCAGGACTCGTAAACACTTGGGCATGAATACTCCTGCAGTCTAATTTCTTTTGGGACCATACCTGGGGAAAAGCCTCTACCCATTCATCTCTAAATGAACTTCTGGAGTTTTTAGGGCAGCACATTCACATACCTCAGAAATTATTTCTGACAGCCAGTCTGTCGGTTGTTCCCAACTCTACAAATATGGATTTGCCAAATCTAGTATTAGTTGATGTTCTGGTAATGATGGCATGTCAGGGATTTCTTCCTTTCTTTCTCCTGGGAGAGTCTTGCCATTAAGTTGCACACAGAATGTTTCAAAACATCTGCAGGAGCAGATCCATGCTTCAGTTGGGTCAATCCAGTGTGCCCAGGACAGTATTGAATGTTAATTTTTAACACCAAAGCATTGGGCTTCTTCTCTGGATGCTTTAACTGCAGGGATAGCGTTGTGGTTTAAGCCCAGTAGGCAACTCAGCCACAGCCGCTGGCTCACTCCCCTTCCCCTTCCTCCCCCCACTCCCAGAGGGATGGGGAGGAGAGTTGAAAGAATGTAACTCCTACGAGCTGGGATGAGAACAGGCCAGTAACTAAGGTATAACACAAACCACTGCTGCTACCACCAATAATAATAATGGTAAGGGAAATAACAAGGGAAGAGAATACAACCACTCACCACCTGCTGACTGATACCCAACCTGACCGAGCAGTGATCTAGCCCTTCTGCGTAACTACCCCCAGCTTATATGGTGGGCATGACGTGCTGTGGTATGGAATACCTTGTTGATTAGTTTGGGTCAGGTGTCCTGTCTCTGCTTCCTTCTGGCTTCCCCTCCTCCCTGGCAGAGGATGAGACTCAGAAAGTCCTTGGTCAGAGTAAATATTACTGAACAGCAACTGAAAACATCGGTGTTATCAGCGCTGTTCCCAGGCTGAAAGTCAAAACCACAGCACTGCACCAGCTACTAAGAACGAGAACCCAGGACAGATAGTAATGATGAGTAGCCTGGATCCTATATTCTATGATTTTTAGCCCAAATTGTAGGTTTTCTTTGACATCTTTCCAAGCTGGGTTGATGGGTTAGCTAGTTATATTAGACCCAAAAAGCTGAAATTTTTTGTCACTTCCTAGTCTGTTGGGTGCACATATTGATGATGGGCTTTACTCCTTAAGTTTACCTCTGCCTCTTGCTGAGAAAATTTTTCTTTCTAACACACTTTTATTTCATTAGCCTTTTCTGTTTGTTTAGCTTCTGCCAACTACTCTGAGACTTTCCAAAGCAATTCTGTTCATGTTTCCACTAAACCACCAGAAATACATTCTTTCTACCTGTGAAACACCTCTATTAGCAAGCATAGTTCTGTAGTGTGCGGAATAGGCATTTCCAAGTGATACGTCGAGGGCATGAATATGCACAAATAAGTATTTTGCTTCCCTTTCTGCATCTACAAGAAAAACAGGTATTGCATCAAACAGAGAAAAGTGCTTGACATTAGTCACCTCTTCCAGAATCTTTACCCTTGAAAATGTTTGCCTATAGATATAGTTTCTTTTTTTTCTTTTTCTTTTTTAACTGATGTAGTTAAAGAGTATATATGTTACTGTGGTTGTCCTCTTCACTATGACTTTTGAGAGGTGTCTTCTCTTTTGGCTTCTGCCGTGGTACAGGGCAGAGTCATGAGTTTTAGTGCTTCTGGTTTCTGGAGCTCTGCTCTTGCAGTTTGAGAGCTTCCTGCAGGCAGTCCTATACTTCTTCCTCAGCTTTTTTTTAACCTCTCCACCCAGTTTGTACAAACCTTCATGAAATCGAAGGTTTGGAGCCATAATGGATGCCTTCTCCTCACTAGTATTATTACAAATACTGCCTTTTCCAGTTTCTGGCATCGTTTACTGTCAGTGCTCTGACTAGGCATTATTTTATCAGTGTTATATAATCTACACATGTATTTGATATATCAGTTTTATGTGAGTTTAATGAGACTTTTATATGCGTAACTGTTTTGCTCATTAGTGCTTCTAGCGCCTCATTACTTTCTCTCCAACCAGAGTATGACTTAAAGTCCATTCATGTTCCATTTGGGTTTTGGGTTAATGATGTGTTCAGTTGCCACCATTACTGTCATTCGCGTCCAGGATTCCTCCAAAGTCAAGGTGATTTTTTCATCATCTTCGTTCAGCACATTTGATTATCAATAATGGTGTTTATCAATACTTGTAAAGTGGTGTCATTGTCTTGGTTTGTGCTGTTCACTACAGCTTGTGAAGTTCTGTGTGCTTGGTTTTGTGGATTACAATTCAGTTCCCTGTGCCTTTTTCCCTTGTATCTTTTTTGTTGGTATTTTGCGTACTTGAATGTGTCAGCGTGATTGGCCTGGCCTGTTCTCCAAGAGGTTCATGTTCTGGTAGAGAGCTTTGCTGATCAGTCTTAGTTCTGAAGCTTTTATATGTTTATGCAACTCCAGCACACCCACAACCATTCTGATAGCAATTAATATATCTTGGTCTTCCCCTAAATACTGCCTGAGCATTGTGTCTCATATTCCAATCAGGTCTAGTCTTTCATCAAGGACTCTTTTAGCTCCCTTCAGTCCTGCAAGACTGTGTCTAAGCTTTAAATCACTGAGACTGCTCTGTCCTTTTATCTTCTTTTTGTACTCTGTTTAAGATTCTCTCATATCTTTAATATCCACATGGGTCACAACATTCCTTGAACTATTTTTGTGCAGTTCCGTAATTAATCTTTTCTGTCAGAGGGAACGGAAAATAATTAAACACATCAAGTGTCTCAGAAGCACTTGTTGTCAGAAATAAAGCTATTTTTATCTTGTCTCCCATTGCTTCTGAAAGTCAAACACCGCTTAATTCTTTTCCAGATGACCTTTATATTTTCAGAGACTGTTAGGTCTCAGGAGACTTCAGACTGCTTTCCCATCCCACTCATCTCTTGGTGCTTTAGTTTACTTGGACAGGATGTTGACTGCAGTGGTTGTGCCAGCCTGCCTGTGTGGTGGGTGGAGGAAAACAGGCACTTCTTATCTCACTCTTGCCTGGATGTTAAAAATGCTTGAATGAATTGTGGCCTGGAAGCTTTCCCCTCTGCTGTGCATGTGAATTACTCAGATGCAGGTGATGACAAGAATCAGGTGAGATGAGACCCCATCAAGATGTACGCCTGTGTTTGCACAGCTTTCGTGGTGATGGTGGGATTTGCTGCCTTCCCTCTGGCTGCCACTCCACAGGGTGGCCTTTCAAGGCAGGGTGAATCTGAAGAGAGGCTTAACTTAGGGCTTGTGCCATTACATCTAGGCTTCCTGTGCTTCAAAGGAGAGGTTTCCTACAGCAGCCACCTGACAGGATGAGATCAAAGGGGTTTTGGTTTCCTTCTGTCACACTGCAGTCCCTTTGTGTTTCTCTTCTGCATATCTATCTGTGATAATGCTCACTTATTCTTATGCATACAGTATGCGAAAGTACAAGCCTTCCCAGACTTCCATCTGCTATAAAATTCAAAATCAAAGTGCAAAAATAACTCTTATCTGCTTCCTTATCTTTTAGGGTTTTGTTTGCTTGTTTGTTTTTTTCCTTTTACTAATATTTTTGGAGTACTTTCAGTGCATCTTAGCTTCATGCTTCGACTTAGCTTCATGCTTTCTGGTTACCTTCTCCTTTTTATCTTCATGGTAGCAAAGCTCCTCTGTTTTGCCTGTGATGGGGAGAAACTGTTTTAGCTGGCTGCTGTGCCTTCAGACAAGTATTTAATGCCATCTTCAGTGCTTTTCCTGTAGAGATGAATACGATACCAGAGGCATTCTGCAGGAGTTCATACACTGCTCCACAGCTTAAGGTACCTGGTTTATTTTTTCTTCTTCTATGCATGATCTCTGTTCCCAGTCCTTAAAATAGGAATCATACTGCTTCCTGCCTTACGTATGGCAGGCATAAATTCATTCACATTCATGATGCATCAGCGTGTTAAAATGAAAGCACAGTGTGAAGGGCAGTGTCTAAATAGTATTGAGAAAGGAACCAGAACAAAACTATGTAGTTAGTTGTGTTTTCTATACTTAAAGCTATAATTATAGCGCACTTTATATTAAGTGGTTATAGACTGAAAAATGTTCACTTAGCATTCTGTGTACGATTTCAAACCTAATTCTGGTCCCAGGTTATAGAATCATAGAATCATAGAATAGTTAGGGTTGGAAAGGACCTTAAGATCATCTAGTTCCACCCCCGCTGCCATGGGCAGGTTGTTGAGATTGGTCAAAAATACCAAATTTATTGATTTGCTCATCTGTGGTAAAAGAGTCTAAAAAATAAAACTTGAAAAATACATCCTTGGGAAGGAATTACAGAGGAAAAATTAAGTTACTACATGACTACATGACTAACGTACTATCTGTAGGAAAGTCCTGTGCTGTTTACATGAAGCTATTACCTTCAAGTTTTGAAATATGGGGAAAACCTGAGCAATTTACAACTGTTAGTATTAAGAATATAATTTGTTTGTGAAAGTGGACATTTGCCCAAAGACTGTGTGGGTAGAACCTACTTGACTTTGGATTTAGGCGTGAAATGTAACATCCTTTTTGTAGTTTTTGATTAAAATATTGCTTTTGATGATACGAGGGAAAACCACATATTTTTCCCTTCTTGTGTACAAGGCACATTCTGACTCATCAGATTCTAGACTTTCTCATGTCATCCCAATAGCTGTATCCATTTCAGAGGGGCTTTTGATGTAGGACTGAATAATGACTTTTCTAATGGAGGTATATTGGCCTGGTTTCTAGTAATTAGAAGTCTTTACACATCTTTTCCAACTAACTGTTCTCTTTGTATTACTAAATGACTTTCAGTAACATTTTCCTATTCAGTTTCATTAACATGCAAGTAGAGAGTTAATACAGGATAGTTTTTCTGAGCGTGGAGAGCAGGGTATATGTGCAGTTTATTTGTGAAATGAATGGTATTATTGGTTCAGAAGACACACAACTTAAAATTGAGACAATTTGTTCTAGAGGAATAAACACAAATTATGGAATCATGATGTTCCAAATTATAATTCTTGATGTGCTCTTGTGCAGGTTATGCATCATGATAGATAAAAGTACTGAGAACTTGGAAAATTATACGTATCAGTGCCAGACTCAGGAGGATCTTAATGATTTGGGGCAGGAATTTGGAGGAGTAATCAGGCAAACAAGTGTCTGTGTATTACTAAATTGACTTCATCTAATGTGTCTTGGACTATGGTAGGTCTGTCCTGCATTAGAGTAGGACATGACTGTCAGATTCTGAAGCCTGTTTGCCTGTGCTGAATCATTTAGAATCAGTAGAGTCATAGTTAGGGTTGGAAAGGACCTTAAGATCATCTAGTTCCAACCCACCTGCCAGTGGGCAGGGATACCTCTCACATTAAACCATGCCACCCAAGGCTCTGTCCAACCTGGCCTTGAACACCTCAAGGGATGGAGCGTTCATAACTCCTCTGGGCAACCCATTCCAGTGCCTCACCACCCTCACAGTAAGGAATTTCTTCCTCATATCCAATCTAAACTTCCACTGTTTAAGTGTGAATCTGTTACCCCTTGTCCTATCACTACAGTCCCTAATGAAGAGTCCGTCCCCAGCATCCCTCTAGCCCCCCTCCAGATACTGGAAGGCTGCTATGAGGTCTCCACACAGCCTTCTCTTCTCCAGGCTAACAGCCCCATCTTCTCATCCTATCTTCATGCAGGAGGTGCTCCAGTCCCCTGATCATCCTTGTGGCCCTCCTCTGGACTTGTTCCAACAGTTCCATGTCCTTTTTATGTTGAGGACACCAGAACTGTACACAGTACTCCAAGTGAGGTCTCAGGAGAGCAGAGTAGAGGGCAGGATCACCTCCTTTGACCTGCTGGTAACACTGTCCTTTTGATGCAGCCCAGGATACGGTTGGCTTTCTGGGCTACGAGTGCACACTGAAGCCTGGCTCATGTTCATTTTCTCATCGACCAACACCCCTAGGTCCTTCCCTCAGGGCTGCTCTGAATCTCTTCTCTGCCCAACCTGTAGCTGTGCCTGGGATTGCTCTCACCCAGGTAGAGGACCTTGCACTTGGCATTCTTAAATTTCATCAGGCTGGCATCAGCCCACCTCACAAGCAGTGTCAAGGTCCCTCTGGATGGCATTCCTTCCCTCCAGTGTATCAACTGAACCACACAACTTGATGTCATTGGCTAACTTGCTGAGGGCACACTCCTGTCCATGTCACCAACAACGATGTTGAACAAGACCGGTTCCAGCACTGATCCCTGAGGGACACCACTCGTTACTGGTCTCCAGATGGACATTGAGCCATTGATCACAACTCTTTGCGTGCGGCCATTCCAGCCAGTTCTTTATCCACCGAGTGGTCCATCTATCAAATTGATGTCTCTCCAACTTAGAGAGAAGGATGTCAGTGTGGGACAGTGTCAAACGCTTTGCACAAGTCCAGGTAGATGACATCAACTGCTCTACCCCTCTCCATCAGTTCCGTAGAAGGCCACCAAATGTCCTGCATTACTTTGTAATGGGTGTGTAGCATTTTGTCATGATATGTAATGGCTTTTATTCTTTCATCAGGCTAATGGAAGTAAAAATACACACATCAGTGTGAAGTAAAAATTAAGTCTGTGCTTAGGTCGGATCTCATTTTTGGTGTTGGACTTTGAAATAATGTCTATATTTAGTTTCTCATTAGCATTAAAAAACATTGTATTAATATACACAGATGGTAGGACTGCATCTCATTTATGTGAACTACTGATGTGTTATAAATGAGAGCATGTGCATTGAAATTTGCAATTGAGAGCTTGATTTAAGTACAAGCACATAAGAGTGTACTGTGATTCACAGTCTCCAGGGTTGTTCTGTTTGGGTTTTTGTTACCACTCTAAAAGGGCATGGTTCTAGTCTCCTCTAGAGCCAGTGTCAGATCTGCAGAGATGTTTCATATATCCCGTGTTGACTCAAAGGCAGCATCTTTCTGTGTGGAGGCTGCTGAGCTGAGCCTTGATTATTGATCTTAGCTATAGTTGTCCTTCACTTCCAACTGCTTTTCTCCCAGCAGTGAGAATTAAAATTCTCCAAGAACACTAGAATGATAGAATTCATTATTTTTTTCCAGGGTAATTAACAGTGTCTATGTAAAAATAATTTGTTAATAATTTTAACTGCATAATGTTCTTAGTAATGCTGGCAACTGGAAATCATTGTGGTTCAAAGCTTGAATGGTAAGAGTGTATGAAAAGGAAACTGTGAACAGCATCTATCAATAAATTGATGATAAAATTTGCCAACATACCAACTGCATGGGGTGGAGTTATAAGGCTTTCTGTATCCTTCCAGGGAGGGCTAAAAATGTGTGTGACATTTTGATTAATAATCTGTTATATATATGCATCACACCTGTGACTTTGTATGGCAAGAATATAGGTTCATGTCATCATAGCACATATGAACAAACATTAACTGATAAGTCTCAAAACACAGATGTAAACTGGGAATAGTTATTAGGTAGGCTTTATTCTAATGAATAGATCTCTTACATTTTACCATTTTATCAATGACCTGGAAAAAGGCATGACAATTTCTACTAAAATATTAATGACAAAAAGATGGTATCTTGATTCATAGAGAAGTCAAAATTCTTTGATAAGTTAGATGCAAAGAAAAAGTATGGTTTATATGGTGAAGGGCTTTAGAGATAGGGTAGTTGAGATGAGCGTACGCTTGCAGGGTGATGCGGTGGCTACATAAGCAGAAATAATGTATTAAATTGTCTCTGGTTTTACTGCTGTCAAGACTACCACTGGCATATTATGTCCAATTCTGCTTCGACAGTGTGAGACAGATGATGACAAATTGGAAGAAAATCAAAGGAGAGCAGTGAGAATGGTTAGTGAGCTTGAAGATAATGCCTGAATATAATGCAAGGCTCCAGGAACTTAATCTATTTAGCTTTCAAAGGGAACATCAAGAGACTGTTTCAACTGACTGCAAGATCATGGGAAAGACATTTGGTAGAAAAGATCTCACAGTAACAGATAAAATTATACCAAGACAAGTGGTTGAAATCTGGTGCTAGAGGTAAATAGCAAATTTTAATAAAACAAATTAAATAGAATTATTGGAATAATTTTTCAGGACCTATGGTAAGTTGTTTTTCACCAGACTTTTTTCGATCCAGATTGGTAGCTTTTCAGTTACTGTGTTCTGGTGCAAAGAGAAATAATTTCAAGGGTGGTTTTTTGTCTTGTATTGAGGGATCTGAGCAGTTCTTAAGAATAGACCTCCTTTATATATCTGTGAAACAACAGATGAAGTGATATTCCTATAACAAAAATGTGCTTTCAAACATATTTATTTATAAGTATCTTCATTTTTATAAATACTGAAACATGTCTGAACTCAAAAGGTAATAAAGGTGCCTAGCTAAAAATTTGTTCAGTGCCTGGAATAATATCGTGTGAAAAACTGAGATGCTCTTTTCCCTGACTGACCAGTGATTTCTAGTTGATACATGGTATTAATATGGTATTAAAGAAAATTTGATTTAGGAGTTATAAACTGCTGATAAATGAATAAGGCTGAGCCCTCAAATGCTCATGTGTATGTTGTTACTATGTGACATGAAGTCAGGACTTGAGAGTAATTGTGTTACTTAAAACGGAATTTCAGGATGCATTAATTACAGTCTTTCTTTTCAACAGGCCCATGCTAAAGTCTGGCATCCTCTACAATGACCATTTTCGTCTAACTCAAAGGGGAAAAGTGTCCATTTCCCTTAGCTCCCACTGGATAAAACCTCAACATATGACTGAAAAAAACATAAAAGAATGTCAAAAGTCCCTCGATTTTGTGCTTGGCTGGTTTGCCAAGCCCATATTTATTGATGGTGACTATCCAGAGAGCATGAGGAGCAACCTCTCAGTCTCTGTTGCCTGAATTCAGTGAGGTTGAGAAGAAGTACGTCAAGGGAACAGCAGACTTTTTTGCTCTTTCATTTGGAGCTACCCTGAGTTTCCAGCTATTGGACTCCCACATGAAATTCCAGCAGTTGGAATCAATAAGCCTGAGGCAGCTCCTTTACTGGATAAGCAGTGAATATAACAACCCCGAAATATTCATTGTGGAGAACAGCTGGTTTGTTTCTGGTAGCACCAAGAGAGATGATGCCAAGTATATTTACTATCTCAAAAAGTTCATTATGGAAACTTTAAAAGGTAGGGACTGAGGTTGTATTAATATGTGCTTGACAAACTCATAATGCAAAGTAGTCTACAGAGACGTTAAAGAACCAGGCTGAAAACTAATTTTAGTCTTTAACATTCATCTTGGCACTTGTGAAATAAGACTCTAAATCCCTTTACTGCGTTTATTATTTTCAGCTTTTGAAGACCCTTAATATCTGCAGATAGCATTTGGTGAGCTTGATGCCACTGTCTTTGAAGTCAGTGGGAAAATTTCTGCTGTCTTTGGTGGGAGAAAGTGCAAAACGTGAACTGTACTCTCAGTGGACTTATGGAAATTTACTGTGCTATTTATTAGTAGTTGTTTTCTATAATTTAGATGTATGAACATATGTAAAAAACCTAAGACTGTCTATGTGGGAAGGTAAATACTATGCAATAGGAGTTCCTCTGAGAAAAACAGAAGGCTGAAAGAATACATTTTTGAATGAAAAATAGGAAGCCTTTTCATCCTGCACCTCAGTGTTGCCCTTGCACAGGTTTTACATGGGTACAGCTCTGGACATCAGTGACAAAAGTCTGAATTTTACATCAGTTTAAGAACTGAATATTTGAGGTTATGTAATTTAAATTATTTAAATTGTTAACCTTTTTTTTTTTCCCCCAAAAGGGTAAGAGAAATATGCTACCTTGTATGAGAGTTATTTTTTGTTTTCCCATTTTCTTGTGGCAAAACAGATTTGTGCAGTCCTGGCACCCACCTGTAAGTTGTGGGGTTACCATTTCCGCTTTCATTGTCTTTTAATGTCTTAATTTACAATTTAGTAATGTATTTACTTGTCTACTGTCTGGTTTGAAAACCAGTATTATTGTAGCTGTTAGCTCAGATGAGATAGCCATTGTGACATTGCCGTTTTTATACAGGGGATAAGCAAAAATGGGTCTAATTTATTCTCAGCACTCATGAAGATGCAGAGGATTCCCACATCTGTTTCATCTACTATTCCAGAAACCGAATTATTGCAGATAAATTAAATTCTCATCCAGAATGGAAACAATGAAATGCAAAACAGTTACTAACTCTTGCAAGTATAGTATTACTCGTTTGCATGAAGTCAGATGAAGGGCTCATTTTCACAGAGGAGTCATATTCCTGTCACGCATGTTTCTGTTTAGTTTATAAATTGCTGGACATATATATATATATATGGATGTTCCTTTTAATCACAGCTGTCTAGAAATAGTCTCAATTTACAGTGTTTCTTTCCTTTTAATGTGCCATTCAGTAAATAATAACAGCAACAACAAAATACTTATTAATATGTAGTAGTTAATATGACAAGTTTTGTCATATTAACTTAATACCAGCACTTGGCTAAACTTTTTACAGAAGGAAAAAGAAAGCAGCAGAGACGGACTGGATCAGCAGAAAGGACTTTGGCGTCATTATGATGGAAATTATTGCGATTAAATCTGCTGCTAGAATGTGCAAAATTCAGTATAAATACCAAAGTTTCCAATGCATTACCTGGGGGAATTTAGTTGAGGAAGATCCACAAAAGGCATCATGTTGACTGTGAGCAGTCTTGTTGGACAAAATTAAAGGCTGAAGACAAAGGCACCTGTTGTCTCTCTCGAAGACTTAGGATACATCATGTCCAGTGTAATAAAACACTGTAATGTAGAGATTCATGAGCTATTTACCTTGAGATTCACTTGAGCAGTGTAGGGACAGTAAAATGACACAGGAGCTATAGCAGTTAGAAGCAAGGATAATTAATTTAGACCCAGGTTCAGACAAAAGTGCTATTTCTATGTTAACAAGTAAGTGCAACACTATTGGACTAAGCCTGTTGAGTAAAAAAAGCTGGTGTGGAGGGTCTGGAGTCCACACCGTGTGCATTCCTCAAGACTGTTTCTAGATTAATTTCACCTGAAAGGAACTGGGATCATGCATCTTGAGACAGCTATGTGATATGAACCAAACTGTGATGAGGGAGATTTGCTCAGTATGCTCCTGATGTCAGTCGAAGTGCTGATGTCCATTCTCACACTTCATGCTGTAGACAAGCTCTGTGACTCTGGAAAAGGGTCTTTTTATTTGGGATTCACAGCCCTAAATTCTTTTACTGTTTACAATTAATTCTTTTTATATATATATATATTTAATTAATTATATTTTTTTTGGTCCCAAATATCATTTAGGGTTGAATAGAGTAATTACAGCTGTAATATAATGTAGCTAAATACTAATTAGAGTTGCTCATTTGATGGAGATTGGCGGGTATCTAACCACTTACTCTAGGGTGATATTCACTTCCCTGCTTTGTCTCTGGTGCAAGGAATAAATAGATTATTCCTTCTAAAGTGGAGCACGTTGACCAGGAGAGCTCTGTGCTGTATTGACTAGCCAAGGGATTAGGTCATTATCTAGGGAGTTAACAGGTCTGAATTCAGAGTCTCAGGGAGAATGGAAACAGCCAGGCCCCTGATAGATTGTGACTGAGCTGTTCTTGGGCATGTCCAAAGGCAAAATGTAGATCCCTGTGCACCTTCTGCATAAAAACAGGGGCTGAGGGCTTCGCATACCTCACCTTCATGCCTTGGGGTTGGACAGCAGCTGAACAGGGGGTTTAAGGATCTGTAATTGATGCTTATGGGTCTGCCGTATTCTCTTGGACTGTTCCTATCCTAGTGAGCTAAACAGAGTGTGAGCTGAGCTGCTGTTTAATTTTTAACCCAGTTCTGGCCTGCTTAGAGGAACACATCTTGTTATGATGTGGAGGATTGGTCAGGTCAGGGGCTACTTTCAGTAGTTAGTATGTTCAAGGCCACTCAGAAGTGGTTTCAGAAGCAATGACAGTTTAGGTTTCAGTCAGTCAGTGTTGCGCACCAGAGACTTAAAAAAGAGCGGAGAGAGAAAAAAAGACAATAATTCTCATTGTGGTTTGGTGGTGGGTTTTTTTGTTTTCCCTTTTGAGGTACTGGTTTGGAAACTTCCAGACTTGTTCAAACTTACAAAAAAATGTCAAGTTGTTTCTTTCATAGGGTGACACTTACAAGTTAATACATTTTTTAAAGAAGGCTTTGAGGAGAATTTTTATGGGGCGCTCAGGAAGTGTGGGAGTGCTGAATGATGACTTACAGAAGGGGTGAGATGCTGTTCAAAGAGAAATGCTCACTGAGACCGGTTCACAAAGTGGACCTGTATTGGCGCTTTCTCTGCTGGTATGGCAGTTGTCATCATGGATGCATGCAGAGGTTAGAAAAATATTGGCATCTTCCAAACGTAAAAGAATGATGCCTTTAGGAGGAGAAATACTCTGTTTCCTTAGACATTTTCTCATGACCTGCGATAAAGACTGGGCCGAACTCATTGCTTACTTAACTGCAGTTCATTTAGTTGATTCAAAGAGGGTTACAATCAAGAAACCACGTGGTCCTTCATAACTGATCATAATGAGGTACATTAATAAAAACCAGAAAATTAGTATCTTGATATTCTGATTGCCTAAAAAATAACTCTTTCAGTGTTACTAGGCTGGCAAATATGTTCAGCGAGTACCCAGTCTGGGTTGACAGACGATGGTGAGTAATAAATATAAACTTTACTGGCTACAGAGCCAAACTGGAGTTCAAAAGAACATTTAAGATTGCACTTAAATGCATTGCTGAAGTAGGGTGGATCTAATTATGTAATTAAAATAAGCACACTCCTTTGTGTTTTCCTGAAGCTGAACTTTGCTCAGGCATTTTGGATTTTGCTGAGTCTCAGTGTTTAATACAACTAAAAGTGAGTATCATTTGAATCTTAAAACTGTAATGTTGGCTCAACTAACATATGCCAGTAGACCCTGATATTAACTTTCAATATGTGTAGTGATTCTTAAAAGTCAAACAATTGACCTAGAACAGACACATATTTTTAGAAACCCTTAAATATTTAAGCTGGAAAATACTATGCCATAAAAGATGTAAAGAAGCAGAATTACCAAACAAAGAGGGTCTCTCTGCATTATCACTTCTACTTAAAGTCTATGCTAATAAATATTCATCAACACACCAGAAGTGTTGTCAGGGTTTTCTCAGTATGTATTGGTAGTGGGAGGGGGAAGGAAAAAGAGCGTAACTTCTGTTTGCATACAGGATAGTGCTGCATTAATGGCACTTCGACTACCCCAGTGTGAGCTGCAGTGTGTGTAGCAGAGTGCTGTGCAGTTTTGGCTCAGTTGCTGCAATCGGTTCAAGTGTAGCATGATCTGCTCCGAGGCTGAGGTTTGGCTTGCCTAATTAGCAACTCTGCCTCAAACCACTGCTGCACTGCTTCTCTTTTTAAATCTAGCTTCTTTAAAGCCAAGCCAGGTACCTGGGCTGCCTTGTACATTGCACCCATGACCTGGCAGCTACCTGGATGCAGTTGAAAATCTTCCCTAAACAGGCTTTGAGGCAGGCCCCTGGATACTTACCTGACCTATTGCGTTGTTCTTACACCCGAACACTGCAAACATTGCTGATACAGGGTAATCTACAGGGGAAAAATGAGCACTGCGATAAGTTTGGTTTTGTTCTTTCCTCAGCCATCCGCTACGACGGAGTTAATGTGTTTGGCTACACGGTCTGGTCCCTCCTGGATGGTTTTGAATGGCACAGGGGATACAGCATTAGACGTGGTTTGTTTTATGTTGATTTTCAAAGCCATGACAAGAAGTTGATGCCCAAATCTTCTGTCTTGTTCTATCAAAAGCTGATAGAAAAAAATGGCTTCCCACCTTTGCCTGAAAACCAGCTCATAGAAGGTATTTTTCCCTGTGGCTTTGCTTGGGGAATTGTTGACAACTACATTCAGGTGAGTCTGATGATAAAGCCAACATGCTGCCCAGCCAGATCAGTGCATCATATTGATAAATTTGCTGGATAGAGTGTCTTTGCTGATATATTATTACCACAGTGCTGCAAGGAGATGATACAAGGCTTTTGTGCCAAACACTGTGTAATTCAGTCTTTACTAGACTTTCTGTGTGTGACCAACGATATCCACTCAGATTGAAAAATGTGCGGAAATTGAAAGGGGTCTGATGCTCATCTTCCCTGGGTGTGTTATGTGATCTGTTTCTAGAAGTCAGTCCTTGTATTTTATTGTATTGTAAACATATTATATTATATTAACTATATTATTATTTTAACTATTAATGATATTATTTATATAAATAATTATAAAATGTTAATTATATAATTATATTATAATATAAATATATTATAAATATATTATTATATTATATATTTCAAATATAAGTTCATTAGGTCTTCCAAAGTGCATTTCCAAGTCTATGAAACAGGAAATATTACTGCTTTTTCATGTCCATAATTTTAATGGTAATGTATTTTCCTGCTATGATAATACATGTTTTAGAAAGTGTCCCAAAAGCTCTTATAACTCTAGTGGCATGCTTGGCGGTGTTCAAGGCAAGGTTGGACAGGGCTTTGAGTGGCATGGTTTAGTGGGAGGTGTCCCTGCCCCTGGCAGGGGGTTTGGAACTAGATGATCCTAAGGTACTTTCCAACCCTAACTATTCTATGATTCTATGATTCTGCTATCTTATGCATATATATCCTGGTACCATTGTTAGAGTACATTGTTAGTACCATCAGATATTAGAGTACCATTGTTACGTACTTTTATATCAAAAAAAGTAAACAATATTAGATTTAGATGAAATTTCTGTATTCCTTCTTTGTCATTTTGTGTTGTACTGTGTCTGATGGAGGTCTGCAGTACCCCTGGATAGCACCCAGCTAGATTACGGATCCAGTTCATAGCTGTCACTCTTTATTTTATATCAAATCCGATACTTCAGGAGATTCTTCAAGTTTTAAGACTTCATTGTATGAGTAAAAGTAGCAGCTTAGTCTTGGTCTCTTTGACAGTTTGGCTCTGTAATTCTCAGATGCTGTTTTGGCTTGCAGGGCTTCTCTAACCACGGTAAAGAGGTGCAGTTAAATTCAACACAGAGGCTTGATCCAAGAACGGAATTTTTAATTTAGATTTTCCACACACACAGAATCTTTCTTAAGGCTTGAGTGCAGGGGGCTTGGTTGTTCCTTCTCACTCTGGAAGTGAGATCTGACTTTGTTCTCTTGAAAAATGCTTCAGCCTCCTTACTTGGTACTCCTATTTCCAAGAAAATTCAGCAGTCATTATCTTTGTAGCTCCCAGACAGATTAGGGATTAGAAATGGAATTGCTGCTTTAGGGATCAATAACAACTATAAACTTGTAGAGTCAGTCAGCCTAAAACAGTTTAAAAAATCCCTCCCATCCCCAAAACTTCAGAGCTGAATATTTTCATTTCAAAAGCCCATTCCAACATTTTGTGCTGTAAGGCTTAGGTAGCGTGATTTGTAGATGCATCACAGTGGAAAAACTCTTTTGACAGCGCTCCCACAGTATTAGTGGCAATGCATGCTTTAGTAATCTACAAGGGACAATTCTCTAGAAAAGCAATTTCCCTCAGATATGCTGTTTTTTATTACTTTCTTTTATAAGCACAGTACTGACCTCTCCGGAGAAAACAGCAACTGATTTTCAGCAGCTTCTTTATACAGTCTGCAAAGCCTCAGCTACAAGTTGAACACTGGTTGTAGGCTGACACCTGCTTTTCAAACAGAGGGCAGGACAAGGAAATCTGAGCTCAGGGGGAAACTGCACCAAAGGGTGGGGAAAGGAAAAAGGGGCAAATAAACATCTGTGGTGCCAGTAACTTGTAGTTTGGATCTTTCCTGTAGGAGTTAATCTAGAGTATGAATTAGGAGATTTTGCACTGTGTGTTATATTAAGTAGCTCACTTTTTCATTTTCTAGTCCTTATTCTGTTTGTGATATTCATAAAAAAGTGAAAGTACAATTTGTGGGACCCTGAAAAGCTCATCTTCTACTGTGTCAGTATGTCATACAGGCAATTCTGACATGAAGCCCTAAGGACTCGCGGGAATGTATTTATTGTTGGAGTGACATATTGGGTTTACTCGGATGCCTGAAAACAAATCGTTCAGACATAGCAGCCTGCTGAAATAACTTGGAAATGAGTTCAGTATGAGTTAAATAAGAAAGGATGTCTTTAGCAAGAAGGCAAAATTTTGCTTGTTAACTGAATCTGTGCTAAAAATCAAGTGCAGAGCATTACTCATCTTTCATCATAGTCAGGAAAAGAACACAGAAATGATGTTGCATTAATTATTTATTTTACTGCATTCAGGGAGTGGTCTTGAAACTGAATCTGTTGGGTAATTTACGACAGACAGGCTCTCTGTAAACCCTTCTTAATCTTGATAGAAAAACATTTTAAAAATTACTGTAGTCTTTGCTGAAGCTTTTCTCTGGAGATCTGTTGCAGGCTTAGTGCCTTGTCCCTCAGCAATCCCTTGTTTCCCATACAGACAGAAGCAATCTGGAGAAGATATAAACATGGTGACAATCAGGATGAGCTTGTTCAGAAAATAGGATGAAAATTATAAATAGACTTGGTACTTTTCTGATGTCACATGTTAACAGAAAGTTAATTCATTCACATGAGCCTGATGCTATCAGAGATGCCAGAGGTGCTAGGTGCAATGTTTCGACTTCAGATATTTAGCTACCTTGTGCCTGATAGTTATGATGTTCCCACCTACCTAGAACAAACAGATTGAATCTGGTATGTTTCTAATTCTACCTAGGTAGACACGACACCCTCCCAGTTTCTTGACTCTAATGTTTATGTGTGGGATGTTCACCAGACGAAGAAGCTTATTAAATTGGATGGAGTTTTCACCTCGAAGCGCAAGCATCACTGTGTTGACTTTGCTGCTATCAGGCTCCAGATCTCTCTTCTGCAAGAAATGCATGTCACACACTTCCATTTTTCACTGAAATGGTCTTTAATCCTTCCTTTAGGTAACCTTTCGCTAATCAACCACACACTTGTTCATTATTATCAGTGTTTTGCTACTGAGCTTCTCAGAGTTAACATAACTCCTGTTGTTGCTTTATGGCAACCCACAGCTGAGAATCAGGAGCTTCCAGTCTCCCTTGCCAAATACGGAGCTTGGGAAAACATGGAAACCATTCAGGCTTTTGTTGAGTATGCCAAATTCTGCTTTACAAGTCTTGGGGACCATGTGAAATTTTGGATCACAATGAATGAACCACCTGTGAAAAACTTGACATACACTGCAGGGCACAACCTCTTGAAAGCCCATGCGAAAGCATGGCATCTTTATGACAAAGAATTCAGGAGATCTCAGAAAGGCAAGATATCGATAGCTCTGCAAGCTGACTGGGTAGAACCAGCTTGTCCCTTTTCCAGGAATGACCAAGAAGTTGCTGACAGAATTTTAGAGTTCGACATTGGCTGGCTTGCAGAGCCCATCTTTGGGAATGGTGACTACCCACAGGTGATGAGAGCATGGCTTCACCGAAGAAGCGGTGTTGACCTGTATAATTTCCACTTGCCTTATTTCTCAGAAGACGAAAAGAAGTTAATCAAGGGTTCATTTGATTTTTTTGCTTTGAGTCACTACACTACTACTCTCGTGGGCTGGGAGAAAGAAGATGCAGTAAAATATGACCACTATCTTGAAGTTCAAATGATCAATGACATCACATGGCTGCACTCCCCCAGCAGAGTTGCAGTAGTGCCCTGGGGACTGCGTAAATTGCTCAAGTGGGTTAAATCAAAATATGGCGATCTCCCAACTTATGTTCTGGCTAATGGAATTGACGATGACCAGAATATGGTTCATGATAAGCTCAGAGTATATTATATACAGAATTACATCAATGAAGCTTTAAAAGGTAAGGAATCAGTGGTGGTTTATATGTCACAAATCCCAGTATTAGTATACACTTTGTATTACAGTTTGTATGTTTAACTTTAAAAAGAGAAATCCTGTGTAGACTACTCTATAAATGAGATGTTATTACAGGATAACAAGTTTTCATTTGACTTACAATTGATAGGTGTTACTAAACATCAGGAAGACTGACTTCGCACATATTTTTCATAAGACAGCGTAAGAATTTTTGTGGTTTCCAGAAATTTAAGATTATGTTATGTGTGTAGCTCCACATGTGTTTAGGCAGATTTTCTTATTGCACTTATACTGTTGTTTTGCTTTGTTGCTTCTCCATACTGATGTGCCTCAGGGCTGGATTTGAGTTCTGTTCCTCAGCTGTTTCTGTATCATATCCAACAGTAATCTTATCCAACAGTGATCTTTATAATAATTCAGCTATCTACCTCATTATGCCATTTCCTGGACTCTTTCCTGCTATTTAGAACCCAAACCAGACTTTGTCTCAAAGATTCATACATTATAAGGCAAAAAGGAGGCTATTAGAGTCATCCTGTCGTACAACACACACTGGTTTTCAAGAAAAGCAGAAGACCCAGATGAGATTGTTTTTACTGATGTAGAATCTTCCACACCTCACTGTAAGCTGCTGCATTGTGCAGTTACTGCTTTTATATATGTGTGTGCATAGATGCATATAAATCCTACTTTTAGGATTTCTTGAGCTTTAAGCCATTTTGTTGTTCATTTCCATGTATCTTACTTATGGTGGTATTCACAGACAGAAACCAAGCCATCTCACGTCTTTGATAAATAACACAGTCAAAGCTCTTTGTGTCTCTTGCTGTAAAATATCATTTAGAACCTTTCAGTTATTAAACTTTCACATTTGCCAACATTCTTCTTGAGAGGAGTAAACCTAGACCTGGACACGCTGCTCCTGCAACTGTCATGCCTGTATCTCAAGCAGGTATAATGTAACCTCTTTCTCTTTTACTCCTCTTTTGTACATCTAAGCGGCATATTAGCCCTTTTGGCCATGGCAGCAGGTTGGTTATGCACACTCTGTGGTTATTTATTGAGATTTTAAACTCAGTTACAGATCCCTGCCCATGGCAGGGGGGTTGGCACTAGATGATCTTAAGGTCCTTTCCAACCCTAACTATTCTATGATTCTATGATTCTATGATCCCATGATCCCATGATTTTATGATCCCTGCCCCCCAGGCAGAATGTCCTCTGCTGAAGTATGGTCTGTTTGTTCTTCGACATCCTCACATTTGGTCATGTTCAAATGCCAGTTGCTTGTTTGTGCAAAGCTTGCAACACTAGCTAAGTTATGTCCCTAATCTTTGTGTTAATTACACGCTTTGGGAAGAATAGTTTTACTTTTCTTTCAGGTTGTTGATATATTTATGATCATTTAATATCTTAGTGCTAAGAGCCAATCTGCATGACCATAGTAGAAATATACCTACTGTGAGATTTACCTGCAATTACATCTCTAGACATATTAATTCTGTTTGAGAGCATGTGAAATCTGTTTATTAGGGGCTCCTCTTGACCTCATAACATTCTATTTTCTTGATCCAAATGCCCTATAATACCAAGTCAGTTGCCTTGTGAAGTTTGATATTACATCAAACATCATTACTTCTATTGATCTGCGATCTCATAAAAAAGATGTCAAGTTAGTTTGACAAGATCTATTTTTCATAAAGCTAAACGGATTGGCATTAACCATATATATCACCTGTAATTCTTCTTTATCAAGCCTTATATAATCTGTTCCATTCTTCTGCTAGTAGTGAAGGATGGCTGACAGTTCCATGATTTGCTAGGTCATCCTGTCCACTCTGTTAAGTACTGACTTTTAATCTCCTCCTCTGTGATTTCCACCTCTCTCACAGATTACCGAACATCAATATTAAGTGCCCAAGAGTTCCTTCTCCAGCATTTTGAAACACTGGCTGCATGTTTTCTGCATTGGTAGTTAAAAAAAAAACATATCCTGGCTTTATTTGGGCTTATGCCTTCAATCTTTTTTTACTGTATGGCTTTTCTCCTTCCTACCACTTTAGACTGTATCAGTTCTTGGCACTTCTGTTTTTAAAGTGTGTATGGATATAGGCTCTTCTCCCAGTTCCTGTTAGCCAGAACACCTGCACATAGAACAGTCTTGTTGAACTTCGTGAGTTCATATGGGCCCACCTCTCCAACCTGCCAAGGTCCCTGTCATGGTTTAACCACAACTAGCAACTAAGTACCATGCAGCTGCTCACTCACTGTCCCCCAGCCCCAGGTGAGATGGGGAGGAGAATTGAAGGAACGTAAAAATCAAAACCAGGACAGTCCCTCTGGATGGCATCCCTTCCCTCCAGCGTGTTGACTGCACCACACAGCTTGGTGTCTTCAGCAAACTTGCTGAGGGTACACTCAATCCCATTGTCTATGTCTCTGACAAAGATGTTAAACAGGTCCTAATATCAGCCCCTGAGGAACACCACTCATCACTGGTCTCCACTTGCATATCAAGTCATTGACTGCAATTCTTTGAGTGTGACCATCCAGCCAATTCCTTATCCACCAAGTAGTCTGTCCTCTGTTTTTTACATACCCCTGTTTTTTACAGAACTTTGTGATTCATACTCTAGTGCCAGTATCTCCCAGACACTTCCTTCTCCTCCCTTCTGTCTAGCCTGAAAATAGCTGCTATGTTTTTCAACTTGGCCATCACATGCAAGCCACATTTTACATTTTACTGTCTTTCTGCCTTTGTCATGGATGACTGTGTCCCTGCTAAATAGGGACATAATGCTTTCTTGAAAGCTCACTCTCCCATTCTTGACATCATATGCTCCTCTGTAGTGTTTGATCCATCATTAATACCGTTCTCTTCTCTTTTCTTGCTCTGTTACAGTGCTTTTGTTCATCTTGTCCTTACACAAGGAGCAAGCTATTAACCTTGGCATCATGACTGATTCAGGTTTCTCCAAAACTTGCATTTTTTTTTTTAAGACCCTGTGCAGTAACTGAGATGAGAGGGGATTTGGAACGTGTGTGCTCTCGCCTTAAAGTTCCTATTCTGCCTTCTTTCATCTGGTTTCTGGGACTGCATGTGGCAGCATTTGTGCATGTAATGTTGCTCACCTGCATTGTTCCAGCGGAGCCCACAGGTTTGTGCAGATAAATGATTCCAGAATACAGTATGACCCTTTGGCCTGAGACTATATTTTTAGGTGCTTTGTACACTAAAAGTGCTTTGTATACTGTTTAAATGCATCTTTGCCAATTGAAAACAACAGGCAGCAGTAGCCATTTATGTAACACCATTAAATCCACATGCAGTTTTGCAAGCACAAGCTAATTATTCTGGGTAGCAGCTCTGTAAAAAGGCAGGTAAGTATTATTTCATTTTACACATGAGAAGTAGTCTAGAAGTGCTAAATGTCTTGCATATGGCTGCAGAGAGGATTATTTCCAGGGGCATATGAAAATTCAGCAATCGTTAGTTTTCAATCCTGTGTTCATCTGCTACAAGGCGTTGCTTTAATTTGTTAAAAATAGTGATTCTGAGAGGTAAAATATTAGTTTGGTTTTACTACTGTGAATTAATCGGTTTTGTCAAGTGGGACTGATGGCTCAAGGTTAATGCTGCTGGACGTCTTCCAGTAGGCAAGTTTGCAGTAAGAATTGTGGACATGTCCTCGGTAAAGACTGATACAGGTCATCTTGGATCAGAAACTCAGTCAATAACAAGAGAGGACGATGGTTTGTATAACCTTTCCATTTGTACTGGTGATGCCCCAGTACATGACCTTAGCATGGTACCATCTTTTCCTGGTGTCACTGTGCCTCGGCTCATGAGACATGCAGCCTGATGTCCTCTGTTCCTTGGCTGTCAGGGGGTGCTCTGCAAGGGAGATGGAGCAATCGGAGAAATAGTTTGCAGAAATCCAGGTGCAGGAAAACCAAAACCTACATTCTTTCATAGATAAAAAAGGGAGCCATCTTTTCATGATAGACTCCATGCTAATCATTAAACACAGTCATACACTCACAGCTGTGTTTACCAAGCACAAGGAAATAGATTGCAGGATACTCACAGATCATGCTGTCTGGCAGAGGCTGGCAGATTCTTACTTTTTAAGATAAACACTTCATAGATGTACATGTATTTTACCTTATTTTGGGGAAGAGAAGTGCAGACGTAGGTTTAACATCCCCTGCCTCAGCATTATGTATTAACATATGGTGCTATTTTTGAATGCCAAAATGATATTTATTCGTTTCTTCAACTCTTTTTCCTTTACAGCTTACACTCTGGATAACGTTAATCTGCAAGGATATTTTGTCTATTCTTTTAATGACAAGACTGCTCCTAAATATGGTCTCTACAGTTACGTTGCAAATCAGTATGAGCCAAAGCCTTCTATGAAACATTACAGGGAAATAATCGACAATAATGGCTTTCCTGGTCCTGAAACTCCTGAGGCGCTGTGCCCAGAGGAGAGCACCTTGTGTCCTGAATGCCACTTCTTCCGAACCAGAAAATCATTATTAGCCTTTATCTCTTTCATATTTGTTGCTTTTATTGTTACTATATTCTTCATTATTTATTACTCCAAGAGACTAGAAAGAAGATATAAATAGAGCTGCCCCTTTGAATACATCTCTCACTGCCCTTCCTCTTGCATTCCCTTGGGAAATCAGACATAAGAGTGCACAATGTTGTCGTTTCTTCAGCACTAGGAAGACATTTACATTTCCTTATACTGTAGGATGTTGATACTGATAAGAAATTGCTAGCATATGGCTTCCAGAAATAATTTTCTCTCATGTAGTACATTTGGTTTATGAACAATCCATAATTCCTGTGGTTGTAGCTCTCTCTCAACTTTCCCTGGGACCTGTTTTTGATGCTTTTATCTCCTTGGTTTCACCTCACTGAGTTGGACAACTGAAAGCATGATTTGAAGACATGCAGTGATAGAAGAGCCTAAATGTTAAATTCTCCAAGAGAAAACTGAGGAGAAACAAAAAGGCTTACTTTTCCAAATTAGGGGTTAATGCTGATGTTGCTTGATCAGAGGCAGAAATTGACTGGAGCAGGGTACGTGGCTGAGCAGAGACGGAGGAGAATTGCACAAAGCAGTGCTGGCAGAAAGGAAACTCCTTTTCCTAAAGCAGATGCAGGGGGAAGAACAGGGGGACACAAGTCTGTGCTGCTGGGAGCACTGGTACATAGGTGAACTACTGCTTAGGCTGCTGATGGCTGCATCTGACTTCAGGATGTCATTGGGGAGCTTCAGCTAAAGGAACTGTGTCTTTCTTAGTGGGGAAAGCAGCAGGGGTAAGTCCAGGGATAGCAGGGGTCATGCCATCTGATAGGAAGAGATGGAAAAGGTGAAAGGGCTTCTCTTTGATTTGCTCAGTAAAAAAAGCAGAGTGCAGACTCTGGGATGTCTTTGCTGTCTCAGTTATCAGGAAGCTGTGTGTCTGACTGCACTCTGTTGCCCTGTGCTCATAGACTTGGCATGGCTGGAACACCCCATCACTGCACTTCTTGTGGCAAGTTGCATACCGTTGCCACTCCACTGCTGTCCACCTACTTACCTGCTGGAAACTTACGGGTAATTTAGTATGGTGATCTCTGTGTGCCAATTATGTTGAGTGTGGAGGCTTTAAATCCCACCATCTTGGTGTAATAATCCAGCACTTTATTGCTGCTTTTGCCAGGGTCTGAGATCCTGGAGGTGTTGCTCCAAGCCTCTTACAGGTTGGCTGGAGGGTCTCCTGTGAGCAACTGCATCTGCCTCTGGCAGTGTTTCATCCTAAAGTATTACTGAACATCTGAAGGCCTCTCATTTTTCTCTCAGCAAGACAAATTAGCAAAATAGTAACAAGATTGTTTATCAGTAGGAATAGAGAGGGAATGGAAAAAATCACTACATTAGGAGTGTCCTCAGTGTAAAGCAGTGAAGTCATTTTCATCCACTTTCACACTGTAGGCCTGCACTGCCTTCAGCTGTAATTGTATTTGTATTCCTATGTGAATAATGTTGCTCACTGGAAAGAATATTTTAAAGGAAATGTGCTTTGTGTTAATTAAGAATTATTTATATACTAAAGCTGATTGTGCTGTATTAAATGTGATGTTTATCTGCTAGATGACTAGTAGATATCTAAGTGACCTCCCAGGGTTCCTTTCAACCTGAATACTCTATAAATCTGTGATTCTATACTGTAAGTTAAAACATATGAAATGTGACTTTCATTTGTGATTTAAGGTTATATTTTTTTCTTAAATATATATTCTACGTACAGGAATAGAAAAAAAATGGTATCTTATCATAATGATTAATACATTTGTCCTCTAGATCCAGTCTTAAAATTCTCTCTCTTTGCACTAATGTATATTTTGGTATCGAGATTAAGGTGAAAAATTCAGGGTAAGTGATGAAGTAGTAAAAATATATCTGAAAATTATTTATAGCCTAATAGGACATGCTGAAGAATAGAAAAATTTAAACTGCTGTATATTTATGCGTTGGTGCCTGGTGTAGTGTGGATTACGAAGAAAGAAATAGCTCTCCCTACATGTGTGAAATACCAAATGGTTTTCCTCACTGCATGGCAATGAATCACCTTGCAGTACATGACTTCAGTAGTTAGAAGCCTTCACAGTACAAAACCAAAAAGTGGCATTCATTTCATACAGATAGTAGCCAGGTCATACCTAACTTGTATATGTGTATGTATGCTATGATTATTATGCTGTTGGTAAAGCAAAAAGACTCTAGGCCTGATCTTTCTTTTCTGCTGGGGGTTTAGGGAGCCTGGTCAGGGCAAATCCAGATGAGCACGAGTGTCATGCTAGTGGGCATCAGCCTGTCCTGACACTTTGCTAGCAATTAACCATCCAGAGAGTTGCTGCCATGTGCTCTTTAATGGCCCAGCTACAGTGTGATGTGTGAAACAGCAGTCGGAGCACAGAGGAGATACTGCAGGCTCTTCCTGTGGAGGCTGGGTGATATGTAACCACTGACAGGCAGATGGCACCAGCTGGATATCTAATTTATAGATAAATTGGGATTTATTGCTATGAAGCTATATTATCCATAGAAGTAACACAGCCTTTGGCACAATTATTGCCTTCGTAGAAATTATCACTGCAGAGCAATGACAGGCTTGAGCTGGGTGCAGCAGTTGCCAAAGTCTTCTCCTAAGCAGTGCAGTGCTGTCTGTGCACAGCGATGTGTAGCTCTCAGAGACTGAACTGTACAGTGATGGGCCAGGGAAAACACAGGCTGGTCTGATGGAGGTAATGGTATGGTTTTGCCTTGGGAATCTCCTTCCTTTGTGTAATCAGCTGCCAGCATCTTGTTAATCTTCTTAAAAAAACCCATGCTCCACTAACAGCAAAAAAGCTTGTGAATAAGCAGAGATGAGGTACCTGTCCAAGGAGAACTGTGGTGTGCTCATGCAGATTGATGTGGTAATCGCCTCTTGCAATCAGGCTGTGGGATATGGGGCACTTCTTCCATTTGATACCCATGTGCGAGTGATGATTTGTCACTTCCCCATCACCATCTGTGCATCTAGATCAGAAATGCCGACAGTAGCAAGGCCTTTGAGCAGAGGGAACTCCATAGGCAGACTGCAAAGACAGCTCAAGGGAGGATGGTGGTTTATTTTCTGAAGAGCAGCCGGAGTCTGTGTGTGATGGATGTCAACATGTAGTATCTTATGTAGACTAGTTTCTTGATGTTAACTGTTTCTAGAATGAAAGGTTGTTGTCAGTTTGCTCAATACTGCAGATCAAACGTGTTGTAAAAGAAAAAATTATATTTTTATTCAAAATATTTTTGTGACATGAGTGGAAAACTGCTGGTTTATTTCTTGAAAATATTGTGCAGAGTTCCTGTGAGAAGGATGTGTTTGTTAAATGAAAGAATGAATGTTACACTGCTTTTATAACAAACTCAGAAAGGAAATAAAGATATTGTATGTAGCAAGTTGTAACATGATCTTATTTTAATCTGTCCAATTTCTCTGTCTGCAACATGAAGTACAGAGTACCTCAATTGAGGCTATTTATAATAACTCTGCAAGGAGTTTGTGTTGCTGTTTGTTTTTTCCAATGCTGCATGAGTCATAAATAACTGTAACTTTCGTTGGAGATTACTGGGGCCTGTATCTAAACAGAGGTTTTTCCAACAGACCTAGGGCTTTGGAGGGGTTTTGGTTCTTGGATTTTCTGTTGTTTGCTTTGTTGGGGGTTTTCTAACTATTGCTATTTAAGGCGACTGTGAAAGTAACCAACATAACTAACAAACCTATCCTATCCTGTCCTGTCCTGTCCTATCCTATCCACCTACTACATCCCTAACCTAGCATGTATAATGTACTCCTCACTGATTTTCAATGGCATCAGTCCTTGGAGGGGAGGAATGGACCTAGGCAGCACCTTCTCAGTCCTATGTGTTTGGTTCTCAGGAGCCAGAAGAGCCTCCCAGCTGGAGCTTCTCCCCAGCACCGTGCCTTGCTGGGGTGCATATCCAAGCCGGAGTGGTGCTGAGGCCCAGGCACCTCCGGAGGGGAACATGTGTCAGGGACCAGAGGAAAAGCAGAACCAATGATGTGTCCTGATGGGATGCTGACTGAAAAGGTGGCTTGGCTCTCAGCAGTGAGCTGGCTATTGCATTGCCACCTGCGCTCAGGGCTCTGTAACAGGCTTTGAGCAGGGCTGTAAACCAGCAGGGCTGCACAAACACGACACCTGACCCAAGAAATCTGGTTTTCCTCCTGCCAGAGGGAACCGCGAACTGGCTGAGTGTTTCCTTCAGGAGGTGTAATGGTATGAACTACCTGTGCTGTAAAGTTTTATGGGGTGACAAAGTTTTGTAGCCTGGCAACAGTGCAGTCGAGCTGGAGGCCATCATATGCCCTGCCAGGAAAGGGAGGGGAGCAAGCCAGTGAGGAGGGCTTTTCAGCTGCACCCTCTCTGGTCAGCCCGGAGGGTGCCCCAAGGGGTGCCAGGCTGCTGCTCCTCCAGCCTGGGACAGGCATGATCCAGAGTCTTGGTGCTGTGGGAAGAATGGAGCAGGGCCAGCTCCAGCTCTCTCACCACCTCCTCCTCCCTCTTTGGGCATATATTTGTTTACATTTGGGCTATGCAATGGGGAGCTAAATACCAAGGTCTGACATAGGTATGCCAGGGCATATAGTTTATTTAGAAGATAAAATACTGTTTACAAGCCTTACAGATTTTTTGTTGATAGCTACTACTTTGCAACAACACTTCTGCCTCCCTCTCTCCACTAGGATCAAATGGGCCTTATTTCTGAAAGCTAAGAAAATAAATGTTCATAAAGTAAGCTGCCAGTATTGCAGTTGTCTCTCCCAGCACTAGATGAGTCTTTAAGTCCTGTTCTGATGGAAGTTTGTGAATTTTACACACATTTTAAAGTCATTTATCAGCCACATTGCTGCAGGAGCTGTAAGCGGATATTGCCTTTCCTTGCCCCTTGCAGCGGGAGGTTGCAGGGTCCTGCACTCAGCAGCACGTGATTGCTCCTGCTTGGTATTCAGAGGCACATTCCTCCAGCTGCTGATATGTTATTATTGAGCTGGAAGAAAAAGAATGCAACCAAGCTCTTATTATTTTGTCCTTTTATCAGTTTGGTCATATTAATGTGAGATAATCATTATATAAATGCACAGGAGATGCAGTCAAGGACACATTCATTTTTAAAGTCTTCCAATGCTCTTGTAGTTCAGTCATTCATCTTCTGTCTTTAATTACAGCAAGTGATCTCAGAGGCACTTAAAAGATTAAATTACTCAATTATTTGAAAAACTCAAATGCAATAACTGTATCTCTTTTCTGATAAATACCAGTGATTGCTGGAAAAGGTTGCCCAAGGCAAGAAACACTGGGAGGCCAAGGAGGCCATTTTGTAACACTTTGGCTTAGCCCAGTGATACCCATTTTATTTGTCATTATTTACAACCATTATTTTTACTTGCATTGATAAAACCCACAAATTTTTCCATTGCTGTCCTGGTGGTTTCAGCAGGGTGATGAATGGCACTGCTCAGCTATTTACAAATGTCCTGGCACCCCCTTGACTGCAGAGAGAATGACATGAGCCCACTGGACGATAACTGCAACTCAAAAGGGCGTAAGATCATCTGCAGCAGCAGAGCTTGTCCTTCCTCACCAGCAGCACCACGGATCCCAAATACAGCCACTGAAGAATGGGAAGTTTTCCCCAAAGCAGTTTTTTTGCCTGTTTTCCGAAGCAGCAGATATTCAGTGAACCCAAAGCTGCAAGCCCGGTAAGAGGGGCAGGTTGATGTGAACACTCCTCCATGGGCCAGAAGGAAAGGGACGTGACTCTTCAGGAAAAGAGAAATACAGGCTGAAGATCCAAAATCCTGCACTTTCTCTTCACAGGCTGAGTTCTGAGTTCCTGTCCCACTGAGAGCCAGCCAACTGGACAAAACACCAGAGCAGCAGTGGATGCAGGGTGATCCCCATCTGCAGTCCTGCTGTGCTCATTTCTTGTGCTGGTCAGCCAGCAGTGTGGCACACGAACGGATGTTTGGTGTTGATAAACCCCCTGCTTTACCTCCATGGCAAGTCTCTAAACTGAAGGAGTCAGGTGGGAAAGGAAGGACTGAGCGTGTGGACAAGCCAGAGCAGCTGTGGTGCTTCTGGCCCTCCTGCAGTGAACACCAAGCCAGGCCACAGTCACTGAGATGCAGTGGGGTGGCCAAGCGGGCTGGCAAACCCTGGGCTGCTGGCCCACATGGGTCTGGGGTTAGGCTGCAAGCAGGCACCCTGCTAGCATCTGTCCTGCATGCGTGGCAGGGCACTGCTGGACTGCAGATGCTGCTGAGGGGTTACTGTGTCTGCTCCACCACCTGTGGTTCCCACGTTTATTTAATTAAAGAAGGAAAAAAAGGAAGTAATGCGATACCATCCTCCCAAGGAAAAGGAGTCCTTCCAGCAGGGAGCAGGCCAGGCGAGGTCTGCGGAGGGACAGATGGCCCTGCGGCTAATTTGCTCCCATAAATTGCAAGCTGTTGCAAATCCTCGCTGTAGCAAGTGCTGGCTCTGTGTTTCAGCCTTGTGTCTGTCTGCTACGAGCAGGTGAAAGAGAAAGAGCAGAGTCTGCAGTTTCAGGCTGTTTCCCTAGTGCCTTTTGCAGAACTGAGCATTTTGATTGAGAAATAAGCCATAATTCTCTATCTGGCTGCCGGCAGAGCTCCATGCAGCTGCTCTGGCCAGGCAGGGCAGTCTCCTGCTGGAGCAGAAGCTCTTGCCACAAAACGAGGAATTTTCTCGTTAAAGCGCAGTCACAGTGGGACCTGATCTTGCCTCCTTGAAAACGGCTGCCAATGAACTCCACACTGCAGTTCAAGTCTCTGCTCAAGGCAAAGAGCAGCTAACTGCATTTAAGGTGCCTTCAGCCTCCCTGTCCTGCTGGACACACATGCCGGGGTTGAGGATAGAAAGCCCCAACTTGCCCTTGCAGTGGGACTGAAGAGCATCTGTGCCGTGGTATAGGTCCCTGGTTATTTTCCTGCTCTCACCTTCCTACCTCTTTGGAGGAGAGGAGCAGAAATGACCTGTCCTCACCCTGGCGCTTTGTCCCTAGTGGGGGACATGGGACAACTGCAGACTCGAGCCCTGGCTGTCTGGCAATGCCCAACTGTTTCAGCTGGGTATTGGACCACTGATTGTTTGGCCACGATCCGCCTGCACTGAAGTCTGAATCCTGTGGCCTTCTGTGCAGCCTGGATTGGATGAGCAGTGCAGACAGGCATGCTGGGACCAAGTGGGGAAGAGGGCATGTTGGGCTAAGAAGCTGGGCTTAGGCAGCTGCTACCTGTGGGAGGTCAGCAGTAAGGTAGTGGAACAGACATCCTAGTTTCAGAGTCAAAGGGGTGGAAGAAGGTAAGTGTCCAGGTTATTTTTTCTGCAAGAGATGCTAACCTTTGTCAGTCATAGAGGCTCTGGTGTCTGAGTCCTGTTATGGATCAGTGATGTTATCTGGGACTGTGTGAGACCTCCCCAGAATTAGCCTGTAAGACAGGCAAATAGTTCTCTGCAGTGTTGTAATGCTTTCCCTGACATTTACTCATTAACCCAGGCCCAATGCTCTGCTCTGTGCTAGGCCTTGAGTTCCGCCTACCTTTGTGTTTGCTTTAGCTGAATTTCTTGCACCCTGAAGTAAGAGAGTCTACAGCCACACAGTGCTAAGTGGGATCTCTTCTGCATCCATTGCCGTTTTTTGGGAAAATATTAGCTTTCTACACAGTATAGCTGATAGTACCATGGTATAGAGGGTCACAATTTAAACTGCACATTATAAGAAAGTCCGAACACTCACTTTGCTATTAATCTGGGGTTTGACACCCCAAATGCCAGGTCCTGTCACACCATGATGTGTAACTGCAGTTGAAACAACATGGTGTGCCTGGCGTAGCACCCAGCCAAATGAAGCCCTTGTGCAGCTGTGACTGACACACATCTGGCAAAGACAGCATGACATGGCTGTCCTAAATGCCCAAGAGATCAAGAGTGGGTCATGCCTATTAAATGCTGCTTTCTGTCTGGCAAGGTCTGTGTCCACTCCCCAGCTCTTCCATGTCACTATTAAGCTGGAGCAGCAGTATCAGTTTTCAACCTTTCCTATTTCATTTGCAGGCTCCAGCAGTCCTTTAGATATTTCTTCTGATGTTTTCATCTCACAGTCATTTCTGTACATTCAGCATATGCTCTCATCTAACAACTACCTGCCATTTCAAAGAGCGACGTCTCTTAGGCATGCCAAGATTCTCCAAGGCTGACACTGATTCTGCAGAGCAGGTGCATCAGAGGGCTGCCTTGCTGGTGACTCCTGCTATTTGTTGTGAAGAGGATGGATGTCCAATAATTCAGTATTATAAAGATCGTACATAGGAGGAGCTGAAATACCAGTGCTGTTAGGATTAAAACAGTCTACTTGCCCTGACATTGCTGCAGGTGGGTGGGAAGGAGAGATGGGAATGAGGGAGCATCACACACTGTATTTTTTTCAAGGGGTGGACTTACACAGCTGACCATCTCTGCCATGACAAAGAATTGGAGACAAGTACTTCCTCTTGGTCTGAAGTTTAATACTGAGCTTTCCCTGAATGGTGGGCCACAAAGGCTTATCCCCTTGTAGATGGTCTCTCATAGCTGACTCCCTGCTCAGCATCCTGTTTTGAGACTGCTTCTTTTGATAGACCAAGAAAGAGTTGGAGAGATACAGGTCCATCCAAAGGGACATTTATTCCATCTGTAGACTTGAGTAAGACAAACCAGAGTAATCGCTATCCTGCTGTTGCATCTTTTTCTCTTTTGCAGTGGCTTGATGGATTTGACATGGTGGAAGTTCGATGATGTGAACCCAACATTCAGCAACCCAGGTCCAGAGTCACTCTTATGAACCTAGACTTAGTTTATTGACAAGAACCTAGCTGCAGAAACATGGTGGAATTCAGTGTGAGACAGGGACCTAAATGCTGTTGAGGACCCGAGTTTAACTTCCTCAAGCCAGCAATTCTAGCTTAATGGCTTCTTTGGAAAGCATATATTTGTTATGAAGTTCATGCATATTTAAGTACACTGTAGGATAGGTATAATGGACAACAATATCATTTTGAGCCTAAAATCATTATTGAAGTACTGTATCAGCAGAGTTTCGTGTACAGGAGGTTGCAATAAAGCAAGAGCTTAAATGCACCACTGTTTTCTGCCCATGGATGAAATGAGTGCAGAGGAAACGTGATTCTTTAGTGTATGCAAATTTATTCAACTCTTCCATTATTTATTTACACATAATGACTTGATACCAACAGATGAGGTAAAAATATGAGGTATTGGTATGAGTATAACATTTTAAAATGCAATTATCATAATGTATTCTCAAATGGTAATGTAACAATACAAAACACGGTGGTAGCTGAATGGTAGACATGGCATGATGTGCATTTTATAGAAATCTTATGTCATTGATACATGGCTTGGAGATGCCAGAAGCACATGACAGAGCTTCTGCAAGGGTAGGAGGAGAGCCCCACCTTGCTAATTGTGGCACGTGACACACGGTTCCTTCCAACTGAGTGAAGACTTATCAGACAGGATAACACCACTGCCCAGGCTTTCCCTTCATTTCCTTAAGAAATTATTTACTGCCAGAAAATTGCCATTCCCAGGGCCGGAAATTCTGCACCCATTAACACTGAGGCGCTATTGTATTAATTAATGCAAACTAATGTAGCAGAAGCGCTCCAATTGTTCATGTTTTCAGAAAACAGCCAGCATGAAACCTGCTGCCCTGGTTAGAGGCATTTGGGGAGGAGGTGCTGCTTGCTGGGATTGGCAACCCCACTGGAACCAGCGGAGACTGGCTGTGCCCCACCAGCTCCCAAGCCACTGCTTGCTCCTGGGAAGGCTGGACCTGGGCAGTGGTGCCCTGCAGCTGCCTGGTGACTGCCAGACCCCAACAAAAACACACAATAATTGCACATTGCAACCGTTGCTGGACATAAACTCAAGGCAGGAACTCATGGGCAGCCAACCTCCCTGGTCCTGCGAGTTCCACAATAAAACGTGGGTGAGCTAAGTCATGGGGGAAGATGACCATGACTTTTTGGGGTTCTGCTGCTCCATGGAGACCTTGTCCCTGTCCATGCAGCTCCCATCAGCTTGCTTCTTCAGATTGCAGGGTTGTACTCTACCAGCACAGCCCTTACATGTGTGCACAACAGCATGTGGGACAGTGCTCTAGGAGCTATCAAGGGCCACACAAGGTCCACCCCACAGCCTGCATTCCTGGCGCAGATTCAAAGCACTGGCTTTGAAGAGACTACCTAGTTTACAAAATCTGTAGCTTCATGTAGGAAATGTATCCTGCTTAATTGACCTCATATTAAATCTTAGTGGATTTTGTTGGAGGGACTGAGCTAAAAACATTGGCTATAAATGATTCAGCTGGTTTATGCAGCAATAAAGTAAAAGTGAACAACTGTGATTAATGAACAACAGTATTAACAGGCTTGCACATTCTTAATGACTCATAGGTGTAATATAGTTTTTGGTCTTAGGTTAGTTAAAAACAAAATGGAACCCTGCTCCAAAGATAACGTCAACAAATTATTATTACTTTTAAAGCATTGTTCCATTAGCAAAATAATAGGTCCCTGAAAATGAAATTATAAATAGGCTTAAATGCCTCCAACTCATCATCAGCGGCTAATCCTGCTCCCACCAATGCCTACAGAAGCAGGATCATGCAGATCAGTGCATTATAATATGAAAATGCTTGCTGTTACTATAAAAGCAATCTCTCCAAATAGAGTCTGCATTTAGTCTTTTAAACCTCCAAGACATGTTTAAAAGCTTAAAAAAAGTTATTTGTATAATAAGAATATTAAAAGGAACGGTGTTCATCTGCCTTTGTGTCCACTGGATAAGGAAAATCTGCTTTGGAGTTCCTTACAATTAGCCATCTTTACGGGAGAAAGAAAGGACAACACAGAAACACTTACTTGGAACTTAGACAAAAAGCTAAAAAGAAAGGAAGAAAAGACAGAAAAAGATTTACAGCTTAATAACTTACCAGTCTGATTTCAGACACCTCAATAGACACAGCATTATATTGTACTCTCCAAGAATGAGCAGTTACTTTGAATGCTGCACATAGTGAGGTTCTCAAGCGGCAGATATACCAGTATTATAATTAAGGCAACAGGTAAGTTTTCAACACCTTGTACTAACAGTCACAATTCTGCAGCTGAATATAAATGGCCTTCAAAATATCTATCATCTCAGTTACATTTCCACATAATTTATTTGGTGAAACTGATCCACTCCTCATTACTTTTTAATGCACGGTAACCTCCTACTTCCTTAGTTCTTTTAATTCTTCCTACATCTATTTTTAGGTACCTTCTCACAGCATACACAAACACAGAACATATTTGGGAACAGGCATTTCTGTTGTCACACGGATTATGCCTGGTAGTCGTGTGATAACAGCAAACACAGCTTATGTAGCAGTGACACACTAAGAAACAAGTGACATATTCACTTAAAGTCCAACTGATGCAAGTGATTTGCACTGAGTTATATACAAAATAATTAATTTATACATATACATATATATAGATATAATATAGATAAATATATACACACTGTACATATTTTATTTACAATTAAAATATGCTTCTTAGAAGCCTTTACATACCAGAGTTATGTGACACACAAGTAATGGCAATAGTGTGAGATTTTAAAGTAATAATGATAAAAGCTCTCTGAAGAAATGTTTACTTCCATAATAGAAATTAATATAGAAGGAATGTGGTGGGGGGAGGTGAAGTCTCTGGAATAAAAGAACTTTCCTATAAAATTCCTCTTTTGGCTTTGTACAGACCCAGGTCTGGTCAGATTTCTGCAGCTTAAATAAGACCTTTGCTTTCAGTATTCCCATTCCTGCCAGACCCCGATTTATGCTCACATGCTCCCAAGAACACTTCCTCAGATTTTTGTTTCTGGTCCCTCGGCAATCAGAGGCTGAAATGAGTTTCTGATCCTCGCAACTTCTGCTGCACACAGATGTCCAAAGCCTTTGTTGTACCACTCTGGGGAATGTCCTCTGAAGAAATGGAAAGAGAATTACTGAGAAACTCAAACACTTGAGAAATATGCCCACAGGAACAGGCTTGCCATGCTTCCTACTCCCCAGTGCCAGTGGTAATGGTGGGAACTTTACATACTTGTTACTGAGTGTACTATGAAGATCTCCCTTGCAGCAATCAAATCAGAAGATTCTATTGCTGTGTCACATTGTAACAGCTGTAGATGCTGAGCAGAGAAATGAGCTTGATGGATAGAAAAGACTGCAGGAAGACTCCAAAGCAGCAAAGCTATATTGACCATGTCCTCTGTTGCCCATACCTCCCCTCCCTGAGCTGGAGGTTTTTTCCCCTGCTGAATGGACAAGCGCTTTTTGCAGGTGGGATACTTACTTTAGGTCAATTCTGCAGATGTGTGTTAGCCTAGCTTTTCCTGAGCCACATGGCTCTATCAAGTACTGAGAGTCCATCACGATGGCTCGCACAGCTCCCATAGGAGGAGCCTCTTCATGCTCCACAGAGATGGCAACCAGCATGCACATCCCCTTTGGCAAATCTGTCCTCCATGTCCTGCAGCAATACATTCAAGATGGAATCACTTTAGTAATGAAACTTTTGGGCACAGAAGTAAGAATAAGAATTAAAGTTACAGTTTACTTCCTGCCTATTCTTGTGCCTGCAATGCCACTGGTCTAGGAGTCCCCAGCAGAGTTTCGTGTTTCCAAGCTGAGAGTCTGACCATTATGCGGAATGGCAACCCATCTGTTGCTGCAGACTCTAGGTGGAGAAGTTTTGCTTCTCCACATGAGCAATTTGCAACCATTATGTCTTAGAGGGCTTTCTGCAAACAGACATTTTAGACAGTAGATAAAGTGAGTATATGGCATCTGGCAAAGGCTGAAATGTTGCACTGCACCTATGCAGACCTATAAACAAATACAGTTTAGCACAGCAGAAATCCTCTCTACAACTCACTTCTGAAACTCCTAGAACATGTTTCAAGGGTGTCTGAATCACAAAAAAAACAAAACGTCCTTTGATTTTTTCCCTCTTCCAGATTTCTAGCCTTACATGCTGCAGAAGTTTTCCACCAAGTTCAGGAGACCTAGGCTGCAAAAGAATCATAGAATTAACTAGGTTGGGAAAGACTTTTAAGATCATCACATCCAACCTCTACCCCAGGACTGCCAAGTCCACCACTAAACCATGTCACTAAGGGACTCATCAACACAACTTCTGAACACTTCCAGGGATGGTGACTCCACTACTTCCCTGGGCAGCCTGTTCCAATGCACGACCACCCTTTTGGTGAAGAAATTTTTCCTAATATCCAGTCCAATCCTCCGGTGGTGCAGTTTTTAACTGTTCTGTAAGCATTCTCTACATGTTCTGCTGTCTCACATTTTTCTCATCTGCCTCAAACCTCACATGATACGTACATGATAGGCTCTCTCCTATGCTGTGGTAAGAAATGAGAAATTCCCACTGTGCTGCTGTGTAACATGCATCATCTTGCCATGGACTCTCTGAGAGGGGGATTAATGCTACCTTGGGAAGTATCATGTTTTAGTAGGTAAGCTGCTTTCAAGAACTGTTGAAGTCTGGACTTCAGCAGATAATTTTAACTTTCTGCATTTTTCATCCATGAAACTGAGCTGTTATTCAAGAAGGAAGATATTTCCTCTAAAACTCAGAAGCTTTTACATGTGTCTGTGCATTAATAAAAACTATAAGCTATCTTGGCAGATGAAAAACATGCAAAGTAGAAAAATCACTCGTCAGCTCTACTGTGAAATGCTGAACCATCTACTGTGAACGCCTGCACAGTGCTTAGATGTGACCGTATTATTTTGGTAACCAGGCAGCACTTACTTGAGCCATTTATGAAGTGAAAAACTGTAATCCAGACACTGCAGAAGACTTATGATTCCTATTCCTGGTTATACAGATTTAAGCCAGTTCCTACTTCTCTATTTTACAGTAGTAAAAACGGGCATGGTACCTAACTCACATTGATGCCATGATACTTAATGTACATTAAGCATTTGAGGAATCTTTAATGAAAAGCAATGCCTCTGCAGGGCAGCTGAGAGGTGTGTCAGATCCCAGGCATATGAAATATTGCCCCTATCCTCTTACCATTAGTATTCTTGAGGGAGCCTAATCCCCTTGTTATGACTACAGAACTGAAAGAATAAAAACAACTAAATTTATCCTTTTGCATCCAGAACTTTGATTGGGAAGGAGAAAATTGCTGTCTGTTAAAATATATTTATTCATGTCCCCAGAGGTGCATTGTAATTTCACTGCCCACTTCCCACCAATCATAAGGTATCAAACTGACTGTGATATTGTTGTCTAACCTTGCTGTAGACTTAATGATATAAATCAAAAGAGATAAACAACAGAATCTGACAGATCTGCCTGACAGCTGTTTTTAGCCTTTTAAAACCAGCCAGGATTCTGTTTTATGATATGTATTTCAGTCCTTGGGGGTCATTCTGCCTGGGTTAGTGAAAAGAATGAGAACTTGATGGCAAGATTTTTCTTTAAGTGATGTGACTGCACAGCAGGTCTTTAAAGAACACAAACCACTGTGAAACCTAATAGTGTGAACTAAGTGGCAAACAGGAGGACAATAACGGGCATCAAAACCTCTCCTCTGGTCCCAATCTTCTCAGTGCTATGTGGAGAGCCAAATTTATCACTGATTTAAGTCAATAATATCATATATGAAAATTAACTATAAAATAATTAATTCAGTCCAGTATACTGTGGAAAGGCAAAGGAAATAGAGCAATGGGAGGACTGGTGTTTTAACATTATAAAGAACTTGCAGCAAACGTTTTTAAAATCTTTTCCTAAGAGTGCCAATAATTCTTCCCTTATACTGACAATATCTGCATGTTGTCATTCTCTAAGAGAAGAGTGAAGTTCATAAAAGGGATGTACTGTCATAATTACATTTTATTTGGCTCATCTTTTTCCTTCAATTGTTACCTCTAATACAATTCTGACTCACTGTACTATTTCTTTTGTCAAAACTTGCTTTGTATTTCTCTGGTGTATCACTTTAATCAAAGAAAGCAGAGACAAGGAACAGGAATACACAAATCCTGAAATAAACAACTGTAGAACTGACCCTGTAAGTGAAATACGCCAGCAGCTCCACAATAGCTCCAAGCAAGCAAAGGGCCAGGATTTCAAAGGCAGAAGGTGCAAAAGAGGTTTTTTTGGTCTGTTCTGTACAGGCAGATAGACAACAGCAGAACTGGGACTCAATTTGGAATACTGAAATACAGCTACGCATTTGAGAGATGTGATCCCCTGGAATACAGTCAGAATACACATCTTCTGCCTTTCTTTGTTCATTTCCACATTAGTGTTTTTATGGGTTAGTATTTCTTGGTCTACAAAGACTCCAATTGCAAATCTAAAATAACAACTTATATAGACACTGAATAACCACCTTAGCTTACAAACGTCACTATCTTCTCTACTAAACATTTGGCTCCTCTACATCAGACATTCCCCAGGGAACGGCAAAAACAGTGTAAAAACCAATTGGGTTCTATTTGCTCTGTTTTGACAACAAACAAAGCTAGGAGAGAACAGCAGCTGTTATCAGACATCTGTTCTAAGGAAAAAATGATATTCATGGCCTCAGGAGTATGTGCTGCTCAAATTACATCAGAGGAAAGGTCAGCATGCTCTAGGTGTACAATTTTAATTCAGTTTGACAAATCAACACTGCTGTCCAGAAGTAGAGCTCCCGAAGCACCATTACAGATGCAAAGGCTGAGATAAGACTGAATCTTCCTCGTATGCACTGCAGGAAGCAAAGGTACTGGAGAACTGTCCTTTAGCTCACCTTAGAACAACAAAGTCTCGGACAGGATGAGGAGCCATGCTATTCAAAACATACTGGTAAACTTCTGTCTGTTTGTCCAGGCTCTCAACCACCTTCCACTGCAGGAAGTCCTCATCCCAGAGGTGACGTTCTCTCAGCACTCTGTTCAGAACAACTGACGGGGGGGCTTCAACTTCCACCGAGGCTTTCCAAAGCCTTAGTGGGTTCCCATCCCCAACCTGGAGTAAAGCAAGAAAGAACATAAACCCCCATGAGTGGTATGCCTATGTTCAGCAGAGGATAACTGAGGACAAAGTCTTGATACGGGTGTCTGACTTAAGCTTATTAGCATGCCTATTTCCCTGCTAATCATTACTATTATTGCTATTGCTGCTGCTTTACTGTATGTGAAAACATCTGCGTACTAGTCCTGGATGGAAAACTGAAGTCAGATTTCTGCTTTCACACCAGTGTATACCAGGAACAGTTCCCATAGTACCAGTGGAGTTGCTGTATTATTTCTTGTGTGACAGACACTTTTTCAACCCCAAGCATTCCAAGTTAATACAGAAAATGTATGCAGAAGTACAAAGAAATGAAATGAGAGACTGAAACCTTGGGCTGGAGTAAAGCTACCATCTTCGGCAATCTGATGCACTAGTTGGGACTGAGGATCCAGTAACCCTCCCGGTTAATTGATAGAAGAGCAGAACACATGCTGATTCAGTATTGTGTCAGGTACACAGATGTTTGCTCCTCAAAATAGCTGCAAGGAAGATACTGGGAAAATGCCTTTCAAAGATGTAACCCACAAACTGCTCGCTAATTCTTCCTAGCTCATGGTTCCTGCTACTTGTTATATCTCCATAGCATGCAATAAGGGGAGCAGAAAGTGATGGGCTATGCACAAGGTGAATATCCTGAATTCCACACAAAGAGCTTTTTTGCATGGTTTTAGAGGTCAGATTTCAGGCAGCAAACAAATTAACTGTAAGCACTAGATCTTGCAAGCCCTGATTTTCCAACTCCTCCTTACCGTAGCATCCTCACATATCAATGTGAGTGCTCTCATATCAATTTACTGCTCCAGAAACCTCCAGAGCCTCCCACAGATCCAGGACTGTGTCCCTAGAAACCCACCTTCCACTTTAAATTATTTTGTTGTTATAATTCATTCTCCCCAAAGCTCCCAGTTCCCCAGTCCCCCTGCCCCAGAGCCCCACGGACTCCCTATCCCTTCTGTATTCTCACATGCCAGACCTGTGCATGCCCCTCCCCCCTCTCACATCCTAGTCCAACCTGAGCCCTGCTATTCCCTCCCCAACCTCCCACAGTCCCTCACTGGCAGCATCACTCACAGAAGCTAGCTACAAACCAGAGTAACTGCAATTTCTTTGTCCTAACATAGGGGCTGCATTACCCAAACAGGGGTAATGCTGCCTCCTGCCTCCTCACCATATAGATCGTACACTCTTTCCAGTGCTCTTCCCCATAGTAAGTAGAGTCACCCACCCAATCTATCCTCTCCTTTCACTAGCTGCTGCTGTTTTGCGATCTGTTTTGCCATTGCATTTCTACTAGCCCTGAACTGCACTGTCTACAGGGACCCTGCAGCACTCTCCTCCTGATCATACTGGTTTGGCTTCCTCTGCAGAAGTGATGGAGCCAGGAACAACTTCAGAAATTTGGTAAAAGTTGCAGATATCAAAACCCACTGGAAACAAGGACAAGAGGATCAGGGATAAAACTGGTCATGTGGCTGGCCTGGCTAAGTAAAATAGTGGGCAGCCTGAAGAGCTTTAATAACTATGTTCTGGATGTGTTCTCCAGACTCCTGGCAAACAACAGGAGATAGTCAAAGAGCTTACCCAGGCAATGTTATCTGTTGTTTAAAGTCTCAGTTTGCTCTCTGGTTGTGCTGTTTGCTGTATCACTTTAACCATTTTGGAGATTTCAGCTTGATTTGTGTGCCTTTTCCTGGAATCTCATACTTGAATCATCTATCTTACCTTTTAAATTGCTTTTGGTAGTCTTTCAAAAAAAATCCTGTGCCTCACCAGACAGAAGGGTATGTATTTAGTCATGTGACAAGTCAGGGTGTTGTGTAGCTAGCATGTGCTTTGCTTTGGTTTCTTTACTGCTTCTTCCACATCTCCCCAAATTACCTTTTTGTAGGCAAGTTCTGTGTTCTCTATACTTGAACATGTGACCCATCCTCTGAATTTCTCTTTTGCTTCCTTCTGGAGATTCTGCATGAGACTTTCCAGGTATGTCTGATAGTTCCCTCCTTCCTCATCCACTTGTTTCCCAAGCTCGTCCAGGGTGGGAGAATGCACTTCTGCATCTACATAGGAGTTTCGGGACTGGGTGACCATCTCATGTGGGACCTGTGCCACAGAAGGGTAGGAAAACACACAAAGAAGTTCTTACACTGAGAACTTTTCCTTAAGACAATGTGTTTAAAGGATAATGGACCATTCAGTGTCCAATTGCAGAAAGCTATGATCTGTAAAATGGATACATATTTCTGTCTGCTTCTTATGCAAGATGAGAAAATATAGTATAGTGAAACAGTCCATGGCTCACAATAGCACTGCTCATGCAGAACCATATTAGACTGTTCAGCTGTATGTCAATACACCCATGTTACTCCTCTAGACCCCATAAATGTTGTCCTGTGCTTCTGGGGAAGGGAGATATGAGTATCATCTCTGCTCTACCTACAGTGCAAGTAGCTGCAGGAATGACTGCATCTTCCTATATGATTTTATTACATGACACAGCAATAAACTGTATCAGTTCTTCGTTTTGAGACAAAAAAGTTTCAGTTAAGATGTTAAAGCATAATAATAAAATTAAATATTAAATCAGAGGATTTTGATTTTAATTAGACTAAAACTTCCTAATTCAGTCATCTGGGTTAAAAACTGCCACCCTCCATTTTCAATACTTATGTCTTTGAAAGGAACAGTCAGAAATGAGATCACTGAAGTTTAGATGAAGCAAGTTTACAAATAAGGGAGGCACCATTAATCTCTGAGCTAGTACAAGACAGAAAATGTAAGCATAAACATAAATACTTCAAAGGATGCTGCATTATGTGGCCATAAATAATGCTGTTTGAGTCTCTCACCTCAAAAAGTTTGTTGCATTCCATTATCATGTGAGCAAGTCCTTGAGTAGCTGCCAGGTTTTCACTGAGGTCCTTCTGATCTGGCTTCCCTGTTGCGTATTTTTTCTGTATGACTCTGTAATTGAATTCAGTGTCTCAGGTAAAAAGAGCTGAATCTTTTTATTATGAAAGCAAACAGCAGCAGGATGTTCAGAACACCAGAGAGAAAAGCCTATCTTCAGTTTTCATTTATCACAGATTGCTCAGACCATTGGACTTTTTAAAGGAAAAATGTTTACCTAAAATATTGTTGAGCTAAAGGTAAAAGCAGGAAAGGTTATGCACATCCTGCATTAGGTGCCGTACGTTTTGAAAGAGATTTCTAACAGACATGATGTACAGTGGTTTATATTGTTACTGCTTAAAGCGCTTGCTCGGACACTGGTTATACATGTACATGACCAAGAATCCCAGCGTATTCTGAACCAGAAGAGGGGGTAGGGGGGAAAAAGTCAGGAGGAATATCAAGTTGGGATCACTAATATTCAGTGGGGTCTATGCCCTGTTCAGTCTTCACTCACCATGTTACATGCCATCTTGATGTGGCCTGAAAAAATCCTGTTTCCCCAAGTGGCAGAACATAGCCAGAAAATGCAGAGTGTAAGACCCCTCACTGAAAATCTACATATTACAATCCTTTAAAACATGGTCAAACTTTGGCTTCAACCAGAGTAAAATAAGGCCTTTTCCCTTCACAGAAGCCAACAGTACTCACACAAAACTCACTAGCACCCTACTGACACTTTGCATGGAAGGCAGGCACTGCATATCCACAACAGCCAGAAATGCCTGTGGGCTTGTGAAAAAATGTTCTGTGCATGTACAAGTGTGCTCCTGGCTCTGCAGCATAGGCTGTCCACTCTCACTGACGCCATGCCCTGCGTAACGTGCTGGAAAGCAGATGCTTTGGAAAATGTTATCCTGCATACCCTGAGAAACACTGAAAGCATCGCTTTGTGTTAAGGATATGATTACTAACAGCATTGAGAAGAAACTTACCTTGGTGAGCTTTCTTTCTTCACTATATTGAGGTGGAAGAGGGAAGGGGCCAGACAAACAGCTATGTTCATAGGAGTCATCTGGTTCTCCTCCACAGAGGTGACATCGCTCAGGAAGCACAGCAGAGTCTGCAGAACCTCCCGGTTCTCATCAGACATCAGCATGATGGCTGCCTGCACCGCCTGCAGCCGCTGCTCCTTGGGGACGTCTGGGGAAAAGCAAGTGAGGTTCAGCGGGTCAATTGTAAGATCAGATAGGATCCCGCAACAAGACAGAGTTAGCGCAGGCATTCACACTCTGGGAATGGCTCTCTGAAGAGGGAGATGACAGGGGACCCAGGGGCAAAGATGAGATGGTTGCTGTAAGGCCATGGTATTTGCTCCTCCATGAAGCACAGTTCACCTAGCCAGTGCATGACATTTCTCTGTTCACTTGAGAGGCTGTTCTTCCAGAACCAGATTGAACTTCATTTAAAGTTTATGAAGGGAGAGCAGTACTCAGTACTTATGGTATTTTTCAAGTTCTTTTGTCCCCTGGGAAGACAGTTCAAAAGACTTCAGGAAAATATTTATACTTGTGTCCTAAACCATAAAAGAGTTTAATGAAGGAAGTAATGGATATGCTTAAATAGTACTTCAGACAGATCCATTTCTAAAACTACCATAAGTTTCCTCAGTTTGGACTTGGAGCCCTCCTCTGTGTATTACATATGCTGTATATAATCGAACAGAAGAAGAACAAAAGCAGATTTACAGTAGAGGGAACAGCCAGCTTTTAAGGTCTGCCTGCTAGCCTCGTACAAGCACTTTATTTTAAAAGCTTTCAGACATGAATGACAAACTGAACACAGCCCAGTGCTTCCAATTTTCTAGAAGTGGCAAGGCCAGGTCTTTCCAAGATGTCAAAGGAGCCTTTACTAAATCCATGCCACATGTCTTTTCTCCCCACATAATCTCCTGGTACTCCTTCACCTGTTCTGTGTAATAGTGGGCCTGATGCATAGAGAAGACTTCAAGCCACAGGTAAACATTAGGCAACTGAGAATTTTAGGGAAGTGGAAAATATTCCACCAATACTATGCCATATAGATTGCTACATGAATCATCCCATCCCCAAGCCTCTGTGTTACAGCAAATCAAGCCATTCCAGTTATATAAAAAAGATCCTTGGTGCATCCCAGAAGATCACAAATCCCATGCCAATATACCAAGAGAGGAAAAATCCTTCCTAACTTCACATTAATAATTATTTAAACTGACGAAGGGGAAGAAAAACTCCCAGCTACAGATTTATTTAATTGCAGACATTATGAAATACAATTGGTATCCCAGCAATTTTCAACATTTTTCTTTCTGTGAAGGGAGGTTTTTCGGTACTGTCTAAAACAGAAAAATATGTTTGTTGTTGGTTGCATGGAAAAAAACACACTACTCATTCTTTATCCAAACATTTGTCTCCAGTGTCTACAGAACTCATTTTTCCTGTTCCCATGATGGTTTAAAGAGACCCATCCTAAAGTCTACCATAAGTATTTTAAACTACTGGTACAGTTAACAAAAATCTTTCCTACACTTCCCTCCCTCTCCCGCCAATCAGTGTAAAGAAGAGTTCTTCAGACTTCCTACTGCAGTACCACATAGGATTACAGTCAGCCTGTGCCACTATATACGTTTTTCTATTTGCTGGTAGTGATGTTTTACCCTTTCACCATTCAGCTTCATGGCTGTTGTGAATTCTAATGCCAGGCTCCCGACTCGGACTTGGGGAGTCCTTCCCCAACACCAGTGACACTGAGATCTGCCACATCTCTCTTCCTGTGGCAAGAGGGTAGTTTACTTGCAGTCTCTCCTGTGCCAAGATAGGACATTTCCAATTTTCATCAAACAATAGTTTGAAGGTCATTTGTTTCCAAGGACACGAAGAACATGTCCTTCTAGTGGATAATCTCTTCCTTGGCCTCTTCACTACAGAAACAATTGTGATTGCCGTTTTATTACCGCTAAGTGTTGCTGTTGCTTTTCTGAACAAGCTTATCAATGTATGCATAGACAGACAAGAACTACAACTTGTAATCAGGAAAGAAGAAGGGGAAATGATGTTCCTGGACTAGGTGCCAAATGTTTCAGTTCACTTCTGTCCCAAGATGGCATATATGACCAAGTCCACTGAATTTATTTGCAATGCTGCCTTTCACATGCAGTATCACAGAATTTCTCTACCAGCTGCAAGACACTGTTATGTTAAATACGTTAGTGACTATGTGCCACAGACAGATTTTTACAGTAAAGGGAGGCAACGGAAGTAACATAAATTCTTTAGCACTGGGATTATAGAGTGTTTAAAAATGGCTTTCTATTGTTTTGGCAGCTGAAATGTCTGCAAGTGAGAAGACTAGACACACTTCTCTTCAGTGCTTCCAATCACTTGGCTTAGGCTGGCTGGGTACACTGCTCTGTATCTGACAGAGCACTGGCTGACTGGCCTTCATAATGGACACGGTCAGGAAAAACTCTAATTCCTCTGGCTTCTCAGTATTTTCCTCACTGTTTATTTCTCTCTCAAGTCTGGAGAAAAGATACACAGTCATTTCCTGATTTACGGGGATTTTCATCATTCTGATACATTTGAGCTGCAGTTCTTGCTGAAGGCTTCTTATACCAAAATGAAGAAATCCACCAGCCTTTTTATTTTTTTCTATGAGATCCTTACATAAAAGCTGCAAATCTAAATGAAGGCAGCTTGTTTCTTGCATGTAGGCATTACTGATTATAATGAAAAGGTAAACAAACGAAAGTCATGGCAAGCAAGGGGACCGGAAAGGCACGTGTTCTTATGGTCAAATAAGAATTCTCCATGCCCAGAAGACCCACTTTTATAAAGGTGCCTCCATGTCTGTTGCCCAGAGAGGTGGTAGATGTGCCATCCATAGAGACATTCAAGGCCAAGCTGGATGTGGTTCTGAGCAACCTGATCTAGCTGATGATGTCCCTGCTCATTACAGGGGGGTTGGACTAGATGAGCTCTGAAGATTTCCTTCCAACCCAGACTGTTCAATGATTCTATGAAATGGGCCCACAGTTTAAAGAAATCTGTCAAAAACATGAGTCTTTGCACTTTTTATGTCTATGGCATCCTGTCCTTGTGGCTTGTTTCTGGTTGCAAGGATGATGGTTTCAAATCTTCTCAACATATGAATGCTTTCTTTCCATTAAAATTGTTAGTATTTTGACATTTAAACCTTTAGGCGGTTCAAAAAATCTCTTACAGATTTTGAGGGCAGAGAGGTTCTTTGATGCACCTCAAAGGTGAGCAGAAAGAACCCCCCCCAGTGTTAACATACCAAACTTATTTACAACGTATTTTCACACAGTATATAATATTTTGTTTTTTCTAATAATTAAAACATTGAAACTTACATTGGTAGATGTGTAGAAAAGTCTCTCCCAGCTTACTTGTGAGGAGAGGTTCTGGCAAGTCTCTGAAAAACTGCTTTACCATATCTGCCACATCATATGCTGACTGGTCTTCATAGCTGACATTTTCTGGTGAACTCTCATTCATCTGGCGTAGGGCCTGGATTCGGGATTTCACTCCAGATTTTCGAAAGAGACCCACCTAAAAATGCACAAAGTTGAACTGAGTAAAAAAAAATATATTTAAAGAATCTCTATCTAAAATCCATTGTAGGGGACTTTGATCACGACCAAAGCTTGTGTTACTTATTTTACTATAGGCACAAACACGGAAAAAGTGCAAATGTGGTGGTCATGACTTGCCCACAAGTCTTGTAAGCAAACACCTGCTCTCATGGCAGGAGTGTAGAAGTTAATAACACCACTGCTCTGCATCCTATCCTAGAGAGAGTTCAGAGTGGATGTGGTTTCCCTGCTGCCTAAATAGTTTAAGCAAGATGCTCAGCTGATACAAATCAGCGTGGCTTGCTTGGCTTGGGTGACTGTCTGTTGATTTACTCCAGCTGAAAATCTAGTTCCTCATGTTTGTTTCAGTATATATTTTGAAGACTAACAAGAAAATATTATGCTCAGCTAAGTAACAAATGTTGTGGCAAAAGACTAGCACATCCTGGTAGAGCTTTACAATCAAGACCAAATCTGTATTTTCCCTTTCATGCTCTCTGCTTACAACAGTTCCCCCAAATCCCACTGAAAACCCCAATTTGAAGGCAGGGGCCATAAAGGTGATTACTTGTGCTGTGTCACTAAGATCCATTTTTATCCTGTTTGCCTTCTACTCTTAAAGGAAGCAGTAATTCTTCAAATTATGCCTTCAAGGCAGTGCTGCCCTTTTATGTCCTTCTCACCAGTGGAATTCCCCTGGGGCGAATTCCTGAGCCTCAGCCATGTTATTTATTCCCAGAAGGGTTTACAGTGTTTCATTTGGGAAGTGTTAGCACTACTTTCCCTCAGTTTTGCAGGGGAAAAGTTGAGATATTGAGAAAGACCTATGAAAAAAAGTGCATTTCAGGTCTGGAATTACAGACTTCTGTTTGCCTGTGCCCACTGACTCACTGGTGGTCAGTTCAGCTTTCTGTGGGGCATAGTCCACCAAGAAAAATGCGTAAAGGCAAGGAAATAATGCCTTCTGGCCTTTTTCCCCTTACTTCTGCCAGCAAAGAGTTCAGATAGGGCCCTCCTTTCCCTAGAACACCTCCCAGCTGCTAGCCTGTATTTAGGACTTTTCTTGACTCAGACATCTATGACACTAATTACATAAATCACACACTCTGGAGCTCTGCGAGGGAATGTATTTATTTATATAGCAAAGAACTGCTACACCAGACCAGCTGGGAGGCAGCTTTTCTGCTATGTCTTCTTATCAATGAATTTAGCACCACTTGTGCGCTAAATTTATGTGTAGGAAGTAGAGAACAGGAGTGTGCCCTGTGTACATCCACTGGTGTACTATATGTCTGTTCACAAGTGAAGCTCTGCTCTTTTTTCTGATAAAAGAATATAAGAAAGTGCATCCAGCTCTTTTAATCTGGCTTTCCCTTTCCCTTTCTTCTTTCTCTCTTTCTTGTGTGCTGAAGATGCAGAAGGACACGTGCTAATTCTACCAAAAAAAAAAACCCAACAAAAAACCAGTTTTGGCATGTGGTAGATAAATGTCAGAGCAGAGGCTCAGTTCTCTTCTTTTGATGGAAAGCATCCTTGCTGGTATAAAGAACCTTAAAAACCTTCTAGCTAAGTCAGATGTCAAATCTCACCTGTGCAATCTCCTGCTGCACATCATTTTGATAATCTCAATCTCTGTTCTTGTTTAATGATAATTATCCAAACTCCAATTTCCCTTTTTCTTGGGAAAAATTATAATCAAAAGAGGACATTTCTTCACTTCATAAAGATGGTTTAGGCTCTGTTTTGCAATATTACAGACTCATTCTGTAAATAAAATGGGACTATAAATGTAGTGATTTATCAGATGTTAGTCTCGTTCAATCTCTTTATTACCCTCGTGCTGTGCATCACCTGCCCTGCAAGTAACCATATGATGTGTGACAGAAATAAGGATGCAGTCAAAAAAGGCAATGTGGTTTCTGTTTCACAAGTCGAAACTGAATAATATATCCTACAAATAATGGTGAGGTTCCTCATACCCTTTTACATATTTCAGGGCCAGGAGCCAGACTTTACAGTAATTTAGAGCAACCTCAGCTTTAACAAGTGCCTGTGGTAGAAGCTCTGGCGTCTGTTGAGGACTCTAGACTGCCTTCTGCAGTCCATGGAAGAGACATAAGCAAGACGCTGGTGGAAACCAGAGGCTGCTCAGACCTCTGGCTGGGCATTAGGAGACTGAATTAATTATGGAAGAAACAAGAGTGACTGTAAAGCAAAGAAGCTGAATTGCCCAGAGGGTTTTGGCCTAGAAAGTTTTTTGGTGGAAAGATATTTTAAATGGTCCCAATCTGTACTTCTCTTCCTTCTTTTTCTAATAAGCATTTTCTCAATTCCACTCTCAGTGCAAACTTAAGCTGAGTTGAAATGGCCCCTTCTCATAGCTATGATGATTCCCAGCAAGTAAAGGTGCCTTCGTGGAGCAGATATTTGTCTAAGATGGGCTATGGACATTCCTTTTTACTGCCTCAAATCTCTGAAGAGCTTTTTCTTTCTCTTCAGTTTTACTGTCCTTTTTACTTTCTTCCCCACTTACCTGCTCTTTTTCTTGTTCTGCTTCTTAGCTGATGAGTCCCTCCCTATCCTGACATCTTTTGATTCTGTATCTCCTCCTCCAATTCCATCACCGATTCCAGGCTCACTGCATCACTTTTCTTCCTACATTGGGTTTCCAGGATCAGTATACAAACTGATTCCAGATTACCACAGTGATAACTAGGCATGTTAGCTACTGAATTACTGCTTCGAGTTGTCTCTATGCATCTTCTCCTTCCGTCTCCTATTAATACAATTCCAATAGGCTACTCATCCCACCCTTTAGTTCCCATCAGAACACATCTCACCTCACTTTTGACACCCCAGAGTTAGATGTCAAGGTTTGAACGCTACAGGATATCTTTACAGAGAGAAATGATAGAAAGGATCTGTGTCCTCCCCACTGGCTGTAAAGGGAAATGGTTGTGATTCACAGCAAGACATTTAATTTTTACATTAATTTTTAGACTTCCATTTTGGGGAAGATGACTGTCACCCAACAAACCAACCTGAACAACAACCAGAATGGTTATCATAAAATGGAAAGATTCAGAACCAGCTATTTCTACCCTTTTTGTGTGCTTAGAGCTACAGAAACCAGCAAAGTCTGTGAAGTAAACGCTAGTTGCTCCTTTTGTACTTCCAACTATCTAATAGCAATTACGGAAGAGGTCATATGACATGAGGTCAAAAATAACAGAGGACTAAATATAATCTTCCAGAGGGTTTCTCCCAGTTCTATGCTTGTAAAGATGCATACCCTCATCCTTAGGGGAAGAACAGTAAAAATATGATCAGTAATTCCCTGTTCTATAGATAAAGGCAATAAAAAAATCTGAAATACTTTTGAGTATGAGGGTCTACCTCCTGGATTGTTGCAGCTGAGCACACTATAAAAGGAAATGTGCCATAATGGTTTTGGCATTGAACCCCTGCTGACCTGACTCTATCTGGATGTATCTGACTTTGTCAACAGAATACTTTGAATATTTTGCTGAGTTTGCTCTCTATTCTTGGGTGTTTCTTTCTTTGCTAAGTAAATAAAACCTTTTGTACCATATCTTGTGAAATGGTGAATGTAGTTAACCCCCAGTGGCAAGAGACAAGCATAAGCAGCGCAGATAAATCGGTAGAAGCTGGAAGTCCCGATCTCTTCCCAGGTCTGATTCAATAGACATGAAGATCTCATGTCATTCTTTGAGGTAGGCTATGGCATACAAATCAACAAGACTGTTACAGGTGCACAAACCCAACAGATAAGCTGGATACAAATCTCAAAATTCAAAACCATTAGTATCGGCATCAAGTATTAAATCACTAGAGGAGATCTGGGTCCAATATGAGACGCAACAACCTTCAAACAACTCTGGTACCACATCAAAAAGGTTCACCACTGCTTGCTTATGGTGGCTTTTCAGAAAAAATCAACCAAGTCCCTGGGGTAACGTTCGTACCTGATCCAGGCAGTTGCTTCGTAAGTAGCGTAGAGCTTGTTGTATGCTCTGGGGAAGAGGCTGTCCTGTTCTCTGGACGTGAACTATCAGAGGCACACCAAAGACGTTCTTGTCCTTGTAGTCAGGGACTTTCATCCTCTTCATGAACTTTGGCACAGACCTGAAAATTAACACAAACAGGTTGCATGAAAGTATCAGAATATTTACAGTCTGAGTAACGCTACTGGCAGAAAGGGGTGACTGGGCCTTTTTTATGAAGGTGGTAAGATGATGTTTAATGCATAATACATGGACACATTACAATCAGCATAACTGATGGATTTCTTGACAATTTTTAAAGTAGTTGGCCCCTGGCTCTAAGACATAGCATAATAATCTGTTTTAACAAACAACTTTTACTGTGCAGTTGTCATTCAGCTGAAGCCAACATGGTTTATAGCATCTGTTAGGGACTCAAAGGAATGGCACAGCAAAGCATACTGGAGAGAGTATCTAAAAGTAAAGGAGATTCAGCCCTTTAACAAGCTGGATGGTTTTTATACTACTGGTTACATGACTTAGTACTTCTAGTGACTAACAATTTACAGTAATAAATGATGGTGGGAAATCTGTATGTGCCAGATTCATCCTGTTGTCACATGATTTATTTTAGTTGAGTAACTTGAGTGAAGCTAGAGAACTTGCTTTCTTCCCAAAGTGATGGTGAAAAGGAGAACAATCTGGATTCCCTTTGTGGGAGTCACTAATGCAGTGGAATTTAAAAAAAAAAAGAAAAGATGAGTATGACCTGAATGTGACAAAGATTGTTCTCATTTGTGTGGGAAGGAGATAAAACTTGGACGAAATGACCTACTGAAGAAGTACAGCATATAACTATACAGCTATTTAGTTCCCACTCTTATAAATCCTTAGAGACTCATACAAACTGAGGAAATACTTGTCAGGAGGTAAAATCTCTGCACAAACCAGAATCTAGAATTTGCTGTATTCTAGTCGTCTTATTTGAAGTTAGTTAAGGTGAGATTCATTTCAGTACAGACATTTTCAGCTACCTGCAGGGGGCTGTACCAAAGAACAACAGCGACCTGAGGGTTCATCTTAATGAATTTTAACTCACTGATGCAGATTTAGAAAGAGTTAGCAGTCCAGGCTGGCTCTATACACACTGCAGGGTGAGGTATCTCTATAGGGTGGCCCAAACCCTCAGCCTAGCATAGAATGAGGTGCCTTTGGAGTTGTCTGTCCTTTTCTACTGACCACAGACAGTCAACCCTACTTGCTCAGATAAGATTTACAGCTTTTTGGAGTGGCTGATGTCAGTGAGGTGAATCTCACTTGTAGTCCCTTGTATTTATTTTTCCATTTCTAAAGGAAAACTGGCCTTATCTAGCTCACAGCTCAATTAAGTAGGATTTTGGTCAAGTGCTTTGAACATGGAAATCACAATGTCAATGTCAAGTCATATTGGTTTTGGACTCAGTGTCTCTGTGTAGTGGGGAAAATGTCTGTTAGCATTTTGATTATCTCTCAGATACTTATATCTCCTGTCTATACCCATTTCTATTCTTTTATATACCAGTCCGCATGGCCCATCAGGGTTCATATACTATTAAACATGCAGGTTTCTGTGGCATGTTGCTAAGGAAGGAGCCACAATGCCAGCATTCATGTCCATCTGCCCTTCGCTCCCTTCTCTGAGTGATCAGGTAGCTGTTACAGCTGCTAAGACTGCAAGCTCCCTCTAACGTGTGTCCAGGCCTAGGCTAATGCTTGCATCTTTTGATCTTCAAAGTCCCATAACTGTTCTAAACCTTCTTTTAAAGCACAAACAAAACAATATCGAATACATGAAGTATCAGCACCAGCTGTTTCTTTTCGAATCGCGAAATGAATTCTGGGGAAGACTTACTGTAAACATTTCCTACTTTTAATCACTCTTTCCTACTCCTGTTTATTTTTCTGGAACTGGAGTGCTGTTAGAGAGTCCAGGGTTGTCTCTCCGTTACAGAACAGGAATGAAGTCAGATCTCCAGGATCTATTTCTGACCTTGCCATTGACTCCCCAGGCAGCGATGGATTAAAAGGGACAGTTTCAAATTCTACACTTGAAGTAAACTGTTCCTCCTAATTACATTTACTGAATTTACTATCGGAATAACAGAATTAGGAGAACCTATTTCCTTCTAAAAGTATCTTTCTTCCGGTTATTGATGGTACTCACCAGGTCCAGCCATGTTTGTTTGACATGGAGTACTTCTCCATGATGGCAGTAAGGCGAAGCAGAGAGAATTTCTGCAGCAGATTCAGTTGGGCTGCTGACTGATTACTGATGTGAAGTGATGCGATGGAGTGGCTTTGGCGATGAGAGATTTGGAAACTATGCCATCGTAATCGCCTTTAGCAAAGGAAACAACAGAAAAATTAGGCAGAAGAAGATGGTATACTGTGAGATAGAGCTGGGCAATATATATAAAACATACATAAACATACACGTATTATGGTTCATGATGTGTCAACTGAAAGAAAATGTAGCTTGGAGGCAAATAAAACAATTTGCTTAATCTCTTTAATTTTGGAAATGCCCAGGTTTTAACTTTTAACTTTAAATTCACAAGTGGGTGTGGGTCCTGTCCATGTACTGAGGGAGGAAGTGCTGCCTGCTAATCCCTTTAGCCCACAAATTTCTAACAGGATGTGGGACATCCAGATTCAAATGTTCTCTCCCTGACTCAGAACCCGGATTTGATGCCTGGTCCCTCACCTCCCAGGGGACTGGCCTGACCACCAAGGTATTTGGAGATGAGGTTCTCCAAATATCTCTATTATTAAATACTGAAGGATTTTTTGGAGAAAGGATTGAACCCTGTGTCTCCCTGGCAAGAGCTGTAACCACAAAGCTATGAAGTCACTCACATCTTCTCTTTACTCCAATGCACTTTCTCTATATACTGGATACATCAGAAAAAAACTCATTTCAGTTTCTTGTTTTACTAAACATCAATTCTGGCTTGAATCCTAAAAACTTTGGCACTGATCATTTACTCAGTAGTTTCCTCAGGTTCACTTGCTTGTGATGGTGGTGAGCAAGCAAAGGCAGCAGTAAACCATGGCACAGCAGAATCCTCTCTGAGGACATGACAAGACTGATGGCAGAACAGAAAATACCAGATATTTTCTCACTGCTTTTTCACATACAAAGTCAGCCTATACACAGGAGTATGTGTCTAAAAAGGCCTTAACCCAGGGCCATGCTTCCTTGGCTTGACTCATCTCCCTGACTTAAAACAGGTCTGCAAACTTTTCACTTTTATTAAGAAGTTCATTGTATACCACCATTTCATGCCATCATAAGGGTCTGGGGCAGGGTAGCGAAATTCGGGCACAAAAGGACACATTTTTAAAGCAGACCAGTGCATAAAAAAAGTGTACAAGGCTACTGATGCATAAATACTGGGGTGTATAACTTCAGAAGACAAACTGAAAATACATCTCACAACATATACTGTGTAAACAGTGGCTCAAGAGAGAAAAAAATGCCTTGGTTTGCTCTCTTAAACCAGTTCTTCATTGATTACACATAAGAATTTCCACAGCAGGATGTCCCTTCTCCCAGGTCACACCCTTCGCTGGAAAGTCCCTATTCCCATACAGGATGAGTATAATTTTAATTATACCCTGCACCTTCTGACTCCCATTATATTGTATTTCAGTCTATGGATTTGTATACAAATTTTTGCTACCTACCTGCTTGGCCTTGTGAGCGATGCTCCCACCCCAGAGTCTCTCCTGTCCCTAACAACAGTGGCTTCGGATTCATTCAGGGATGTTCCATCTCTGTCCATGTCACTCGGTGTGGTCCGGCCATCAGAAACAGAGTTTCCTTCAAAATCAAGAGTGATCTGTGTGGGTGACTGAAGAGGCAAAGATGGAGATTCCCTGACTGAAACATCATCAACTGGCAGACCTGGTAACACATTCTTTGACCAGCCATCTACCACCTCCTGGAGTCCATTGACATGTTGCAAGATGTCATCTAAATGAGGAAAAAGTACATCTTTCTCTAAGTCCAGGAGGTCGCCAGTACTAGCATACAAGTGGGAACCTGGCACATTGTCATAAATACTAATTCTGCTCTCTTTAGGACAGCAAACCATCAATCCAGACTCTTTTGGAGTAGAGCAGTTCTGCTTCCCCAGAGAGATGCTGCCTGTCCTCCAGTTTACACTGTTACTGTTGTCTGTAGGTGAGAGGCTTTCAATAGAAAGTGCCTTTGGAAAGGTCCCCGGTTTGTGATCCTTGGGAATATGCACAACCAAGTTCTCTTGGGAATGAAATTCATTTTTGCGGTTTTGGTCGACCACTTGCCGCAAGGCTGTTCCTGACAAAATATCCAGGTCCTCCAGGTACATTCCACCTCTCTTGTTTGCTTCATGGCATTTGCGTTCCTTCAGACATGGTGTGCTCACCCCACTGCTGCTGTTTTCGGACTGACTGCTGTCACTGCTGGATTTGGCAGAAAAGGAAAGTCCTCTTTTGACTGAATCTTGTCCTAAGTTTTTGAGATCACCATTGACTATCTGTACACAGTGCATGTCTTTCAAGGATTTCGGCTCATACTGGAGAACAGGTCCACTTATCTCTAGAGGACCCGTTCTTCCTGAGCCTTTCAGTTTTCCATGCACACCTTTTGCTTTTAGCGTCTCCATACGTTTTAGAAAGGTTTTTGCTTTGGTTCGTGTTGGTTTGTCATTCTTCAGGTTGTCCCTGGGGGGCAAGGTGGTGTTTATCACAGTGGAGTCTTGCAACAGTGCGCCTTCCTCATCATGCTGGCCAGAGCAGTCACAGGTCTCCCTGGCAGCACTGCTGATGCCAGATTGACTCCTGTTGTCACTTCCCCCACTGCTCTCGCTGTGAATAGAAGATACCTCAGGTTCACTCAGATCTGTGAGGACGCTCTCGCTGCTTGTTGTGTTTTTCATTTTAATGTCCCCAGAAGATCCATGTCTGTCTGATCGGCGAAGCAAAGCATCAATATCGTCCACCCGAGACCATCGTCTGCTAGTTCGTTGGAAAGTCCATTTATTACTGATAGCACAGAGGTCTTCTTCATCTGAATCTTCACTCTGGAAAACATCAAGCGGTACATGTTAAAAGCAGGTGCTTTTACTTTTTATTTGAATTAATGTGATTGATTGTGCTGTTCCATGTGAATGACAGGTGGCAAAGTCTCCCTGATCCTAGTTTATGAAAGATTGATCATCAGTCCTTTCATAACAGCATCTTTCATTTAATTGTAAAGACTGAATCAAGAATCTTTACAAGTAAGGAATAAAAGCCTGCTCTATGTTAGGGAGCTCATGAGTTCCATCAATACCTCTTGGTTTCTGCAGGGCAGATTGCCTGTGCACTGAGCTGTCCATAGTGACTGTTCAGGAAAAAATAGGGTTGAAAGGTCCAAGTAGAGGGATCGTGACTTGCAGGGATGGTGTTAACATACATGGTAAAGACTGGGAAGTAGCTGGATACTATAGCAATGTGAGACATTTAAGAAACCTAGACATGAAATATCCGGTGCTACACTTAGTTTTGCAGTGAGAACTAAGTAAACATCTATAAACTTCACAGACCAGGTATATATAACAAGATTTATGTTTCAGGAACATATAAAAAGCCATGATGCTCAAAATAATGATTAAAAAAGAAATATTTGGAGGTACTTCTTAGGGCAGGTCTGGGTGCAGGCAGAGGAAGGCAGTGAAGGCAGCCATGGAGGTTTGGGGTGGAGGACCAGACTCAGTCCTGGGTAGATGGGGTAGCATCTACAGCTCATGTGAGCTTTCATACAGTGGCAACTGCTATTTTCATTGCTTTTGCCATCAGAGGCACCCCCCCAACCTTGATGACCTGCAGCCTGCCCCACTGTCTCTGGCTTCCCCTGACCTCTCCAGAGGCAGCAGCAGCCCCACAGCTTTTCCTCACTCTCTGCCTGGGGCACGCAGAACTGCGCTATCTGTTTAGGCACCTCCAGGACTACTCTGCAATGCAGACAAAGTGCACCTTGAAAAAAAAAATGGATAAAAAAGCTCTCCCTATGACTTTTTTCTCATCTGTTTGCTCAAACAAAAAGGATACATCTTCAGCATGAAGCATGCAGTGTTGAACTTGATGTTCTCTACGGATGCGAAGCCTTCAGTTGCTAACGAGTATCCTTGCCCTGACTTCGAACTGGATTTATACTGCATTATTCTTGTAGATTCGTTTTAAAGTGGAGCAAACTAACTTCACCTACATGACATCTAAGCAGCTCTTCACATTCTTGGAAGCAGTATGAAGGCAGTAAAATATGACAGGCTGTCAGACTAAAATGAGGTGCTAAACCAGAAAGACTATTTTGGGACTGGAAAAATTCTCATTTTAAAAGTCTATTATTAGAAGTATTTTTCTATGAAGTTTTGATGGCAAAGTTATCTCCCATCTCTGACTAGATCTCTGCTGGCCTGTCCAATTGAAAAATGTAAACCAAATTTTACAAGAACGCCCAAAACTTTAAATAATGCAAAACCTCAGAAGAGGGGTTTAGTAGCATGCCAGGTCTCACTCATGCCATAAGCTTTTGCCAGTTTATCACTTCAAGTTGGCCAGATGTTTTAGGTCATGTCCAAAACATAAAATATAGCTATAAAATTTCAGGCTCAGTCATTCCTCTTTTATCTGCTACGTCGCTAACATCAAAGTGTGCAGTGCTCCTGCCACTGATGTTATTTCACAGGAATGAATGGAGATCTTAGTTATGTGGCTAGAGAGAAAAAGCAAGCAGCTAGTGAAGCATCAGGAAAGGGGTTAGAAAAGGCTAATACTGCTTTGGCTATTTTGCCTGCAGGAAAGAAACAGCTTATCAAGGAGCTCTACTTTTGTTTTAGCTTCACAGTGTACTGTATGCTTATACGGGCGAAGGACTGCACAGACTGAGGCACTTAAAAATTCATCTATTGTGGTCTTAGTAGTGCCACAAAGTGGATATTTTAAAAACCGCAAGGTTATGTTCTGTTAAGTATTTAGCAGCGGTAATTATATCTACAAAGCATAGCACCACCCAAGCCAAGAGGATGGCACCAGCCAATAGCATAAAAATGTATTTTCTTATTTGTTGAACATCTCAATATGCCAAAGGGACCTTAAAGAAGATTCTTGGCTGACACAAACCCCTGTAGCTGCACTGCCATTACTGTATGAACTGATAGGATTTAGCCTGCATTTTCTACAAACTGGAATCAATAAAAATAGCCGAAGTGGTAGAGGTACTGTGAAAAACACCACGAGGAGAGCAGAGCAGGAGAGAGAAATAAACAAATTCAGCAGTGAATATACTTTAAATCATTTTTAGAGGAAAATAAGTTTTGATTTTATTCTTTTTTTGAGAAAGTAGAGATGAACATGCATGGACATTGGCAGTAACCAATTTTTGCCTCTAATGACACAAAGAGAGGATTACAATCTGCTCAAGAACCACTCAGAAAATACAGTTTTCGGTGTTGAAATTGGCAGCTCTATAGGAAAAAAAAAGAAGGTTAGTTTTGTGCTTTTGTGGTTTTTTTCTTTTTTTTTATTGGCAATGAAAATGCTTGTGTTTTGTCACAAGCAAAATTAGACAAATGAAATATCTAGATACTGAAATGCTGTCATGATGACTCACTCCAGATTAGGCTGACTGTGAGTCCTGTGACATAATGTGCTTTTCTTTTGATGGGATCAGTAGAAATTCTGGAAACCACGGACATCCTGAATAACCCACTGTTCTTGTTAGATACCAGAGTGCCCTGACAAATGAGACCATCCTGAAAAAAATACCGCATGTCACCAGCTATGGGGACAGTGGATCAAGAGTGGGTCTGAAAGCAACAATTCATCTTACACAGTCAGAGCAGGCATCTTGGAGCAGCAACTATATACTTCTACTGACCCAGGGTGAAATCAAGTGCACAGCTTTGGAGCATATTTAAGAGTCCATTTAATACTACTATGTTTGGGAAGACGAGAAGGGGCAAGTTTCTTGAGGAGTGACTGACAACATTTGCCAAGGAGAAAGAGGTTTTGATTCACAGATTTGTCACAGTTGATTTAAAATAGTACAGCCTTTTGACTGAGGGTGTACTTGCCTGAGATACAGGGGGGTAACAAAAGGCAAAAAGTGGGTTTATTTGCGGTGGAATTCTACCACATTTTTCCAGCTGGGGGCAGGAATTCTCATAAATCGACAGCTGCAGAAGGCAGTTAATCCAAAGGCTAATCTCTGTCTCTCCAAATCGCTTATGGACATATTTGCAACACATACACAAAGCTTTCTGTATGTATCTCGATGAAGCCAAAGGGAAGAGAGCAGCCCACAGCACGAATGGTTTGGGTGGGAGAGCAGGCGGTGGGGAATGCTCACACTGTGCTGGCTTTCACAGTAACCTTGCCTGGCAGCTCGCTTGGCCATATTTTGATGAACCACTCAAGCAGCTGTGCTAGTCTTGTGCAAACCTGTTATGCTGAACCTCCAAAGCAAGCTGATTTTGCATTTCATTTGGTTCAGTATTCAATTGCAGACATGATTTCCAGCTTTTACATTTCCTCCTGTCAGCAGTCTCTTCTCCCTCTTCTCTCCCCCACACTCTTCTCCTTTCAGCTGCTCTGTATCTGTGGTCTCAAATCTCCTTCATCCTCTCTTTCTCCGCTTTATTCTGTGTTCTGATTCTCCCTGGCCTCATGGACCCAACTAGCTTCTGTCCCCCTGAAAAAATTATGGCAGTCTGACTTCCATAGTGAATAATGGTCATCTGCAAAGAGATCAGCTGAGAGCTTAAATCTATTCAAAGCAGGGAGGACTGGCAGCAAAATTAATAAAACCCAAATATAAGAAAATTCTTCTTTTAAACCAACATCATCAGGCACTTACAGAAGCAAGCAAGCAAGCATACAAACCTCACACCAAACCCAAAATACTTGTTGGAACAGAAGAAGGGAAGGAACTGAACAAAATATCCAGAGGACAATCAGCATTCACCTATATGTTGCCTTCGTATTTGTCTCTTGTGCAACTCCAGTATCTCAGCTTAAACACAAGTACATGAGTTCATGGACGCAAACCAGACACCACTGCAAGCAGGTCAATGACACAATCAATTGAGTTAGTTTTTGCTGAAGCACCTCATCCTCTTCCTGTAGTGCCTACCTGCCCAGATGATAGTTATTGTGTAGTCAGGGGAATTACTGTTCCCTCTCTCAGGTATCATGTGGGTGTTTGACGTGAAAAGTATTGACACTTATCAGACAAGAAAACTCCATCAGATCTGAAGCAGTGGAGAGAAGACTTGAGTGACCCTGTGACTTGAGTGAATGGACAAAATGCAAGATGAAGAGGCTACACACACAGGAACAAATGGGCACATGCCAGAGGTAAAATACCCAGACATCAAAACTATTCTCTACTCAAATTTCCTCAAACACTGAATAGAGTATGAATAGACTGAAACTGCAAAGACACCAGAAATGCAGCTCTCAGAGGCAGTTTCTAAAAAGCATTAGACAAACGCTCTAAGGAAGGAAAAGCAGGCACCAAGATTTCTCAGTCGACAACTACAGCTGTACACTACTGAAGGGCTTGAGGGAATTTGTGACCAGAAAACCAAACATTCAACAGTTAATGCTGGACATGTTACAAAACTCTCAAAATCAATAGGCAGTTTTTGCAGTCCTCACCGAAAACCCTGAAGCTCAAATAATTCCCATGTTACACAGGAGTTTGTAAGGATGAGAGTTTATTTTCATATTCTTAACTGTGAATAAGTCAGCACAAGAAAGGAATTATATTGTCTTAATCCAAGCAGTTTCCATTTTTTTTCCGAGCAGGATTTTCCATTCTGCACTCACATGGCATTGGTAAACAAGCCAGCCTAATGAAACCACACCGTCCCTTCACCCTCTAACTTGAGTTGCATGTATGTAAAATTTTAAGTACTGTGTGTGCCCTTTTAACATGCGTAGCATTGTTTCTGCTGTATTAGACATGGTTTTTTTCTGTTTTATTTATAATTTCAAGATTCGGCAATTCACATTATCATGTGTCCAGATAATATGGAAATGCATTCAAAGTCAAATACACGTAACTTACTTTTAAAAGCATTACTGACTAAAAGCCTAAACTTGGGAGGTTTTATCAGAAAAAGCAGTGCAAAGCCAGCACATTTCATGCAGTTTCCTTACCTTTTTTCTTTGGAAGTTCACATCGAGTTTCATTGAGGCGCACTTGTTCAGTGTGTTCAGTCGTCTACAGGGCAAAACAAATTCAAAAGATTAGCAGCCTCTGATTAAAGGGCATGACTTTTCATAAGTTCAAAAGCTTTTATCTGCCAACTGCATACAACAGGCTTCAGAAACAACAACAGCTGTATTATTCCAGGGTATAAGACCACTGCATTAAAGGGAATCATAACTTTACATTCATTAATTGCCAGGTTTTGTACATTGCTTTTCAATTCATAAACATTTAACTACTTAGCAAAAGAAACAAGTATAAACAAACACGGCTGATGGCTGGGGAAATTACAAGAGAAGAAGGAGGCAAATTGCCTTCTGCAGGACTGTAACATAATTGGTCTAATATGTGGATTTCAAAGCACTGGTAAAAGATAGAAGAAAAAGATGCAGTTTCTTGCTTCAGGAACTTTAAAATGTCCTTTAAAAAGCTGACAGAAAGAATAACTTTTAGTAGTTAAATGCCTATCCACAGCCCATAGTTCCTTTCCCACACCTGTGGATCATATATACAGGTTAACACACCCGATGTAAAAAATATAACATCTTTCAATAAATGGTTGGTAATGATGTTACGCTGGAGGGAAGGAATTTCATCCAGAGACCTTGACACGCTTATGGGGTGGGCTGATGCCAACCTGATGAAGTTTAACCATGCCAAGTGCAAGGTCCTACAGCTGGGTCAGAGCAATCCCAGGCACAGCTACAGGTTGGGAAGAGGAGAAACTCAGAGCAGCCCTGCGGAGAAGGACTTGGGGGTGTTGGTTGATGAGAAAATGAACATGAGCTGGCTCCAGCGTGTGCTCGCAGCCCAGCAAGCCAACCGTATCCTGGGTGGCATCAAAAGGAGCATGACCAGCAGGTCGAAGGAGGTGATCCTGCCCCTCTACTCTGCTCTCATGAGACCTCACCTGGAGTATTGTGTACAGTTCTGGTGTCCTCAACATAAAAAGGACATGGAACTGTTGGAACAAGTGCAGAGGAGGGCCACGAGGATGATCAGGGGACTGGAGCACCTCCCGGATGAAGATAGGCTGAGAAAGTTGGGGCTGTTCATCCTGGAGAAGAGAAGACTGCGTGGAGACCTCATAGCAGCCTTCCAGTATCTGGAGGGGGCTTACAAGAATGCTGGGGAGGGACTCTTCATGAGTGACTGTAGTGACAGGACAAGGGGTAACGGGTTCAAACTTCAACAGGGGAAGTTTAGATTGGATATAAGGAGGAAGCTCTTTACTGTGAGGGTGGTGAGGCACTGGAATGGGCTGCCCAGGGAAGCTGTGAGTGCTCCATTGCTGGCGGTGTTCAAGGCTGGGTTGGACAGAGTCTTGGGTGGCATGGTTTAGTGTGAGGTGCCCCTGCCCATGGCAGGGGGGTTGGAACTAGATGATCTTAAGGTGCTTTCCAACCCTAACTATTCTATGATTCTATGATGTTACCACGGACTTTATAAGGCTTCTGCTCCTTAAATTATAGAATGTCCTATCACGACAGTCCCTCATGAAGAGTTCCTCCACAGCATCTGTATAGGCCCCTTTCAGATACTGGAAGGCTGCTATGAGGTCTCCATGCAGCCTTCTCCAGGATGAACAGCCCCAACTTTCTCAGCCTATCTTCATACAGGAGGTGCTCCAGTCCCCTGGTCATTCTCGTGGCCCTCCTTTGGACTTGTTCCAACAGTTCCATATCCTTTTTATGTTGATGACACCAGAACTGTACACAGTACTCCAAGTGAGGTCTCACAAATCTAAGACTATACGATGATGCTGGTGGTTGAAATGACAATCTGATAAAGATGGGAAATGAATGTGTGTGTGTGCCCATATGCAGAAACAGAGGACAAGAAAACATGCTCTTTCAATAGAGAGCCTACTATGCTAATCATAATTGATTAGGTTTTTATTTATACTTAAAGGTCCTGATTCATTAAACCATCCATCTTCTAGAAGCAGAGGCTCAGAGGTAAATAGGTTTGATTTTGAACGTTTTCCAGATTTAGGGGTGAATTTCAAAATAAAGAGAGGCACAGTGGGAGAACTATGTTCCCTCAACACTCTTCTGTAGGCTGCCTGCATCTCTGCAGCACGTCTTTGCGGCAAGAGCTGCCCCTGTTTCTTCCGGGTCTCAGGAAGAGGCTGCAAATCTCCAGAACTGATAATATTTGAAATGTTACATTGAAATATTATATTATATAAAACATTTGAAATATTTTATATATATATGGTAAGTTACAAGGACAAGTGAAAAAAAAGGAACACATCAATAATATAATCTCTCATATATTTTAAGAAATTATGGCATTAACATATTCTTCCCTGGAACTTCTAATATTAGAGATCCTTCCAAACTGACACAACTAATAAAGAACCAGCCCACCAAATGTGGATCTTCCTATAAAAAAACATTTCCTTACAAAATGTCACCTGCGCTTCTGAAGACAAAATACTCCTCCCTAATTCAAGCTCATAAACCTGTTATGCTGTATCAGAAAAGTCCTGTTCTCATCATATTAATGTGCATATAATGTATGCACAAGCACACCCTGCATGCATGATAGTAATGTTCTTGAAATAAATTTCAGGCTTTGTGGCTCCACAGCTGTATCTTCAGCCTTCTGCCCACAAATCCTCCTTTGGGATTACATCTATTACTGCAAAGCTCATCTTTTGCCCAAACATGGAATTCTTCAACCCAAAGTTCTCAATTTCTTGGAGCCCTTTGGCTAAATAATGTTCAGCACTTCTTTTGAGTGCAAAATGCTTCAATTTGTATATCAGTATTAATTCTAAATATACATAGGCACAGAAACATTTCCAAAGGACTTTGGCTAAACTGCCTGTCCTTGGAGATAACAAGACAGGTGAACTGGAAGCTCAGATCAGAGTCCCTGCATCAGCTGGGCTGTGCTGAAAAGAGAAGCTTGTAGCCACATTTCCACACTGACATGTCCGCTGCATGCCACCTGAATGCTCATAGCTGCACAGCTGAGTCAAGCTGCTGTTGTGTCCTCACATCTTGAGCAGTCAGACCAGGGATGGGGAAGTGCTTCCTTGACCTAACCATTTTAAGCAAGACTGGGAGATAGGCATCAGCTAAATCCACCCCCTGACGCTCAGAAAACCCGAGGAACCACTGCCTCCTTTCAAGCTGCTCATTAACTGAAAAACAAGACATCAACTCCCCCTCACTTGCTTTCATGAGAGCAGGCACTGAAGAAACTCCTGAGAAAGAGGGCTGTCTCCTCAACAGCCCCTTGCTGCAACTGCTTCCTCAACAGTTTACACAAATCCTCTACACTCACTGCCTATTTGCAGGTGTTACGGAGAAGATGTAGAAGAAAATATTTTAAATACAAGGACCAGTGCTCCTTCCATTCACTACTGGTATCGCTTGCCTTCTAATAACTGAGGAGCAAGCACACACTTCAAAAGCAGGAAGACAAGGAATCAAAAGCCCTTGATGTACCCTTTGCCCTGTTTGCACCCAGGTACCTCTATACATGTCCACCCAACAGCAGAAAATGTCATGGCATTTCTATGAAGAAGGGATGCTTCTTCAGCATGGAAAGGTGCAGAAAGCACATGAAGAAACCAACAAGACCATCTAAAGCCATCACTTTCTGGCTAACAGGATCCAAAGGTGAGGTTGTGTCAGCAGGGACTGAGAGGTCATCTCTACGAAAGTGAGTACTGTTACCTGAACTTGAGGTTCGGGAAGCCACATCGTTGTCCTGGCTGCTTTCCAACCTAGCTTTGCTAGGAAGAACTTGCTCCATCAAAAACAAAACTACCTTCCTATTGGGTGCCAGGGCCTTCAACCTCAGGTTTTAAATTCACCCATCTACAAAACACTGGCATGCTTTCTGGGGCACTTCCAGTGCTGTGGGAAGATTTGCCAGTGAAATTAGAGAGCTAATGATCATAGCTGTGCACTTGCCTGGTACTAACAACTCCAATCAAAGCCAGTCCTGTTTCAACTTCTTCTGCCTTGTTGATGTGCCAGCAGTGGCAGAAAACCTTTGTCATCTGCTTGAAGTCATTAGTCATGACAGCGAAGTCCTCACCAAGTCTTTCAAAAAGCAAAAAAATAAAACTCTCTGGCTACAAAAGGCTGTCACAAATGGCCCAGTCAAAGTGGGAGAACCACTACTCTGACATCACTGCTTAAAAACACGGGAAAAGACTGCCTGTTTGTAATGTCAACAAAGCACAAAATCTGGACTTAAGAAAACATACGAAAAAATACATTAAATAAATGAAAGAGAGGTGGATATATAAAACCCAAATCATCTAGCATGCGTCTGAATGCTTGTCTGGAAAGCTTTACAGTATTCAGGAGAAGCCTGCAAAATATTCGCTACAGCAAATGCTTCACTAATGTTGACTTTATTTCTTCTCCAGGCCATCACAGGTAAACACTACCCCTACGGCTGAACACATCTCTATGGTGAAACATCATGTCTATGTTTAAAAGTGTCCCTTGAAACAATGCTTAAACATCAGCGGACAGAGATATCTGGTATTATTTTAAATGCCTTAGAGTATCAAGCCTGGCTTTCAGCTACTGCAGGTCCACTATGGTCCAGCCAGCCATGGAGAAGTCTGAGGTATCTTAGGATATCTAAGATGGCAACAGACAAGGGTATCTAGGGCTCTGAATCTCAACCCCAGTGCTGTAATTATTAACCCTTATGATGGAAGTTCTTCAGAAGTAGGAATTCTCTGACTTGTGCATCCTGCACAGCACTAAGCAGTGTTTACAAATAAACACAAGCTTGCAGCACTGCAGGATCTGATTAGCTGGAAAACCCTGTGAGGAACCTGTTGTCCTGCTTGTAGAGCCATCCAGACTTGAAACTCCATGCATTCCTCTGGAACTGTTCTGCAGCTGCTTCCAAGCAGCTGGTGGGGAATGCAGCCAGGGGCACAGTCATGCAGGAGGCACTGTGGGGAGGGTTAACACGGACAACACAGTGTTCTACCTTGGCAGATCTACAAATCTCCTTTTTTACGGATCATGACAAAGCAAAATACTATATGGTTCCCTAAACTCCCCTCTGAGGGAAACACAACACTATTTCTTTGTTTTATCATTATTCTCATCCAAGTTTAGGTGCTGGATACACATCACCTTAGCTAGGTTCTTCTGGGGCTGTGGAATTTAGCTCCTTGTGCTGGGCTCCGCTGAGGTCCTCCCAGTACTGTCAGGGCTGGCGTGTAAAGCTCACACTGGCATGTCCTGGCTCCACCAGTTTTGTGTGTGAAGAAAACATACGTGCCACCACTCCCACCACTTTTTATCATGGCTGCAAATGGGTTACCTTATCAACTACATGCTCACATGAGTTGAGTCAACTCTCCTTGAGGTCAGTGGGCGCTATTCTACTGACTTCAGAGCAGGGCTTTCTGTAGTGCATGGGGAAAGTTGGGCTTATTTCCTAACAGCACCTAGAGCAATATAACTCAGAAGGCAGTACTGACTATACAATCATAATTTCAAAACCCTAATGGTAGGATGTCCCCTATACAGCAACCTTTGGATTATTTACAAACTATCTAAGAGACAACAGTTATGGAAAAGTAGGCTGCTGGCTGCTTGGCACAATTCAAATTTTAAAAACATAGTTCAGGGGCTCATATATCAGACATACATACTTGTTCTTTATATTCTTAGTCGCTGTATTTAAGTGAATACAAAAAGCACAACATGGCTCGGCTTTTCCTTCTCACCCTCGTATCACAGCATCCACAAAAGTTCCCAGAGCAGAGTTGGTTGCTGCTATTTTAGAAATGACACAGAGATCCAGCTATTAAATTTTCATGCCCAATTATTATTTTGGCAGGCTGACAGCATTTGCCTGCAGATTGCATGGCAATTTTCTATTGTTCATTACTCAATAAAATCTGTGTGGAATCTCCTGATAGATACGCCTCTAAACCACAGGCTTCACATTTGGTCATTAGTCTGCCAAATTTTCAAATGATATTGCAAACAGCAGGAGCGTTAGACTATCTCAAAAAGGTCACTGAATCTTTTACAACAGGGAGTCTTAGGCTTTCTGACTAAAATGCTAACAGCTGCCTTAAGAAAGAAAAGGTTCCTCTACATTTGTGCCTCATGTAGTTTTGTATACTGCAATGCCATAAGAAAACTGGTTATGAGATTGAGAGTCTGATTTCAACCAACAAGAGAAGAGAAATTCAGTGTTTATGCTAAACCCATTACCACTCAGAGCTAAAATTCTGCTCAAACTGATTATCCACTCTGGCATCCCAGCTTTAAAATTATCCTCCAAATAAAAATGAGAAACCTATTTTGTCTGGCACTATGGGCTGAATGTACTATTATTCAGTGTGAAGGCTTGGTCATGCATAGCTTTGAGGGCAGTTTTGGGTGTTTGAAGAATGGAAATTTGGCTCCTGACCTGGGAATCAGTGCATACGGAAATAATAACCAACCTTTTTGTTTAGAAGTTTCATGAAAGTGAATCATAGCCTGCAGCTCTCGCATGATTTACTGTCACACACCTCGTTGTAACACCACCACAGAGCAAAGCAAGGGTAGAAAACTGGCCACAGTGGTCAAGCTGAGCTGTGAGAATTTCCAGTGTACTGGAGAGATTAGAAGATGTTGGTTTTGTAGCTAATACAGCAACAAAGGTGGTATTTGGGGCAGCGGCTGACACTGTTTACCGGTTTTGATATACCTGAATCTTGACATTTGGCTGAACCGCTTTTTACAGGTTACACTCAGCTAAAGCTTTGGAGTTGCTGAGTTACAGCAAATTAAATGTCTGCAACCTGAAAACTAACCTGTACATAATACTTGTATCTCTACCTGCTAATGTATGAGGTGTTATTCCTTTTTTAGATCTAAACTGTTTAAAAACTCCCAACAAAAATGAAAGCCAACAGGCGCTGTCTTCTGAATAAAATCATAACAGAAAAAGTTACTAGACAGTAATAAAACACTTTATTTTGAATAATAAGTTTGGAAAGATCTGTGTCTATGCTTAAGTACTACAGGTCTTAGCAGTATCACTTGATTCAGGCTAACATAAAGCATTTTGTCACATGAATGCATCTATCCAGAGGCTAGTTTACTTCCCAAACCCTCAACTTTTAATAAAAGACGGGTAAAAAAAAGCCTCCAGCTGTTCAGCTCACAAATAAATCTTCATAAATATATCAACCTAGTGTGACTGTAGGTGAGTCTACAGAAAGGCCAGAGGACCAAGAGATGAACTTTTCCCATTTAGCTATGTAGGTGCTGGATGCCTGGTGACCATGACTGAAGTACTACCATTGCCAATTACTTCAGAGAAGAAAGACTGGGGAGAGTCACAGAGCTATGCAATAACTGCACTTCACTGTTTGCTTTCACAAGAAAAGGACAGGGACAGATACCATCTTTCAACTTCTGGATAGTCTGTCAACTTTGTAGTGAGTGGGGGAGAGCAGAGGGAAAGGCATCTCAACCTCCTACCACCATCACTTTCCAGTTCCCAAACTACAGCAAAGTATGTCTTCCAACACTGACAGATTGAAGCAGGGGGAATGTGTATGTGTGGGAAGAAGGTTTCTTAGCCATGGACATAGCAATTCCTCACACCAAACATCAGAGAACAGCAGTGGATCAAGTCTGCATCCTTGAGAGCAATCACTGAATGATCAAAGTCTTTCCAACTGATTTGTCTTCAGACACAGAGGCTACTATGTAGATAAAGAGAATATTCTGCTCCCTGTAATTGTAACAGACAAAATGAGAAGCAATACGTCTCACTTCCAGTAAAGGAGTTTTGGGAAATCATTCAGACAGCTACACCCAGGAATTACCTGGATCCTCCAGGAAGGAGGACATAGCCCAGGATGGGGAAATGGACTGAAGAATTCTCTTCCAGTCTTATTTTCTATGACGCTCAGAACCCCTCTCTGAAGCCCTCCATCACAGGCCCACTAATTCCTGCAATACACAGTACAATGTGCAGTGGAACAGCATATGCTCTCTGCTGTCTTTAGCCACAGTTGCAGAAGGGGGACTAGAGTTTTGCCCAATTATCTTGATGTTGGTGTTGTGAAAGTTTCCGTAACATGTAATAAAGCCTGCCTGGTTAAGGGACCAGATGCTCCTTTGTCCTTACTGAAGAGTAGAGGAGCATTATCCAGCTTCAGCTGAGCACAGGAGAAAGAAGAGGAGAACAATGCCTCTGCAGTGTGGTTTTGCAAAACTACCACAGAATTGCTACTTCTTGAGTCCTAGGGGACAGAACTTGAGCAATGCAATACTGTATATTCATCACAGGCAGAGTATAAAAAGTTAGACAAACAGCAAACACAAGCCCTCTGGGAGGGGCAAAGCAGTGATTAGTTGTAGCAGCTGTAGTACTGTGGGGTTCTGGTCCCTCTTCTGTAACTGGTGCCAAAAGGAGAGTACCAAGGAAATCACAGCAGCATGAAAATCATGTTTTCTGCCAGAGAAAGTACTTGCTGAATTCTGTGAAGTTTCATCTTTTATGCTGTGCTTAGACATGAGAGGTACTCATTTGCAGCTCAAATGTGAGTCGTTTATTCAGGGTTTGCTTGTACTATAGCTAGTTATTTCTTAAAGGCAGGTATCTCATTCCAAATCCATTGTATTTGGGTCTTCTCAAATCATGTGATGTTTTCTGCGAGTGTAGTGAGGGTCCGACTCCTGGATTTTTCATAAGAGAAATTAGTTCAGAATGGTAGCATAATAGATACCATTGCTTAATTCACATGGACAAGCAAACATCTCTGCTGCTGCTTCAGCTTCCTATGCTAACAGTAACAAATCAGCTCATGTTTTTAAATTATCAGAAAAGAAATTTTAGGTGTTATTTACCTGCAAAGAGGTTCTACAAGGTCCTTGTCAAGAAAATCATGATCTTTCTTTACTGCAGAAATGTCAATGGGAAACTGGGAGTCTATAAAAGGAGACACAATATTAAGATGACCGCTTGCTATTCAAATGAAAATACGTTGTCTACATCTAAAATGCTTTGAATGTGCTTGCTCAGTGAGATTTAGTATGACCAATTTCACACAGCTCTGGTTACCTTCCAGTTGTATCTGTGACTCTTTCAGCCACTTTATTTTTTTTTTTCTGTTAAAGGTATAGTTGAACATCCTGTGCACCAAAGAGAGAGCAAGGTTATTTCATTTTGGCTTTAGCTGTTCTTTCTAGCACCTAGCACAAACAAATGAGATCAGTGAATTACCAACAGACTTTCTTTATTCACATGATCAACAAGGTTCTCCGTTCCCATCACAGTTACTTAATGTGTTATTTGCTAGACTTTTCCCACAAAACAGAAATGTTCCGTGCTTTTTGCTTTTTTTACAGGTTCCAATAACAATGATTTCAGACAAAGTGTTAAGTAACAGAGACCAAAAAGATGAGCTGAATTATAACCCCCAATGTTAGCTAAAAGCCAGGCTAGTGTCCTGGAAGCTGACATTTGTAATAAAAAGCAACATGGCTGTTAAACATTAGTGGCCTTTGTACGGTGGGATGGGTTCCAGCGCTGTGGCAGCTCTCCAGACTACTCTGCCATGCTTAGGTACCCCAGCAGGATGCTGGGATACAGAAACTGCAGCCAGCATTTTCAGACACTAGTGCTTAACACTGACAAAACAGATGCTATAAAAAGGACCTTGTTTTCAGGGACTCAGACTGGCTAGAGTGCACACTGACTCTACAGGAACTGTGGGAGCCCAGCACAGGTTGTTTTCTGGAGGGAACATTCCCTTTGAGTTCAGTAGGCAGTGGGCTCTCCTTTCACTGGGGGAGTCAGTATCTGAGATACTCTGACTACAAGGCAGACAAAAAAGTACTCCTGGACACCCATGGACTGTGGTAGACACACATCTATGTCAGCTTTGGTCTGGAAGGCTTATTAATCTTAGTCCCCTGCTGGGTTTAATAGAGCCCATGTGGAGCCACCCAAGCATTTCTGCGTGGTGCTCCTAATCCTTGGGAATCCCAACAGCCCAACAGGATCCAGCACTCGAGCCTTGACAGCCATCAGAAGCTGTGGAGGTGACATTGGCATCACACTCCCCACTGGCCTCAACCCCACACAAGGGGATGGATGGCGTCCAAGCTGTCTCTCTGCAGAGCTGGCTCTGACCCACAGGGTTTCTTGGCCATCATTCCATGAGTGGAGCTGTGTTGCCTCCAGACCCAAGCTGACCCTGGAAGGTGTCCAGTGGTGTTTGGCAGAGCTGTGCTTCAGCTAATAAGCCCAAATGGGCCTGAGCTGGCTCTGTATCTCTGGCAGGCAGAATATGCAGTTTGGGAAGAACGAAGATCAGCTGCAGCTTCTCTCTCAGCACAAACCTAAGGAGAGCAGGAAAACCCCAGCCTCAGTTCCCAAACTGCTCCTGAATGCAGCAGCAGTGCAACCACATACCCTGCCCTCAAGGACACCATTTCTCTGGGCACAGGCTTTACAACTAGGAGGGGGACATGGCCATTTGCTTGGAGCTAGCAAAATATCTGCAAATGTAAAATGCAGCTCAGATTGTTCACTTTTGGTAACTTGGCAGTTTTCAATCTTACTTTCAGTAAGACTGAAATTTTCAGTAATTGACACTGTGTTCAATCTCATATCGGACACAGTTCAGTAAGTTTTTAAAAATGAGACCTATGTATTTGGATTTTTTGTACTCGTTTTTGCTAACCATTGAGGTTTACACAAACTATGCCCCTTTTTTTCTTCCCATGGCTATGAGGGCAAGAATCTTACTTTTCTTTAGGCACTGGTAACAGTCCAGCAGCTAAGGCTTTGTGAAGCAGCCAGACATGGCCATAACTCAGTCAAATGCAGAGCTGGCCAACTGCAAGCTCTGCTGGCAAGAACCCAGAGCACTTTCAATACTGTGCACAGAGGATAAAAACCTACTTACCCTCATAGAACTGAGCATACTGGGGAAATCCAGCTGCACGTAGCCAGTCACAGGCTTCCTTTGCTTCAATTTCTGAACAGAAAGAGAAGAGAGAAAGAAGTTCCATTTTGTTACTTTGCATTTGAAGTTAATTACAAGAGTACAACAAAGAGACTTGAGAGTAGCTATTTGTTGCTTAAAAATACTGAAGTATTTCTTTATAACATCAGAAAACAAAAATAGTCTCCCAAACAAATCCACCTGCATCCACAGGACCTTGGGGTTTGCATAGCTGCTTGGTGACCAGGATGAAGTGTTAATCATCTCCACAGCAGGAGAAATTGCTCAGCCAGGTTTGTGGTCTTGTATTCTATCCTCTCCCAAGAGTAAGTTGCTGGGGAGAGGTGAAGATGAAGCAGAGTGGGAATGGGGTGACAGGGAGCATGTACTGTGTTTTTTCCTGCTCTGACACTTCTTGCAGGGAAAAGTCCCATGTGAAAGCCACTGAAAGCTCTGCCAGGAAAACCCCTATGCAGGTCTTATATTACTGAAGGGACAATTGCACAGGTAGGATGTGCCTTCCTACTCCTACCTTTAGCCATCTAAACTCCATTATGCAGACTCCCTTCACAGGCAATAGAAAGACAGATACTCCCAAAGGGTGATTCATTTCACCTTGAAGTATTGTCTAAAATAGGTGAGATAAATCAGCTACTGACAATACTTTTCTCTTGTGGCTGCTAATAGAGAGAGAATAAACAGCTACAGCTATGGCTGTGTAGCTAAAACAGATACAGGCAGTAGCTTCAAGCACTGGATCCCAGACCATTCACTCTTTAATTTTAATTCACTTCCAGGCCTGTTTTGGGCTGTTTCAGTTGCCTATTAAGAGAAATCTTTTATTGAGAAGGCTTGTATTAAGCAGTGACGAGAGGAATTAGTCTGTGTCATCCTGCCCTGCCTCTCCACTCTTCAGAAGTATAGACACAGCTGACACTGTACTATGTTTCCCCTCTCAAACAGCTTTCACTGGGTAAGATGCATCCTTCCGTATAGAAGAGGTATGAGAATCATCAGCTGAACAAGAGAACAGTCCCTCTTTATTTTGAAAGTGACAGTCGGGATATGCAAGCATGAGGGAACAGAAGAAACACATGTTCAAGAGGGGACTGATAAGACTTAAAGCTTTTTGCATTGGAGAGGCAAATGCACCTTGTGCAGTTACTAAAGCAGTAGTAAATAAATGTCAGCTACACAAAAACACAGGATACAGTTTGGAATGTCTCAGTGAAACAGACTTTGAGCAGTCCAGCAGTCACACACATGGTTCTGTGCCCAGCCTCTGAGATGACTGCTGCATGTTGACAGTGGGGTACCTCAATTTTTACAAAGCTCCATGGGCTCATATTATGGAAAGCAGTGTGCCAGGTCTGGCTCTGCCCAGTGCCTGCACTGCCTGCATGTGCAGCTGCTCCCACAGCAACTGGAGGAACAACTGAAAATAGAGGCTCACTCAGATAAATGTGGGTTTCTGGGAAAACCTGCGCAACACCTCTTCGCTGCCCAGATCCTGATCAGAATCTACCACTTGAACAGTTTTGGTTTGCAAGATCAAAGTCAAAACACATATATGCACCTCTTGCATTTGCAAAATAAAGTGTACAAGTGTTAAGAAAATAGACATTTTATGTTACTTATTATTCAACCTGAATGATCCAGTCAAGGGTTTTGGCACACTTGTGGTTGTAAAATCGAGGCAGCCATAATACTAAACCCTAAATATAAAGCAAGTGATGGAACTGGAAAAAGAAAATCAGGATCAGTTGCTTTTCTGCATGGTTTGCCTTGCATGAAAAAAAAAAAATCCAGTTGTAAATCTGTTTTCTGCTAAAATGCATTTTTATAGATAGGAAATGCTGGCGTGAATTTTTCCCCATGTATTTCTGTTCGGATCACTCATACTTTTTAATGACTTTACCCACTGAAGCTCACTATAAAACTTGCTTTGAATATACTCTGAAGTATGTGACCCACTCACCTTTCTGAACCTCTAAATATTGAGTCATGCCAGCAAGTTTTGTTGCAGAAATAAAAATTCAGAATACAAGGTCTACGTATCAAAAGCCTGATATTGATGAAATCCCAAAGATGATTAGACAGCCAGTAACAGCTCTGCAATGGTTGCAATCATTTGCAGTGCTGAAAAGGATTTACCACCAGGCCTTCATTTGCTTTGACATTAGTTCACGTCAACGCCAAAAAAAGGAGTATGAAAGTACATCCAGTTCTTAACACCGCACAAAAGAATGAGCGGCTTACATAAAACGTGGCTCTCACTACTGCACATCTGTGTGCTGAAAGCACATCTCTATTATGTTGAGACTGAATATTTTTATTAAGCACTTGGAAAAAAGACAAGACTTTATACTTTTTTCTTTTGCTTAATTCAATCTCAAGAAACACAGATGAATCAATCCCATTTCAAAATGTATTTTACAACTCAGAACAGCTGTATGTACATTCTAGCTTCATCTGGTTTGGAAGCACAACTAACAGAGGCTGTGGGTGATAGAGAATGCTACCATTTAATGCTCTTATATGCTTATCATATTTCAGTGGTTTTTGCAGTTGGCTGCTCAGAGGAGTTTGCAGAGGAATCTTCCTGAAGCCCAACTGAGATGTAAAAATTCTCAGGTTGCAGTGGGTGAAAAATCAGAGGGAATAACCAAGGAAGTAAATCTCAACCTTTTGGGGGGTTTTGCTTTTGTGGTGGTTTAGTTTGGTTTTGGTTTTTTTTTTATGAGGCTGTTTGTAGCACACTGCGACCATTCAAAAATGCCTGAGTGATTATTCTGCATTCAAAACTTTATCTCCTCCATGAAGGCATCTATGGCGAGTACTCTCATTTTCTCAATGATCATCTTAAACAAACTGATTCAGCCTTAAATAAGGTTTGCTAAGTCAGCTTTTGGGATACTGGGTCTTGGACATGTATCAGTGCCCAGCTTCTTCCCATATCTCTCTTTCCATTCTGGTTTCATTGAGAGGCCAGCTGAAGGGGAGAAGTGCAATGTGCTGCTGGCCCAGCCAAAAATACGACTTTGCTCATACAGGCGTACTTCCAGTGGCTAAAGGCATCTGTTCCAGCCATTCCCCTCTTGGCTGCTCCTACAGTTTTGGTGAAAAGGCACAGCCAAGGACTTATTCCTCAGCAGACACCAAAGATGATTTCTATTATTTCACTCTGGGCATGTAATTGAAGTTATAGTTCAAAATGCAATACAGATGCTTTCATTACTGGATATTGTAATGCTTAAAGCATAATTTGAGATACTCAGTTTAACCTTCTCTTCCTGCGTACATACTCTAATATTCACTTTTTGTTACTTCGTGTTAAACATCAGTGAAGACTTCTCTGAGAAGGGATGAGTACACTACCTCACTGGAAAAAAAAGACCCTGCTGAAGCTGTCAATGAAGGGTTGCAGGAATACTTTTGGCAGTGTTGGTCCAGTTCTGCTCCCATGTCCAGGCTAATGTAGGGTTCTGAACCAGCCCGCAGCAGCTGCACTGTCTTGGTCAGACCCTGAAGGACCTGGAAAACTACATGTGCTTGCACATGGCTCCAGAGAAGCTTGTCAACAGCACAGAGAAGGGCTGTCACTCTGAGAAGAGTGATTTTAGGGAGGACATGGCTCATACTTTTGCAGTCAAGGCTGGAAAGAGGCACAGTGAGCCAACTACCACCATGAGCAGCAACTCCCTCAGTGTGACCAAAACACTGTTCATCCCAGCATACCTGATGGTGGGATTTGTCCTTATGCACGAGTGCCCTGCTCTGCTGATGTTAAAACTGGGATAGTTTGCCTACTGCTTTCCACTTGCTAGGGCAGCAGTTAATGGCAACCATTGATTATTAAGGCTAGATAACAATTCAGTCACAAATACTGACAAGCACCAGCACATCTCACAGTACTTGAATTCTCAGGGATTTGTTTTCAGTATTTAGTTGAAGCTTGACAGGAAACAAATTTCTTTTGCCATTTCACTTTTCTACCAGTAGAGTGTCACTGAGATCCACAGATGCAAAATCCCTCCAGCCACATTTCCGGGGAGATCTTCTCATGGCCTTCATATCGCCCTCATCTACCAGCTCTTTCCAGGAGTTATGTCCGAAGTCCCCTATGCACAGGCATTGCTGCTGACCTTCCTTGCACCCTGAGGCCTCCCAGAAGTTGCCTTGATTTCAGCAAAACCTTTCCGTGCCCATATGCAAGCAGCAAATTAAAACCTTGTCACACACCTCTTTGATCAGCCAAGCCATTTCCCTCCCCCCATGGGATTGTCTTAATCTTTTCTCCTAGACCTGTCCCACTGGGTACTAAATTAAATGTTTATCAGAGACACTGACATAGTAGTCCAAAGCTTATATCGCACAGTAGAGATTGAAGTGCAAATCTCTGATCCGTTTTTCAATTTATTTAGTATGCAAGTAAAGTGAAGTAAGGAGAGAGAGGTTCAACCGGGAAGTGTGACAGATGTTCAGAGCACAGCTGGCATGTGGCTTTGAGTCTGTCTCTAGTGTTAAGCAGGTTTGAGCTTTTCTCCTACAGACCAAGGGGATATTCTACAGCTAAAATTGAGCCAGTTACTTGCCGTCTTCTCTCTCTTCCAACACTTTCATTCTTTACAAGCTGCTTTGATGGCACCCAGCACTAGAGGAAGACTCCAGCAGTGAGCTGCCACCAAAGGGGACATCCTACCCCACACCAGCTGCCTCCTTCTCTTGCTTCCCTTCCTACCACACCAACTCCTGGCTAACCCTTCAGAGATCTAGCTCAACCCTCTAATATGGCAGAAAACTAACTCTGCAAAACCAGGAATAGTCTACTGTTGGATTAACAAGCTCTACAGGTCCTGTTTAGTCCGCATTAGCTGCATTTTAACAAGCCCAAGAAAACCAAACCACTGGTACAGTCTTTCCTCCTACAAAAGAATACAGGAGAACTGTCTAAAAGGTTGTCTTGAGGAAATTGCTCTGTCAAGAGAAAATCATGTAAGGAATTAATTTTCTGTCTTGGGACTTTCTTATCACTGTCCACAAATATTGGTGCTAAGACCTAGGTACTAGAGACCTTTCCCTTTTCCTATCTAGACATCAGCATTTCATCTTGATTCTGCCTTTCTGCCAGTTTCTCTCTCTCTGTCTCTTCTATCTCCTGCTTTGGTGTCTCTCTCTTTTTTAAAACTGTATTTTTAATTTAAGATATAGATATCATTTTGCACAATGCAGTGAAAGAAATAGCAACTAGAATAAATAAGGTATAAAATTACTCCATCTATTGTGTTGATGCCAGCTTTATGTGATAACCTTTATTTTCAACCGTCTGTAACAAACCACTGTTTATGCTCACTTTTTTATTCCCCCTATACTGTCCATCACTTAAATCAATTTACCAGACTTAAAATATCTGGGGATGTTAGTGAAAACGATTATTCAAGTCAATGGAAAGGAGCGCATTTTACTGCGCAGCCACATCAGCGAGGTCCAGTGGCCATCCCAAGACTATCTCTCAGGTAGAAAAGGTCTCCTGCAAGCATTTGGTAGCAGAGTAACAGCTTGGCTACAGCTCACAGGGTTTGCAGGTGGTTAGTCTATTGCTATGCTTTACATTAACTTTTGGTCCTTGTCTTACTCTCTCCTTTAAGAGAGGTCGGAATGAGACGATATTAAGGTCATTTCCAACACTAACCATTATATGATTCTACGATCTATAGCTTGCAAAGAGCAGGTTAATACGTTAACTACTACATTATCATCTTGCTTCACTACTGCAAGCATTTTGGTGTAGGCCATGGAAAAATACAAAACTTATCAAATTCCCTGAAGAAAAAGTCGCATGCAATTTTATAGAGATGCAATTTTCTGTAACCCTTCATGTTGCATCGTACGCACTAGAATCCTTTAAAAGGGAAAATTCTAAAGTTTTATTTGTAGGATGGCATAAGTTTTTTCTGCAAAGGATATCAGTGTCTCTAAGGTTATTTAGGCTTTTAGCATAATTTCCTGAAAACTCCATTTGAGGGAATGCTTTTAGGTAGAGGTTTAATGGTTTACCCCATTCCCTTCCACTCTGTAGGACTTTTCCAGAAGAATTCCAATAATAACACAAGGGCTATTGTGCCATGAACCCATAAAATTACCATTTATAGTGCAAATATATCATAAATAAAATAAGCCATAAGCATGAATTTATATGATTTTACTACAGTGTGGTGCATACTCTTCAATAAATCCTGATAATAAGGCTTTTGAAAAGTGGAATTTCATTGGAATTATTTTATATCATGCCACATAATTACTATTAGAGGCAAGGTTATGTTTTGCAAGCAAGGAACAAATAAAGGTGTCAAAGAGTTATTTTAATAGACCTTAAGCTTTTGCAGAATATTGTGGTACTAGAAATAATACAATAAAATATGGACTTTTTAAATTACTGTGGCTGAATACAATTCAAATGTCAATAGAAAAAGATCCTTTCAAGCTCATGAGTAGTTTCTTTATGTACAATTATTTACACTTGCTGAATAATAGTCAGATGATGTCTGTTCATGCTCTGACTTCTTAGAAAGGTTGAAAGTGAGAAGCATGATTATTTATGTACATGAGAAAAAAACCCTCTCATATACTAAGAGATTAAAAGATTGAGACTGTTTACCTTGGGGAACAAATGAATAAAGAAAGGCTATGATAAAAGGATGAAAAATCAGGGGTACTATTAAAATAGGAAATTGGGACCTTCTATTCACTCTATGTTACAGCACAAAGACAGGAAGATTAAGGAAAAGTGATGACTGAAAAAGAAGGAAGGCAACCGATAAAGTACTTTTTAAAATAAGATCTATAAAATTTATTGCCAAAGGACACTGGGATCAGGAGTGGGAGTGTTATGACTCCTCACTGCAACCATCACAGATTTGGAAAATGGTTCTAAAGAATGGAATAAATGAAACCAAACAAAAGAGTGTGCTATAAAATTATTTTTTCCTGGTTAGATGGCCCCTTATCTTTTAAGCTTGGTTAGATGGCCCCTTATTTTTAAGCTATCTTTTCCTTCTGAGCTACTGGTATTTCTATTGCTCAGACATAGTCTGGGACTATATGTAATATTTCTTTCAACCACTATGACAATTGTTTTGTTCCCTACTACCACCAAATTCTACACAGCCTGGCTGGGAGACTTCTTATCAGCCTTTTATCTTGAGTAAGGCTGCACTTCACAAGAAGAAAGGTGTATTATTCCAGCAAGGTGTTAGGAACGTTAGCCCCTTTTGGGTGAAAGGATTATGCTGAATTGTTTTCCTAAACCAGTACTGGCAAAACCTGACAGGCCTGAGATTTATAGCAGGTTCATGAGGCATGACACTTTATAGGTCTGGGAATGGTGTCTGATTTAATACTTTTTTACATTTAGATCTTGTCAGAGATAGGCGTACAACACAATGGTTTTCCTCATGCTAATAACATGAAGATAGCTATGCCAATAAAATCGCAACAAGGAAATCACTAACACTTTACAGTGTAGGAGAGACCTCTGTGCGAGGTGCTGCAACGTCAAAAGCTCTTTAAGCTGAGAGGTGACTCACAGGGGTTGTTGAAGCAGCCAGCACAACAGACAACAGCGACACAAGGATACATCATAACCTTAGGAGCAAGAAATAACCTAAGCGACTCCCTATTCAGAGTAATCAGCCACTCTTTCAGGCAGCCATCAGCGTCCCTAAAAGTCTTTATTATAAAATCAGTTTCCCAAAGAATTATCCCTTATGTAGACTTCTTAGTAACTCCCTCTGCTGAGGTAGAGGGTGTTCAGCGCAACTGGGCACCTAAACATGCGAATGCAATGAGATTTGGACACCAAGTTGTCTTAACATTTGAAAGTCTCAGACCTAACATTAACAACTTAGCAAAAACATAGTGCCAACTGAAGCTGAAAAGCCACTTCCACGTCATATAGCTCAGCTATGTGATAAATCCAAGAGAATGTTCCTTTCAGTGTCCTCTTGATTTCTTTGGTTGCTGCTTTTTCTCATGATCCTTTCTATTTACTGCTGGTTTTCCTTTCTCCTTTTCTTTCTGTGCCTTCCACTCCAAAGTCACTTAAAACTATGTCTCTGCCATTGATTTCTCTGACATCTTTGCTATCCACTGCCTCACATGTCCACTCAGTTTATACAACTTCATACTCCACACCAGTTTGTTTCCTCTTTTTTTTTTCATCATCTTCCTTTTAAATTCCTGAAACAGGATTTTAAATCCCTCCTAACCCCAAAAATCTCTCCCTGTTTTCAAGTATCACTTTTAAACCACTTTTCTTCTTAGCTCACAATTGATTTGTGCAATGCAGCACTTTGGAATGACACTAATAAAGCAATAGCTTGCATCCCACATCTCATCTTGTAGCACTTTAAACGATTATTAAAAATTGATGCAAAAGTTATATATGGGCATCGCTTCATCCCTGGGTGAAATGCAGCTGCATTAGGATGAAATGTGGCAGCTGCATAAAAGAACACTGCAGCAGTTTATGACAAGAAATAAGGAGAATACTTTATCCAGCCAAAACCACTAACAGGATTTATGAGATAGATAAAATTTAAATAATATATATATATACTGGGTGCTGACAAGGACACCAGGCTCTCCTCCCTTTAGTCTTAGGAAAAATATTGGGCTGCTGCTAATGGGCAGAAGTGATTAAGAGTTCCCTTCACATCCTTCCCCTTCCACATTAGGATTTATGTTCCTTTTCTTGCCTTCTGACGGCCCCCATGAGTCTTGGCTCAGCACAGACTTGGAGGACAGGGTACCACCCACCCATTCTTCAGCACCATGCTGCCCTCCCCACCTATTTGGCCTGCCGTTCAAAAGCTGAGCACAGCTGACTTGAGCATTAACAGAGCTTTGATACACGAGCACTGTATGTCCACTGAAAAATGTGTTTGGATAAAGGTCTGGAAAATGTGAGTCTTTAAGGGCTGCAATATAAAATGTATTGTATTTTTAATGTGGAAAGAACATTACCAAATAGGTAAAGAAGGCGTAACAATCCCATCCCTTGGGATCTATTCCAAAACTTCTGGTGACTCAGAGAGTTACGATAGGCCAAATTTTGAAAACAGACTCTTATTAATGAGTTTTTCCCTTTGTTCCCAAGTTAAGAGATCTAGGTGGCATCTAAATTTCTCTGTATTACGGACCAGAGTGGCCTGAAGACCAAAATACCTGTCAAGTTCATACTGGAAAAGGAAATACTGAGTCCAGCTGGTATTTAGAAAAACTTCAAGTGTATGCTCACTTGCAACCCAGATGTTCTACAAAGCGATTTTTACAATGTACCATTGATAGTCCCATAACTACTAGATATAATTAATAAGCAGCAATTGAAACATTGTAGTTATATGTACTTATTCTTGTTACATATTCCTGTAACACATTCATGTTCTGTATCTTCTATGGGATTACTATTTTTGAAGAGTGAAAGAGCGAGTCGCCCACAGGCTGCAAAGCAGCTTTGTAGGAAAGGAACTGAGGGTCTGGTGGACACCAGCTTGAGCATGAGGCAGCAATGTGCCCTTCTGTCAAGGGAAGCAGACAGACATCATGCTGGGCTGCATGAGCAGGACTGTTGCCAGAAGGTCAGGGGAGGTGATCCTTCCCCTCTTCTCAGCATGGTGAGGACACATGATGTACCAGGTTCAGTTCTGGACTCCCCAGTAAAATTCAGATACAGAGTCACTGGAGTGAGGCCAGCACAGCCCTACAAAGATATTTAAGGGACTGGAACATCTGGCAGATGAGGAGAGACTGAGAGAGCTAGGACTGCTCAGCCGGGGGAAGAGAAGCATTCGGAAAATCCCACCTATGTGTATAAATAACCGAAGGGAGAGTGCAAAGAGGGCGGAGCCAGGATCTTCTCAGCGGCGCCCAGTGACAGGCAATGGGCACATACTGAAACACAGGAGGCTCTGTGTGAACGTGAGGAAACACTTTTACTGTGAGGGTGACTAAGCACTGGTATGGTACATGTATGGTACTCAGGGAGGTGATGGAAGCTTCATCCTTGGAGATAATCAAAAGCCATCTGGATATGGTCCTAGGCAGACGGCTGTGAGTCACCCTGCTTCAGCAGGGGGGTTGACAAGATGACCTCCAGATATGCCTTCCTACCTCAACCATTCTGTAGATCTGAGACTATTTCAGGAAATGTAAAAAAATAACCCTAAACTGATCAATAGCAAGGAGGAAAATACCTCCACCAGCAACGTGATACTTCTCTTAGTAGAGAATTTCAGATAAAGACTTGTAAGCCCCTCTCTACACCCCTTTTCTACTAGCACCTTTGATTTTAGGACCCAAAGAGTCATAGAAAGGGTAAGCATAACACCAGTAAGAGGTATGACTAATAGGGAGTGTGTATGTATCAATTCAGTGTCACCACTGGAAACTTGCCATAACTTTATACTTGGAAGTGTTATTTGTACCAGAAGTAACTCTTTGATTAGGTTGCTAATACTTTAACTAAAGGAGCAGTAAATTCTTCAATCTATACACAAGCTATGTTTCTTCAGTGCACATAAATGGTACAAGGTGTTTTGTCTGGTACTCTGCCCTTGAGATCTGGTTTGAATTTGGATGCAGCAGATGGACCCCACTATGTGCAGCTTGCAGCTACCCTCTGTCCTTGCAAGGTTTTGAAAAATGTCATCTCTTGCAAGGCCAGGGGAGATCTGCAGACAGCTTGAACTCAAGCAGCATACAAGAAGTACAAGGTCTCTGGAGTGGCCTGACATTCAGGGGTCTCCCAAGAGGATGTTATGCTCGTATGAGCATTAGTTTCAGCTCTCATGGATAACTTGTAACTCCAGTTAATGTCAGAGATTTAACGTCTCTCGAAGTCAGGGTTTTCAAGCTCAGTATCCTAAACCAAAGGTCAAGTTTCAGACTTCAATGCCTCCCTTAGTTTTTTCCACAATACCCAAAGTGGTTTGCATGTGTGCGGTACTGAAATTAATTGGTCAGGCAGTAACTGGAGCTCGTCAGATGAAAGGCACAATGGAATGCAGGAGAATGCTTCATGCTATAATTTGAGTGAAAATGTAAACAGTACCCCAAAAGACAGATGTTGTCATTGTAAACTTTCTCTCTAAATTATGAAGATAAGTAGAACAAAATGTATTTCCTTATCAACATATTAATTATTCTTTGATTATATCCTTCATGTGCTGTAGATGTTCAAATTACATGTGGGCAATCAGATATACTTCAGAGAATCTCTACCCATCCAAGGTGGTCTTCATGCTGTGAATTTATATTAAGCACTGAACATTAATATGAAACTAACTCCTTTTGGAGATAATACTTTGATGTATTAATAAAAAAAAGACTTCTCAGTTCTTGCTTATCATAAATTAAGATTAAAGCACTCTCTTTTGGAGTTCTGTGTGAGATGAGTAATTTGTAGTGCAAGAAACATGGATAAGATACAGCACATACAGAAGAGTTCAAATAATCAAGACAGAGGTCCGAATCCATGGCTTGTACACAGTGAATGCAATGCAAAGTGCTGAGCTCCCGACTAGTCTTACAGTATTATCTGCTCATTATCAGCTGATTAACACTACAAGCACATATGCCTTTAGATCCCACTGTTTCCTTAATAGCTCTTTCCATAAAAGGGCCCATTGAGAAAGATGTCCTATGTATTTCTTCTGGAAAAAACCCCAAAACCTCAAACAGCAGAATATCACTTGTTCACACAGTTTGGAAGAAGGTGTCATCTATGTAAAATCCAGTAACAGGAGGATTGGCATTATCCTGAAAGTACGGGCAACAGCTTTACCTACAAACCTAGATGACTTTTTCTGATTCCCAGCCATATCGTAATTACTATCATTGAAGTATATCAACATAATTAATATTTCATCATGCCTCGAGACTGCAGTGGAAAATAATTTCTAAAATGAAGGTTTACATGATTTGTGGATGTGTACTTTTTTATTATTACTATTTCAGAGAGGATTAAACATCAAGCACACATATTTGGTTTTAACACTTTTTGCCAGCTATTTACTGCAAGAATATTCCTAATGAAAGCTGCCAGGATGTCTTCTCATGACTAAGAAATGAAAAATCAGAAAAGTGACACTAAGCACAAATATTATTTTCTTTAACTGGATATTCTGAACTTTGTCCATCTTCCGTTATGGAGTTGGATTGATCCTATGTCAATGCCAGATGTGGTCTTCTACTGCATTTTAAAATTATCTCAGTGATTGAAGAAATAGCATATGTTTATGTAAAGATGTAATTGCAAACTAAATTTTACCCTTTATTTTGACTGTGCAGTGCCATACGAACAGTGGAGTCACACTAGTGTGTGTTTCAGTCTGATCTAGTCCAGAGCCAGTAATTACACGACTGTATGCTGATCTTTACAGAGTCATGAGAAAAACAAAGAGATTAAAGGAAACAATTACTTGCTAACTAAAAAAAGAAAATCTTTCCTCACTGTGTCTTCACAAAGGCACTCTTTTTATGAAAGTGCCTCCAACACAAAAACAATGCTAAATGTGGGAAAGTCAAATTAAAGGTTCTTTTTCACAGCAGCAGTGGAGCTACTCTTCAAACAGCTGTTCAGACAGTTTCCATCATCCATCACATGGTGGAAATTTTGAGTAATTTTACTGAACAGATACAAATGACTTCTGATATCAATGTGGCAAACACAAAGGCCAGATTTTAAGGATATTAAAGTTTCCTAACTGGTAGGGATCAGATTTTTGGAAATACTTGAGGTATTTAACTCTCATTTGCCTTTTCACACACCTTTAATTCTGACTCACCCAATCCTGCCTTCTACTACCAGGTGGCTGCAGACATTTTCTATACACTTTGGCATACACACATCTAAACACACTTTGAAAACCCAAAGGGAAGATTACAGAACAAACAGTTTTAGCAATGAACTAAAATGTTTTGGCTATCTGACCTAAAATCTTTCCAGGATTTTTCCCCTCACAAATCGTTGGATATTTTTGTTCAGTCTTCTTTGCAACGAAAGCTGAAGTCCATATGGCTACACAGCAACGCACAGGAATCACGCTAAAGCAGTTCCTACATGATAGCTGTACATAAACATTTATTCGTTCATACTGAAAGGAGGAAGGAACAGACAACTTGGCTATGTTGGTATAGTTATTATTTTTAGAATTTTGGCTGAAGTCTCCTCTAGTTCCCTTTCCATACATTTTTTTTCTATGTGGGCCATGGGGGTTTTATGTGCTCCTTCAAGTAGAGAACAGACTTTTAATGGAGTGAAAATACTGGTTTTCCATTCTGCAGCTCACCTAGGTCTGTTTCCAGCTATTAAAACCATCATGCAAAATACCTTTTTTGAATAATACAAAATTCTCCTATGGCAGAAATAACACTGGGTATCCATAGTACTGACACTTTTCATTTCCTTACCGGTGTTACACCACAGAGCAAATGGAAGCCAGATTCATAGGAACCCTGTAATTACTCAACAATAGTCATTGCCAGCAATAAAGCAAAGGTAGCAAAGAACTAATTAGTGCACCACCCAGGACTAACAATGCTCTATACTTTTTTACTGTTATTTTTAGCTACAACCAGGAAAGGCACAAATTGCACTTCTATCAAATAGCATGAAAGAGCTTAGGTAAGTTAGATGCTTGCAGTTATCACCCTATAAAGCCAGAGTCTGCCCTTCAGCTATGTGGCATATATTTCCCTGGAAGAAGACAGCAGGAAGGCTGGAGACCTACCAGTGCCTGCTCCCTGCTGGTACAGGAAAGTGGATCTGTGAGGTAGGCAACAGGAGACGCCAAAGCTACCGAAGCACAAATCTACTGTTTTCATGTCACTGCCTCTAGCTGAGTAATAGGAGAGAATACAGAAGGGTTGGCTCTGCAAATGCCAGTGAAATACAGTCCCTGGCACTTCCTAACTTGCTGGCTTAATTTCAGCTATTTCTTAATCTTCTAATAGTTGATGGGAAATCAGCTGGACAATTTCAGTTGCCATCTCACGGATGGAGTTCCTTTGCTCTCACTGCTGGAGAGAACATTCCCACTCATCTGAATCATTATTTGCCTGACTGTGGGCAAAAATGGTTTAGTCACTAGACAGTGCTACCAGCTAGATATTTGGGAAGTAAATGACTAATTCCTCCCTCAGCTAGACTTCTGGTGGGAAATGAGATTCATCACTTAACACTTCAGTTAACAAAAGGGAAAAAGTGTTCTTCCTTCCATAAGAACGAAAATTGTGAGACTCAATATGTTGAAGAGCATACTCTCCAACAAATATGCTCGAAGTATATGAGGACCATATAGCTACCTTGAATGATGCGGTTTTCCTTCCTTTACAAGTTCAACAGTCAGATGGCCTGGATATCAAAAAGGAGAGGTTTTCTTGGTGGTATTAAGGATTTGATCCAGGTCTTGTCTGATCTCTAGATGTATTTATTTCACAGGAGCATCTGGCCATAGAAAGACACAAGACATTTGCCCTTCCAGCAAATATTTCCCACTTGAAGTTATGAGTTATCCTAAGGCATGACCTGATTCATGATCATTTAGAGAGCACTCGGAGATCTATGAACGTAACTCCATGCTATAGTTTGAGGTCAGTTTAGTCCAACAGAGAGGCTCGTGAAGTAAAAATAAACACATAAAGATCATAAGGTTTTATAAAAACTGAGAAGAGTGTTGAAGTGCATATTTGAAATATTTCATCTGAACTCTGCAGCGTTGCTGGCACACGACTGGTTTAGCACTTGGTGCTTGCTCAATGTGTGCTACGTGGATGCACCAAGGTTTGCGTACATACATTGCCAAGCAGAATGACAGAAGTAATGTGACTGTTTCTGAAAAATGAAGTGTTTATGGCCTGCTCTGTTTCAGAATATGTTTCATAACCGTCAGCACTCACAATGTGTCACTCATGGGCTTGCAACATATTCCTTCTGAACAGAAGCCACTTTGTGCTCACCACTGAAGAAGCATGTGCTGTGCAAGTGCCATACTGTATTCTGGCAGTAGCTGTTAGAAGTAAATTTATAGAGGATTAAGGAGATAGAAGGCAGCGTGCCTCACAGTGTAATTCTGCAGAACATTAAAATACCCTGTTTAGAGAAGAGACGGGGTCTTGGGGGTAACCTTGGGGTCTGAGGTTCAGTTTGTTGGGCACAATTTTCATTTGGTTTTTGGGAAAATAAATCCCTGAACAACAGCAGCTGCCCTTGCCCAGAAGGAGTGTGCAAGGACACCCCCCTCCTTTGGACATCACTTCCAGCGAGAGGCAGGAGCCAGTACCCAGGGGCACAGGCGCAACCTGGACCTGTTCCAGCTGGAAGTTCCCTGCCGGCTGCTGTGCTGCCTCTGGGATCAGCTTGCGGCCCTTCCCCATCTACAGAGATGCTCCACAAAGAGCAAGATCCAGGGGCTGTTCTGGCTTTATGTCCACTGAAGACCAGGAAACGAATGTACGCACGAGGACATGAGCCATTTTTGGCTGCCTGGTGCTACAGTAATGGGATATACAGACAAACACAAAGATTGAAAATTGGTTGTGTATGCTTTGAAGGAAAAGGCAAAGTACTCTATTTTCCAAGTCTAGCCTTTTTCTAGACTTGACCTTGGTCTGCACTTTTAAGAATCTGACATTTTTAATGGTTTATTTCACTTTCAGATTTTGGCAGGGTCTAGCCTCAGATATGCCAGGAGTATGATGAGATAAGTTATTCTCCAGACAGAAGCAGAAGCAGAAAGCAGGGAGTTGCCTATAAAAGATGGTCTCTCATACAGATTTCACTGTAAAAACACCTAGGAGAAGTCTAAATCTGACATTAAAATCACAGCAGAATAGAAGTTAAAAATTTTAAATAAACCATCTTAAGAGCCCATATGTTGCTCTGAAGCCACTGGTTGAAATTGAATGTATGATAAAGGTATCTTGACCAAGCAGATGTGCTGTATTTTGCAGCGGCTTTTTACACTGTAACTGTAGTTGGAAAACCAGGACCCGTAGTACCCATAGTATCCTCTGGCCACAGTGCTATGCTCTGAAAGCTCACCTGCTACTAAGAAATCAAACTGCTACACTGAAAATTACAGTTCCTTATTTTCTGGTAGAACTTCACCTTTAAAGACAAACAATAACCCAAACAAACCAGCCTGGACTCTGCTGGTTTACCTGCACTGTATGATGTGCAGTGAAGGCAACACTGCCACGGGGTGAAAATAATAGCTGTGATGCTCAATTGGCTGACTCTGATTTGGGGAACAGAGCTGGGGCTTTCATTACACTTTCTGCAACTCCTAGCCAAAGCCAATTGCTAAAAGCAGCCTCAAAACTGAGTTTATAAAGCTAATATTTGTTGAATGTATTTCAAAGCATTTCCTTCATTCGTTGTTTACTGACCAATCCTTTCTTCATCGGGGTAGAAAAACATCATGAACTCTTATCACCTGCACACTCAAATCCCCTGGAAATCACTTTTTCAGGAAAATGTTATTGTGGTGATGACTTTCAGGGAGTGCTGGAGTTTTTAAGTTTCTCATGATGCTTTGCATCTTTTCTTCTAAATGAACAGGAAAAAAATCATCTGGCTCTCATCTGAATTCTCAATAGACTTTAGAAAGGAAATTCCAACCTAAGTGTATTCCTACACCTAAAATCTACGTGGGAAAGATGCTGCATGGCTGTCTCAAACCAAGAGCAGCCAGAGCTAAGGCTGAGTCAGCAGCCTTAGCTCTGTTTCACACAATGGTAAGGGTTTCAGCAGAGTGGCTGTTTCTATAAAACACGTTTCAGTAGGACATGTCAGAAGCTCAGCATTAAGCATATGTTTAAATATCTAGTTGACCTGTCTTCACAGCAGTCATTTTGTCATCCATGTAGAATATTTCTTTACATACATGGGGATTTATGGATATAAAGGGTGGGGATCTTTTCACCTATCTTCAACTGCATTGGAACTGTTCATCCTATGTGCTCCTAAAGGCGATGGAGATAAAGAGGTACTTCTGTGACAATATTTAGCTTATCTTACATATTAAAGAGGTAAAATGGCTTGTGCCTAGAAAGTGTTCATTCTTCTTTAGGGACTATTCAGAGGTTTTGGGAGGAACAGGCACATAAAGCCAGTGAGATGAAATAAAATTCTTCTTTGAGGCATCTTCTGTAATGTACTGTGGGACTTAAGGTCCTTAATTTCAACTATTTGCACCTGATTTTCTCCCTTTGCAGTGATGGTGTAAAATGACCTGCATTCATGTTTGCAAAGGGATTTGAGATTTACGTAGGAACATTCCTGTGCAGGTGCTCAGTGCTTACCACAAACAGCATCTATTTCCCACACAAAGCATGTCATTGAATTAGAGTTACTTGACCTTAGAATCCAGTAATCTCAAATACAAGCAAGGGAGTAAGTACTTGAGTTGTTCACTGCATCTTTGTCTTATTCATCAATCAAAAACCTGCTGCTTTCCATAGGATGTATGTGTATCTCACTTACCAGAGCTTAGCTACACTCAAGGTTTCCCCTGCAAATGATACTATACAACCTTGATATTCGGGTTTTCTTTAACTGTCTTAAGCTTACAAACAACTCCAAGCACTTCTAATGTTTAGAATTTGACAGAAAAATACTTTTCTTTCCCTGAAAATTCAGGATGTCTCTGGACAAAGATGCTAGCTCAATGCACACGGCCAGCATAGCTCATTTTAAATGAAAGTTAGGTTGAAGGCGGGTCTTCCCAGACCTCTCAGGAAAGTTTTCCCAGCGCACTAAGAGCACTGCTCCTAGCTTGCCTTAGATGTATCAAATTAGCTGGTTGTTTGGTGCACAACAGAGACTAATGTGCGAACAGGATGCTGGCAAAGCCTCACCAGAGGATTCTTATAATTGATGTGAAGACAATGTTCTGGATTTGTAGACACATACTCTGCACTGTGCTCACTGTATCAGTTTCCTACAAAGGCTGTTGATTGCTTTTTTTCCCCTGTGCTTTTCTTCTCTTTCAGTTTAGGAAACTCTGGGAAGAAACTTCCAATGGCAACTTTTTCGCGCCATGCCTCTTTGTCATGCCATGCAGCACAATCACACAAATAAACAGGGAACACGATGTAACACCACAACAGCAGATTTAACTAAGATCCAATTGTACTTGATGCCATCTGGATGTGGGAAGAATGTTCCCTTAAATGAAAAATCTTCAACAGAAAAACAAATTCACCCTTCACAAGTATGTACCATAACACAGGACAATACACCATCTTTGACTTATGACTTCATTAGTAAGAAATTGGCCAAGCAATGGCATTCCTCCTCCAAAAGACAGACGTACTCTCTATTATATTGTTTCTTCTGCTAAATTCTGATTTTGGGATATACTTTAGAGCTAATATGCAGCCACTATTTGCTAGGAAGTGATACCTGTCCCGTATCACCTCTCAAATAAATGATTTCTGGCTGAACCACTAGCGTTAAGATGGGGGGAGGCTACTGGTTCTCAGCTTAGATTATGGTAATTTAAGCAACTAAACCAAATAGTTTCTATTTCAAGGTGCAATTTAGGAAAGTAGCTGTCTCATTTTAATTGTGTCCATCACAGCAGAAATTGAGTAAATCCTGAGTAAATGCTTTTTTTACAGTCACCTAAAAAATTAATGATGAGTTCTCTTCCCAAAAGACTTAAGGACAAACACATTTTTAACATGAGGGCCTCTGAAGAGGAAATACCTCAGGGAGAATATTGTTATTAGGTGACACTGAGCAAATGCTTAAGCAGGAGTGATTGAAGCAGCCTTTGTACCCTAAGGATTTAATAAGCAGCTTGGAGAAGTTGATGGCCTGAGGCATAGCCTCAGGTCATTAAACCTCAAATGGTTATTAATCCCCAGGATAATGCTTTCTGTCAAGGTCATTAATGCTATTATACAGTGGAAATTGAGGGTGCATTGAGAAATTAGCATACAGTCTGTTTGTAGCACTCTCAGTGACCATAGGCAGATCCTTTCCAGGAGGACGCTGCAGTGCTCACCAGCCCTTGGCGTGCCTGAACTTCCATGTCACACTCTGCACCATTTTGCACTGTCACTACAGGAACTTTATCGTGTATTGAGCACCTAAATTAGCAGCTCAGCATAACTCCAAGGGATTACACTAGCTGAAGTCCCTCCTGCTCAGTAGAGGTACCTTAGCACGTTTTTAGGTTGGAGTCCTGGCCTGCTATTGCCTCTTTTTTGAATAAGAACTGGAAATCTGATTAAATTGATGTGTACACTAGTGGCCATCACATTTGACTGAAAGGTGCAACTGTACAGGTGTTAGGATTGTTACCCTTTTCTGAAGAGCCTTCTAGGACAAAGGTGTCCCTCCACCTCACTGGCTTCAAGCAGAAATACCTGGAACCAGAACAAATATATCCACTGGCGACTGCAGGGTTCATGCCAAGAGCCTGAGTAGCAGGCAGGGAAGGGCAGTGTGTGGTAAGATCCCAGCCTGGGGTTTTCCTCTTGGACCTCTTCTCTGCACTGGGCACCTCACGAACAAAGCCTCAGCTTCACAGTCACTGCTATTACCTTCCCATCAAGTATGGAAAATGCTGGTGCATGGATCCTATGGCTTTTTATAAATAGGGTCTAGAGTTAGGCAGTTCTTTGGTGCATTTTGTGTAGCTAACAGTCAAGACTGGAAGTTAGACTTCGTGATTTTTTTTCCTCAGATTCTCCTGCTGGTTTACGTTTTGAATTGGTTAAATTAAATCCTGTAATTCTGTAAAATTATCTTTGTGTATCAGATTTTCCTACATTAAAAGGGCCATAACTATACATTCCACAACAGATATTTTGAACTTTGAATTATATCTATTTACAAGGGACCTGGAGATCTTCAGTTTCAAAACTATTAATTACAATGATCAGTGCTTGATTTTTTTAGGCGATGCAACAGATTGCAATTGTCTAAATCTGTTCCTTCTGCTCTAAACTAAGCAGAAAACTGTTACATAGTGGGATCATTTAGATTACATCCTTGAGAATGATTTATCATCCCCAATTATGCAGCTGTCCAAATTAAGAGAAGAAATCTTTCTTTATTAAGGAGCCTAAAGAGATTTAGAAAGCAATAGTACATTATACTAAGTAAAAAGAAGGAACAAAAGGACTTCATAATCTATTTAATTCTTCCAACAATGTCTGCATTAAATAATCAATGCTTACACATGCACTGCTATTTACTGTTTGATTAAGTGCCCCAACGTTCACTGGCACCAGCCAATGCATCCTTACTAAATGGAATTTATGCAAGTGTTATTTCAATTACATGTTTCTACATAGGTGTCAGGAACACACCCTCCTATGGGGAACCAGAGAGCAAATTCATTGTCATTCTTCTGTCTGATTGGTTTCCTGAGAGATATTAATTGAATGAAATAAGTAAATTATTGAATTCAGAAAAGTACTTTTACAATTATATTAAGAAAAAAACACCTTATGATTTGAAATACACACACCTTGTGAAAAAACACAGTATGACAACACAGTTTTTTCATGTGTTTGGGTCTTTGATTTTGTTAAACGTATCATATGTATGTTTAGGCACTGATACCGTAAAAAATGAAGCTGCACTTTAAAAATATAAGCATAGCTGAATATTTCTAGATGGAAACTTTTGCTTAATTTATATGTAAGACATTATTCCAAACACTTGAAGAAGAACTGCATACATGTCACAGTAAAGAAAATTTTATTTGGCAGTACTAGCTTAGACATGGCTGTGAAGCCGTAAATCAGATAAGTGTTTGGAGACTAAATTATTTTTGGACTTGGAAAATTCCACTAATGCTGTATTTTTATAACAGTATGTTCCTGTAACCTAGATTGCAATCAAGTGATACATTTAAAGTAATTTTGTTCTGATGAAAAGATGAATTTAAACTCCTACTGTAAGGAATCGAACTGTGCAGTTTCATGCTGTCTTGAATAAGACAGCTTTCCTGATCAGGATTTTCTACAGGTTTGTGCCGTCAAAGTCACTGTGCTTAAGCACATCTAACATTTATTTCCTTGCTTGCTTTGCTGGATTGTGCCATAAGGCACGTTCTGTGCTATTTACATAAGAAATAGATTTGAAAAAGAACCACACATCGTTGCTCTCTCCTGTATTTTCAACAAAATAGACAATTCTTTACTGCTGGGCTCCTTTTCTTTTATTTTCATGAGTATACCTGTTCTCTCTGCCTCTCCAACTGTTTGTTTGGGTTTTTTTTATTGTGTTAGTTTCCACACCTATCCCACTACTTGAACTACTGTTCAAGATACTTCAGTGAGCATCTGTCAAATTTCATTCCTCCATGTGCTCTGGTCACTGAATTTAGGAAAATGCTGAGCTCCACTGCCTGTGAAGGCAGTCACATTTCCTTCAGTGCATCTTACACAAACATAGAGTAAGGAATAACTTGATAATATCACCATCTGACTCATGTACTTAGGGCTGATGATAATTGTAGCCACATCCTGTAAAATTACTACTAAACAAAAAAAAGACTTATTTTTTTTTCTCCTCCCAAAAATGATCATGTTCATTTTTATCTTAAAAAGACTTCATTTAAAAAGTTAAAATTAACCATAGAACATAAGTCCAAAGAGTGAAAGTTCATCTAATCCACTGTTTGTCAAAATCTGCAGGACTAATATTTACTCTTCCTTAGAGGAATCCTGGATTCAGGACAACTTTGAAAAATATATACTCTGAGATGCACCTGACCAAACAGGTTGCTTTGGTTTCAGACCAGCTAGGTGGCAAATTTACTACTCTTTGCTGAACTAGATGTTTTGAGGACACAGTTCCAGCTCTCTTCTTGGATAGAGACATTAACTTGAGCAGTGTTCAGACACTGTGGCTGGAATGCACAGCTTACTTTTCCAGGCCTTGCATTTAACTACCTCTGGATTGCCACACCTGATTGCAGAAACTCAGTAAACTTATCTGTTTTCCTGCAAACAGCAGCTTATATTCCTGCCATGCTGGCACCTCAGCATCATTTGCATTCCTGCTTACAGAAATGGTACCATTTCATACCATACTGACTTCCACAGTTTGAAAGGGGTGCTGGGTGATAACTTCAGCTGCAGGGCCCAGATTAGTTAACCCTAACTTCTTCTGATGAATATGAATGAGCAGGTCTCTTCCAAAATATCACAGAGTTGTTCAAATGAGAGGTCTGCACAACTGTGAGTTTTAGAAGGAAGAAGCATGGACTCCAAGAAAGCAAAAATATCAGTGAATGAAAAGCTAAGAATATACTTTGGGTGAAGCATGAAGAGAGAATTGCCAGTTCCTCAAATAACATTGTTTATTTAACAGTATCCTGTTGGGGGGAACTACGTAACTGCAGTGACTATGAATAACTGCATACTCATGTCATGATAATGTGATAGATTATCATGAAAGTCTACTCTTAAAAGAACAATATTTGTGTCAGGAAAATACTGCTGTTCTAAATAACCCAGGATTATCCTGTACCACAATGGACAAAAAACTGTGTCTGACAAACCCCCAAATTATAATCTCAGTGATAAATACCTTTCCAAAACAGTATTTCATGGCGAATACCGCCAAACACCAGACACTTTCACTACTATTAAATAACCTGAGGGAGTACATTCCTATTTAGTATGAGCGAATATATCAGAATTTAGCTCTAAAAGCTTTTGTATACAAAGCCCTAAGAACAGTTCACAGATAAGGACTGCTTTTTTTCTGCTTTTGCAAAGAAACTGCTAAGTCAAACTTACAGTTATTTACATTAAACTGTTCAAAAACACTGACAGGATTTGAAGAACCAAATCTCTCTCTGTATAACCAAGTGTCTACATTTAGCTTGTGTCTCTGCAATACTCAGCATATGTAAAGTAGTAAAGAAGCATTAATTAATATTACTTTGCTGTCATATTATTGCTTTTCTTCAATCTCAGAGCCTGAGCAGTAACCCTCCCCAATGACGTCTGAAAGCATCAGCGCAGCGATCGCACACCTCCTCACTGCCTGCTTTTTTCTATTTCCTTTCCTTTAAAATATTTTAAAGCTAAGGTAATAGCACACAGAAAAGATGATATTTACTCTCCCATCCAATGCAGACAGGCTTCGAAGCAATGCAGTAGGCCCCTCACCCAAAAAACAGTTTGCTACATTTCAATTGCACACATTGAGTTACTGAAGGCAATTCCTGTACCACCCAGAAGTGTATCTGCTTCTCCACTTAATACCTTTTGACTCAGTTTTATGCTTCAGTTTACAGTCTGTCTTTGCAGCTCACCCTGTGTGCAATGCACAGAATCCAACTAGATTTTGCAGGATACTGCATGAAAAATGTCCCAAATGTCTTCTACTATTGCTTTCCAATTTTTTATGAAAAGGAAGTTGTCACTGTGGTGAGAAAGGAGAGAAATACAGATGTAAAAAAAACCCTAAACATTTAGAAGGCTAGTCTTAGGAAAAGCTGTTATTCAAGTTTCAGTCAGGGGCATAAGGTACAGTTGCTCTGCTTCGTTAATTTTTAATCACATCTGTCAACCAGCCTCAGAAGTCTCCAAGACTTTATGATGCCTTGAAATGAAAAGGGCAAAACGTTCTCCTCCATCACTCCGGAAGCCATTAGGGCATTAGCATCTGTCACAAATGTAAAGACCCTTCCAGAGCAGTCTTTAGGAGCTGTGCACTAAGGGAGCAGCCCAAAGCACGGCAGTCAACTGTGACACCAGCAGCACCACCCCTTTTTTACCACGATGATGCCACACCCATAAGGCAAATACGGCTTTCAGGAGATGAAAATGTGAGATAGGACAGCATCACAAATGAGCCCCCAGGAATGCTAAGATGGAAGCTTATCCTTAACTGACATATAATACATAGCTTTACGGTGGATTTTTATCTTGGAATTACCTAGGAATTTATTTCATAATTATTTCATCCACAATTATACAAAACGTGTAAGATATTTAGACCCTTTCTGCCAGGCTCCCTCCTGCTTCCCTTCTCTTCCCCTCTTCCACCCCCAGAAATTGTTTTTTCTACTGGAAATAATTGTAAAAGCCACCAAGAACTAACAGTACACAGTACGGGCCTCTACCTTGACTCCAAGCTGTGATACACGTAGCTTGTTGTGTACATCAGAGGTGCATGCTTTCACAGTAATTATAGGGACATCGAGCTAGGAACAACTCCATTTAATAAAAAGCACAATTGGGTATATTCAGAAAGAGTTTTAGTTTCTAAGCTTACATTTCTCCTAAAATCCTGCATCCTAAACATAGTCAGAATCTTTTTCTAAAAAGCAGTCTTCAGACTGCCAAATCTTACTTTATTTCTCTTTTACATGTTATTTAATAGAAATTAATAACACTTTTAAGATGGCAGAGTAACAGATCACCAAAATAACTGTCACTTTATAGGTGCAGTGCACTCATGTAACTTTAGCCACCTATAAGCTGCATAGTTGTTTACTTGATAAGCTCAGACCAAATTCATCACTGGCTATCCATCTGCTGGGCTGGAATAAATAAGGGATGAACTGGCAGGGTGAGTCCCATATTTTCATTATGATGAGCTGCTCAACAATTTTTCACTATAATAATTTAAAAGATTTTATGGCAAACCTAAAAATGTGTTCCTTTTATGTCTGCCTCCAAAACACAATTCACAGAGCTTCACCTAGTAATTTCCCCATAAGGATTTTAATTTCTGCTTGCATTACAGTGTATTTGTACTATTGTTACCTAAGGATACCACCTGTGTCTCTGGGACACACCCTGCACCCAAATATAATTTCAGAATCTACTGGTCTATTTCAGTCAAATGCCAGGTCTCAAAGATGCTACATTTTAAAAAAGCCACTTAAGAAAAGCTTAGTATTCCAGTAAGGAAAAGGCATTTGTGCCAGTTACCCGTACTGAGAGGCAGCAGGCAGTTGGCTGAAGAGTATGCAGCATTCTGCACCAGCCACAGCGTATGTACCACTTTCCCAACAAATATTTGAGGAATGGGAGAGAGATCTGGGGAGTGGCATGGAAGAGGGGAAGTAAGGACTTTGTTTCAGTGAAGTAGGGTAGGAAAATCTGTAAGAAACTAGGCTGCACTGATGCCAGTGCCCAGAAAGCAATTCATTTAGCTCAATTTTACAATATTCTCTAAGATAGGAATAAAGGTCAAAACCACTACTCATCACTGGGCAATGGGGCTGCTCCAAGCTTTTGGCAGCTCCAGACTGACTCATTAGAGGAACATATCACTGCTGCATTCTTCGCCAGTGTTGCAGGAGTGAGCGCATAAAGTCCTCACAGCATAACACCCTCACACTGTGCTCACAGCCCTGTCCCTCCCACCTGCTTCCTTCTTTAGAAACTCTAAGAGAACAAGATGCTGAGGGGCTGAGTAAGAGCTCTGCAGCCTACCTCTGCCCTGAGCTATGTACTTGTCTTGATCCAAAAAAGCTCCAAAAAGACTCATTTGCAAGAAAGGATCCTGACGCACCATATTTACTAGTGCCACAGATCTAGTAAGTTCCAGCACAAATGACCTTAGAAGAGACAACTAAAAATGAGGAAATAATCATACCCATAGAAAACCAAGAAGCAGCCACCATTCCCTAAATACACACCAAGTCCAATATCACTGGAGACTCACCCTCTGTTCCGCAAACCATGTCACAACCAAAGCCCACCTTCTACTAATACTATCCACAGACATTTAATACATTCTACAAGAACAAAGCTTTTACTCAGCTTCTTTGTAGTCCACAGGGAGAAATTTGTACAATAATTACTATTATTCATATTTCATTACAAACCTCAGCCAAAATTAGAACCTTGCAACAGTCAGTGATGCCCAAATATTAAGTGACAAACAGGCTGGTCCCTTACAGAGTTTACAGTCCTTACAGACAGGCAGGAAAGGATAAGAGACAAAAGCATGGAGACTTACGGATGGTCATCCTACAAAGGGGTGAATTTAGCTCCTTTGAGTTACATGTAGAAGATATGAGCTAAATGCACTCAGACCAAGTAAAGCTCAGGGACTCCTTTCTCTGGGATGAGTGCTTTAATTCTTGGGCTATTATGCAAGAGGAAGATAAGTCACATCCATCTTCAAATGAGTAAATGGGTCCCAACTGCATGGAGGTGCCAGCATTTATTTCCTACTGTTCTCTATATTCCCAATGGAAGAGGTATTTACTTGAATGAGGCAGACTGAATCATCCTTGTGTGGGTGGATGGATGGAGAGGGGGAACCAATCTCCCTCTGCAGGTCTTCAGTAAGCAACTGCTGCTCTCCTTAGACTGTACAAGGAATTTAAGCAGCTATGACAAATGGACTGGACCATCTGCTTCACCCTGGGTACCTAAAAGCTTGAATTAAATGGACTGGGTTCTCCACAAGACACATGGCCTCTCTAGAAAATGCCAGCACTTCTTTATTTTTCAGACAAGTACCATAGTACTGATAATTACAGTGGGCCTGAGTTTCAGCTGGAATAAATTAGTGTTGTTGCTGCCTAAGACTGGCCCAGATAATCCACGTAAAATTGCAGGATCTTTGCAAGAAAATAAGGCTCTGTGTTAGGCGGAGCCTTGTTGCTAGGAAGGCCTGTTGTTGAATGTTTTAATCCCAAAGATTAAAAACATGATTTCACATTATGGTCTCTGACTTAGCATGGTAAACAGACTTCAAAACCACAATCTAGTAACAGTGCCTTTGTCCCTGCATGCCATCAATAGCAGACTCTTTTCTCTTTCTTTTTTTGCAAAGTTATGCACAAAATTAAAACAGGATAAAATGAAGAACTGAGCTCTTTTTCAAAGGTAGAACATAATTTAATCTTTAAGACACAGAAGAGAAGACCGTGGGTTTTCTCTGACTGTGGACTTCTCGTACTTTTGCTGAAGATAAATATTTAGATAACAACCAATGGGATATTTAACTGTCAGGAACTATTATATTTAAAGAAAGTGCTAGAGATTTTCAGACTTGTTTTCCTATGTGTGTTGACAACCCATTCTCATCATTTACACTCTGTATGACATATAAATACAATCACTGCTGTAATTTGTAAATTGTTAATATTAGGACTGTAGGGATGGCTAGGCTTTCATTTCTACCTAAAAAAGACAGCTTTTACGTCAACATCTGGCTGAACTTCCATTACTTTCCCGTCTGTTATTTGCAGTCCTCCTCCTTCTCCTCAGACTCCAAATTTTTTTCTTGTGGCTCCCCTGCCTGATTTGATCTGGGAAGTTGGACACCCTGCCTGCTCTTGGCTCCTGTGATACTCACAAACCATGAAACAAATGAACACAAGATGAAAGGATAAAACCAAAAGCAGGATGGTATTTGGTAAATCTTACTAGGTGGATCTTTCCAGCTGTGCATGTAATCAGGCAATGGCATCACCTGAACTGAGGCATGGTGTCCCACCTACCCTTTCCATCCTCTCCTCTGCTCAGTTTGTGTGAAAATGAAGGGTCTTCAGCTCAGGACCACGACTCCTCATAAACATGACCAGCACTCACAGAAATAGGACTGGTGATGGGGCAATTAGTTCATTAACCATTGTTGTCCTGAGTCAGGAGCTAACCCTTAGACCTGACAAACCCAGAATGGATAGAACAAAAGATTCATGAGTTTTAGAAGCTACTCGCAGTACTACTTCAGACTTAGTCTTATTTCAGTGTGGCTAAGTTAACCGTATCTTAGCTTGCCGACATGTAAAATAAATTCTATAATAACATTTTATTCAAAGAGATCCTGCAAAGTATTACTAATTGGAATTTGAAATCTTTAGAGGAAAACCACCACGCAGGTATCTAATAACTGGAACTGCATGGACAGCATCTGCTTTTGGTTACCATTGAAGCAGCAGATAAAATACTAGGCTAACACATACAGCAAAAGAACTTTAGAAATGCATCTATTGGTGAAGTATTTAATTTTTATTAGCATTCACTTGCCAAACTCTGTTTGGTTTTGTGTACATCCACAAAAACACCTCCAAAAGGATCTTTCTCATATCGTAAAAATAATTTTACTTGGAGAATAAGAAAATGAAACCACTTCTCACCACGAAAAATGAACTTGTAAGATGATGCAGCTCTGAAACAAATTACATATATTCTACTAATCAATAAAACACAGTTGCCAAGGCAACACTGACATCAGAAAGTGAAATACAGAGGTCTGTCTTACATAAACACATACACATACCAATATGTTATGTGAACTTTCGCAATCTAGCAGTGACTTCAAGGAAAAATATGTTTTTACAAAACACATATTTTCCCAGGCTTGATAGATTCTTGTGTAAGAGCTTTTATGAGATTTTAGACAAGTTATATTTTGTTTGGTAGTCTTTGTTCTTGTTCTTTTCTTACTGGAAACAAAGAAATGTTGGGAAAAAAAATGCTTTCAATGAAAATTAATTCTTGCTATTAATGTAACTTGAAGCAGTTACAACCGCATGGGGGGAAAACTCTACCAAAGCATTAGAATATTGATCTTGAACACAGTTTAAGACTAAAAAATTTAGATTTGTAGATCCTATTTGTATTATATTATGGGACAAATTCTGAGTACCAAGACTGTAAATAAAAAAGGATTTTTTTGCAAGATACTTACAGTTCTCATTATATATGTCTTTAACCTGAAGGCTCAGTTCTGCCATCTTATCCAACAGCTATTATAATCCTACTGAGCTGAGTGGAATGAATCACAGGGCAGAACTATTGAGCATGACCACAGGTGATGTCAGCCAGACACTTCTAATGTCTAATTTTGTATTTAACTTGAACATTTCATTAAATTATTTCATAGCTCACTACCAGAGCCCTTCAGTACAAATGTAGGTTGCTGGTACAGGCGGCTGCTTTCACTGTAGCTAAACAAAGCCTGGGTTTCCCAGCGATGTTCACAATTCCTTGCCCCTTTTTGCAAAAACTATGGTGAATATCCCGTGGTCATAAGGTACCACCTCACGGCTCCCTAAATTTCTGCTCATGTATCATCCATCTGCATGCTTAGCCACCTGGAGCTGCCAGATACTGTCCTAACTTGGATGCCATAGCAACCAGGGCTGAGGAATTAAGGCGGAACTATAGCTGTCTATTGAATTCGCTCTGGACGCTTGGGTGGGCAATAGAAATGCAATATAAATAAATAAAATGAAGCGTGAGGATGTTTGACTGCTGCCTTAAAGGTCTGCCAACATGCTCATTATCAGTTCCAGCCTTTTAAGACTATTTTCTGAAAGATGGTTTTCAAACAATTTTTTAAAATGAACTGGTTTAGCTCGTTCAGCATTCCAATGGAGAATCCTACTGAGATCTGGGTCAGCCTCTTCTAATTTTCAATTTAGCAAAAAGTGAAGTTTAACTCATTCTGCCATTGAAATGTCTTATGCAGTCTGAAATGTTCCTGAAATTACAAACTTGTGGTGTTTTTACAAAGAACTGAGAATATAGTATGGTATTGTCAGTTATGTATAAGCAATAATAGTCCAAACAAAACATCATCTTCATTCCTCATTGGGTAAAGTGATGAAAAGTCTGACTGTTATGTGTGATTACCTTTTCCATTAATTTGGATGTATAAATTAGACATGTTCCTACAGGACTATGGAGATTTAATGCACTATGTATGTGCTAAATATTAACATACATCTATATTTTTAATTCAGTGGCTCACAAGCACTAGAGAGGTACACACCCCTGCATCTATATCTACCACATTAACTCCTGGTCATCTGTGTGCATATTCCTGCAAACCAAATTAATATATCAGAACTGCCCAAGTAGGTCATTAACCACTGGTGGAGGGATATGACAAATAAACATCTCCTGAACAAACAATTTTCTATGTCCCACTTCTGTGGCAAGCAGAGGCCCATGCAGTGCTCTAGGTGTACTATCTGGGATGCAGAGACACAAGACAGGTGCAGACAGAAGGAGTAATGCCTGGATGCTATACTATGCTACACTCTGCTGTGCGGGAAAAGAAGATGAAGAGGTGCTTCTTAGACTTAGGGTTTGGGGGGCAGGTATGGGGTCCCCAGGGGCACAGGCAGCAGAGGGTAGGTGCAAGCTCCAAATATTTCCCCAAAACAAAGCTAGGTGGGATTGTGTTGACTTTCTTGACTGTGTTGCCTGATGTACAGTTGACTTTCCAACTGTATATCAGTGCTCATGGCTGGAAAAGATCTGCCATTCATGGTTGTCACCCCCATTCAAAGCCTGCGTAACAAGTGTTAAAGCAAATATTATTCCCATTTCCCCAAAGCCACACCCAAATGGAAAGGCCATCTAATACAGAATAGCTAATACATCTAATACAGTCCAGCCTTCACTTCTCCCAGCAGTGCTCCATGAAGATGCTACAGCCTACCAACCCTTTCTGCAGGACCACTGGCTCCCAGTCACCCTCTGCCCAAATTGTTGGCTGTATTGGCAGATTTTAAGAACCGAGAGAGCCCTGACCAGCGTTTTCTCAAGAATTTCCTTCTCATTTGTAACTCAGTAACTCAACTGCACCTTTAAAAGACAGCTACCAATGTTTTTACCTGTAGGTGGAAGACCATTTCCACAAAAGTCCCCCTCAATCAATCCTTTCCTTTTGTCTATAATGTCCACTGATTTAACAGGAGCTTTTATGTGACACAGGATGATTATGTTTTACTGAGTCTCCTTGCTTTCAGAAGCATCAATAAATCAACAAACCAGAGGTAATTAAGGAACAAAACAATGCTAAGGGCTGGATTTAAGTATGCAAACCCCAGAACATTCAGGACTCAACCTCAGCCCATCCTGTCTGTCCCTCTGTGCAAAAATGTTCTTCAAACAGCAAGTGAGCTCAGCTCGTCTGGATGTGTTTGGGATGAAAACTGAGCTTAATGTAGCTCCCCTGGCTTTTATCTGCTTAAATCAGCATCCTATTATTATTTCAATTTACAATCACTTAATTAAAGCAATGTCCTAGCCAAAAAAAATTTCTTGGGTGGCCTGACTATTATATCCCCATATTTTTTAAGAAGTGACCTTTCCGCTAAGTTCAAGAAACCATGCTTGATCACTAGATCTGGGTGGGAGTTTTGCTTGTGAGGATTATGAGTACATTACAAGCAAAGCTTCCTTGATTTATGCATAATTTTTCACTGAAGGTACAAAACAAGTAGCCATCAGCTTAATGCCACTTAATGCTGAAAGCTTTAAAGGGTCACATGAAGTCATCTTTGTTATGAGACTGCAAAAACTCATGATTCTAGGTCAAGTTTATAAATGAATAAGTAAATCACTTATGCATTGCATTCAGTTGGCCCCTACTCCAAACTTGTTTAGTACATAACAGCTTTGCTGCTGCTGTACATCCTGTGCAGACATTCAGTGGGAGGTTTTATAACGTTCCACAGCCTACAGAGCTCCCTTCTTTTTTTTTTTTAATCTTATTTTCTGTTTTTAATAGTATCTGATAAGAAAACAAGAGGCAGCTGTAGCTCTATCACCCAGCCTGTGCTTGCCATATACTGTATCACAAAGTACAAAAGGACAAAATTCATTAAAACTGGGATAATGTGCAATGTGTGTAAAATATGTTCTAGGATATTTTACCTGTAAGAAGTAGTGCACGCAGGAAGGCACATTTGTGCTGGTTACATGAAGGATGTTTCCAGGTAATGAAGAGACTTAAAAGGTGACTAATAGAAATGTAGGGACTGTGCAGGCAGTAACTGAAATGACTGGAGCCTGAGCACACCATTCTACTAATTCTTAAGAGCAAGGGTTGGGGGCTGGTAGACCCCAAACCTACTCCAAACCACCAAGAGAATGCAGTCCCATTGGGCAAAAAAACAATTTTGCATCAGCTTAGACCACTTTCTTCCTCCTGCCAAATGCAAGACTAAAGGAAGACGCTGGACTGACTTACACTGGATCTGTTTACCAGCACTATCTCATTAAGAGCTCTTTCACGGTTCTTAAGAGCCCTTCAGGGGGAAGACAGTCCCCCTCAAGGACAACACTATAAAGGCAGATCTTCTATAAAAGTCACCAGGGCACTAGATTTGCTCTGTGTCCTAGGACAGCTCAGTGGCATACCCAAGGAAAAGAACTGGTACCATCACCTGAAACCCATAGCACTACCCCACTGCCCTCCTCAATTAGATCTACCAAAAAGCAGGAAAGGCTTGAATTCAATTCATCAAGAGCTAAACTGGATACTCCTCTGGGAGAGTCTCAGCAAGAAAACATTTTGTGGGAGGATAACCAAAACACAAGGTGGCTGAGAAGGAAGCTAAAATTAAGAAAGTAGAAAAGGTTACAATTAACCTAAATTCACATAAACCTATATCCCAAAGGTCAACACATACATAACAAAGAGATGTCTGAAAGCCAGCCATAAGCACATCCTCTACGGACAGACACAGAAAATGAGTGCGGATCAAGACAGCATGAAGAGCAGTGAAGCCAAATGACCTGAGCGGGCTGAATGACACTGCAAGGCAATAGTACAGGATGCTGTTCAGAAGGGAGGTGGTGCTGGGTTTATTCTTGGGATATTATTTAAGCACAGTGCTTAACAGCTCCTACAGATTTGATAAATATACTTGATAAATTTGTGAAGCTTCCCTGGCAGTTGGGGTAAAGCAGAAGATAGATCTTTCTTTCTTTCCAAATCTGTCAATGAAGAATGTCTTGACTATACCAAGTGGTTATGTCTGGGAAACTGGACTGTGATGGGTGAGACACAATAATCTTACTTTCCCTGGGTTTATTATGTGACCCTGTGTTGGACCACTGTATTGGACCATTACGGTATTGTAACCATTAGTAAAGGACCCTGTGAAGAGATTGAAGGGTACAAAATGAAGTAGTATTGTCAATTGAAAAATCCATTTTCTCCTCATTTTTTATTAAACCTCAACACAGTAGCAGTATACTGAACAGGAAACATATCTCTCCACTCTTGTTTCATCATATGGAAAATGTTGGCACTGATTCCCTGCAACATGAAAGAAAATGTCTGTAGATATGCCTGGTATATAACAAGCAACTATCATGCAGTGATGTGAGACTAATTGATTTGAAGGCAAACACCTTGATGGACAGGCAGGCAGAACACGCTTAAAAATAACAGTTAAGGCAAAGAAAAGACACTGATGTACAGTATATCCCTGTTGTCTCTACCATTTTTGACAAGCTCTTTAGTCCTTACATCTAAAGAGACACCAGGAATTGTGACTATTTTAGCAACAAACGTCAGAAGAAAACTGTATCAACATTCTAGCGTACAGACCTCTTGTGCCAAAGTGGGATGAGCTATTCCAGCAAACCCTGCACACTGAAAGCAGGCTTTTCCTCTTTCACAAGTTCTTTCCTCCCTCTTCAATAACAGTGTCTACCAGTATTAGCCAAATTACCAGCAGGCTCCAGAGACCTGTACCCATTTCTGTCCGTTCCCCTTCAGACCTTTGCAAATCATCAGTTTCCAAACTATGCCTGGTGCTAGTGGAAACAGAACCCATGTCTTTCAGCTCACTGAGACCCAGAAAGAAGCAGCAAACTTCTGGCTGTGTGTAGTAGCAAAAGCAGTGGCAGGACATAGCCCAGCAGACTCTGGTTCCCTACAAAGGTGCCAACAACCCTAACCAGAACAGGATGTTGGGATAATGCAAAGAATCCACTTTGTTTTCCCCAGTTGTCCCCGCCATCAGTCACCGTGCCCCCTCCCCCTAAGTAAATGAAATCAATCAGCAGGGATTTCTGTAAAATACATAAAACAGTCATCTTCCAGACTCTACCAGAAGATAAATGGTTCCAGACATTGGACTGCAGCCATTTTCCCACACATGCTACAGTGTTTTGTCATCCATATTGGGCCATAATAGTGAGTGGGTTTTGGTGGTTAGTTTTGTTGTTGTTTTTTTTTTTTCCTCAGTCAGCAGCCAATGCTTCTGCTTCTAACTCATACATTAAAACCACTGCAACAAGAGCAATTTTTTTGGTACAGTTTGTAATAGAATAGTTTCATTCCCAATAATACAGTCTGGGGTCTTGTAGAGAACTTTGACACTTTTCTGCTACAGCTAATATTGCCTTATTGCGCCCAGCTGGAGCTTTACAAACCTTTTTGTTATTAAAGCACATCACCCCAAATACAAGCCACTGAACTGAAACAAGCATGAAATTATGAGCAGTGCAAACCTTATCTGAGAACCTGCTAATAAGAAAAAATAGGACTGCTTACAGTATCTCACGCAGCCTTTTGTGCTAGTTTCAAAGAAGGATACAAATACATGACAAAAGATGCAACACAATGTGAGTTTACAATTAATTTTAACATTTTTTAAAGCAAGCCCTTAATAATCTGTTAACATAAAATGCACTTTGGAAAGAACCACGGGGCTTTTTCATTATTAAGAAATGTGCAACCAAATTCTACCCTTAATTAAATCAGGAGTAATTTTATTAACTGCAGTAGACTCAAACCTGACTTATATCAGTGTAAGTGAGGGTAGGATTTAGCCCCAGGGTGTTTATACACTGTAGTTCCAGTTAGTTTAGATCTATTTGGGTGGGAACTCCTTTCCCCTTTCCAGAAAAAATATTCTTGCCTACCCTTTTTCACCTCGCAACTGGGGCCAAAGCAGTCTTTTCTCCTCAGATATTTTTCAGAAAGTTTATGAACAAATCTTACCCTTCACAGCAGATGACCTTATTAAACAAAACCACCCCCTGAAGTGATGGACACCAGCAGTCTTCAAGTTAGTTTCCAAGTTTTCAAACAAATCACCTCAAACAGATAAGCTTATTTACATCTCAAAAATAAATAAAAAACTTCAAGCAAAAGCTGTTTTATAAAGGAGCTATTTATGCCTGTTTTCAAAGCTGAAAAGCCCTTCCAAACAGTACACTATCTGCTGCATCTAAATATCCCTGCTACAGTATAGAAACTTACTGTCCACAGATATCCTTGGGCTTTACTGTACCTCTGAACCAAAATCACTTTCTTCTGTACTTCATTTTCTGCCCTCCTGAAATCAGATTCCCAGTTCCTGACAGATGGCTCCTCTGTCACCGAGCGCTGCTTCTGCCTCCTTATCGCTGCCAGCTAATACTTCCACGATGCTTAGCTGTTGTCTGCGGAGCTGTGCTCTACATCATTTCTACTCTGATCAATGCTCTGCTTGGTTTTAGGTTGGTTTCTAGTCCCGCCTCCTGCTCTTGAAGAAACGAAAACTCACAGCTGGATTTTCTGTAAATCATCCCTTTTAACAGTGGCTGAGCAAGTATGGCAAATACTACAGCTAAGACCTGCTGCTCTTTTTGAAAGTTCAAAAACAATTCTTCATCTTAATGATGCACACATGAAAGTTAATCATGTACTAAAATCACTAATACTGAAAAAATAGTGGCCAGATAATTGTGACCTTCAGGGCTTAGAAGCTGACTAATGTAATACAAAACTCCTCTCTGTTCCAGAAGGGGAATATGGTAAAACATACTGTCTCAGTGAACTGCTTTATGTAGTGTTTTGCTTTGCACGGGAGCTTGTCACTCTTACAAAGATAAATGTACATTTGCAATACAGAGCTTTTTGACAGGCTAACCCAGCATACACAGTGTTTAGGCTAGCAGCCCTAAGCTTGAAAGAGCCTTTACCATCATGGCAGTTCTTTTGAAGTGTGGGCAGGAAATACATTTTCTGCACAGCACTAAGTGCACTACACAGTGCTGAACTCCTTATCATGTTTAACAAAGCGTGGAGTATAAAAGCAAGGTGGTACCATAAAACCAGTGCTATGAACTTTGTTCCCATGAGCAGAGCAAAACAGCCATGTTTCTGTAAACTGTAAATGGCTTTAATCCTCCAGATCTTCTTAAGAAACTGTACTGTGGAAATTAAAAATGTCTGGGCAGATCAATGGGCTGCAAAATCCTGGGGTTGTTGGGTTATTCTATTGTCAGACACAAATCCCAGCTGAAAGTGTAGGCAGGGCTAAAACCAGCTCCTTCCTCACTAACAGCTCATATTGTCCTGATGGAACAGAGGGTCCCCTGACCACTGCCCACACTGAAAAGCAGCTGAGCTGCTGCCACAGGCTCAATGAAGGACCACTCAAGTTTCACCTCCACCAGCAGCTCAGGGATGTGTGGAAGTGCAAGCAGGCATGGAAGCAGCTTTCCCCAGGTGTCCCACTTGGCTCCCAGCAAGCAGCGACCCTGGGGCTTCCCTGGCCAGCTGCTGGAGCAGGACTACTACGTCACCAGCCTTGTATGACTGCATCTCATCCCTTTTTGAGTCTCTTCCACCCAGCCCTAATGCATTCCAAAAACCTAGTGGAAAGCCACCAAAAAAAGCACTTCTGTCTACTTACACCAACTCTCTAACCACTTCATTACATGCCCCACAGTTCTCCCAAGCTCATTTTTTCCACGCGATAGATGACTTCACGGGCTTCTGTCAGATCCCATTTAACTCTCTTTTTTTCCTAAGCTGAAGAATCTGTTTCATGCTGGGGCTGGTCAGCCTTGCTGCCCGTTCCTGTATGTATTACTGCTCCCATAAGCGATGCAATTAGCCCTTTAGTTCACACAGTAGAAGCTGAGGTTACAGCACCTGAGTTCAGGCCTTGCTCTCAATCCGTGACTGCTTTTTGTTGAAATGAGAAAATATTCTCATTTTCTTCACTTACAGTTCTGCAGACATTGTGAGGACAGTCAGTTGCTAGCTTGTAGTCCAACAGCTCTTCACAACCACCCCATGACTGCCCTGCACACAAGAATCTGAGAACAAATATGCCAGACTGATTTCCAAATGGTTAGTAGCCAGGCACCCTAGCAGAAAGCAGCATGGATTAAGTAGCCAGGAATGGTCTGAGCTAAGGGCAGCACTGCTCTGATGCAGTTACTACTCTCTTAACCAGCAGCTGTGAGACATGTGTCCTTGGCCCCTGTCCAAGCAGCTGTGACTCAGATTTGAAGTGTTGCAATGACAGTGCTCTCCTGTGGATGCACTGGCTGATCAGCGCCAGTAACTTGAGGATGGAGAGTGAAACAAGCAGGGGAGGAGCACCATCCCTGTGCCCGATCCAAATATGTAACAGCAAATGCAATCAATCTGTTTTCCAGGGGCTGCTGTACATTCAATAATTATCAGCTGTCAAAAACCACAACTAATTACTTGCTTGACCTTTAAAATATACTTGAAAATCCATAAATGAGACCAATCGGTAGTACATAACCATCTGAATAATAACAGAATTTTGAATCTTTAGCAAAGGCAGTAAAAGGAGATTAAAGGCTCAATACCACAGCGTGACATATGCTGGATGGTGCATTTTGTCTACTGCCTGGAGTAATGTTTACGGCACACAGGGCAAGATTTGTTCTTTCTCTGCCCTGAGAATATTGACCATCACCTGAATAATAAGAAAAAAAGCCTGCTGCAGGTGAAAAGAAATGTATTTTCTCTACATCGTCCTCCATGTGCTTTGGGTCCAGACAGCACACTGAGTTCCCTGGGGATGAATGGGAAGATCTGCTCCCACCACTAATGAGTGCTCAGTTTACAGCCTCCAAGTAGAGTAAATCCACAATAAAGCAGCAAAATGTGGTAGCATAGATGTTGGTTTATCAGGACTGTTTCTCTCTGCAAATCTTTTCCTTTTGGGCCACACTTTTTGCTAATTGTGGACACAGACCTATAGTAGCCCAGTATGGCTGAACCCAAGACAGCCATTGAATGAGCTCAGGTCCTGGGAGTCGGATCATCTGCACTGCTGGCTCTCTCTCTGGCTCCGTTTTGGACCACTCCTACCAACTTTCTCCTAAGCACTGTGAACATGAGTCAGTCTATGTTCCCTGTCTGTGGGATCCCTGATCTTTTCTTGCTCAGTAGTACAGATGTCATCCCACAGATGAAGGACATTAGACTAATTTCTTCTGCCACTGTTGGGCAGATGCCGTAGCCCTCACTGGTCCCTCACCTGGAGATAGCTGTGAGACCTGCTGAGACTGGATACCATAGAAAAATCAGACATTTCTTACCAAACCGCAGGCTCCACAGGTCAGATTCCTAATTAGTCCCATTGCCATTTAAATAGATATTAGAAAATGTCGTATAAAGTGAAAGACTTGGAGACCTACTGATTGAATTGGGAGAATCACCCCCTCGCCCAGAAGTTCAACAAGCAAGAATGCTCTGCTGGGAAGAGCTTTGGGTACCACACAGATCTTCACTTGGGCCTTCTGACCTGCAGCCTCTCCCTCTGCTGACAGCTGGGGAACCACCAGAAGAAACATGAACAAACATTTTGGTGGGTGAGCTTGTGTCAGAATGAGACCTTTCACCGTGATGTGAAGTGTTGCTTTGCAAGGAGCCAGGACTCCATCCAAGGACCTTCAGTGCTCACAGACCCTGTGATGAAAGTATGGCAGAGGGAGCAACCACAGAACTCCATGTGAAAGTTCTGGTGAAAGTCTGCCCTGCCTTGTCCTCAAAAAAGCTGGATCATAAAATCACATAGCCCTGAGGTAATTCAGGTTGGAAAGAACATCAGGAAGTCTCGAGTTCTCTTATTTTTCTGACCTTGCGGAAACTCCAAGTTCAGAAATAGTTTTAGTTCCCCAAAACTGCACCAGAGAGGATGGAGGAAGAATAAATTACTTGCCATTGTTCCCCAAAATAAAATGGAAAATCTGGGCCTTCTCCATGCAACCAGGATGGCAATGACTGCTTGGCCCTGGACTCTTTCTGGAAGTTCAATAAATTAATATGTTGAGCCTTCTACCATGAGGCTGTCAGGGGAAAAGTGTTAATAGTTTAAAGGCACTCTGTCTGTAGTAGTGTATCTGCTTATAATGCAGTAAATAGGATCATTAAAACCCTTGTATTTCGCACCTTAACACTCTAAGATACTCAAGAACACATTATTTCTTCTTGCTGTCAGTTATTGCTTTGCTAAGATGGTATGCATTAGCTGCTACATAAGATTCGGAAATGCCTCGAGCTCCTTGAGAAACAAACAACAGGCACAAGAACACTGCTGTAAAGATGAGCAAGACAAAGATACTCATCTCGAAAGATGCGCACTCATGTCTCCCTCCATCTCTTCCCCAGCACTGCTTTGCAGCCTTCCTCCTCTGATGGTCAGGATCTCCATTTTCAGCTGAAACTTTTTCACAGCTGGGCTACATGGCCCTACAGCTCAAAGGCTTTTTCCCTGTCCAGTTGCATGCAGCAAAAGCAGCCTTGTCTTGGAGATTAAACACAGCCCTGTTTCAGTCTCCTTTGACAAAACAAGCCATTTCCCTTCTAACAGCTCTTCTGAATACACTGATGCAAGTTGAGTGAGGGCTGGATCATGAGGAATGAGAACAAAGTGCAGCATTGCAGATGGGGCCCCATGGGGCCACATACTCACTTCTGCTGCTGTGGAAATACATTGCCGGATAAAGCTGATGGCCAGGCCATGTTTCGGGAGTGACTTGCAATTATTCTCCGGTCTGCAAACACATTCAAGCCTTTGATCTCCTCCATCACTTCCAACTGCCTGCCTTTCAGATTATGCCAGCACTTCCTGCTGGTATTCCCTAATCACGCTACCACGGCACTGATAACCACTGTGTGGCTGCAAGCCAAACAGCCTGAAAAGGAAGGGCACCTGGAGCCAAGTGCCCCACCACTTGCCGCTTCCTTTCATCCCATTTTATTATTGCATGTCCTGCACTAACCTGGCAGATTCTTGAGCATAATGGGAAGCAAAAGTTTTATTTTGTGCTACCAGGAACAGGTGAACCCTGTGCCTTCAGGTTTCCCCTAAAAACACACTCATCTTTTTTCCTGAAGAGTATGAGATTTTGAAAAGTTACAGAGATGAGGAAATATGAAGTGCTGCTTAATGCAGATATGCTTTCAGCAAAAAAGACAAGGGGAAAGGGAAAATAATATTCAGGTTATCACTATTTGAAACTCTGCATCAAAATGGATATTTCAATGCAAAATCAAAATAAAAAAAAAGTGATTTGAAAACTTCTCATCTAAAGCAGATAACTGCAATGATAATATGTTGAGTGGAGATTCTTTCCCGGGCAGTTTTCATGCGGTAGATGCTCTTCCCTAAGATTACCATTTCCCAAACAGATCCTGAACTATTTCTCATTCATTTACTATTGCAGTGGTTATGTAAAGTAGGACAGTTGTACTATCTCCACCTGATGAGAAAGCCATACACATTTGTATTTTAATACAAAACACATTCTTTGAAGGATCAAAATATTTATTACCTAACTTATTCTTCAGGAAAATCTCTCTCATTTATACTTGGGACTCATTTAGCTTTTTTAAGCCCTTCTCCTGTTGGAATACCTCTGGAGTTTACACAGCATATCTCTGTGTCACATGTGTTGTCTTTAATTGCCAATATAAATGTTTTCCAACTCTAAACTCTACAGCTTGAGTCTCACTTATGAAAGTCAAGCAATGCCTCTCTGCTCTACTCATCAGGACACTGAAAGACTGCTGGTCTGCCCTCTTGCCTTACTGCAAAGCAGGGGCTCCCAGAATCCAGCCCAAAGCAGTTTGCTTTGGTTTGATCAAACCAGGTGATAAATCCGACCCTGATTCCCAACACTCTGCAGCAAGCTCTGCTGCTCAGTAATTTTTCCTTCCTAGCGGTGCCCTGGTTGATTCAGCGGCACCTCCTCCTTGCCTTTCTGCTTCTGCAGGCTGGGACCTGAGAGAGCATGGCCACAAGTTCCCACTAAGACCATCCTATGGGACAAAGCATCTCCAGAGGCCTGAAAATGGCACTTACTGCACTTCAGTGACAGGAGCCCGTTTAACATGAGGTTCAGTTTGTGCATGGCAAAGACATGGTATTTTATCAGTTTGTTCAAATGCTTCAAAGAGCTCAGAAATTAAATTTCTTGGAATTTCTAAATAAGTCAAACTTTTAAAAAAGTTTATATTAAAATGCGAATCATTGGCTTGCTTCAAGGAAGGAAAAAAAACCCTGTTTTCAGGAAAAAGTCAACTGGGTGTCCTGAAAATCAGTAATTAAAACCATCACTAACAGACAATAATCACCTGGAGTGCTAATTTCCTTCTGTACATAAAAGGCTTAAAAAGGACAGAGCAAGAGCAAAAAGTTCAGCATCAGCATTTGCCTCAAGACCCAATGCGCCCAGGGGCTGGCTCAGGATCCCTCCTGCAAGGCAACGAGCTGCGAAGAAAAGTTGGGTTTCTTATGCTATATGCCTGCACTGTTTAAAATTACGCCAGTCACAAGCAAACCTGAAATGTCATCCTGAGGGACATTGTCACCATTGCTATCATTGCCCATGCATGTGTCAGGGCGATGTGCTGTCACCCTGGACAGAAAATGCAGCAGCTATTTGCTGTGCAACAGCTCAAGACCAGAAGCAAAGAATACATCTCCCAAATTAAACAGCAGGAGTAATTTCTGCTGAACAGATGTAATTACCCCTCTTGTGAAAGACCTGTGGAACACTTGATGGTTTCAAGCACTGATACCTATGGAAACAGCGTTCCCCACATACCCAGCCAAGTGCTAGCTTTCTGCTGGACTGGGGAACAGTAAATGTCCAAGAACACATCCTGTATTGCCGAAACCTTCAAGGGCTTCTTTCCAAATACTGCTCTGGCTGGACTGCTGAAGTTTATGAAATCAGGCAGGAACGCTGGCCAGAGTGAAATTTCTTCCATCTCTCAGTACTTAACACAGACTGTGCTGCAGCCATAGGTATAGATTTTCCATTATCATATCTCTATGGCAGGTCTTAAGTATTTTGGGTAGTTAATCTGACAAGACTACTTTATTCCCAAACACCCTGTTTATCAGCAGGCAGGATCTGAGACTACATAGAATACGTCAAGGTAAATGCAGTAGGATATATGGCATCTCAAAGTTGCCATGCTTCATATATTAACCTTTTTAAGGCCTGACCAAAATACATTTTCAGGTCAGAAATAAGAAGTAGCATCTAAATGTAGAGATGTTTCAAGTATGGCCAGAACACTCCCAACATCCAAAAGCCTCTTCATAGAAAGCATGTTGAGTGAAGTATGCCAGGCCTTAAACACCCTATGGCAACTCAGCTCTTACATTTATATGCAAAGATTATGAAAACAGACAAGTAGAGCTCTCCACAAAGCAGCTTTCTGTTGCAAGTTTTCTAGTGGCTATAGTAGTGCAGCCTGGAGCTTGGGAGGAAACAAGTGTCCCAGCAACTCCTCTTTCATTTCTACCAAAAAATAAGTTTCCACAGCACATCCATATACCTAAGGCCTCTGGCCTCCTGCAACGAAACAAACTCCAAACAACACTAGAATGCTTACCTCACCCCTTGCAAAGTATCATGCATTTCCCAGAGATTTTAAGGTGGGATCCATCAAAATAAAGAAAGGTACTTCTTATCAGAGAAGACTGTCTCTAAGCAACAGGAAAAGACAAAGTTCTTCTGCACAACCCTGCCTGAAACATCAGCAGAAAAAAAAATGCTTACATGCTGACAATTTATCTGAGGAACTGCTCTGGAGCTTAACAGTCCATACTTAAGACATCAGAGGTGTATTTTGAACAAGCACTTAGGGGAATGGACATGAATTCTCGATGTTAGTGGTGCCAGTCAGTGTGTGATTTGCCCATCCTCACACTGGCTGATGAGAAAGCAAAGTCATCTGGTTTGTGACTATTTCACAGCACAAAATTTCTTTTTTTAAATCTGCAAAGACCCTTTTTGAGGAAAATTCAGCATGAGGTATGAAAACTTTGTCTCCCTGACCTTTCAGAAACTCAAAGAATAAACATTTGCTTTTTTGGTAAGTTATGCTATTGACAAACCTGTTTTCTTTCTCCACACACATGCACAAGAATCTTTACTAATCATATTTCTATTAGTATGGTCCTCCATATCTTTCAACATGATTTACAGAGGGAGAAAACATAAAAGAAAAACACAAACTGGCATTACATTAGGCAATTTTGGGTGCAGATAATGATGGATTCTCCCGAAGTAATTTTCTGTGAAGTGAGACTTGCTATCAGGATCTTGATTACGTATGTCTGTTCTGGGAAGCTACCCGGACACGTGAGACTGTCGTTTACAGCCAATGCAGCTAACACAGAGGCCTTTAGTGGGGTTTAGGAGTTAAAAGCCTGAGAAAAAGGGAACAGAGAGAAAGGATTTTTCTGGAAAGTTTGAGTCAGTGAGATTTGATTCCATTTACACTACTCCACTGCTTCCTAAGATGATCCCTATTAGACATATTTTTGTGTACCAAAAGCCTATGATGCCACATCTGCCTTGTCCTCCAACTCTCTTGGCAAAAGCAACAAAGACTTCCTAGCACAAAAAGGCCACACTGTGGGTTTGTTTTCAAACATCACTGCTAGGAAAAATGCAAGAGAAAAAAAACTCCACAAGATTTTTGGTACCTAAGGACAAAGCTGAATGGTTTCATTTGAGTCATTTTCAATCTCCACAAGCTTGGCATTTGTGGTATGAACTCAGAAAAGCCCTTACCAGTAATTGTCATTTCAAGTGTTTGTAACACATAAGTGCTTTTAAAACAAGAAGTCAGATCCTGACCACTTCAGAGACTCTTACTGATCACCCTCCTACAACTTCAACCTAAAAATGTTTCACTATGCTTAAAAATACTTTCAGATGCTCAAAGTAAAGCAAGGTATCCAACATCTGACTTGAGAAAGATGTTTTCAAACAAGAATGAAATGCTACAAGAAGACAATATGCTTCATGGCTACAATGAAGGAGACAATATGCTCTCTTCTTGTTCACTTGAAGGACTGACTCTTTTGTTGGTTTAAGCCAAACTGAGTCTGCGACCCAGCCATATCTTTTCTCTCTTCTTTAATACAGGAAAGCAAAACCAAGAAGGACAATAGGTATCATGCGTGCAAACATTTTTCAGGGAAGTTTTTCTCCATTTTAGGTATCTAAAAATACTTACAGAAATTTGACCATGAAATCTAAAGGATTTCATAGTCAAATGAATATTCATTCCTTTATTCTTACTGACATATGGGAACAGCTTGTCTGAATTCTGATGAAGAATCTATCTATAAGCTTCACTTTTATCTGCTATATTTTAATGACTGCTGTTACAAGCCGGTCTAAGCTAAAAAGAGAAAGAAAATATGAGAACTGGGGTACCTTTTAAGCACTTGTTTACATTTATAAGCAATGAAGTGGGTAGTGTGCCGTTATGGTCTGGGCAGTATCAACAACCTGGAGTGCCTCCCATCTCTTTTCCCTGCAGGACTATCTGACAGTGGCATGGAAGAGACATGATGCTCTTTGAGTCTATGCTAACCAAGTTATCAAACAAAATTAAGGGTCTTCTTTGAGCATGTGCACAAATAAGCCTGATTCACAATGGATTTCCAAGCACCATTATCCATATGCACAATCTCTCTCTGATGCTGATATTTTGGTGTCTGGTATTGTGTGAAGTTGTACAGTAACATTCTTGCTGTTAGGAGGAGTGTAAAAAGTGTCTCCTAGAAGCAGGCGCAGCTATTGACACAAACCCCGGAGGCACCGGTTGTGAAACCTCTGCACCTCTGTCAAATTAACCTGAAATCAGGCTCCACGGCTGCTGAGGGTGTGAAGACAGCACACACAGAGGAAGTGTTTGCATAAGCCTTGTTTCCATAGGGAATCAGGGAAAACATAAACTGATTTTAAAAACCAATTAGTTTTCCAAGGATTTACGTTGCCTGGGAAGTCCTGCAGCTCTGGCCGTTCCCCACTAGAGGCCGTGAAGCCCTTACGCCTGCCCTGGCCCTGGCTGTCGGATCTCAGCGAAAGGGAGATGAGGAATGGGAAACATCAAACAGGACAATTTTTTCTTCCCGCATTAAAATCTTAAAACCTCGTTCATGGAGCAAGGCACCCCAGGCCTGGCAGGCTAGTGGGAGCAGCGTGACCTGCTGTGGGCAGCCAGCTCTGCTCACCTACAACTGGAAACTCCAGAGGAGATGGATGGAAGGATGGGGAGGAGGATGAGGATGAACATGCAAAGCAGCTGGCTGGAGGGCAGCTACTCCCCGGTGACATTGTTACTGTAAAGGTAAACAAGGTAAACAATGAGTACCCAAACATAATGGGCTCCTTGTAAAATCAACTGTTCTTTCTGAACATCACTCACTGGAGCCTGGCAAGCTTCAGGTCAACAGAAAGGATGTCAAGCGTGAGCAGGGTTTAACTAGTAGAGTTTGCTGAAGAACTACAGCAACAAACATGAGTGTATAGAAGAACCAAGGCGAAAGCTGGTGTGTGGGGAAGAAACATGAGGATGTTTCTCAGTACACTGAGAAACACAAAGAGCCATACAAGCAGAAGCAGCAGTACTGGCAGAAACTACAGTCTGAATGAAAACTGGGGTTCACTGGGTTATCAGAGATCATATCACACCCCTGCGTGAGACACACCATGAAATCAGCAGAAATTTAGAGATGAGTTCTGCACAGAGCTGTGCTCTAAGGCAAGAGGACATTAACCCCTGACTTCCACAGGAGGCGAAGGAACATGGCCTCTGCAGAGCCTGGGTCTGGAAATGAGATGTAAATGTCGCTTTGCAAACCTATTCGTGACAGGTTATTTAGAAACCTGCAAAGGGTCAATGCAGATCAGATTACTCCTCAGTTATTGATTCCCCTTCTTTCTGCAATGTTGAATTTCTTCTGCTGTTGTGCTGTTCATACACCTAGCTTAATTATGTCCTGTTTAATTCCTTTATCTTCTGCTGTCTGAATTTATTAAATACTTCTGTGTCTTCTGCAACCTCTGTCATGTTTTCCACACTTTTGCCACAGATCATTAAACAGTATAACTATATCACGATTCCTAAAATGAAATTCCAGGGCAGCCCAATAACAACCAATGACCTTAGTGAGAATGTATATTTGTTCCTCTTCTTTGTATTGCTCTCAAGTACTTGGCTTTATTCTATTAAGATCTGGGGACTATGGATTGAGGTCCCTCCTGGTTGATGGGCAGATACCACAAAGCATTAAAGCACTGTTCAGAACGTGAGCCCTCGAATGGCTGTTTTGCAGGAAATTAGTGATCAGGTATCTTGTGCCCAAACATACCATCCGGGCAGTTCAGTGTGGAAGAGGATTTTGGCTTTTGCATTTTACAAGGATACTTAGCAGTAGCTGCTGATAAATACCTAGGTACTGGAGACAGTGTTTTGGTTGATGCCCTTCACCTCGGCAGGGATGCCCATGCTGGAGAAGCATTTAGGGAGGCCTAAATCAGTGTGCAGGGAAGCACTGTGCAAAGCAATGCTCAGCTCTTCTTGGGACTGAACCTTTTTCAAGGATGGCTAAATAAATGTAAGACAGATGTGGCTGCATTCAGGAAGAAGACATTTTTTTATTAAGAACACAGAATTCTGTTGGTTTGATAGCAAAAGAAAAATGTGAGAAGTGGCGTGGGTATCCTTCCACCTTGTGAAGGAGACAAAGAGAAACAGGGGTGCCTGGAGATGGGGAGGTACATCTGCACTACCCACTTCCAGCCCCAGCTCCCCTGGGCATCATGCAGCTCCTCAAGCCAACGCTAAAGAAGTTGATTCCTTACCTCTTGACATATTCCAGTTAGTAGGAGGCCCTGAGAACAACCCCAGGTGTTCACACTCTCTAATCCCATTAGGGCTCTTTTAAAGCAGGTTTTTTTTCTGGTGTCACAGAAGTTACACGTAATGGGCTTGCAGTTATTAGGCAGTTAGAAAAGTTATTTGCACTTTGCGATTTGCTGCAAGAGACAAGCACCAAAGTCCCTGTGAATCCCACAGCTGCTGTGACTTTTCCATGAACAGTTGCTTGAGGCATTTTAGAGACATGCAAGAACACAGAAACAGTTTATTAATACTAGAAGTGAATTTGCAATTACTGAGAGCAGATGGTCAGCTCACACACTGAATAAACCTTAAACCATCTAGACTTACAAGACTACTGCAAACACTGAAACAGTACCAAATCACAAAAAGAAATCCCACATGCTCACAGTCAGAAGTCAGCTCAGATTTGGATCCTATATACAGTGGCTTAAATCCGGATAAAGCTGTCAATATTGAACTGTTGGTGGATTTATCCCAGAGTAAATGCCCCTTCTTTTTATGCGCATACAAAACTCTCAGAGCAGTCAAAGATAAGCTAAAATAATAAGAACCTTAATAAAATAACTACATCAGCATCATTAATAAAGCTAGGAATCAAAGTAATCCTCCCTTGTATTAGTGCAGCTCCTGCTGTATCAGAGACATGGTAACAGCAGTAATAAGAATAGAAATAATAGAGCTGAAGTTACACGACTAAATTTGTCATTACTCTATAGTCCATTAACAAAAAACAGCCATTCACACATTGCTTTAACAAATGTACCGGGGATGCATTCCAGAGCTTTTTACTTTTTCCATACACACACTGCTTGTAAAGACTCTGTGAAAGAGCTTACTAGAGATGTGTATCTTGAAAGTACTCCTCAGTGCAGTTCATGGACAAATTAGAAGTATCGCTGTAGGCATGTAATAGTATGTACGTGCAAAGGGCAAAGGACTTCCTTAGCACCATGTGCCTTTTAGCCTACATTTCAGCCAGCCAGCTCTTCATTTGCCTAAGTAAATAGGACTGTAATTGTTGGGGAGAAGGGAGGCTAGAAGCGAAGAGCTCTGTTGTATGCCTCTTTCTGCATGTGTCCAGGGAGTGAACTCCAACAGGCTCACCAGCACTGAAAGGCCAGGCAGTCGTACTTCAAAATCTTCCCTGGGACATAAAGTTTCAGCATCACAGCTGAGTACCTCTGGACTGCAAAGGGTGAAGGATAATTAAGGTTCATTTGAATTTTAAATTGTGTATGTGTGATTTGCCAGCGCCTTGAGCGCAAAGGGAACCGCACACTGGACTGCAGTAGGGCTCTGAAGACTACCTGAAAAGTTACAACAGCACAAAAGACAGCGACAAGACGTGTCTGACTGAAAAAAAGGGTGGCAACTGTATTTGCAGCAGAGGAAGGGATGTTAGTTTGGTGGCACTTGTGATAGGGCTACATGCTGACAAAGTAATAGCAATAACTTAAGATAGATCTCTCTAGTCAAGATCACTTGCTAATAAAAAACACCTTCAGGTTTTCCCTCACATAGCTGAGGGTGCAGAAATTTTACTTGCAAGCAGGACAGAATTTTTAGGGATAAACTTATGTCAGAAAAGCTCAGGTTTACATCTTACAATCAACTTCATTTGCCTCTTGGTCCTTTCCAACCCTAACTATTCTATGATTCTATGATTAAGCCAGAAATCTGCATAGCAGGTCAGTTTGTTTCCAGATCACCATATAATTCAGCAATTTCACAGTCTGGCCTCATGGCCCAATGTATAAAAATATGTTGATTCATGTGACAAACTTATATTGCCTAAAGGCAGTATATATATATATACTTGCAGAAAAGTGTGAAGTCTTCTAGCCATTTTCAGAATTCTTTCCTTTATACTTCCTTTTCTAACACTGATAGTGGAAATCACAGGATACTTAAGGAGTCCTGCAGTGCCAGCTGTGACACTGTTAAGACACTAGCATGTTGACAACCTCAGAACTGCCTTAAAGCTTTCCAAACCCTTAACAAAACAAAGTTTAGACAAGTTATTTTTACAGAATGTGATCTGCACATGCATCCACTCAGTATGTTAAAATTCAGTTTAAAAAACTTGTTGATTATAAAAACTATTTCTAGCAATATCTTAATAATGCTGGTTATTCTTGGAAATGTTCTGCATTTCCCTGAAATTTATGTGATCTCACAACTAAGTAGCCTATGCTATGGTACATGCCATGGCAATTCCTCTTAGTATTGTGGAGACCGCCCAACTTTCTAAAAACTTGGGTCTAATTCTGCAGCTGGTTTCGGACATTAAAAATCAAACTGAAATCCTTTTTCTTCAGCCAATATTCAACCCAACGCGGATTGACTAAATACATGGTAGCATTTGAAAACTGTTGTGATGATGCTTGGACTTCTCTCTCTTAGAAAAGAAATACCTGGAGCAGATGCTGCCTCACATACTCAAGGACTTCATATTTCCCAACATATTTCTAATTTTGTATAAACCTTTCTTTTTTTTTTCATCCTTTCTAAACATGACATTGCTCTTCATTAAAGGCTTGGATTTGGAAAAAAAGCAGAAAATCCCATGGGATTGAAAACAACAGATGTTGTCTGTTTTAAGCTTCCTTTATTCCAAATCGCTGAATTTAGTACTTTTAAGATTTTCCTGTCTCTTCTTCCAGAGCCTGTGATTTGCTCTTTAAATGGCTTTTCAAAATGAGGCTGACTCTGACTGAAATATATGTGAAAAGAGATTTTCAACTTAAAATGTACCATTTTTCAGGGAAGTTACTAGAAATATACTAAAAATATAACCAATATCGCAGCAGTATCATTGCATATCCATACTGTGAGCAATAAACCTAGCTTTACCATCCCAGCAAATGGGAGGCACATGCTATTCACTTCCCACACAAATGCCCTCGTGTTTCCTGCTCCTCTGTTTCAACACTGCTGAACTGTGAAGTCCAAAATGCAGCAGCCTGGCTCATGACAGCCACAAAGGGATTTTCAAGCTTTCCTTAGAAACAAAAATAATTATTTTCACGTAATCTGTAACTTTCCTGCACCTTCTCATCTGCCCTTCACCAGTGCATATATAGACAAAGAGCCCCTGCCCTTAGGAGGTAAAACTGATTCCTTCTTCAGTAACTGCACCCTTCAAAAAGATGCTGCAATCATGAAGGCAGTAATTCCAAAAAGGTCTATGAGAAGAGACATAGCTGTGTAATGCTGTGGAAAAAGTAACTGTATAATTTGATCTCTGGAGATATGTCAGAGAAATGATAATTAGGGAAGGATGCTGGGGACAGCTCTGACATCCTTTTTGAAAAAAATGAGCAGTTTGAAACAACAGGCACAAGATTTATTTAAGTATTGGGTAAAGAGATGGCATAGTGAGCAGCAGTAATTTTGCCTATCTAAAAAAGGAAGTTTGAGAAATAGTTTTATCAGAGTGCAGTGGTACCTGCCAGTGAAGATCTTTTCATTCCAGGAAGAGAGCACAACAAGAATGTCTGGAATGTGGGAACAGACAAATTCAAATTAAAAGTTAAGCATATGGTTTTCATACAACCAAATTTTGTTGTCAACACAAACCATGAGGTAGACAGGAGGCCAGGCCAAATGAACTAATGGGTTTAAGCTTTACAAGGTCAAATCTCTCTATTAAGTGTCAGAAACTCTGTTTACAGTGATTATAGTTGTAGTCATTAATAAAAATAATTGGAAGTGACTACCCTTTTGATTTAATCAGATTTGCATTGGTGCTAGTTCATTGAATTGCAGATGGAAGAAATATTAAACATTGTCTCTTCACAGATGGCAAGATTTTAACACAGCCTTTGTAAAGCCTTGATTCATATTTTATGCCTTGACTTCCTCTTGTATCCCATTTTTTTTTTTACAACAGCATATGCACTACAGAAGCAGTAGAAGGTAATGTCTAATACTTTTCTTTTGGTTGCCAAGCTTGAATGGAGCAAACATCAGTTCTTGTGGAATTAGAATGTCATTCATGTTCTTTTAGAAATAGAAATCTATTTTCAGGTTAGATAAGAGAAAAAAAAAACAGATTTTTCTTGTCTTCAATAAGGCCATCTCTGCTTCCACATTCTGTCAACCAAAAAGCCTAAGAAAGTTCATCTTTGAGTGACAAAAATAGCAGTGTGCCCAGTAATACACTGGTGTGTGTGTTTGGACTGAGCTGCTGGGGCAGCTGAGATGGTTGAGCTGCTGAGTAGCAAAGCAGGGGGGAAAAGATTTCAAACTTGTGTTGAGTATCTGTACCTAGATTAGTGAGGAAAGAGAAGCACGCATCCAGGGATATGGCAGAATAGTACTAGCAATGCAACTGCAGCAGTTGAGGCATCACGAGAGACGGGTGCACATAACTTATGTGCAAAATAACATAACTTATGTTATCAAACTACTACTGATAAGGGACTTCAGCTAACCTGCACATTTCTGATCTTTGCTCATGACTAAGTAAATCCTCAAATACATGGTACTTCAGCCAGCAGCTACTGTCTTGTTACCCAGAAGTTGCCAATTAAATGTGGGGTATGAGGTAAACGGCAATTTGAGAAATTGTACAAAATCAAAAATATTGAAGTTCAGCACTTCTAACACATTCCCTCCTGATGGCCCTCCAGAAAGGATGTGTGAGCTTCGATGTTTCCCTTCTTTTCAGCCTTTTATTACCTCTGCATACCTCTGCAAATTTATTGACAGCTCCAACCTGCAGACCTGCTGCAGCTCTGAAATTCACAATTTACCTTGTGGTCTGGACTATTTTATGTTCTGTAGGAACATGGGATAGTTTTGGAAACAGAGCAATGTGCTGATGGTGATTTTGATTCTCTGACACCTGCTCCCAAGAAAACTTTGTGGAAACTGTATTTTTGTCTGATAATCCATGCGGACAAAGCATGTCCTGTAAAATTCTGCATTTCAACTTTATGAAAAGCATGCAAAGGCTTCATTAATAGTAAAGAGAAAGCGCAGTTGTAAAGAAACAGGATAAAAAATAAGTCCATCGGCTTTAACACACTCATCTGGAGAAGACTGTGAGGAGAGACATAAAGATAGCGTGTTTTCAAGAAGCAGCAGCAAGTCGTATTCTACCAGTGTGTTCCTGGGAAAACCCTGATGAGTGCGAAGAGAACAACTGTGAAACACTAAACATGCTGCTAATGCGCACAGCCCTATGTTCTGTGGAGAGAAGAGCATTCAGCAATAATTGAATCATCCAGGGCTGTGCTCAGTGGATACCCTAAGGTGATTATGTTCAGAATAGAAGCTTTTAGAATGTCATTTAGTAAATGAAAACAGAGTTGGATACTAGTAATAAACCAGTGCCCTGAAGCTACTCATTTTTTATAGCAACTTAATTGAAACATACAAATCATTGAATGTCAGATGCTTAGGAAAGGGGGCAGCACTGAGACCAAAACCATAGACACTGAAACTAAGAAAAAATACTCTTTTGCTTCCAGTAAAGAACAGTTTACTAATACAATCTTCTTCCTCTGGTGATAAACAGGAGTCTGTCACATTCTGAGTACTCAGCTGTATTCCCAGGATAGGTATAGAGCTGGACACCAGCTCGTTTTCAACTTCCCAATTGCCGATGAACCCAGTAAAATGAAACTAAGAGCAAAATTTAGTTTTCTCCTTCTTATTGTTATAAGAAAGCTGTTTAAAACTGCATTAGCTCTTTAATCACATGATTTCTATTACCTAATTTGCAAGAAGCAGGACTATTATCTGTAAAACACAAGCACAAATTTAACTCATACTGTCATTTAAATGACATGTAACAATTACATTTTGGATTCCCGCCTTTTTATATACATTTAGAACTTTTTAATTATAAAACTCAAATAAAATTTCAGAAAGATTTACTCCTAGTCTTTCAAATTTGTAGTACTTCTTGTAGAGTGACGTCCCTAACATTGCTACTGTATTAAAACTGTGCACCACAAGAACTACATTAGCTTTGAAAATTTATTAGCTTATTTTTTCCAAAACTGAAGCTTAAGAAGAAAAAGCATTTCTTTGGATGTAATAAATCATCAGTGAGAGTAGAATATGACGGAAGCCTCTCTCTTCTTGAGAGCAGAGGACACTCCCTTCCTTTCTAATAATGTATTGCAAGGCAGAAACCCCAGCCTGTCATTTTACACACCAACAGTTCAGCAGGGCGGTTGAGAAAGATTTGGACTTGAGTCTGAACATGAGTCTGGGCACTGACACTACTTGCTCAAACCTGAATTAAATCATCCTGGGAGGGGCAAAGGTGTCAGAGAGCAACATCCTCAGCCTCCAAAGGCAAACAACCACCCCCAGCCTGCTCACGCATTCCTTCCAGCCAGGCACTGCTGCACTCAGTAGTTCTGGCTGCTAGATTTCTACAAAGCCTGAGTCTGGATCCAGCCAGTGCCCCACATTCTTGTCCTGCCTATTCTCAGTCCTTTCTTCCATTGCTGAAGACTGAGCTGTCACACAGCTGCAGCTATTGGCAGATTTTGCAGCCTGTCTCTCCCACACAAGAGAACTTCAGCACTTTGTGCAGAAGATTAGTTAGTATTAGTTGCTTTGAAGATAATTGCTCAACAACAAATTCAGTTCTTAACCCTCATTTACATTTCCTAGAAGTTCTGTCAAACTAGTGCCTTTGGGGGTGATGATTTCTGGGCTTAATCTCAGCCCAGAGCTGATTTTCATGCATGCAAATGTAAATTCAAACAGTTTACCTGCTCTCATATCAGACACACGAGAGATGATTTTCTCTGGGACCCCCATCCAAAAAGCTCTGTAACTGCTCAGTATTAGAAAAGTATTTCATAGATATCATTGAGCTCTAAGGAACATATAAAGTTAGAAGAAAATCTCATTTCAGAGATATGAAGAAATGAAAGGAGAAATAAAATTAATGCAGAATGGCATTGAGCAGCCAGATTTTCTCACTGGGGTCAGTGAGGGAAATTCCAGCCACACAGAGTGTCCGCAGCAAGTAACTACTGTAAAGTCTGAGACACTCAGTTTGGATGACAGCCTCTCTGCTAGAGCTGAGACAACCTCTGGCTCTGCTCAGGATCCCTGAGCACTTGCATCATCCCAAGGGTGTGGATGGTCTGAGCAGCATCTGGATCCTGGGGACACCAAGGCCCCATAAAGGTGCACAGCCACCACATCATTTCAGACCATATTAATTACCCAAGTCTTCAATAATTCAGACCCATCTGGATACATATGTATGATATATGAAGACAGAATTACAGGGAAAGTCTTTACTTTCCCTAAAAGGTGAGAGACAGGGTGAAAAATCTGGTTTTATTCATTGCACATCAAAGCCCTGACTCTGTGGTATGCTATCATTTGTTCACACTTGGGAGAGCCTGAACTCAACTATGGTGTGGAGAAATTAATGATCACTGAACACTGTAAAATAGAAATCAATACTTTTGTGTCTTTCCCAAATGGTCTGTTGATGGATAGATATTCATGATTATATTTGTCTCATCCTGTGAATATTAATTAGGTAGAAAAACCTGGATATATATATCAAAGCCTTGGAAACAAGACTATTGCTAATGCAGGTCCTCAGAAATAGCACGTTATAGCTACCAAACAACTAATTTGTGGGACTGATAAGTATTAGATCTGGTATAATACAGTCCTTCATTTTCTATTCTGATACTTGTTTACTTCTGTCACCATCTTTAAAGTACTGTCCTGCTATAATTAAAAAGAACAGGACAACAATAACCTTTAGTACCTCCTCGCTGTGATAAGTGAGTTGCTAAAACAAGAGCTCAAACACTTGACAGACAAGTACAAATGGGGCTAAATTCACTCTGATGAGCTGTGTGACGGCTTCTTCCATGAATGAGGCGTAACAGAGGCAGGTCATTAGAAATTACCCTGCAGTAGGATGACTGGCATGTACAGCTTTTGCAATCCTATTAAGCTATTGCCACCAAATGAAAGAACCTCCTAATTGCAGGAATAGGGAAGAGACATATGTACTTGACAGTGCTGGGCTACCTATGCCCGAGACACTGCGCTCGGGTAAATACACTCAGTACCTCGGGTCCTGATTCAGCTTTGGCAATGATAGAGTGATAAGGCATTAAATTATTGTAGAATTGACATAATGCTGAAATCACTGTATCTGTTCCACTATGTTGTATCATTACTTAATCAGCAAGTATAGAGGTAACAAATGGGTAAGCAGCCCAAATGGTTTAAAGTGTACATTGTGGTGCCACTTCATGCACTGAGCACTTGGGTCCTGACATGGGAGCCCAGTGGCAAAGAAGCCTCACTTTACTTCAGCCTCTGATCCGGGACATCAGATGCTCCACATACAGTGTATCTACTATGGTAGCCACATTCATTTGAAAAGCATACAGGACATAACTTCTGATTTTCTGCAGCAACAGGCTGTTTTTTAGAAGCCCAAGAGCAGCAACAGTGCCACTTGGTGACCTGTGCGAGTGTCACTGTCAGGCAGGACCAGGCACTCCTAGTCAGCTCTGGGTGCAGGCTTTCCATATGGCCATGAAGACTCCCCTGCTGCATTACAGTAACTCAATGAAGCAACTGAACGATTATGACTAGGGTTCATTGGTATTTATGACCTAAGAATATTTTTGTTCCTGTTATAGGGCAAAGTAGAGGCAAATGTTATATGATAGCCTCATTTTACTATCTAATGCAATTATATACCACTTTTTAATGCAAAAACATAGATTTCCCACCAGACAATGTTTAAAATTTTTTAATTACTGAGTAGGGAAGAAACATTGTACATGTACATATCACAAGCCATATGTACACTTCATGTGCCTCTGGCCTTGCTATGTTTTAAATTTCTGATAGTCAATATCTTTCTTAGCATGTGCTCCTCCCATCTGTTGTAGCCAACTGTTGTCTCTAAACCTACACTCAGTTTCTATCCCACAGTGACTCACCCAGTTGCTCAACATGACCTCCTTTGTTTGGGTGGAATTACACACAGTGCATAAAGATAAGGGTTAGAGCCACCACTGTAAGCATTTTGAGGCAGTAAATTTATTTTGTCAAACGTCTGTTGAGAGCCTGGGGCAATGGCGCTGCGGCTGCAATGCAAATAACACTGTACCCTGAACTGACATGGGCTGATTTAAGAGACTTACTTCACTCTGAGCAGATTTGAACACCCCAAGTACATCCTAGACAGCTATGACACCATGAAATGTAAGTAATAGTATTGCAAAAGAAGTGTGTGAACAGACAAGTCAGACGTCCATGTCCATTAGGCGCAGGTTTCCAAGCACATCCCACTGCCACAAGCTGGATGGTTCCTTTAACTGAGTGGGCTTTTCTCAGACAAATACCACTGCTATGTTACACGCTTTCTCTCATGCTACTTTTGAAAACTAGGGGAAGGTTTCCATTTATGAGCTGAAATTCTCTTCTAGCTATTACTGTAAGCCAATTTTTAATGTAAAACTTGCAGAAAATTATATGTAAAAGATCTAGTCCACAGAGACCTCTTCTAAGAATTTGTTTGTGCAGTGTATATTTAGCCTGATTTCCTTAGGAAACGCTACTCAAACAACCATGCTTTGCACGCTGGTCGGTCAGTCTATCTGCCTGTCTGTATCAGGCTCCTCATCGCCTCCCCCAGTAACTTTTGAACGAATTGGCTGATTTGAAAGAGAGACAGATGGCTCAAAGGTATTAAACTCTTACAAGTTTTGTGAAAATAAGCAGCAGGGTAATGGAAAGAGAGCCTCTTAGTGGCTCACTAAAGAAAAGGCTTCGGCACAAATTCAATCCTTATTAAGCCATAGAAAATCTGCACAAAGCTCAATCCTTCCATGCAAACTCACCACAAAGAAGCCTTCACTGGGTCTGGTGTTCACGAACTAGCTCTTGCTATCTATTGCTAAGCAAACATCATCATGTTTACTATAGAAATCACAAGTTAAATTTTTAATAAGGACCCTGCTGAGGCAGTTAATATACAATGCAGTGATATTCATTAATAAGACACCCTAAGCCACAAGCCTTGATGCACTTACACATTATCTAAGTTTGACATTGCATCTGAGAAGAGTATTATCACAGCATTTAAGGCTAACATTAAGATATTTGACATTGGCAAGTACATCTAACTCCTACTCAGGAGGTTTGGCATTAAACAAACAGCACTCAGCACTCACTGAACAGGCCCTTGAACACTCCCCCCACCACAAACACATTGTCCTATAAAGAGCCTAGGTGGAGAAAGTCTGCACTTGAATCTGACAAAAAGCTTTGATCAGACAAATTTGGCCAGGCTTTTACATGGAGTTCCTGGCTCTACTGACAGTGTGTTTGATGGCAGCATCCCTGCTGGAGACTCCACTTCCATTATCACTCTCTGCTTGATGTGCAGCTTACAAAGAACACTTCACTACCCTATTTTCTTGACTATTCCACACCACTTAATTGCTATGAGAACACTTGAAATTCTGGTACTTTAATGCTTGCTTACTTTTTAATCAGATGTTATGACCCAGAACAGCACAAGTTTCTGAAAGTTTAGTTAAGAAAGAAGAGGCACAAACCTGTATCTGGAGCTTTTAATCATAATTCAGTCACATATAGGGACACGTAAGTGGTGTCAAAATTAACAACTGCAACATCACACAGCGCTGCACTACCCACTGTAGTGGTACTGAGCAGCTACAAGTGATGAAAATCGCACTTCCTGGGTGCATTCTAAGATGCTGAGCACACCTAACAGGCTTTGTAGGCACCACCACCTAGCTTTCAGTGAGCCAGATGCGTGCTCTATGAATCAAACATGTGATGTGATCTTCTTTCTCTAGCTTCTGTCACCCTAGCATGCAGTTTCATACACATTGGCAGCAGATAACCACAGGCACTGACACTGAAAAGCTGATTATTCTCTTCAGAGCAAAAGGAGGTTCCTTCTTCTCAGGCAGGTAAATGCCAGACCTCCTGGTCATATCACCACCAGGCACACTGCCAACAGAGACTCTCCTCCCTGCTTCTGGGGTCACCTTACATCTTCAATCCATTCTATGATACGCTCCTGAAGGCAAACAAACAATTCCACCACCAGCTCAGCTCAGCTAAACTTAACTCTTCTTAAGGCAAACAGTGTCTTACATACTAGACATGTTCATTGTCCATGGGTCCTCTCAAATCCCCACAGGGACACTGCTTATTGACTTCTAGCATCAAGACCCGTTAAAGCCAGTCTTCAGCCTCTCACAGTTTAGTGATGGCACCTAATGGCTGGGCTGATGTTCAAAACCTGCATCTGCGTGGTTGCCTCTAGCTAACCTCAAGAGCCTTATACAAAACTACTTGATGCATTCCTGGTTGTCTTAATCTCCATGACCATGTAATCCCCTCACTGGTGTACTCTCTCTGTGCCAGACATTCCTGTCTGCATACAGCTGTGCCACAGGGATTGCAACAGGCAACAGCTGCCGCCCCAGCAGTCCCATCAGTATTCCATGATCTCACCATTCCTGTCTCGGGTCACAAGCCATTTTGTAATACCCCACAAATGTCTCCTACACTGTGCTGCAAGGATGGCACAACCCACTGTGGAACAATCCATCTCTATGTGCCAGCTCCACACCTGGCCATAGCCACAATGGTTAGAAAGGAGGAGCATGCACAGCCAAAGGCCTTTCAATTACTGTGATACCCAAATCAATGGGGACAACCACAGTGCCTCACAATAAACTGCCACACAGTCTATCCAGGGGTCAAGCTGATAAGATGTTAAGAGTCCCTTAGAATACACCTCCGAATGCAGTCCTTGGATGCCCACAGGGTGTCCATGCAGGACCTCCTGCATGGGTTTGAGCTGGGAAATTCACAGGTGGGACTAGCAATAAGCTTTGCAGGAGACAGGAAGAAACAGATGACTGATCGATGCTTTGTTGCTGGAACACTTTCAAAATTCTCATGTGCAAGGTCAACATAGATGTGTTTCATCTTCTTTGTGATGCATGGAAAAGTTATTCAGGGCAGATCGAGCATATATGCTGTGTTTGTATAGCTGATTCATGGCTTACTGCAAGTGTCTTAGAACACATACAGGATAGACTAGAATCCTTAATTCAGTTTACCTTCTGTGAGCTTTAATTCCGTATTTATTATTACAGTGCCAGAATGAATAATATTATGGGAGGACACACTCAACAGTAAAACGTGACAGAGTGTTATTCATACAAGCAGCCATACTCCCATGGGTTTGATCACATCTTGTATTGCTTTAGGGCAAGGACACATGAACAAGCTATGGACAAGAAACCACACTTGTCTAAAGCCAAAAGATCTGAGTGCACCTTGAATGAAGTAAATTCCTAACTCCAGAAAAGGAGGAAATTTTCCTGCTGCCTGTCTCATAGTGTCCCTGTAGTGTCAGGCTGTTGCTCAGAGCAGAGCATGGCCATCCAAAGGGACTTTTAGAGGCTCACCTTAAGTTCCCCTCTGTCAGGAAAGCTCCATCAGGGTTGCCTTGCACCTTGTCCTGATTTCCCAGCTGCCAGAGAATTTGTGCTACATCCTCCCCAAACGTCACCAATTCAGGAACATGTTATTTTTGCCCCTGAGTGTGTCTGCAGACGAGTGTTCATCTCGCTAATTTGTGAATGTGCAACAAAGTAGGCTCCCAAATATAAAAAAGTGTATTTTTAGCTACAGCATATATATAATGAAAACATTCCAAATCTGTGGGTTTTATAAATGATCAGCTTATGGGCATATTTCCATTTCATTTTCTTTACAGAGTAGGGAGATTGGAGCAGAAGAAAAAAGGGTGAAAGGAGCAACTATACAAGTAACCTCTGTGCAATCAAGTTAAAATTTGCATAAACACTGAAATCAAAAGGTACATAAACTAAAAATAAATACGACGATTTTATTTAGACAGATTCTTTTTATTGATCAGTGATCTTATGCACATCAGAGTTCTGTCAAACATGTAAAAGCACATTGTTAGCATACTTTGTAAGGAGATTCGGAAGAGGTAGCTTGCGTGTAGTGTGATAAGGAAGGGGAAAATACCAAAATGAAAATTGCAGTTACAGAAAGTTATCTCTGTAGGCAGATGCAAAATAGAAGGCCAAAATCTGTGTTGTTATTTCTTATGGTAGAGAGCGATAAGGCAGGAAAGTAAAGCAAACAGAGGAGAAAATCAGACTAGTAGAAGATAGGCAATTAAATCAAGAGCTTAGAACTGTTTGGAATCTCTGCATTTCCCAAGCATGCTCAAGAGCACTATGATACTACTGGCACACTGCAACCTCCTACCTGCTGATTCACATAAGCTCCCAATATTTTGCTTTATGAATAATGCCAAGAGAATCTGGCATTTGTCTGCCTAAGCACTGTGTGCTTTGCTTGCACTGATCTCTCTTGAAATGTCAGCTTTACATTTCCAATATCCATGAAGAAATTCTTAATAAAAAGATATGATCTGCATTTCAGAATAAGACCTTTAAATTCTTCAACCTTGCCAGTTTCTAGGGAAATTTTGTTAAGAATGAGACCCCGTTTAATAACACTGCTTTCCAATAGTAATGAAAAGAGCTGCAAACATCAGTGTCTCACAGATAATAAAGTCAGTACAATCCAGGCAGATGAAAACAGAACTTTATTCTGGATTCTTGTACATAAATGTGGAAAGAAAATTAAATCTGTTATGTGCATAACCTTGCTATGTTTTAATTAGATTTCCAACTAAGATATTTTGAAATGTTTATTTGAAGTAATTCTGCCAAGTTATAAGGACACATTAGAAATGTGCAAACAAATCTAATACACTGAGTTGCTTTTTGCCTCTGTCTACATTGCTTGTATAGCTACAGTCTTATTTTGCTTTTAATTCAGTAATGCTGATGATTCACATTAAAAGGATCCCTCACTGCATATTCTTACCACCTCCTTTGTAATAAAACCATGCAAGCATTAATTTGTTTTCTTTTGGGTGAATGACCTGATCCAAGTCATCCTGCAGTTGCACGTTCACCAGACTCAATCCAAGGGAGGGAAGTGGCCAGGGACAAGCCTAGCCCTTTTGGCAAGAACGTGTATTTCAGCTGGATTATGTGTCCAGTGGCACTGCGCAGTGCAGTGGCTGAGGAACAACTGCTCACTCCTCCAGACCAGCACCCATGTCACAGCCAAGGCTGCAGGAACAAGCACCAGCCCTTGCCCTGCTCACTTGGAGACCCAGACCCATTACTAATATTGCTGTCAGTACAAGAAGCTTCATTCAGGTGTTTAAGGCAGATAATTTTGGCCTACAGCCTCGGTTCATTTATAAGACAGAGGTGTTGTTTGCTGTAGTTTTTAAAATAGGGCAAGGATTGCCACCAGGGTTCTCTGTGCCAGCTACCTGCCCTGACCAGCACCAATGTGCAGAGATGTGTATCTGACAGCTGCTACATCTGTCACCACACTTCAGCCATACCAATGCCTTCAGAAAGACCTGTAGGTGAAATGTCCCATGGAATAAATGGCACTATTTTAGTGCCGGTATGCCTTTCATATGTTCTATTCTGGAAAGCCAGTGTCATGTAGTGTACCTGAACTTGGGGAATCAGGAATTGCAACTCTGGCTTCCCTGCTATGTTACTTCGCTGCTATGTTGTTATGATATGTTGTCTTTTCCCCATCAAAATCTCTGAGCTTCGCTGCATCCATCTTCTGATCTTCAAACTGTAGCGACAGCTATAGATCCCATATTATAGAACTGCTACCAGAGTTTTCAAAGGGTGACAAACACCTATCACTTTTGTGTACCTCAAGGGTTTCAAATGGTCTGGGGAGGACGGTCAGGGAGGCTCAAAACCCACATCTTTAAAGTTACGTTTTACTTTGAAAACACACAGCATCGCTTACAATACATGGTAAGCTTAACTATTTCTTCTAGCCAGTGAGAACTGTTTCTAGGTTTTGATGTGGTACAAAACATTCCAGTTAAGAGGAGACTCTAGTGAGTTTTTCTAGGTTTTCTAGATGCAGAACGATGGTGGACTCCTTTATAATCTAAAGCTTTTCAGGCTTTTTTAGGTCAAAATCCTTTAAGTCAGTACTTCAGAACTTTGTTTGCTTGTTTTTGTGATTGACTTACTATATTATTAAAGCAGTAAATAGTGAAAAACAGTAAAACTATACATCTGGCAAAATTAGTTCCTCCAGGCGAATTACCCTGATCATAGGAAAAGAAATCTGGTACGGCCTTTTAAATGTTTGCTAGAAAGAATAAGTAAGCATTTTTTTATATGTATGCATTTGTTATCTGGGATTTTATTTTTCCTGTACTGATACGAATTGGGGCAAAGGATATAAAAAAGGGAGGTAACAATAACTAGATGCCTATTTTTAGCTCTAAACTCTTTCTGTTTTCATAGGAATAAAACCCCATGCAGATTCATCTTCTTGTGTGTACATCCCCGCAGTAGACCTGCATGTACTTGCCCTTATTTACCTGAGTCATACTTGTAATCCTGGATAGGTAATGGCAGTTTAAATACAGGTCTCCATTGCCTCTAGCAAGAATAAGACTCAGAAGTCAGAGTGAAAAACAACTTCTGATTCAGCAGCCGTGGAAATTTTTGGTGCACTCCTCTATGTCCTGCAGTAGTAACAGCAGTGACCCATTTTGTGTGTCTCCTTACCCCTCCTTTGCCTTATATTTGATCTCAGTTGTGGCTTCTTTAGCTGCTCCACCAGCATGGCCCCATCTCATGCTGTACAAAGGAAGCAATGATAGTGGGAAGGGTGGAACAGACCTGCCGCTCCCCTGTTATCTTGCCCTATATCTCTCCTTTACCCCGTATTTTCTTAAGTTAATATGCACCTCCTCAGGCTGGTATAAAACCATTTAATTCAAATGATATATCAACTCATTGGACTTGACTGAATACACATCAACAACTTACTGAGACAAATAACAACTAAACAAGGCTGCAGAGTCAATTTATTTTTCTTTGCTATCATCATATTTCCTATTCAAAGACTGCAGAGGAACTGCAGGTTAGTTTCATTCAATGCATTATGGATACACTATGGAGTACCTTACAGAACTGGAAGGTCTACAGCGATTGACTTTGCAGCATAGCGCTTACGGCACAGATCAGCCGAGGTCCTGGTTCAATTATCTGTGCTGATGTAAAGTTATTAATTTATATAAAACTAAAGAATCATAGAGTCATAGAATAGTTAGGGTTGGAAAGAACCTTAAGAACATCTAGTTCCAACCCCCCTGCCATGGGCAGGGGCACCTCACACTAAACCATGCCACCCAAGGCTCTGTCCAACCCAGCCTTGAACACTGCCAGCAATGGAGCATTCACAGCTTCCCTGGGCAGCCCATTCCAGTGCCTCACCACCCTTACAGTAAAGAATTTCTTCCTCATAGCCAATCTAAACTTCCCCTGTTTAAGTTTGAACCCATTACCCCTTGTCCTATCACTACAGTCCCTCATGAAGAGTCCCTCCCCAGCATCCCTATAGGCCCCCTTCAGATACTGGAAGGCTGCTATGAGGTTTCCACGCAGCCTTCTCTTCTCCAGGTGAAGAGCCCCAACTTTCTCAGCCTATCTTCATACGGGAGGTGCCCTTGTTTAAAAAATAATCTTTCTTCTCCCTCAATTATTATTAAATTATTTTCAAATCTGGTATTTGTAGCCATTTGCAATCATTTCAACTACAGTAGGTGAATAATTAAGGGTCTCTGTACCATCCCACAACATCAGCAGGCCACAAAGAATGGGATTAAAAATGAGATTGGTTGCTTGATGGATTATTGATAATTTTCCTGCTGTCTGTTCCTGCTTCTCAACCCAAATGAGTGGCATTTGGTGGCAAAAATAAAGGACAATATCAGTGGCTTTTGAGAGCAAGAGAATATTGAATGGATAAGGGGCCAGGAAATGCAGTGCAGTCTTCCTGCCAAAGGACCTAATCCCAATTTAGGGGTCACCGAGATACCTATAAATAGATAAAAACTTGAGGCTGACTACAAAAATATCTCTGTCTCATTCTGCCCATGCCAGGAACCCACAATACCCTGGCATCACAGCCTGCAGGGCTGGCTGCTCTCACTTGTGAGCACATTTATCACTGATAATATGCCAAAATGTCCAACAGTTGAATTCTGGGGAGTGCTGGGAAGGAAAGCATAAGCGCAACTGAGTGCAGCAAGATTTTACCTGCCTCTGTATTGGCAATATGTCACTCCTGTCTCTCTACAAAATTGATGAACCAGTGGCTGGATTCTTAACAGAATAGCTTCTGTACTTTGTACTTTTTATGACATGTGGTATGTCTTATGCCATGAGGCTAAGGAAACAGTCTTAGAAAGGGTATTAGTGCAGCTTGGCAATAAGCAGTTGACAGGAAGGTAGAAAGGTAATACCAAGGTGGAAGCCCATGAAAGCCAGAAATTGCCTGGATGAGTCTGTCAGGGAGCCCTTCATGATCCCAAAGGCCTGCAGTGTAACTGGAGGGCTGAACCTACAGACATCCTTCAGAACTCAGGAGCGCATGCCAGAGATGGTAGCATGGGAAATCTAGGACTTCAGCAAGTGAATTTAGCCCAAGATAAGGCTAAGCAACCCAAGGGATGAGCGAGGGTCATGCTGCGCAGCCAGAAATATGAGGAAGGGACAAATGAATTGGCCTGGTTTGGGTTTGGAAGGCTGAAGAGAGACAATCTTCTAAGGGGAAAAAGCTGGAGCAGAGAGAAAAGGAGCAATCCCTCCCCAACACTCTCAGCAAGGACCAAACCGCAGCAGGTCAGGCTGAGGTTATGCAGGAAGGAAGATATTCTGCAGGCAAAGCTCATGATGCCCTAAGAGCCTGGAGCGCTGTGCAGTGCCCAGCACTGTAGGAGCAGGTGAGAAAGGTCTACTGTTGCTTATGCCATAGGAATGTCGGAAAAATCTTGAACTTGGATCATTCACAGGCATTGTATTAAGTACACCATAAAGAATGGGCTGTTCTATGGTGGTTGTAAGGGAAGGAGACAGAACAAGCAGGCTTGTGCTTGACTTGGTCTCCCATAGTATCCTTATGACCAAACCAGGTGAGAAAACAATAGATCACATGGGTAACAAGTAGCAAGACCACTAGTCTCACAGTTTGTGATCAGCAGTACAAAGTGTAACTGGTGGTTGGTTACTAGCTGCATCCTTCAGGGACTGATACTGGACATACTGTTTAATGTCTTTATTAGCAAGCTGGATGATGGAATAAAGTACACTGTCAGCAACTTTGTGGATGATCCTAAACTGTGGAGAAGTGGTTGATATACTGGAGGGCTGGTCTTCAAAGTGACCTTGACAGGCTGGAGAAATTAGCTGACAGTAATCTCATCCTGTTCAACACAGGTAAACGTAAAGTCCTGCAGCTGGGATGGAATAACCCTATGCAATCAAGGCAGGCTGGGGCTAACTGAACAGGGACGGCCCTTGCAGAAAAGAATTCCAGGGTCATGTTGGACAACAAACTGAACATGACTAGGTAGCGTGCCCTTGTGGCCAAGGAGATCACGTTCATACTGGGCTAATATGTTAGGAAGGATGTAGCTAGCAGATAAAGTTAAGTGACTTCCTCTCTAATCCACACTTGCGAGACTACTCTGTTCAGTTCAGGGCTCTGCAGCACGAGCCATGGGCTTACCAGAGCAAGCACTGCAGAGGGTAATCAAGATGGTCAACAGGCTGAAGCACTTGACATAGGGGGAAAGACTAGTAGAGCTGAGTTTCTTCAACCTTAAGAAGAAAAGGATAAGGCTAGGAGAGCTTATTGCTGGTTTCACCTACTTAACTTTCTGGCACCAAGCTACAACCAGATGTATTTCTTGCATTTTGTGATGCTACTGTGATGCTCCTACACAGATTATTTGTCTACAAATCAGAACTATTTTGTTTTAGCACAGTGTTTTTCTTTGCTGGGATCTGTTCAGGGATCTGAACTCTGACTCTCCGAGGCAGCAAAGAAAAATGTCTCCTACATAGCTGGTGTGAAGGCACTGTGTAACCATTATGTACGTTGCCTGTTTTCTAGGAGAGACTTTCACTTGAGTCCTACTTAAAACTACAATTTGGACTGCACATCAGTAGATTGCAACGTGACAGAAGAACAGACTGGGTGAAAACTGCAGTCCAAAAGTCAATAATCTTTCCAGTAAAATACAACTATGAGTCAACTGCGTATTTTTAATCCATACTGAAGAACTCCTTGATATGTCAAGTGTCCAGTCTGCTAATGTAACACTTCCCTCCAGGTTAAGCTTCAGATTAGAAACTGTCAAATCTCAGTCAATCACTCATGCCACCAAGAAAGGGTCTAGAATTGCACTGGTGCCACTGACTAAACAAAAAATTTACAGACTGCTTAATACCTTTTGTATTTACTTTGTCAATGCAAAAATTAAAAAAAATGGTGGGGAATAGAAGGTTACAGAAAACTGAGTTAATCACAAATTTTCCAGTTTAGAGAAGATGCAGGCTCTAGATAAACTGAAAAAGAATCTACCATACCAGTGTGTCTTTCTACACGGCACTGAAGCATAAATGTTGCATGCATTTCTTGGTGTCTCAGGTTTTGAAGGGCACATTAATGTCATTAAAAACCTAAGCTCTACTAAATTATGCAATAAACATAACTGCAGCATCTAATTTGACAACAGCCACTGCCATAAAGATCTCCATTTCTACCAGTAGAAGGGCAGCATGTAAAAGATAAAGATTTCTTTTTAAACTGGCAAATTATATTGTATCTTTTTCATTGTGATAAAGTTGCAGTAACTGTCACCCAAAGGCAGAAAGTCAAATTTTACATTTAAACAAATGCTAAACCCATGAAAACAAGAAATTTGATTCTTTTTAATGAACTGTTAAAAAAGCACCACAGTTCAATATTTTAAATTCCTGCTGGATGCTATTCATACCTCTTACGTGAAACACTAATTGTCATTTTATATAATTTTATTACAGCCTAAACAAAGACACAACCCTAAATTCAGTAAGAATTACATCAGTAGTTAAATATCTAACAAGGAGTGATCATTACTATAAATCTATTTTACATTTTACAATGATTGTTTAAGACAGCTGAGCCTCATATGAGCTGAAAGAGTATGTCAGCATACAGCAGCTGCTGATAATAACCAGCATGTGTTGGCAAGAGCTTTTTGTTTTCTGAAGATAATTAAAACTTGCTATAGTTTTCCAGCTGTTACATAGTTCAATAAGGAATACTTTTTAAAAAAGTGGGTGGTGCATTTTTGATTCACTTTAAATGGATTGTAGCAATTTCTACTGAATATTCACTAAAGACAAATACTCTATGATTCCAGTTTTTCATGTTTTTCCTGGTTTTGGCATGTTTATTAGCAAATAAACTGTAAGGCAATAGTTTTGACCAAAATATTGTTAACTAACTGCTTCAGGTGCTCAGGAGAAAGAAAGCATTGTAATAACAGAAATGTTTTGGTGAGCAAAAAAACACATGCACAACTTGCATCCTTATCCTTAAAATTCCATATAACCTGTATTCAACTTGTATTTTAAAAGCTAAAGTCTCTATTTATTGTGACCAGTGTGTTTTAAAAAATTTTCTGCTCTCAGAATCAGTCAGCAAATACCATGGAGCTCTTAAAAGGCCCTGCCAGTGTGGGGAGTAAATGCCTCTGTAGAGCTCCAATGAAAATGTAGTAGTTTTATATTAGTCCCCAAGAAAGCCCTAAGATGGGGTACTTCCAGGAGTTTAGACTACAGTCTTCCACTAGTTCTCAGGGTGACTGGTGAAGACTGTCTTCCAGCTTGTGCAACAACTTTCCAACAACAACTTGCCCAACAACAGTCCAACAGCAATGCAGCATTTTTCTCAACAAAAGTCTTCTACAGAAGTGGTCCAAACCAGCTTCCTAGAAAAGTTCGACTTCAAAGGTCTGAGCCATTCCTGATTAACACATAATTATTTGGCTAAAGTAAGCAAATTATTTCTTGAATAACCTGCTGTGTGCTTACTTATGAAATAATAACTGGTATGAATCAAAGCCACTGATGTCCATTGCTGTCGGTGTTCAAGGCGAGGCTGGACAGAGACTTGGGTGGCATGGTTTAGTGGAAGGTGTCCCCGCCCATAGAAGGGGGGTTGGAACTAGATGATCTTAAGGTCCTTTCCAACCCTACCTGGTCCATGATTCTATGTCAGGGCACGACTAGTTAAAAATACTATGATGATGGTGACGTGACAGTTGCACAGGGCAAAACTGCTGGTTTCTATACTTTTTCAAATCTTAATTTATATATAAATCAGTTAAATGACTACATAATTGCAGGAACTGAAGTGAACCCTCCTCACAGCTCTCACTGCTGTTGGCTTTCTGTGAGCACCTGAGGTGCAAAGTGGTTTGCCCTCTCAGACTAAAAACGTACTCTAAATAAGGGAAAATGTCCTGAATTTCTCTCAACAACAGTCCAGTTCTTTCACCCAGTTTAACAACTCAGCTGTGGATGTCGGAAGCCAGATTACAGCCTTAAAGTATGGATCATCTGCTTTTCCAGTCTTAAAATAGACTTTCAGATCTGATAGTAGAGAAAATAAGTACTACTGGAAAAAATTAATTCTTTTTTTTTAGCAACTGCATTTGTTCCCTCTTAAACTTCACAAGCCAGAACTAACGAACTGATCTCAAGATAAGAGGCCACTTAAAATAATAAGACTTTCAGCAAATAGCACTGCCATTATGCATCAGGGAGCTGAAATGCTTATTATGTAGTTCAGTGAAAACTCAAAAGACACAAAGTGTTTGATACGACTGGCAGCAGCACCATCTAAAAATAACTCCACATAAAAGAGAATTAAAATGTCACCGGAAATTTTCTTCTTCCTTCAGAAGCTGCTGGTGAATAGATCATTCTTGGTCTGGACAAAACCTCATGCCCCATGTGGAAGTAAAAGGGCACCCCATCACCTTCCGCTGGTGCCCATGGCCCCTTGATGAGGATGTCAGGGCCATGAGCAGCTGCGGAAGGATGGCCTGAAGTACCTCAGAGATGAACTGCAGCCATGCATTTCTTCTTAGGTAGCACCACTCACGCAGTGTTTGAACGGCCATTGGCAGGATAAAGACAGCTCTGGCTTTTGGCGTGAAGCACTGGATAAAGATATAAAAACCCTGGCCATGAATCAGTACCAGTATTATTCCACCGAGGCTACACTGCTCAGGCAGTGGTATGAAATGCAGCTTTTGCTGCAATAGCTTGGGTTTTGGCACGGGTGTCTGGTCTTAATGCAGAATCAGCAGTTGGAATGATAAAGTGGTTTTGGACAAAGTATTCTGAATATCTCAGCCTGTTAATCTGGAAAGGGCTTTTAAAACTGATATAGTCCAATGCTTGCTGAATTTAAAAGAAAAGAAACTCCTTTTAACTCTGGATAAGACCTAGCAGATTGTCATGTTTTTAATGAAGTGAAGCTCACAGAATGTCAGCTTTTAAAAGTACTCAGAAATACGTATAAAGGTAGCTGTAACAATTTAAAGAAAAAGAGAAAGAAAAAAAGCCAAGAACTTACTGCCTAACTGTCTGTGCCAAGCATTAACTTCTGGATTTTACATTATCCCTCTCAGATAAATGTTTGCAGGAAGAGAAAGCCATTATCTCTGAAGTTGCAGAATGATTAGATATTCAGCTGCCGCCATCAAATGCAATTAAAGACACAAAACATAGATTCATTCCACAGAACATTTGAGTTTGCCAAATATATTATGAAAAAGCCACATTGTGTGGCTTGGAGAGTCTTGTCCTGTCTACACTCCCACTCCCATACCAGTTGGAGACTAGGAAAAACCAACCATTCCACCACTTCCTGAAGCTAAAGGGATGCAAAAGGTCTGTGCCTTTCATATGAGCCTTACACTTGTGACATTTGAGTGTTAACAACTTCCTTCTCAAATCAAGAGCCATATTATGTCTTTGGTTCCTTTTCAAATCTTAGGTCCTTTGGAAGGATGCTCCATGATGCTGCCGTTATTGGGACAAGCAATATGATCTTAATGACTGGAGTAGTCTTTGTAGGTTCTGATTTTACACAAATTTGGGATATTGATTTCAAAAGAAGAAGGATGAGGCTGTAGTTAGCTAATGTGAACTGTCTGTATGAAATAATGGAAAAGGTTTCAGGAGTCGTTTTTTTGACAGAATTTACTTCTGCATTTATGCAGGAATGGAAAGGCAGTTCCTGACAGGATACATTTACTTTTGCATACTCTCTTCAGAACCTTCAAGCATTGAGAATTATATTACAGCAAGCAATTTTTACCTTTTTGGAGGTAAATACTACAGAAACATTAACCTTGTATCTTTAGAACCTGGAGCAAGGTTTCTCCTCATTTTGCATCTTCTGTGGCAGTAGCAGGAGTGGTTACATGTACACAGCTAAACGAAAGCCTGATTCTCACGTGTCTGCTCTACCTGAGACTAGTCCTCTCTTCCATAAACTTCCTCTGAGTTGAGCTAGCTGGAGAAGGCCAAAACAGAGTCAGGGAGTCCTCTGCTCAACAGAGCAGAGGGTACTCGAGTTCACTTTCAATCCGTTTTGTTTAGCAGTACAGACAGGCCCACTCAGACTCATATGGATATTTTACTGCCATAAGCCTCTTACCAACACAGGAATGTGACGTGTTAACACCCTACATCTGCAAGCAGGAGCTTCTGGAGAACGTGGATAATGCACACTGAAGCAGTAGCCCGAAGGATGCATGTAGTAAGGAAGGGGAAAAAGTTGTTAGAGATCTACAGAAAAACCACAGTGGTCAGCATGGGTTGAGGGGGATGCAGAAGCAGCAGCTCACTTGCAGGTAAGCGTTAAAGAATAAAAGCTGTACCATCATTCTCACCTCTGGATTCATTTGGCAGTAAAGGAAATGCCTATCCTAAATGAAAGTGCGTTATATTTTCCTGCAAATGGGATTTCAAGAAGGAAGTTGAGAAACCTCACAGAAAATGGCAGGTTTGGGGGATGGGGGATGCTAACGGGTATGTGTTTGTGACTAAAGAGGATAAAAGCTAAAATAAATTTAGAGATTCCACTGTGACTTACTGCTTTTTTTCCATACTCCTAAACCACTCATCTGATGGAGAATCAGAAATAAGCACAGCACAGTCAATAAAATAAACAAATTATGAAAGACAGTAGTGACACATTAAGGGGAAGTCATATACCCTTTAGGCCATTAAGACTAAATAAGACAGGCAATAATAAATAAATACATGCTTTGCTTCCAAATCCAGAAGACTGCTCACACAGACCTTCCTCCAACCACAATCCTATTAAAAAAGAGGACGACTATTGCCAAAGGCCTGTAATATCTACCTCATTAAAACAATGCTAGTTGACATTATTAGGATTTATTATTTTGCTCGTTTAGTACAGAGGAAGATTCATCTAAGTTGCAGGGCTGAGTCCTTCTTTGGCAAAGGACTTCAAGTGGAAAGTAAAACATCTAGCATGTTCCAGCAAAGCAGCTTCCATGCTTGGCAGATGGTATTTACTTAAGACATACTGCACAGCCCGTATTTTAAACTAAGTTATTTCTTGGAATTCACCTAGCTTATCGCAAGGACAGACACTTTGGCTCATCTGCCTGCTACGGAGTGATTTTCTTCTACCAGCAGAATTAACCTACCCAGTCCTGTAACAGATGAGAGATGAAAAGCCACAAGATGTTTTCATACTGAGTCACACACATCCTTTTCAGCTAAGCCATAATGGTTCCAAGTTTTCTGAATCATGTTGTTTGCTCTTCAGCAGTATCTAAGTAGTCCAGCTCAAGGTGCTCAAGCCCTCCTCTCCCTCGGTATATCATGGTATGCAATTAGTTTTGTGATGACTTGCTCTAGTAAGTTCAGTTGACCTGTTGCACTGAACTTGAAAGGGAAGACTCAGCAGGTTTTTAAGTGAAAAATACAACACATGAGAATTTTACAAGGCATGAAGATGAGGATTTACTGACATCCCATATTCAAATACCTGTGAAATAAGTATAAATACGAAATTACAAAACTGGAATATACTGGATCAATATATGGCCATATAATTCAGCATTTTACCCTCAAAAGCAGCTACTGCAAAGTGTAACAAAATCAACTACAGACAATAGTTCAATAACCCAAGTACAAGGAACCTGTTTTCTCTGTCCCTTCCATTAAAGGCTTAGGCACTAATTTAAATATATATGATGCCCTCTGTGGAACATCTCGCATGAGTTTAAGCGCAACTAAAAGCCTGAGAATACTGTATTAACTGAGTAAGATAAAAATAATGACTATGGCTAAGACGCTACCAATGACTTCATAGTTTGTATTTGAATCAAAAAGAAAAGAAGTCTATTACCTAGAGAGAAAAATAATATCTGTCTGGAACCTAAAACTGCAGATGTTTTTACTGTGCTCATGGTACAAATACTGCACCTAATTTTCAGGGATTTATGTATAGATTCACACATAAAAGTCTCCTATAACAGAAGTGCTATGTACTGATTCTTAATTAATGTATTTTTGTGAGCAATTTCTATTTCACTTTTGTTATGTAGCAATTTATATACCCCAGTGACTTACCACTTCTTGTAAATTTAAGCTAAAAAAATTATTATTAATCTCATGATTCATTTATTGAGCATACATCTTGCATTAATCGGCTTAAATGCCTTTTCATATTACTAGCTGCAATTATACAATTGCGTTAATGTGAAAATTAAAAATCTCCTCAATGATCAATACAGGAGATACATAGCACAACTACAGCTGTTCATTTCACCACAAACAATCTCAAAACAAAAATGTCTCAAGATTTCACCTTGGCTGAAGTCCTGCTTTCAGTGAAATTGAGAGCAAAAGTCTCTTCACTTAAAGAAGAACCAAGATCTCCTTCCTGGTATCCAATCTGCACTGTGTCAGCAGAAGTGTCACTGACACTCAGTGGCTGTAAAGTTATAAGGCCAGAAGGAACCACTATCATTGAGTCTGATCTCCGGTACCACACAGGCCATTTACTGATACATACCACACAGGTATTTCTTGATAATTTCCGCTTTCAAACCTTTTTGCCAGGTACTGACTCCAGTAAAGGTGTCTCCCTTTCAAATGTCCTGCTGTCCATGAAGCACAACTTTCCAAACTTTAATTAGCTGGACTGCAATCTTTCACACTGCTATTACAAGAAATCTGGAGACAGACTTTTTACAGGGGCATGTAGATCAGACATTAGGAAAAAAGTCTTCACTATAAGGGCAGCAAGGCGCACAGGGTGTCCAGAGGACTTGTGGCTGCCCCATCCCTGACAGTGTTCAAGGCCAGGTTGGATGGAGCTTTGAGCAACTTGGTCTAGTGGAAGGTGTCCCTGCCCATGGCAAGGGGGGTGGAACTAGATGAGCTCAAAGTTTCCTTCCAACCCAAACCATTCAGTGATTCTATGATTTAATTCTACTTTTTTATATAAATACACTTCAGGGCACTTTCAGTTTATAAATACCCCTCAGGATGTTCACATTCATTACGCAAAGGTTTCACACGAATACTTCAACCATTTTAAGTACCAGGTTAGAAAAAAATATTTTTAAAGAAATTCTACAGTTTAATTGAAAAGCTCTATATTATCTAATTTTAGGGATAAGCACCTAAGGAAAGAGAATGTGTAAGGAAGGAAAGATGATGGTGAAGCAGCTTCATATGATGTAGGGTCTAGTTTCTAATGATACTGTAAGTCAGTTTTCACAGGCTTAGCCAAGACTTGATTTGGTTTAACCAACCCAAAGGTCCTTCTGCTGTGAACACATGCCTGTGCCACATGTGTCTGATGCTGGAGAGGGTTATGGACCATGTCTCAGCTGAAGTCTGCAAGGCAGCTCTGCAGCTGAGGGTATTCCTCCCAGTGCCTCAGGCCACCCCAGCCCTAGGCCTGTCCTCTCCTGTGAGCCTGGGCTGGAGTGCAGACATGGGGCCACCACAAGTGGAAGCACAAGAGAGTTGAGCAGGAACTACAAACTGATGCTACCATGAGTTACCCCACAAGCTTGTCAATGGCACTGGTCAGAGATGAACTAAGCAGGGTGTTCACACCACTACCAGCAAGTCTGAGTCTTCCTGGTTAATCTTTTACTTTCCTGGGTTCAGACAATGATGTTTAATGATGTGTAGGTAAAATGGCCAGTATCCAGAACATGGGAAATGCTATAGTTCAGGTTGCCTGAACTGTATTTTGTCCTCCCTGTATGTCTGAACAAAACCACAGTCTTTTAATTATATAACTGCATCCTGTTTCCCACCCCCAGGGATGGACAGGTACTCTGTACCTGTGTGTATATCAAGAATGTGATCTGGCCTTTTTTAATGCAGACTATGACTGCAATGTTTTCATTTACATGACTTCCAAGTTCTCCTTTTGAATACGGGAGTTTATTACAGCTTGTTTTATATTAACAGTTGAAATTTCAAGTCACCTGAAATGCAGTTTTTTGCCAAGTCCCTCTGTAACTTGCTCACTCAAACCGGACAAACACAGGTGACACAGAGGCAGCAGTACTTATGAAGGATCAAAACTGAACTTGCAATATGTAAGTATAAAACATCTGCTCAGTGCTGAATGGAGATTTGCCTTGAAAAGTTAAAGTCTGCTTTGAGATCTCTTTATCAAGCAATTCTCTTCAATTGCTCTTGCCTGTGGACATAAACTGAGACAAATCACAGAGCATTACTCAGTGTGGACAGGAATCTACTCACTGAGGAATTTGTCTTATTTTCATTTGTTTCTTCGTATTATTTTCTTACTGAAATTGCAGTCTAAGAATCAAATTCTACTTCAGATGAATGGCGACATCTCTTTATCGGTGATGCCTGGTTGTGCTGCGGCAGAGGTGGCTTCATTTACCTTGACTTACGCTCATGATGCACAGTCAGGGATTTCAATTCAGCATTCCCAGAGTAGGACCTTAATTCTTCATTACTTTTTACCTACAGCTACTTCTTACATTTTCTGTTCTGCACTGAATGTAGCCATGTACTGTGAAAGAAATAACAACTTTGTGACTCATGTAATACAAATTCTTGAAAGTTACCACCTTATTTATTTAAAGAGAATGAGTGATCATTAATGAATTCTCATACAGTTACTGCATACACAGTTTGAATAAATATCTCAGACCAAGCATGCTACACCCTGTTCCTTTATGCTGAGGCATGTGTCCCCTTCAGCGTGGAAACTAACGGGCTTACAGGGGAAAGGGAATCATCAAAAGATCACATTTTGAAAATACCTATTTAATATCAGACAGATAATTACTACTCACATTCACAGGCCACCACATAATTCTGCCTGAAGGAATCGGTGGTGTACATAAACCAAATATTTAGGACTTTCAAAGTATGATCTGATTAAAATAACAGTCAAGTTCCTTTCATTTCCCTTGTGGTGGTTTTCTTTTTAGAAATGATTAAATAGCATAATTCCTCTAATGATTCATTTAGTTTATTTTTAACTAACACTAAAGGAAAATACAAAGGAAAGCTTCTTCAGCAAACATGTTTTTAGAGGAGGAAGAGAAGCTGTATTCCACAATATGATAGAGTAATTTAGCGTTGTTTAGAATAGTACATACAGCTAATGACTGAAATGATAGCAGTACATGCAACACTTTGTATTACACTGCATTAGTGAACCAGGTTCCTGTCCTGGAATGAAAGCTTTGACTGCTTTATACATTCTAAATTGGATACACTGTGATTTTTTCAATCATTCCTTGCACTAAGGAAAAATAGCCCTGATGGAAAAACTTCAGTGTTACCTACTGTGGGTGCCTCCAGTCTGAACACCAGCAACTGAAAAATATCTGCACGAGAAGTAGAGAGCAGGTATTCAAACAAGCCCCAAGGCAACTTAGCATTTTATGTGGCAGATCTGTTTTTAGCAAAGCAATTAAGCAGACAGGATTCATCATTCCAGCAATATTAAAATGCAGGCTGGATGTTTTTCTAAACATACGCTGTAATTCAAACGGTCAGGTTGGGGAGGTGATAACACAAGAACAGTGTTCAAATACGCTGTCTTAATGGCCTTAAAATATATGATTGAAGAACATACAACTTCAAGGAGACTAAATAATGATTTTACATGTTTTACCAAATTGGGTGAGTGAAAGCAAGTTTCAGTTGTCATCTTGCATCTCCTCATGTATATTTCAATACATTCTTCATAAGTTGCTCTGTGGCAATTCCATTAGCAACAAATCCCACCTGCCAATGGGGTAAACTCACCTCGAAAGGGACAGGCTGAAACCTCAACCCATGTTACAGTTCTCTCCCAGTACCGGCTGGGACTGACTGCATACCCTCACACTGCTTACAGTGTAAACAAGGCAAGCTCAGAGGATGACATATTGAACCAGTATCAAAATTATGATATAACTTGGGGCACTGCAGAAAAAAATGTGCACCTTGCCTATGGTTTTACACTGTGTATGTACTACAGATGGGCTCACACACGGACATCTGTTTATTTGAACAAACAGTTTCATTATCGATAAGGAACTGACACTTAACCAAGTGGACTCTGTCCATTTTCCACCAATAAGAAGTGAAGGAAGCAACAACATATTCTTACTGAACCAAAATACACAAGTATTTTATATAATGAACTATAACATACATCACATCATCAAAGTGCTATACAGACAACATCCCACACAGCTCTGTGCAGGACAGGTTGGAAAGCTGTGGCAGGGGAGCAGAGGTCATTCACCACAGACCGATCATCTATGCAACAAGCTGCAGGAAGCTCAGCTACAGCACAGACACTCCTCCCTGTCCCGCCGTGCAGTCTCTTGAAACCTGGGCACTGCGGGGTGGCTTTGGCAGTCCTGCCTGTCCCAGACAGCTGATGGGTTATGTCTTACAAGAGGGAACATTAAACAGCACTATGACAGGTAAGAAGAGGCGAGGTGTGTTAATCCATTCTCGTCCACAGCTGTGGCTTGAACATTAAGTTGGTACTAACACTGCACCCAAAACATTTTCAAATAAACCTGAAGAGAAATAAATTACCCTTCCTTTCCATTCAATCCAGGCTGTACACTGGGTACACAGAATGACATAATATCCTTCCTGAAACTAGAGCTGCAATGAGGACCAGTATCCTTCAAACACGACCAGTTCCTGAGACTGCCTTGCAAACAACTGCATTCTCCTAATTGCCACAGAAACTATCTTTTTCATCTTTTCTAGAAGCTGGACAAAGAACTATGCACTGCTTTCTCTACAAATGCAATAAAGGTTTCATCACTATATCCCTGCATTTCTGCCAGAGTTTGAAATCCATGGATATAAACAATCTTACTGGAAAGCAGCACACAGAAATAGCCACTCCATATAAGTGGTCAGAAGCTCACACCAGTTTCCATGATATCTGTCAGAAATGACAGTAAATTATGTTAACTCTATGCCTGCCCCTAGTTGGCGGAATCAAACATCTTTTTGTAAGCTGCCAAGGTGACTGTTATCCTTAGGATTTTATTTTTTTCATGACAAATACACTACATACTGTTCTTCTGCATGTAGGGCCACATCCACTTTGGAAACTGGTATTCGTGGAAACAGGATGCTATGCAAAAACTATGATCAGTACAAAACTATGTATTGATTTGCTTTTTAATCTGGAAAAACCTGTACAATTAGGTCTTTTTTTTTTTTCTAAATCTTTGCAGTAATGAGTCTGAAGATGGTTTGAAATTGCACACACAGGCCGAAGGATTTGTTCTGAGGCCAGTCTGCATTTAGCTGTAGTGCTGTAGATACTGAGAAAAACAAAGTCAATACATGTGTAATGACTGCCCAGATAACTGCATAAGCAGCTGCAGAAAGCCAAGTCAGCAATTACTTCTAAGGACATGTGACAAGTTTTCTAAACCTCTGACAGTTACACATGCTTGTTTCCAGAGGATGTTACTCCACCTGCTTTCTCCAGCACTTCTGTTTGTTTTTAACTGACTGACCAGCTCTTCTGCCTCTGCGTGTTACGAGGGGCAGGTTTTACCTGTAGCAATGGGAGCAGATGTACTGATGCCAGTAAGTGCTCTGCCAGTCAGAACAGACGAACTTCAGCACCTAAGCCACGACATAGTTTATGATTAAAAGATAATTTAGTTAAATAGCTAATCATGCACTAGTGTTTGTCTCTTGGTTACCAGTATATGAGTACATGTATAGAAACACAAAGGTATGAATGACTATTTCAAACTTGGACTCTAGCCAGATTAGTTCAGAAAAGAGACAGGAAAACAGCCTGATAGATGAGGCATTAACAAATGCTTTCATAAGAAAGAGGGGACCTGCAGACCCTGCAACAGCTCCAGGCGAAGGAGTGCTTCTGCCAGGAACTCACCTTGCTGAATTTTCGTCAGCAGCTGGTGACGGGCGAGAATCCTGCTCATCCTGTAGGGAGGGCGCCTGGCGGTTTGATCGAATCGCAAGTACATCTCCTGGCCCTCAGGTGACACCGAGTTTAGGTAGTAACAGCCAGCGCCAGAAGTCCTGGGCACCTGCTTAAACATCTCTGCTCCTTTAAAATCACTGCGTCGGTCTCTGCTGTGGCTACTCCAGATTGTAATCAGGGTAATGAAAAGAGGGAGGCAACAAGCCCTGGGGAGCTGAAAAGAGCAAGCGCTTTAAAGAAAAAGGAGTGCCAAAAGCTACAACTCAGGATTCCTGCTTCTCCCACATGATCCGCACGGGCCAATCGCTCCGAGTCCAGCCTGTGGAAGTGCAGCCTGCCAGAGCGGGACAGCCAGCCTGCCCCAGCCCCGGCGGCCCCCGGGCTGACCGAGCCTCACACCGCACAGAAGGTGAGCTTTGGCAAGCAAAGGAGAAAGTTGAAGACACTCAGGAATGCCATTTTTAGAGAATGCAGGGCGGCAGAAAACCTTTTCCTCCTCTGCTCCATGCCGCCCAGCTGTTGACTCATCTCTGGAGGAGATGCCCTCACTGTTTCTCTAAAAATCATACCCCTGTTTGCCAAGGAACTGTCTGTTTACTGCCTGAATCCCCAAAACCACAGCGTACAACAAGCACGGGTACAAATGAAGCCCCTGGGATGAAAAAAAATCAGCAACGCCTAGGAGCAGGCACTCAGCAGTAAACAAAACCCAGGAGTTCCTAACACTGGTGTTACTGGGCATGTGTCACAGCCTGGAAGAGAGGATGAGGATGGAAACCTCTTCAGGTTTCTCACTAGGACATCTTTTTTCTTAACAGACAGAGGGGTATCTGTTTCCATTGTCTTACATGTCAACAACCTGGTTTGCAAAACATGCCACTTCTATAGTTAATCAACTGGAAGCATAACATTGCCATTTTTATCAGCAAGTGGGCAGCACATATGAGTAAAAATATGCTGAAAATGCCCTCCCAGTACGCCTGGCAAATAATTTTCCATTACTTTTAAAAATAGCAATATTTTAGATAATACACCTCTAGCATGAGCTGACTGCGAAGGGAGCAGAGTTTCATGATGAAGATAGTTTCGGATATGAGCACTGCTACCCCATGGGATGCAGTTTTACAGCCCTGGAGATCAGCGTCACAGTATCACAAAACTGGGAATGACGGCGACTCAGGCAGCTCTTTCACCACCCCCTCTCCCGGCTGAACAGGCTTCTGCCAAAACCCACATGCAGGCAGCAGGGGAGGGGAAGGCAGAGGTGAGGCAGCAGGGTGCCTGGCCAGGACGGATCCTGCACAGCTCAGGAGCCATGCTGCCACCTCCCAGACCTGTGCCCCTTTCCATAAGGCCAGTGTCAAGCTGGGAGATTGGGAACCAACAGCGCTGCTGGTGTGGCTGCCAGCCAGGAGGAAGGGCTCAATGCTCATCCCACCCCATGGGGGACACTGACCTCCCCAGAATCCACCTGGACAGCTACCTGCAGTGACATTATTGTCTGCCCAGCCTCGAGGCCAACAACATGTCACAACACACCTTTCTGTGACAGAGCCTTCCTCCTACCCCCAGCCTGGATGAGGCTGCCCACCAGGGCAGGGCTGTGGGGTGGCATTGCCTGGGACCTGTGTGCTTGCAAAGGACAGGGTACAGCTAGGCAAGGGCAGAGGGAGCCACCTAAACATGACGGGGGAGAGGGCAGTTGCCTCATTCACAATTACTCATTAAAACTTCACTCTGTGCAAACCCCTTAGGGCAGGGTTTTACTGTGATGCAATATGTTCTCATTACACCTTATGAATTATATTCCTAATCAACGTGGGACTTTTGCAGTGCCAGAAAATGGAGGAACATAATTCCAGGTACTAGAAACCTGCTATTATCTGCAGCACTCTAAAGTCCTGTGGTTGCTGGTTTGTTCTCCAGGCATGGCTATACGGTCAGTCTTTTCTGGATCTCCCAGCAAGGACTTCAAACTCCAGACAAAAGAGGTGGTATGAAACTACCATCTGTACTCCCAAATAGGGCTGGTCACTGGCAGCCCCGGAGCAGGAATGACCAGCTTCCTCTCTGTGCAAAGCGGAGAGACAGGATTGTTGCACAGGTGCAAGTGGAAAGGGCCTGAACAGCAGGGAAGGTTTCTGTTCCCACCCCAACTTGCCAAGTCAGTGTGTCAGTCACTCAGCTGCTGTCTCTTGAAGAATAAATATCCCAGAGACTCCTGAGTGTCAATAGTGCACACAGTATTTATCCAGAGACATTACCACCATGCAGGGAAACTCTTATTTGATTAATCTACAGTCCTTTGATCTAATTCTACTTACAAAATGCTATTGCTAGTGGGAAAAGCAATTATTAACATTTCATAGCACTCTGTTTAAATTTTCATAGGGATTTCTTTTTCTGTTGAAAATCACATTGACTTTTTCCACTGATGTGATTCTGCATTCTTCCTTGCAATATTTCCAAAGACTAAGCAACAGACTGCTAGAAATTTAGTGCTTCAAAAGGCAGCCTAAAGAAACAAAAACCAAAGTATGAGCCTGAATAAGGTATAGACTAGAAAACAAGTCCATTAAGGGCTCAACAAGCCCAGTTATATGCTTGCAACAGAGAGAAAAGTACCAGCTTCAGTGCTCCTGTGGCTGCTTGTCTTCCCACATCCCCTACCAGAGAATAAGAGACAGGGCAGAGCTGCACTCCCAGCTTTCCCAGCAGCACACCTCAGTGGTCACAAAGGGCAGAATGAGGAGCCTCCATTGCAAAGTGATGGCTTTTGCATATCTTTCATATGAGGGTCCAAACACAACCTCAGAGCTGCAGGGCTGCTCCAGACTCGGCACTGCCAAATGCTGCCTATACTGAGGCTGAATTCTTTGGCTCCAGTCCAGCCCTTGCATAGTAGTCAAATATAACAAGAAACAACAAGAGTTAGCTGGTCGTTTAGTTAGTGCTCGTTTGAAGGCTCCTGTGCTTGAAGTTGTGCATGCATCCTCACTGCATACTTTTATAATTACTGTCTCCTGCTCGGTGACTGCCTTGACACTCACTTGTTTATTTTCAAAAAAGCCCCATTCAAATAAGGAAACCCCTTTGACTGTCAATCTTCCAGAAAAAATGCGCTACAGGAGCCTAAGCTTTGACATAAGAGTGCGAATTAATATTTCAGCCTCAGTCTACAGACTGTTTCTGGAATAGTTAATACAGCAACACTGAACTTCATGCTAATGCATCTCATAAAAGCACTTCAAAAATAAAAGCTTCCCTGTGTGTTCTACAAAGGCTGTGGGGAGTTCCAGCAGACACCTGAAATCTCTGCCTGCCCATGAGATGGAAACCCAACCCCATGTACCCATGTCTTGACTGATCCATGCAGAAATGGGGATTTCTTCATAAAACCACAGCTGGAATTAGTGATTTTTTTATCTGAATTAGAAATACCCACACTTGCATCTATAGTGCAATATATATATTGCTAGTGCAATACCTCTGCATCACATCTAAGATGAAAACTGGTGATTGGACAGATACTGACATTTTCTGGAAGATGAGGAATCTTTACTTAAAGGCTTATTAATGCAGCATGGTGCTGCTGACACCTGTTCAGTATTAGTGTAAGTGGCAAAGCTCAAAGATGCGTACCCTTCTATTTATGCATTCACAGGCAGAACTGTAGCACTTCATTTTCTGTTCATTGATTTTTATGTCTCTCTGCCAACTCTTCTCCCTGAAACTGCATTTGGTGTGAAAGAGAAAGTATTTGCAGGAATAAAATACCCAAGGGCTACCCATGTATGCCAAAGTATCACAGGCAGTACTTGAGATCTGCTTCCATTTCACTAAGAGTGGGGTGCTGTAATCATCGGAAGAGAACAGCACAGTGTCCTCTAGAAATGCTAAAATATATCTGATTACAAGCTAACCACTTAGGACCACCTCTTAGAGCAAAACAACAGTGTGTGTTTCTACACACACCACCTTGGCCTTAGAGTATTACTAGTCATGATGCTATGCTATAGACAGCAGGGTAGTTGAGGGTAAATTGAGGTGAACAGCACTTTCCCATTTGTATTCCCATATATATATATTTATAACATGACTGCTTACTCACATCCTATAATGCACCCCTCCTAATTAATTGTGAGATATATCCATGATGTCGTACCTGGCGCAGAGTTCTTCAGGCTTGGATTGAACCTGAAGTTCTCACACAGTAATCAGCTACTTGATCTTCCCGCCATGACCCATTTCCCTTTTATTGTTAGTTGCACTTATCTTGTTATATCACAACCACAATTAAATGGCAACTTGATGGCTTCTCTTCATCTGAAAGCTCTGGTGCTGTGAGAACAACACAGCTTCCTAAACCACTGGAGGAGCACAGTTGTTATTAACATTAGTGACATGTAGCTAGAAGAAGCCGGAAGCTCTTGTTTTCAAGTCACTGAAAAAAAATCAGGCATCTGCTTTTAACTTGTTGATCTCTGGATTCCCTTCGACAATTCTGCAGGTAGAATAGTTTAGTTTGCTGGATTATGGCCAAACTCCAATATGCTATATTTGCAATATATCCTATACAGGATATCACAGTCCTATCCACAGAACTTATCCCTATCCTAGTCACACATCTTACATTTCTTACCTGTATCTGCCTTTACAGATGCCTGCACAGCAGCTCATATGTTAACAGCAGGTAACTCCTCCCTTCTCATATTTAGAAAGAAAAAAAAGTCATATGCAGGGAACCCAAAGCTGTGTTTATGATGAGGCTTTCACTGCACACGTCTGAATCCCATCTCTGGGACTGGGTCTTTTAAAAGCAGAAGTTCATTGCCTGCTGTTTAGGAAAAATGCTTTCTGTTTGAGAGCTGAGCTGGAATTACTACAGGCTGCAAATTCATTTATACATGGCGTGGAACAGTAGGGTCTCCAAAGCAGCCAGAAATGCTTCCCCCTGGCTCAGCGGCGCTTTGCCTGTCTTCCTGAGGCTGTGTCAGGGCGTCGAGGCTCTGCAGCTCATCTGGGGCTGCCAGGAACTGGACTGGGGCAAAAGGAAAATAGTTCATGTGAGATTTTGACACTGCCAGGAAGTGAGATGGAGACGGAGAATAGCTGAGTGGCGTGACAACAGAGGATTTTTTCGCTGGAGAGCCTGATACTTATGTGTTCTGAAGGCTAGTCAGCTGCTGTGTCAACTGCTGATAGGGAGTTTTAAAAATGAATACTGCTAAGTAAGGCTTCTTCTTATGCATGAAAGACAGGCTTATAGACAGCCTTGATAAACTTCAAAACAGGAGAAGAGGCTTCTGAATAGTACATTATATTCTTTTCTTCTGTTCTAGCATCCCTATTCCAGCATCAGAGGACTATCCATTTGCATTTTAAGACCCACAAGTTCAGTGGACTAGTACTGATATAAAAAGTACCTCCTGATTACATAGTATTAGTGGCATGGCCCAACTACAGAAGGCAGCTCTACTACAAGCAGAGGATTAGAAATTATATGCAGGCAGGAAGTAATTGCCCCACCAGCCACCCAGGCAAACTTACAGAAGTATGGACACATGCAAAAAGCCAAAAAGATGGTCATGGCAAGAAAGCTGAAGTGATTTCTCTCATCAGTCCTCCAGTAGAGGAGCTCAGGGATGTTAAATCACCAAAATGAATGGTGACATATTTGAAAAAGGCTCCTCCAAGATCCTCTCTCAAGAGATCAGAAAGCTCAGCTATCAGGGATAAAAAGGAAAAGGCCACTTGTGGCTTACTGGATGCTTAAAGAAAGGAAACAAAAGTAGTAATAAATATTCTGTGTTCATAGTGTGGACTCCCACAGAGATTAGCACTGGAACATGTTTTGTCCACTATCCATACATGGTTTTTACAAAGAGACTGACTAGTGAGGTGGCAAAATGTAATGACGATACCAAATTGTCTGGCAGTCAAAACAGAAATTGGGTGGAAACACTGAAGGTTCTTAGAGTATTGATTGAGAAGGCATTAAAATTGTAGCTTTTGAGTGCTGATAAATATACCAAAGAAGAAACACACTGAAGGGGCACAGTGATGACATTTAATGGAGCCTATTACTGCTTGTATTAATCCAATAAAAGTGCTCAGGAGGAACAAAAAAGCAAAGAAGATTTTAGAACATTTTAGGAAAGTAACAGAGAACAAACCAACAAATATCATTATCCCCACCACTTGGTAATGTTGCTCTTTTCTCGCAGTGGATGAAGCTGGAAACAGTAAGTGAAATTATCATGGGGCAGGTTCAAAACGAATGAACATACGTATTTCTTCATATTTGCAGAGGTGACCCTTGGAAGTCATTGTTAAAGGATGCTGTGGCTGCCAGAATTTAGAAGAGTTAAAAACCCCTGAAAAGGTAAATTCATGGAAGAAAAATCTTGAGAGGGCCATTAAGCACAAAATTGCAGCTTGTGGTTCAAGACCTCCCTGAACCACATGAACACAAGTAGGACACAAAACATATACATCATCCCCACATGCTTAAACCAGTGTTACATTTTTACCCAAATAGTTGTGCCTGCCCACTGGCCAACACATGATACCAGATGGATGGAGCTGTAGTCTGACCGGCCTATAGTCTGATGTGAGCTAACCAGGCTGCACTCACCCTGTGGACTATGTAGAAGTGGGATCCTAACAGCACTGCTAGTGCATAAATGCATCAAAATAGCTGCTCCTGTGGCCTGTGGCTGGAGCGTGAGGAATAGCCAATGTTTCCCTGGGCACAACCTCTCCATGCCCTCCTGTCACATTTGCTGGTAAAGTGTAAGCCGGTGGCCTGCTGGCCACAATCACGGGCTCAGAGGAAGTGACCTTCCTGTCCTTTCTTCTCTCCCAGAAGGGACCAGGTACTCATAGCCAGTGGTAAAGTCATTGGAAGGGGTTGGTTGTGTTGTCCAGTGCCTCGCTGCTAATGCAGGCATGATAGTCTTACTCCTGTTCACTTTCAAACATCACATATTTTGTCAGTCAGTCAAATCACACCAGCATATGAATATAGACTCCACTAGCCTTAGATGAACTCTTCACAAGCCAGTAATAGCCAGTATCCTGCAGTGGGAAGTGCCTAAAGACAGTGGCTCTCAACAGTAAATTTAGAAAAAACAAACAAACAAAAAAGTTGGATAATAAATATAATAAATAAAGTTCAAAAAAGAGGTCAAAAAAGAGGAAGACATTTCAGGTGGCAGAACTCCTCTGCCAAAGCATTCAGTGAGTATTATGACAGGAATGAGCTAAAAGTATTTCCCATACCCTTAGTGCAACTCCAACTGCTAAATCTATACCCAAGTTCCTAAAATTAAACCACAGGAAGAATGTAAATATATTTAAGTAATGGTGGGCTAACACACATCCTAATCTCCCAGTCTCACTAACAAACTGTTTGGATAACACAGTGATAACATAAGAAAGTGTTTAGATAAACTTAGTTTCTTATGTTATCCAAATACACTGTAAATCCTTACACAGCCCTACTGCTGGTGTCACTCTGAACCGCACGCAAACATTCCTATTCCAGCTGAAGGTTCATGCCTTCACCAGTCTTCATCTGAGGGCTTCACTATTTATTTTCTTTTCAACAGGACTGCAGTACCATAGTGATGAAATGGGCAAAAAGGGAAATATTTAGGTTTTGATCTGGTTTTGAGAGAGGGTTTTTCATCTCTGTTTCATGCCAAAGTTAGATTTTGCAAAAATAAAAAAAACTAAAAAAAAAAACCCAAAACCAACAAGACAGAACAGAACAGCTCTTGACAACACTATTTCAAACACAGCAGCATGGGACTGGTGTATGGGAATACGAAATTCTCCAGGCTCCTTGAAGTCAATGAATATTCATTGCATTATTTCAGTCTCTAGTCTAGTGAGGCAAATGGACATGATCGTTAGGGCACAGGACAACCTGGCAGTGACTTGCTGTAAGACTTCAGGGAAGTTGTATAACCTGTGTCTTGTACCAGTTTACTGATAACAGTAATAACTGCCTTGCTAAACTATTTTGGTACCTATATGTAAAAGAAGAAAAAATAATTTTGTAGGCAGATTCATTTTCCTTACAAGCAATATCAGCCCACTGGAAGTAAGCTAAAGTCTACTGTAACTTCATGTACCAAGGAGAAAATAAATACCCTTCAAAGTGGTCCTACACCTGTAGTGGGTTCCTTCAGATGAGACACATTGCCTAAACTTGCAGAACACCACAGATTTCCCAATATGTTTTTAAATGCATGTTATTGGATCTTATAAATACTGCGTAACAAGGATGTGGTTCTACAGAGCAATATGCACTAACTGATAAACTGGGTCTTAACTCCAGGGCTGACTGCAGCTTGACACGCTGCAGAAAGTACTCTGCAGGATGCATTATATTCACTGACAGTTAAAATGTCTCATTCTTTTTAATGCACTCCCCAAGCCATCATCGCCAAGACAGCCACTAGGTACAGCAAAGCCATCCCTTTCCTGATTACTCTTCCTGGAGCCTCAGGAAAGCTGGGGCTCTGGCTGATGCACAGTGAAAGTTTAGGCTATGGTAGAGTGGCAAGTGCTCCTGGGAGGGATGCCCTCTGCAGAAGCTGGTGACCTTTTCTGCTTCTACCTCTCCCATCTCCCTATCCGAGCAAACTGAATTAAGCCTCATGGCATCCAGCATCCCTGGTACAGTGCAGGACTATCTGGCCTTACAAGTGATGGCCCTGAGTCCAGCATAGAGCTGAGGTCCATCCCCATAGCATCTGGGTATGTGCTGCCCTTGCCCTGGAAAACAGGGTGCACGTGACATTTTCTTCTCTCCTCCAGATACCACAAGCCTGGGCATCCCAGAACCACAGCAAAGGTCCCGCACAGAAAATGGTATGGCTGAGCAGTGTATTTGGTCAGTAGCACAGCTTTAAGGCTGACCTACCACATCACTGCAAGTGTGATCGAAACACTTGCACACTTAGCTGGCTGCGTAATTTCCGCTGTACTGGTGCCTAATTAGCAACCTCAGAAGTAAAGAAGGGGGAATATGGGATTTGCATGTATCATCCCTCACTCAAAGCCAGAATTTAGCATAAGTTACATCAATTGCTTCATACAGTACATTAGTTGCCCTGTGTGTCTGAAACAGAATACATGATGCCAATAGCTTTTAATCCCAAATTATTATTCTTTCGTATCAGAAGATTTAGGAGTATCAATTACTTTTTTTTTTCCCCCCTAAAAAAAAAAACAAAAAAAAACACCAAACCAATGTCAAGCACAATAATAACACAATAATCCCTGGCAGACATTCCACAATAAACCAGCAGTGGAACAGTTTACAGTATAAACAGATATTCATGAACTGGACAAGTCCCTGACTGGAATTTTCTGTCTCCCAGGAATCAACTCTCTCTGACAACTGAAGCTTCCCATTTCTAGACTCTGTATTTCTTCTTTGCCCTCTTTTCTCCCCCCCCCCCCCCTCAGTCTGCACCGCGCTATATAGACACTGCAGAGCTGTTGTGTCTCAGCGGAAAAAGTCATTTTGGTCAAGAAGCTGCAGGTGTGGTTTTTTTACAGAGTGGAAGCCTGCTGCCAAACAGGAGGAGCGATGCTGAGGAGAGGGCTTCCCCTAGCTCCCTCGCTAGCCACCCCACTGCTTCCCCGGTGAAAGAGCAGGCGGGCTGCTTCTCTTCTACACAGCCTGCCTCTGGAAAATGCTTCCATTGAGCAAGAAAGGTGCACAAGAGCCCAGAAACTGCAGCAATGCAGGCAGGGTGAATTATTCTCCAGCAGATGTTCCCTCCTCCTCACCGCCCCCCGTATCAGCTGCACCGCTTTGGAGCATATTCTCTTTCTCCACCTCTCCCCTCTCTAGCTCTGTACACCAAGCACATTCTCCTCCCTCCTCCAACAACCACTTACCAAGACTTCTTCTCTTCTGTTGATTCCCCCTCTGCTCGAAATAGGCAGACCAAGAGAGTTGGCTGACAAGGTCCATATCAGACATGAATTTCTTTTTACTCTCTCAGTTCCAGTCTGATGAATATATTGTCATCTACTTGCTGTTTATTCTGGCATCCTATCATGTCCCTCTACCAGGCTTCCTCCCTGTCCCACTTTCTGAACATACAGGTCTCTTTCAAATCAACCCCACGGTGTTCCTCATTTGTTGTTGTCTGCTTAAGGTGTTGCTCCATGTTTATGGAATGTAGTTTTACTGGAAAAATTCCTTGGCCAAAACCTTCAAAAGGAACTACTCATCTTGGGTCTATTTTCCATGACACTTGCAAAGCTCTGACTTTCTGGGAGTGCTGGTTTCCTCAGTCTGACCGTAATATCTCTTTGAAGTATCTCAAGTTGGCCAACTAAAAATTGCAGAACCGAAATTGCACCTGACCTTTGAAAAAGGTTGGTCCTGTTTATGTTTGCCAATTTTTTTTTTCCCTCTCTTTCAGTTATATTTCAACAGGTAAGTGCTGTTCTCAACTAAATGGACATGAAAATTAAGCAAAACTGGGTCCTGAAAAAAGAGTTTCCAAACCACGCCGCTCTGGAGTTCTTTTACTCCACACCAGAATTCATTGATTACCCTGTCAATGCTCAGGATTTGCACTTGTGTAGCTGAGATCAGAACTGGCTTTAAAGTACTTTGTATGTACTCTGTACTTGGATTGCGAGAGAATAAACCAGAGATTCATGTAGTTCAGTCTTCTGTTTTTCCTCCTTTTATGTCCTGGGGAACTTATGACACGTAATACACTCACTGGTTCCTAATATGTTACCAAACATAATAGGTTGGATGATAAATTAAACCCAAATGGGGACCTGAAGGTTTTGCTTTCAAACCACTAGTAAGTCCGTACTGCTGTAAAAATCAACTTTGTTCCCAGTTTGCTCAGACCAGTGACAGTTCACGTGACAGGGAGGCAACTCTGGTCACGACACCTGCAGATGATTTGAAAATAGCTTTTTAAAATAGCAGTTGTGATGTGAACAATTACACGTCTCCAGAAGATTACAAACGGGAAACAGACTCTGTGTCTCACCAACTTAGGTGTAGCTCAGCTAGGAAGTGCACAGTCACACTGTAAACCTCCCTCTTACTTTGTTCCCAGTTGGCAGCCTTGTTTGTTAACACCATCAGCAAAGAACTTTTCACTGAAACCTAGAAGCTAAAAGATCATACCATAAACTTGTCTTGTATTTATACTCTTTCCTAAGTATCCACTAGCAGCTGTTGCAAAAACAGGATACCTGAGGCTGATGGACTTTTGCTCTGACTGAGGACACTGTATGGAGTACAATAAACATTCACATGTCAGATAACTAACTATTAGTCTGAAAAGTGAACCTCAAAGCACACTTTAAAACATGCAGTACGAAATCTGCATGGCTGCTCCCCTTGTTGCTTAGCTAAACCAGTCAGGGATCACCAATAAAATCACACAGCTTTTATTACAATAAATTTGTTATGCCTTCTAAAGACGTGTAATTCACAGTCTGCATCCCCAGAATAAACTGGAAATGGAGAAATACATTTACACAAGGTGCATGTACACTGGCTGGTTACTTTCAGACCATGTAATTTAAGTATGTGTTCAAGCGCCACTGGAGTCACAGGTGCCTTGTCAGCTCAATCGACTGCTTTGCTTATTTGAGCAGGTACATTAAAACCAAGCCAGAGATGCTATAAGCAGCAATCTCTAAAATAAAACTTACACAATGTTAGTGACTCACTGATTTGCATATCAAATGCACTCAGGTGACAGATGAAGAGATGGCTTTTTCCCCGCCTGTCACTGATGCAGGCAAGTCTTTGGTGCTGTCACTTGGCTAGGATTATGGTAAGAAATAAGCACCACCAGAGGGCAATTAATCCCTCTTGTCTCACACACCTATTTCAGGATGACAGGACTTGCTTTCAGAGGTACCTATTTCTGTCTTGACTGTAAAGGACCTTGTGTGACTAGCTCAGTCCTTTTAGTAGGCATCCCCACTAGACTCACTGTTTTCAAGTCAGGGCAGATCTTTCTACCCTGTACATTATCTATAACATAAATCAAGACTGTATGGATAGAGCATAACATAGTGCCTGTACTCTGAGGACTTATTCTAAGTGGAAAATAAATTAAGACTTCTTTTCTCAAGTATTTCTGTCAGCTTAGCTGACTTGGCTGCTACACTCTCATTTTGGGATCCAGCCTTGGTCTGGAGATCAGGTTGAAACTGTGCTTCTTCAATGGGGCTGACAGGTATGTCAGCGGCTGTGCCACATACCTCAGGAAAGCCAGGGAAATGCTGACATGGGTTGCATTCATACCTTCATCAAAAGCCAAGTCTTAGGACGCTGTCGTTGGCATAGATTTTTTTGTCTCTACCATTTCACTAGCAGGGTCAGCATAGATAAAGACTGAAAACTGCTATGTGCTAAGGAATCCAGGGAAGAATTTAACATTAACTTTACAAGAACTAACGTATTCCATAACTTCCTACTGATTAGTTCCTACTTATTATGTTACTGCTGACTGTTTCATCCCTTAAAATAGTGTGGAAATGTATGCTTTGTTTAGGCATCTGCTGGCAAAACTAATTGAGAGATGAGACTTCCGGTGCAAAACAATGCCCTCTACTAAAGAAGTCAGTCATTAAGCAAGAGCATTCATAAATAGAAAGAGCTGTAAAAAACAAATAGGGGAAAAGCACCTGGTTTGCAACATCTTTGCACAATTTGCAGTAGCTAAATCTGGACCTAATTAATGACCTGTTTATTTTCCAAAATTTTAATAAAATGCCTTGGCAAAAACTTAATCTGTCTCTGGAGAATGTCTTTCTTACTTCCGCATGTCGCCTGATCTATCACAGCAATAAACTCCCTCCCAGTTTCAAGATCGTTAATAATTGCACCAACCTGATGCTTTCCATAAAAGAAGAGATAATGGTTCCAGTCCTCTAAAAGTCATGATCCTCCCTTAAGAGAAAGCAACACAGAGTGAAAGAGTGAGTACCCTGTGTTATAGCCCCTATTGTGACCTAGAATCTAGAGAATTAAGAGTCCCCACCTACAGTTCATCCCAGCTGTTTTATAATCCCTCTGAATTTGATTGTTTCTTTAAAACGCTGCCATGCCACAATTAATGTATATGCCTTGACTTTGTAACACTTGTCCTGCTATCCTTGTTGTTTAGGATGACTTCAAACGAAACAGCTTAGGCCATTTTGTAATTACTTATGCTTATGGTTTTGCATAAAACAAAACAGATGTTTCAGGGTCAGTTTTATTTGACGGCGTCTTGTATACCCTAGATTCTGAAATGTATTTGATCTCTATTTGAATCAGATTAGGCATGGTATCCTCTATTTTATTATATTCTGGAAATATGGATGTTCAGGTACCTTTACATTTCTGATGAATTCACTAACAAACACTGATTTCATAGATAATATTTTTTAAAAAGATTGTGCTGTTGGTTTAGAGGTTAAATGTAACAGAACAGATGAGTCCACATGAGCTGAACACTTACTTACCCATTTAAACTTACAAAGTATTTAAGTGCTCTCCTGAATTATGGCCATAATAAAATTATTGGGTTTGTTCTGAAATAAAAGCACTTGGAGCTGTTAGGGACACATAAAGAGAGAGCAACTGGAATTACCAAAATACTAATTTGACAAGCTGATGTAAAACTATATGCTTGTGATTTTCTATGAACTAATTCTTTATTTTAAGGAGTGATGGAGTGAGTCATGTCAGGATGATAAAAGCTGTCCTTACATCAGAAACCGGAGCGTTTCTGCTGATTTTGGAAATGTTGCTCTTTATTTTCCTTAATGTAACTGGCAGGCAAAAAAAGGCCCAAATCTTTAACTGATAACAAAGCTGTTAGAGCTCTCCCCTGGAAAGAAACTGGGCAAAACCCCCAGCAGCCCACCATGTGACAGAAATTCAGGAAGAGGTTCAATGTACATATGTTTGGTTATGCATGTTAATGGCAATTACCAACATTTTGAAAGCTGATGGTGACTTTTTGGCTATATAATTTCCCAGTCTGTTCAGTAGTAGCTGAAGGGCTCAATGGTCTCATGGGGCTTTGAAAGTCTCAACTGAGAAAAGTAAGAGAAGATATGGTAAAGGTGGATGAATAAATAAATAATGCAGAAAAGAGGAATCAGTCGTCATATAATACCAGAAACACAGTGACATTCAGTAAAAGTGTAAGGCTACAAATTAAAGTTTAAAAATTGAAGAGAAATAATGTGTGTGTGAGATTTAAATGCAGTGTAACTGAAAATAGCATGCATTTGATAAGGCAAGTGGCTCTGGTGCCTGCACACTCGCAGTGGCTAGGATGTCCCCTGAGCCAAGGGGACCTGCAGGGAAGTTGAGAGAGCTGCCAGGAGCCCACAGCTTGTGCCATAGTGGCTGATAGGACCTGGGCAGGGCCAGGACCAGGGCATGGCATGACAGCTGGTGCAGGAAGGGTGCTGAATACCTGCCAACTCGATCAAGGAGCTGTGGTGTCCACCCTGGCATAAAGCATAAAGCCACAGTCTCTCTAAGCTCTGCACCCACCACAACACACACAGCTGCTCAGACAGAGCTCCGGTGGGAACACGCTGTCTTCCCCAGTGTCAGGCTGTGGGCTGTGCCTTGCTCTTAGGCCAGTACTGAAAGGCATTAATGAGCCACACCAGTGGGAGGTGTGTGCAGGTAGAGGAGCTCCTCTGCTTTGTGAGGAGGTAGAGGAGTATAAGGGACTGTGAGAAACAGACTGCTGGAATTGCACCCTGCTTTCCTTGAGACAGGCCCAACAGGATGCATGATACGGAGGATTCCTGATCCTCTCTCTGCCTGACTGAACACAGGGATTTAAGGGATAGAGGACAATGGTGCCCAAGGCAGGTGCTTCTTCTCTGTGACTGCCCCAACATATCCACGTTCACTTGCATGATGGGTGTGAGGCTCTGCAAATGGAACCCACTTCTTCGGGAAGCCAGCTGCCTCCCTTGGGCCTGGGTTAAAGAAGTGCAGAGAAAGCTTCCTACTTTGGTACGACCCTCAGGCTATTATCTATTACTGATTTCCGAGGCAGGCAGCAATGAAGTAGCAACAAGAAGCCCAAGCTTGTAGCAAGGTGAGTGTCTGTCTCTTCTCCTGCGTGACAAGTGATAGGACAAGAGGAAATGGCCTCAAGTTACTCAAGGGGAGGTTTAGATCGGATATTAGGGAAAATTTCTGCACCAAAAGGGTAGTCAAGCACTGGAACAGGCTGCCCAGGGAAGCAGTGGAGTCACCATCCCTGGAAGCATTTAAAAGACATGTAGATATGGACCTGGTTTAGTGGTGGACTTGGCAGTTAGGTTAATGGTTGGATTCAATGATCTTAAAGGTCTTTTCCAACTTAAATGATTCTATGACTTTATAACTCAAAACATTTACTGCATAAAGCCATAACTATTCTCCTTAAAAACACTCCTTCCTAAATTTCAAAGGAATATCATATGCACACTCAGCCCACAGTATTTTAAAGTCACTCGTGACTCTGTTGGTTTGTGCCTTGAGACAGACAGATAGTTCCATATTTGTTTCTGAAGTAGTATTTGCAAGTTGGGATTGCTGCAAAATATTTGCTAAAAAAGACTGTGAACAGTTCACAGATTTGTCAGAATCCATCTGTTTGAGTCTATTAATGGGTGCATTCCCAGCTGTGGTCTTCCAACATCATAAATAAGAAGTTTCTTTCTTACTACAAATCTGATGGCTGAAATCTCCCTGCAAAATTGATTTATTTAAATAATCTGTCCTTATGTTAAAGAGACCTCTTAAAATGAGCAAGACCATGACATGCCAATGGCATATTCTTTCAGCAGTCAACTGACACGTAAATGACTCACAGTCTCAAATAATATGCTACAGCTTTCTTCTGGATAAACTATGAATCTCTGTCATTCAGATCAGGATGAATGGGACAGGTGTGTGGAAAGAGAGGTGCATTTACCAGAGGAATGAGAGGCACACTGAAAACAACACAGAAGCTGGGACAAATGCTCAGGTCCTTCTTCCTTCATGCAATGAATCTAAAATAAAATTACACAAGTGCAATGCACTTTAGGGAAGGAAGTCTAAGCTATGAGGCAATGCAGGAGATTCCTAAATCTTTAGTAACCCTTTTTTGTAATGCTAAGTGTAATTATTCAGTATTTTGACTGAGAAGTGTAATTTGTAACACTGGTTTTGACTTAACTCTTTCAACATTCTCTCAGGCTATCCCCTTCCTGGAGCTGAACAGTTACCATGAATTTCTTCTTAAATATCAGCAACAGAAGCCCAAATACAAAGATATTTCAAGCTACTCTTAGCTCAGATTCAGGCAGAGCTACATATGATATAAGGTACATTTGAACTATGCTTCTGTCCTGAAGATAATTTCCCCTTATATTCTTTCTAGAACAAAACCAATACTGCAGTTCTGTTTGGCTGGTTTGTTTTGGGGTGTTTTTTAAGTGTTTCTATATTAAATGATCTGTGAAGATTCAGTGTCTTCTGCATCATCATGGCCTGGGACATGAGTCCCTCCTCCCCAAGAAACATGCTGTTTGTCTTCTCAGAGCACCAGTGCCATTCATTTAGCTTGAGCAATGGAAGTAACTGATTATCCCCATATTATTTTACATCTGCTACAAGTAAAATTTGCAAAGTAAGCAAGGCTGTCTTGGAGGTAGTGAACTTATCTTGCTGCTAAAGGAATACTTGTGGTTTAAACAATTATCAGCTAAGCATAAATGGTTGTGGTTTTGAAATCAAATTCTTACAGTTTAAAGAAACACGATTATTATAAGTTTTGGTGCCTCCTCTTCCACCGTACCATGGAATGTTGCTGGATCTGTAAAAACTATTTCTGGACACAAGTACATAAAATAGTTTTTAAGAGGAAAAAAACGCAGCATCTCAATGAAATTAACCACTTAACTACAGTTCACTCTGATGACTACATACAGCAGAGTGTGTTCTAGTGTTCATTAGCATGCTAGCTGAGAACATCTTAGATTTTTAATTCACATGGATTTTGGTCAGTTTCTACACTGCTAAGCGTAGTAATTGCTGTAAGTAATTTCAGGACTCTACACCAAACGATGGAGAGTTCATTTGTACACACAGCTCCAGACTAGCATTATGCAGGTGAAAGAGACCGCATCTCCACTGCATAGTTTTGGACTTCATGTGATTAACTTTGGAACCAAATAGAGGTTTTGGCATGTTTTCTTGCTTTAAGTGACCCAAATATCTTCAGACTGTGTCACAGTCCCTCAGTCTAGGGAGTTTATGGCATCAAACTGGGGGCATGTGTTGCACACCTCCGCATGTAGCATTGTGGGATATGAAGTGATTTAGTTTAGTGAACTGAGTACAACTTGCATCAACTCTACTGCACTTACATGTAAGTCCTGATGCAGAAGCACAGAAAATAAGACTTCTAGATGACACTCTATGCTTGCAGGGCTTAGCATGCCTTAAATACTGCACTGTATTAATAAAACCAGTTAGTGTGTCTAGTATTTTGCGACTCATGTTGAGTACACATACTGATTGATATTACTCTATGTAAATTACTGCCCTCTACTGGAACAACGGGCAGAATATTGCACATGGAATCGATTATTTTGTAAATTAATTAAATTGATTTTTGGAGTTTGGGTTTTTTTGGAACCAAGTGCCATGGACTGCAGATGTTCCTGATCCCTTCTTGCACCACAGCTACTTACTGCACTCATATCTCTGTGCATTCAGTCTTATTTTCAGTATAAACTGCACCAGGATGGTCTTACTGTAAAAATATTTTCATTTTTGAACTGCAACCACGACATGCAAAGGAACTATAGAAATGCAGTCTTCTTGTGGATGCTCTAATAAGGAACCTCCTACGCTGTCATACTTTTAAGCCTGCAATAACCAAAAGAAACTATGACAAATTCTTTATTAATTGAAAATAATATTCCCCAAACTAATTTTTCAAGAATCATAAGACAGGAATCACATCTTTAAAATCATGAGGCTGGCTTAAAACTGTGACATTTAAAAAGAAAATAAATTGCTCTGTTTTCTGTCTTTTCAGACTCTGAAGGTCACATTTTCAAGCTTTTCGTTTTAAATTTGCTATTAAAAAATGCTCCAGTTGAAGCGAAAGCTGGAGTTCTCAATGAACTGTGACCAAGGACATGATTTCTAAAGGAAAGCTGCACAGGAACTGGCCATGCTGTGACAGAAAACCAGAAGAAATCAGGAAGAGCAAGACAGGACATCTGTCTCACAAGAAATGCTGCAAGAAATCCAGAATACAAGAAGACCAGCATAAGTCAAACCACTGCTGTGAAATAAGGCCACTGCCTGGCAAGTATTGCACAAATCAAATTGCAAAGACATCTAAGTTCTGAGAATCCTTAAAAACATACCAATATGGGACATTTTTTAAGAGGTTTTTTCATTCAAACAAATAGAGGCAACACAAAATTCAGAATTGAGGCTTCACTGATGCCTGAAACTAAACACATCCTACTGTAGCTGGGGAACTAGAAGAATGGGAGTCTAGTCTCCAGGGCCCTCCAGAGTCTAGAAATTTCCTATGTTTAGGAATTTGCTGGCCAGCCACCAACAAGGCTGTATTGATGGCAATTATTATGGTGTTCACTTAGCAGCTAAAAGTTTATTGTGGATATAAATTTTCTATTAGAAATATCCTGGCGTAATTATTATTATAAATAAAGTAATTTCTGTGGGAATATGGGAAGTGGTCTGTAGGATTACCGTCATGTGAATAAATACAAAACACTTAATAGCAAATAACTGAGAAGATATATAATTTATTAACTGGTATTGACTGGTATTAAGAAGCAATCCTGGGATAGTAAAATGTAATTACAGTTTAATGTCAGAAAAATAAGTATTTGTAGCAGTCTATATGAGCTCCTATATATTACAGAAAAATATGAGTACCAATAAACACACCTATCTAAACATACAGGAACATAAACAATATTGCATTATGTACACTGCTCCTGGAAAAACAGGCCTGTGATTTGTTTCCAATATTGTGGTCTGCAATCATCAGCAATAATTACAGTGCTTACAGGAATCCTCCATAAAGGCATGGTTTAGCATACTGAGGGATCAGCCTTCTAGGCACACAGGAAACATCAACAAGTTGAATGAACTGAGGCCATGTGTATGTGCAGAGAAATAAGCAGAAATATTTGTCTACCGAAAACTGAAAGAACCTTGTGGACACCCAAGGAACTATGCAGTCAGTAGCAAAATTAAAATGAAATAAAAGAAACCTGTACCATAAAAAGGATTGACATCATAACTTTCTAGGAAAAAAAAAAAGAAGTGTATTTTCTAAAGATTAATGTGTCATTTAAATCAAGGAACAGCCAAGCTCCAGAAAGAAAGAGAACTATCAAGAATCTTTTCTAAACAGCTATCAAATAGGAACTGATTGATTCAAATGGTATCCATTTCTGTTACGAGCACTGATTCCCCATTTTATCAGCAGTTTTGTATCTCATAATGTTAGGCAATTAAGTAATCAAAATTGAATTTCTCTTAGGAAAGTAATCTCTGATACAGTTCTCTGATGGAAGCAGGACTTCATCAAGTACAGAATTGACGTATTAAATGTAAACCCGGAAGATGAAAGTTGTCACCTGTTGCTCCTCCATAGTCACTGCAAATCTTACCCAGCGAATGGCAGAGGAGCCATGAGAGCGGGTATGAGAAAATCACAGCTTTCTCTAGACTTTGAAACAGTGGGGAGTCCTCCATCACCCCCCTCCACAGTCTCATGCTGGTACAGAAATACTTAGCAGGTCAAGCATATTAGTATTTTTGTAATTGTATTTCTGGAATTAACTTCTTGTTGCTGAGGGTCATGAGAACCCAGCAGCAGCAGAACTAACAATGGTGGTATTCTGCCACCATTGCCCCCCTTTCAGATTCAAACCACTGGCGTTAAGGGAGCATCTAGGGAAGAGGATGGAAATTACAGAATACTGACATAACCTGCATGCAAAGAAATGCATCTATATATTTTAAAGAAATTCACCTAATACCCCCTCCTGATATTAATGTAGAATATAAAGCACAATTAATGTAATTTATGAGACCAGTGACTACTTTTTTGGCTACTACATTATATTTAAGACTGATAGAAGAGCAGAAAATTTCTTGGCATGCCTGACCAAACGAATCACTCATAAGTCACTTTCTTTCTTCCCTGAAGCACTCCATTCTGAATAAAGAACATCTTTCATAACTTTTCTCCTTGACAAAGGACAGTCTTTTCTCATTGAGGGGGTCGGGTCAAAGAGGAATTTACACATATACATCTTATCAGCATAGATGAGAATCAGCATCTTGTACTCTCCAGTGCACTTGTGGGGAGACAGACTGCAGTATCTCTGCTTTGCTTTCTGAGACTGTATGTGCATATTTTAAAACAGAACAGGTATGCCCACCAAACTGGCCACAATACCAGATTTTTCACATACACATATCCCACGCTCCCTAATGAAAACTGACCTGGCAAAATTATTTTATAAAAGAATTCCACTATTTTCTTGAATGGCTTTAATTAGATTAACCTGCTGCATTTGCACTGTACACAGAGTTCTTAATTAAGAAGAAATTTCAGCAATAGAATAATAACAACATGCAGTAGATGCAAGGTTGGCGCCATACAAAGGCTCCTGCCTTTGCTCGGGGGTTCTCTGAGGACCCAGGAGCCTGGTACACGTTTTCTCTGGGCTCTCCTAACACTTATCTCACTCTACATCACACCAGAAATAATGACTTCTGCTTCACAGAGCACATTTTTACAAAAGCAAGTTCTTAGAAATGTTTCATTCTAACTAAAAACTAAAAACTATGAGGCACATATAGATTAGCATCTTCTCTGATTAGACTCCAGAAATATAGCTGCTCTTGTCCTCATGCATACACAAAACTGCTAAAACTCATACAGTTCCAGTTGGGACCACTAGTTTTTTAAGACCCACTTTTATCTTCCATTTTCTTCAGTGATCAATAGATCAGCTGGTGCCAGGAAGCACCATGTCGCCAGAGGCGCAGTTACAAACTTAGGCTTACTGATTTGCACCCAATAAAGCCACAGTAATCTATAAACCAACCAAAAGTTACTTTTGAGAGGAGAAGGGGCATTGCCTTGATGCCTTTGCCAAATGCTGAATGTGGCAACTACTTTCTGCTGGACAAATTATTCTCCATTTTCTACCCAGTTCAGCTAGTGCTCTGTTTAATATCTGACATAAATGCATTTCAGTCACATTTAGAGACACAGAATCATAGAATGGTTTGGGTTAGAAAGGAGTTTAAAGATCATCTAGCTCCAGCACCCCTGCCATGGGGAGGGACACCTCACACTAGACCAGGTTGCTCAAAGCCCCATCCAACCTGCACTTGAACACTGCCAGAGATGAGGCAGTCACAACTTCCTTGGGCAACCTGTTCCAGTGCCTCACCAGCCTCACAGTAAAGAACTTCTTCCTTACATCTAAACTAAATTTCCCTGGTTTAAGTTTGAACCCATTACTCCTTGTCCTGTCACTACATTTTCATACTGCTTGATTGAGAAACTACTGCTTCATCCTTTGAAACAAAAACCTGTAACCTCACAGCACAAGCTCATTCTAGCATCCATGTCTGAAAAACCTGTCTAAACTTGGCCAAATTATAAAACTTTGAAATGTCAGTCTGAGCAAACCACTGGAGACTTGGTGAAAAGCTTGCCCCCAGATTCCATTTACCCGGAGCACGGCCAAGCCCAAAAAAAGGTGAAAACATCCGAGATCCTTCCCCAAAACCACCTCTGGCAGTTGCTTTTGGAGAGCCCCAGAGCTAAGCAGGAGCTCGGGCAGTGCTCTGGGGTATCCAGTCCTGTGTTGCCATCACATTCAGTCAGTAGAGAGGACATCAATGAAGAGATAAGTGCAGTTGTACCTGAAGAGGTAGAGGAAATCAAATAGGAATATAACCTCTTCAAGAACGTAGAACATACAAAGTATTGCAAGACATGAAATTCAGGTGAGAAGAGATTTGGCAAAAAGGCTAAGGATGTACTCTTGCAGAAACAGCAGTGGCAGCCTTACAGAGCAGAAATCTGTGTGGATTGCTAAACCACAGCTAAAACCTAAACCTAGGAAAACAAAGGCAAAGCTTTCTACTATTAGAAGAACGTTAGGATCACAAAGTCAAGTTTTCAAGCTTCACGAAGTCTCAGAATTGAAGTCACCTGCTTAATCAGCCCTTCTCCCATTAGGCAGTAGGACAAGGTCTTAACATCACATGCACCTCCCAAGGAACCCACCTGATGATGGACAATGGTCACATATCAGCGTCATGTACCCAGCTAAGCCAGCTGCTGCTGCACCTCTTGCAGAAGCATGCAGAGAAGGGCGGGAGGCAGCATGCAGGGGAAAAAAACGTGTTTCTGAGACTCCGCCAAGTAAATGGTGCCTCTGCAGTTCCATCCCTCTGTTTTTCACCAAGTCACTTGAAACCAAATCTGACCAGAATGTCAGAAATTACCAGCTACTCATTCCCTGGGTGCAGTACAATTAGATCCTGAGGACTGATTTGCATAAGTGCTGCACAATAGGAACCACTGAGAGCCGTAATCTGGATATTAAAGTAGGAAATTCAAGTTCTAACTCTCACAGTTATTGATATGTTTGAGCTCAGTCTCACTGTACCTCTGGTTCCTATCTGTAAAATGAGAACAACGTAACCTTACAGCTTCTACGAATACAATTAAAACATTAATGGTATGAGGTATGCAAGACTTAGTGCTCCTAAGAACCATGTTCATGAGCACTTGAGGGAATTTTTAATTGTGTGCTCAGTCTAGGATTTGAGCAGGCTCTAGGCTAAAAGATTTACCAACAGGGATCATGTCATTGAAAGACAATCTGACACTGCAAGGAGGCAGCCACCTATGGTGCTTCCTGACTCTAAGTACTGAATTTCAAAACTTAAATGTATATTTTTAGGGTGGGTTTTTTTATTATTTTATTGCAACTGAAATAATGTCAGATAGAGGGTGGCACTTTTCTCCTACATACAAGGGATGTAACAACTACAACTTAGAATCATAGAATCATAGAATCATAGAATAGTTAGGGTTGGAAAGCGTTCAAAGGACCTTAAGATCATCTAGTTCCAACCCTCCTGCCATGGACAGGGACACCTCATACTAAACCATGCCACCCAAGACTCTGTCTAACCTGGCCTTGAACACCGCCAGGGATGGAGCATTCACAGCTTCCCTGGGCAACCCATTCCAGTGCCTCACCACCCTTACAGTAAAGAACTTCTTCCTTATATCCAATCTAAACTTCCCCTGTTTAAGTTTGAACCCTTTACCCCTTGTCCTATCACTACAGTCCCTAATGAAGAGTCCATCCCCAGCATCCCTATACTCCCCTCTTCAGATACTGGAAGGCTGCTATGAGGTCTCCACACAGCCTTCTCTTGTTGGGTTTTACTGTAACAGGTGACCATGATTCATGATCCATGAGCAGGGACCTCAGAACCACCTTAGGGTCACCCCTTCTGAAGAGTCTGTTAAATACCCAAGTCAAATTCCTAAAGCTAAAGCTGCCATTTGTGGCATTGTAGCAGGTACACTCACTGTTTAAAAAACAAATCCTGGTCAGAGAATCAGAGAGTGACTACAAGCTGCTGGGCACCACAGATGTGTGCTGAATAAGAGGAGCATGGTGGGAGCCAGGCTGCTGCTCATCACCTCTACTGTAAAGGGCAAGAGAGGGAAGAAGCACACTGCAGCAGTCTTTTTATGCACAGCTTACTTTCTACAGCAGCCCAGCCATACTGTCTGCCTCTTGGCCAAGCCAAGGTTCACCTCCGTCCTCGCTCCAGCCAAGGCTCAGCTCCTTGCTGCAGCTCACACACCCACAGTCTAATCATGTACTGCTGCTCTATGCTCCAGAGCATGGACATCAGGGCAGAAACCCTTTCTAAGGAGCACTGAGGAAAGCCCTGAGCAACCTGCCTGCTCCCAGAACACTGTCCTGCTCTGAGCTGGAGGCTGGGCAAGAGACCTCCCAGCGTTTCATCCAACCCCAACAGTTATGTTAGTGAATTAAGCTGCCTTGTGCTTACTTTCTTTAGAGAGATGTGTTGGACAACTGGTGTCTGAAAACTTTACAAACAGATGAAAAAGTAAAGTAGATCAAAACAGTAACTACATTAGTGCCTGCAAAGCCATCATCACAACAATGATTTAATCACAGGTCTTTACTTGGCTTGATGATTGGAACATGACAGCACACTGATAGTTAAAACCAAGTTTGTTTTGGTCATTGCTCCTAAATGCTAGTTACCAGTTACACTGCTGCTCTGACCATGAGTCCTGGATGAACTACAATGTCAACTTTGACAAAATAGAACAAAAGGAATTTGTACAACTATCTGCCTGATTAGGATTGGTTCTATTGCAATGGAGAAAAAGATGGTCTGGCAACCATAAGATAATGACACATTTGGATCACTTTAAATTCCCTGCCTCCTTCTTAACAAAAACTGGAAAGAGGCACAGGAATATGCACTGCAGCTACAGGGGTCAGAGGGATAAATATAAAAACGTGGACAAAAATGTCAGAAACATAAAAGCATCTGAACAAGACAACATCTCTAGAATCAACAGACATTATCTGCACACACCATGTTGTGTCTTCAAATAATTCATTTAATTAAAGGGCATGTGTATCAGTGTCCCACCAGCATATTATGAACAGCACTTAAATTATGGCAGTGTATAAATGCAGGACATTAGCATTCTACCCACCTCAAATAAAAAGTTTGACTCCATCAATTTTAATACACAGTTGCTTAAGAAGTTGGCTACAGCTTCATGGCAGCCTGCCCAGGTCCTTTGCTCAATCAAGCAATACTTGTCTTTGACCAAAAAAGAAAAAAATAGCCAACAGTATCCTTGCAGAAATGTCTGCTGGCATCTGCTACTAACATAGGGAAAAGTAGGGAACATGTAAAGACAGATCAATATTCTGAGTAACCATGAAACTAGAAAATTAGCTGGTTTAGTAATTCATTACTGAAGCTACCCACTTTACTTTCAAAAAAATGACCATGCAACTTTTATCTGTTATTTTAACTGTATGTACATAAGAACTATTGTGCTGTAGACACAGTCTGAAGACCTGCAACATACACTATTTACCTCTGTATTATACAATGCCAGTATGTCACTGTGCCCTAGGCAAGGTCACCAAACTCCCAACAATGCTTTAGGATGTGGCAGAAGAATCCATCTTTACAAATTAGCCTTCATTACACATGATTCTGCTCATAAATCTTGATGTATTGTTTTTTAGTATGATAACTCTACTGTGTACTTTCATGTACCCTCTAGATCTCTTAAATCATTAAGTATTTTACAAATACAATTTGGCTGTATGTTTGCATGCATAAAGCAAATGTGCTGCTGCAATAGCAGTATTCCAAATGTGACCTGACCAACTGGAGCACTTGCCCTGCTCTTTGTCCTTCTGGTCTCCTCCTGGGGATGCCAAGACTGCAGGAGCCCGGTTTTCCATGGAAGTTAGATATATTAAAACTATAAAAGCGCCTGAAATGAAACAATCCATTTTATTTTGGCAGTTGTCCTCCTCTGATGCAAACCCGACGAGGAACTGTCCTGGACTTCAAATGACTTAGGAAACTGATCAGATAAGCAGGCGAGTCGGCTTATCAGAGGCAAAGTCAACTCTCCTGATTTCTGAGATGCTCAGAAGATGCCTCCTATCTGCAGCTACCTCCAGCTTTAGCCCTGAGCTCGACTGCTTGTGGCACCATCCCCACCGTGCCCGCCAGGACACGGGCAGGTGCTGGGGGCTGGGAGTCCGCCCTGCCTGCACCCCGGCTCTAGCCCGCAGCCCGACCTGCCAGCAACTGCCAACCGCATCCGGGCCGGCGGCTCAGGCGGTGCCGGGGCGCTCTCCGTCCCACCCGGGCTGAAGCCCCGAGGTCTCCGCGCTCCGGCGCGGCCGCAGGTGCCCCCCAGGCGCCCCGGCCGTTCCCCAGGGCGTTCCCTCGCGCGGGAGCCCGCCGCACTGCCGGGGCCGGGACATCCCTCGGGTCTCCCCTGAGGCGCCCGCGGGCAGGTAGCGGCAGCCGCGGCGCGGCGGGACTGACCTGCGAGCCGCCGCTCCCGGACATTCCTCCACAGCAAGTCCCAGGCTTTGGCGGTGGAGTCCCGCAGCTGCTCGCTCAGCGACCTCCGGAGCTGCGCCTTGGTGGGGCGGCGGTGGCTGCTCATCCTCTACGGCTCCGCATGCTGCCCCAGGCAGCCCCGCTCAGCGCCGGCAGCAGCTCCCCTCGCCGGGGACGGGCGGAGGTGGCCACATGGGGCCGCGGAGCAGCCCCGCCGCGCCGCAGCCCGCGTCAGGCGGGCGGCACCTTCACCTGAGCGCCGCCCGGCACGCCGCCCGCCCCGGACCCCGGGGCAGGACCGCCGCCGCCAGCTCCCCTCAGCTCGCCGTCCCGGGCCCGGCGCCTCGCCGCCCTCCGCCCTCCTCCCCTCCCCCGCGCCTCAGTCCCTGCGGGGCGGGGAAGGTGCCCTGGGGTCTGGCCCAGATCCTGCCCCACAAGCGAGGCGGGTCGGCGGCCCCGCCGAAGGGTCTGTTCAGCAGCTGCTCGTGGGGAAATGGCTGTCGCCGCCCTTCGGCCTGGCCGGGACCCCCGCGCACCTCGGGCCCAGGCACCAAGGACGGCCCCGGCCACCGCGGGCCGGGCGGCCCCGCTCCTGAGCGTGGTGACCCCGCTTGTGCCCGTAGCCCTTCACTTGGGAACTGCCCGGGCCAGCGTCGCCCGGCCGCTCAGCTGTCAGCGCCCAGCCCCGGCCTGCCCGCTCGCCCACCCCGCTGCCAGCCTCAGCCTCCGCTCTCCCTGGACAGCGACAGGGAGCCACCAAGCCCGGCCCCACCGCGCAGCTCGGCGGGAGCCCCTCTGCAAAGAGCCGGCATCAGCCGCTCCAGGGTGAGGTCCCCACCTCGAGGTGACAGAAAACGCGGCCCGCAGCGGGCTGCCTTATTCTCAGAGATGTAAAAGGTGCTTCACCTACGCCACGACTTTTGCAAAAAGAAAACTCTTTTTCCCGAAGTCTCTGTTTATCAACTCTCAACTCAAGCCACAGTCCTTGCAACACAGCCTCTTCCCACTTCTTTCCCACTTGCTCTGCATTCCACCCACTTGACTCCCACCTCCCTCCTCCTTTTTCATCCCTTCCACCCCCTGCATCATCTTCTCTAACAAGCTCTTGCACTCCTAGAAGGTTTCAAAACTGAACCCTGGCAGCCACTTTTTGCACACATTCATAGACTAAAAGGAATCTCAATTCCTCCATCCCTATGAGCCAGACAGCAACATGAGGGCCTTTATTCCATTTAGGAAACCGATTTTGGGTCTCTGCTTCCTGCATGATCTGGGAAATACTGCTGTAAAGAGTAGTCCCTTCCCTCCATGGGCCACCAGTGGAGTGCATGGTTCCCAGCATGACTGACAGTAGTCTGATAGCCGAGAAGGACAACAGGGGCTTCATTTCGTCACAAAGCATTACTTAAGGATTACTCTTTCTGCAGAGTATTCGTGTTGTGCAATGAAGAAGCTGATGCTCCTGAAAGTGACTGCCATGCACTGAAGCAGCTTAACACCATGGTAAAGCAGCCACGTTAAACATTATTGATACCCTTGTCTTGTTTAAATTAAAACCGTAACTGCAATGTCAGCAATACCCATAGAAGTGAAAAGCAGACAAACAGATGTATTCCATGTTACCGCTCAGTTTGAACAACATCTTCTGGTTACTCTCAATTGTGAATTCATTTTCCATTTTCCCTGTTCTTAAAGGGTTCGTCTTAAACTACTTTACTTTATCTGATACAGTGGAGACAATGTGCTTGGCCAGAACTTGTGAAGATGATGTATATTATTCTTTTTCCTGCAATTCCAACTACAGAGTCCTCCAAACTGGCTGAACAAACTCCTGTGAGAAAAGGGATGCTTTCCAGGGATGGATGCATCCAAGATCTGGAAGCATAATTGTGTAAATACTCCCACATCCCATGATCCAGAGCACACACCTGCTGATGTTAATGGGAGAAGAGAGGATTACAGTTCCTACAATCAGCTTCTCTTCCCTTAAATCTGCCTCTGACCTCTGCCTCACTTTATTTAATTCCCTGCCAACACAGCCATTACCAGTACATCAGACCCATGATGCCTGTTTTCTGCCCACACTCCTATCCGCTAGGGACCCAGGTAGAGATGAGAAATAAATTTCTGACATTGTACTCAGCTGCCCTATAAAGTTCATTACACACGGTTTAAAGGTGAAATTGTAAAATCAGTTTTTGAAGGTTTTGTATCATACTGCTGTGTCACTGCTCACAAACAATAGTCCATGTCAGTTGGTATTGTAACCTTCAATAGTACTCTTCTGGCAGCAACGCTTGAATGTGCCCTTTTACTGTGTCCAGCCTGTCTGGAAGATAGATCTTCATTTCTTCAGCTGCTTTCTGTGATGGCCAGAATGTAGTGATACAACAAAAGATATTCTCTTCCTTTCTACACTATTTTTGAAAATGTTACTTTATCAAAAATGTCCCGAGAAATCTAGGTTTACTGAAAGCAGTTGATTTGCAATGAGAAGCTAACAATTGCTAATACCATGTTATCTCATCACAGGTTATTAAGATAAACTCTAGAGATCTGGTTGTGTTTCATAATCAGCAGCAGCACTGAATTGGCAAGCCTAGACCAAACTCTGTGGCAGGCACTGACAAAAGTCTTACTAATTTCAAGTACTTTATTGTGGAAAACTCAATCCAGCAGCAAGATCAGATGCTGTACTTTTCTCCCCAAAGAAAACAGTGCTCTTGAGTAATGGAAAAGTAACTCATGCAGCAACTGGCCTATTCCTATTTTATGCCTTTAATCATAGTCAGCTGTTCAGAAATCAAGTTACCAACACAGGTATTTCTGATGTATTACACCTAGTAAGTAGTAGTTAGTGCTGTTATAGGAGCTGTTCTACACAACCTGCTTGAAGAAAGGTATGTGTTAGGGATCATTTGTAGGTCAAAGATATTTCACGTCCTTTTAGGATGTTAGAAAGCGTGACGAAATGGTAAAGTTATGCTCTCCCTCCGTGCATTTTCTTCTGTTGGTTAAGTGCATAAGTACCCAACAGATCACTGCTCTTTTCTACAGCTTGAAACATTCTGACATCCTGAACAAGATGGATAAAATTTCTGGGGGAAAGAAAAGGAAAGCACATTTTCCATACAAACTGGGGAAACAGAAATTTTCCTGCTTATACTAGTCATGACAAAATGGTTCTGCTTATAGTAATTGCAGTGAAAACACTATATGATGAACAGAAAAGGGAAAATTCCCAGTTACCCTAAAAGAAGCTGAACTACGATATTTGTCTTTTCCCATTGATAACATTAACATTGACAGGAATGAAAGCGGTATTTGGCTGCCTTAAAATCTTGCAAACATGTAAAATATCGAGGGAAAATCCAAGCTAATTGCACCCATGCTCTTATGCCACCATGGCACAGAAGTCTGATGTTCTAATTATATATTTAGCAATTTATAGTTGTTCCCAATTACCATGGTAATTGAACGCCAAGTTAATTGATACTACATAGTAATCTGGCCTTCTAATTAGCAGTGGGGTTTTAATTTCTTATAGATACCATTATGCAGTCTGATCTAGTGCTAATAAAGTCACTGTAAAAACTCCCATGCATCTGCTAAAAAGAGAATCAGGCCTAAGAGAAGAGAAAAATGACTACATCTTGGTTTGCCATTTGCAAAGGCTATGATGAAAGTACAACTTCTTTCTTTTTCTTCCCTCTAGGTTTTAATTATGCTTAATCAGGATTTTTTGTTAGTTTAACCAGTTCATAATGTTTGTCTGCTTGTAGAAGAACTAAACTGGATATGTCTTGCAGAGCAAAATGTGAGAAGAGTACGCCCTTGGTTACTGTGTGCTGTTTAATTCAAACTTGTATCTCTTAAAAAGCAGTAATAAGTAAAAGGAAATCAATTAGTACTGCAAGATCACTGATGCAGTCCAATGGTAATCAGGGCATTACCAAATTTTATACATCTAATTCTCCAGGAATGGACTGTGAATTAATGAAGCGTCTCAAAGTTTGTTATTCTCAAGATGGCATTGCTGTGCTTTTTTAGCTTTGAATAGTAGCTCAGGAAGCCTAGATACAAATATATCAAGTAATATTTATAACTTTGGCAATGATCTTTATCTCCTTGGGGATCCTAGAGCTCTGAATTTGTTTTCTATCACAGGCTAAATGTCCTGAGTGTGATATTGTAAGCCTGGGTTACCACTGGAAAGGAAGACAAGATCTGAGGTTTTCCGTTGCTTGTTTTCCTTATAGCAGACTGCAGTGAACTGCATACTAATTCTGTAGTGGAAGTTATGTGAAAAGCACTGAGGACATATGAGTAGGTGTCCTCTTTGACATGAAAGTAAACAAACAGACATTTTGGATAGAGAAAACTAATAATCATTGTGAACGAGGACAAAATGTTCCAGCTTGTTCCCTGGCGCTTTTCTCCTTGCTTGTTATTTATGTATGCAAATTATCATCATTTTAAGGTAGCTTTAATGAGAATCAATTATAAAGCAGTTTCATTCTTTCTCAGATTATCAAGAGATTGGCACCTATCTGTTCATCCATCTCCGTTTCAGCTTTCTGAAGTGCTGGGAAAGGATCGCTCTGCACTTTGCCAGCAGCAGAGCACTGCTGGCTTTCATTAGCCAGGGCCAAATTCTTTCACTTTTGTTCACAGTGATTAATGCTTAAGTAAACAGGACTTCTTGCAGTATTCGCTGTGAAAAGGCTCTAAGTATGCTCAGAGACAGACTACAGTAACAAAGTATCTGCTGTTTGACAGTGCTCCCTCTCCTTTGCTAAAACTGGCATGGAGGGGGTGGTGGGGAATTAAGCTTTTCTTCTGTTCATACAGAGGATGACACTTTATTATTGTTCTTATTAATAAACTGCATTATCAAAGCACTTAGAACCAGAAACTGGATGGAGCAAAAGTACAATCTTTGCCCTCAGGAGATTACAAACTAAATATAAAACAAGGCACCAGTGGAGAGAAGAGCTAATGGGGTAGGAAGGGTGGAGTACAAGAGAACAATAAAGCAGTACTGGCCAGCATAATAATTACTGGTGTTAGTACACCAGAATTAATTTTCGGAGGGACTGACACAAAGTGAGTTAGCAAGAGGGTCTCCAACGAAGTTAATGTGGTATCTTTATATATTCAGAGGACCAACTCCCAAGCATGAGGGGCACTTGTAGAGAAAGTGTGCTAATGTGGGTTTGAAAATGTATTGAGTAGACAACGAAAGCTGGCCTGTACAGACAGACTGTGGGGATCCAGCTTTTAATACTGAACAAATGATAGACAGGGAAGGGAAGAGCTCTCAGCCTTAAGCCAAGTAGCCTCCACTTGATGCAACATAAAGGCAAGATGACCTTCAGTAAATAGTAAGAGCAGAGAACTGCCGGAGTATTTGCATTTGGGATGCACTGAAGTGGACCAGACTGTGTCTATCAAGAATAAGTTAGAACAAAGATGAGATGGTAAACAGTGGGATGAAAGTTTTTCATGCAGCAACCACAAATTTTCACCTAGAAAAATCCTTCTGACAAAAAATGATTTCATACAAAATAAAGAGTAAAGAAATACCATTTTTTTCTGGAAAATAACTGCCACTTTCCTGGTTTTACCATGGAGCAGGATTTTCGCATTCTGGCTAACCTTAACTTGGACTTTACTCTCCATCTCACATCCTGGTTGTACCTAGCTCTTACAGAATATTTTTTAATAACCCCCCTACTTCTCCCGTCTAGTCTCCTTAACTCAGCCTAAGTTGTGACAAGAGAATGACGAACTCCAGGTGAAGGCCTGTGTGACAGGTAGAGGATGCTCCATTCTGTGAGAATGGTGAAAAAGGGGACCAGGAGCTAACTGAACACAAATAATCATTGAATGGATCATTGTCAGAGTGAACAGAGCACTTCTACTGAAGAGTAGACAAGAAAGCTGGTACTTCAGCTGAAATTCTGAAGAACTGCAGCCACAAAAGCCCTTGCACATTTCTCAGATAGCAGAGAAGAATGGACAAAACAAACCAAGTGCCAATAAACTTTCACTTCCTTTTGTAAAATGCTCTGTGGACATCTTTATAACATAGTATGTTGCAGATATAAAAGCTTGGGCTGGGCAAAGCCAGTCCCTGTAGAAACAGCCAATTCTTCAGTTATTAGAAAACTGGGAAAGTGGAATACGTTTTATGTGTGTAGATACAGTGGTTTTTTACTGGAGCAGAGCTTGAAATTTTGAGGTGATAAGTGTCCCTGAAAAAGTGAGCAGCTATGCTGAAACATGAAATGTCTCAGCATAGATTATTACCCCTGTTCCTCTCATTGTAGCTTCTGGTGACTAATTTTTCCCCTGCTTTTTAGGTGCTTGACAAAAATATATTATTCTAAACTACATCTTTCTTTGCTCTCAGAGTACTCATTTCCTTAATATTGTATTGGGGCCTTGTGTAAGCCAGGATTATTTTCTTTTCCAAACTTCCAACTGTTATTACCATCACAGTAGAAATAATTGGAACATTTGTGTAAAAAAGCCTTGCAGCAGTCAGTGGCAATTTAGCACACACTGTATCTGGATATTGGTTCAGGGACCTGGGAGCTTGTTGGTTTTTTATAACTCCTGGATTACAAAGGAAAACATGATCAATCTTGACAACAGGGCCTAACAGCAATGCAACGGAATTTTCTGCAAACCAATTTATTTATAAGAGTAAGAACTTTTTTTCAGATACACAAATACTCCTGCACACACACACTTTCCTAATAATCCAGGCTACTGACTGATGGGAGCATATTGCCAAGTAACAGCATTTTGCAACCTATGGATTTTTACAGAGCTGCCTTCATTACTGGTCACGCAGCTACTATTTTAACTTACTTAACAGATTTTAAAAGTATCTATTTAATAGAATTGAAATACAACACTACTAATGTTCTTGGACAAGAAATAAAGAATGTTGTGGCCAGTTGCAACAGGGGACAGAATTTGAGGTAGGCAGGTTATAATGATCAGAATCAAAAGTTGGCATAGGCCCAAGCCAACCCTTATTAACCGCAGCAGTTCTACACGATCTTGAATCATTAAGGCTGATTTTAAGTTTCTTCTTGCTTCCACAGTAAAGAAGGGCCAATCGGCTATTCACAGTATTGTCTGAGTCTCATGTCAGGCGAAGCCTGGTGACTATTTGATTGTAAGCATCATTTCCTACAGCCCTGTTGGGAAGGTTTCCCAGCCGGCTCAGAGCCTGCCTAAGCACACTCCATCACCCAGCTTTGGAACTATGTTCCAGTGGGCTAAGCGATACAGCCATTCCTGCGAGTATAAGGGAACTCAAGCTCAGGAAGAATGCTTGTTTCATGACATTTAACATATCTGGGTATTCCCACTGAGAAGCAGGATATTCATGCTGTGAAGAAGGGGCTGGACTAGGTGGATCTGTAGCTCTTTCTATCCAAAAATGTCCCTGTTTCTGTGAGAATATTTTGGTAGTGTCAGGCAGCACCTGTATTCCATTAACTCCAAAAGCATTTCAGTGTTTACAGTAACCAGGAAATGTGGATGTCTGTGTTATATTAACAAGTCAGCAGTAACAACTGCAGTTTCAGTTTTTAGAGCTACATGGAGAACAGTTTACTGTGAGCTGCTGAAAGTTTTACTTCTCTTGCTTGAAACATGAACAGGCCTATAGCACTTCCCTTGAAACCCTTACAGAAAGTGCTGGAGAAAAATATTATCAAAAGGCGGCCAATACTGCTGCAGTATTGGCTTCCTATAATCAGGTAGGCAAAAGCATAGCTGTGAACTGCAAGTCTGAAAAATACCTGTGACACCAAATTTGTATCTTCTTCACCTTAGTTTTCCTTACACCCTCCCTGTCTTTTGCATGTACGCTGAAGGGGTTTACATAATGGTGTAGTTTCATTCAAGATTCAGTATCTTGGAAACAAAGCAATGTTACATTTTTATGTGGACTGTACTACGTACAGGCACAGAGAGGTAAGCTATAAGGTCTTACTGCATAGTAGACTTTATGAGAGCACTGATGCGCTGCTGTGTAATTATAATCTCTGTAGAAGAATTCAATTGTGACACATTAAATAGTCCAACATGCAAAGTATAACTTATTGTGGTCTTCCAAATAGACTGACTTCTGAATGCAAGAGGTAAAAATCTATGCTATGCACCCATTTACTTTTCACAGAACTGAATTCTAATAGTGATATTAAATTGCTATTATATAAATAGTAACATCAAACACCATGGGAAAAGCTAGAAAATATGAAGATGTTTTTCTTCTCTCTTTTGAGATTGAAAGTAATACTTGGTAAAGCAATTTAATTCCCAAGAAATGCAATAGCAAGGAATATTCTATAGCTGACCCAGCATACCAAAAGCAGAGAGAGCTTAAGGAGGTGTTTTCCCATCACCTGCTGCTGTGTACAGTGATGTGACCAGAACAACTACAGAAGTCACAGCCATTGCTCTCTACTGATAATGCCATCACTTGCTTTTCAGAGAAAGTAATCTTTTTTTATTTAGTATTACTTGAAAAGTTGATTCCAGAAAGAACAGAACAGGCTTCACCTCCCCCGTGTACTCCCTTGGAGCACTCTATTTTAGACAGCCCAACTCCCCTTCTTATTAATAGACACTTTTTTGGTACTCTGCAAACACAATTCCCTTTGACTTACTTAAGTGCCATGCAAATGAAGGAGAAGGCAAGAAAAAGTTATTTTGCTTGTATGTCTTGTTGGTTCCAGAGTAATCATTTTCAGTGTGGCAATGATTTCTAGTGGAATTAATTCTTATGGATTATATTGGAACATCGCTGTACCTTTGTGGTGCTGCAGGTACAGATGTTGCTCATGTTATTATTTATACTCCTGTCACACAGGCTCACTTCAACAGCCTTTTGTCATTTTGTGCTGACATAAATCTATTCAGTAGCAATTATCCAAGACTGTTCTACATTTCAGAGAGGTTTTTTTAACCTCTCTGAATTTACATTACAAAAACCCATGTAAGTTGCTCAGAGAGTAGGTGCTAAAGGAATTATAACTCATCACGATCTTAGGAGAGTTAGTTTTTTCTCCATTTACCTGAGAGAGAATACTTATTCTAAGTAATCCTTCATGTTAATTTCATACAAATTATCAGATATTCAGAATCAGGCCTTAAAAATATTTTATTGAATGTCACTGCTAAAAGGGAAAAAAGTGTAATAAGTAAATATGAAAACCAAAACCTACTTTTCTTCTGCCTCTGATTGGAAGCTATTCCAAATTTCTATTCTGAAATGTTGCTAAATGGTTTTGTAACAATTTAAAGTAGTTCATTATTATCAGTCAAGTCATAAAAAAATACCATTTCATCTGGAAAATATTATCTTCCTTTAAAGATGAGGATATTATCCTATATAGATTTGGATTTATCCACCTTCCCCCTGTCCTATAGCTCATCTTTTATCTGGGCAGGGTAAATGGAGAATGGGTTGTATATAGTACTAGAAAGTAACAGTAGGCTCTTATTCTACTTCGTACAGGTATAAATTACCCTTTTAATGCAGAATTGATGAAACTCAAGGTCTCCTCAGTAATCACCAGGGACAGCCTCCCTTCCTACAAGAACTACTCTAATCATTCTTGAGAAAAACAAACTGAAACAAAAAATAACCCACCACCATATAGACCAAACACTAGGGACAATCTCACATTAATGGTGAAGTTCTTGACTTGCTGAAGTAATCACAAAAATACCCATATGCTTCACTGAAAAATTTCACCTACTGTGGGTACTTCCCTTTCCCTGTTTCTTCTTAAGAGTATGTGAGCATGTAGCCTTCTGTTTCTTGCTGATTTGATGATCCTCATTAATTGGGGAAACAGGTTCCAGCACATGAGGGGGCTACTTGTTTTGACTCTTGCATTTACTGGATATCCCCACGACTTAAAGGTAACTGGGAATTTAGTGCTGCAACATTTTTTCATTAGTTAAATAAAATGATTGTATCTTCTATGCATATCATCCTTCACTGACTTCTCTAACTTCTTTTTGTAGTCAGTTTTAGAATGTTGACAATGCTGGACATCACTGTGATATAATTCTCTGAATTTATAGAATGACATTATAATAATACCAACGCTGTTCTTTATGGTCCATATAAATTAGCATTTTATTTGCTTTCACAACTAGCACTGCAAATTGAACAGCTGCTTTCACCAAGCTGTTTTAATTAAGCTGTCCATAATGTTGCCTGGGTATTTTTCTGAACTGGTAACATTTCATTAAGTATGCAATATCAGTGAATGCTTTAGATCATTCCTGAGCATTACCTCACACTTAGGTACATTGAAATCCCACCTGCTTTGAGGATGTCAGACCACCTCGCTTTGATGATTTGAATTTGGTTCTCAGAAATCTTTCCAATCTTTAGTAACCCAGGAAATCCTTGAGTTTGCTACAGATTTTGCCATCTGTTCACTCACTTGTCAAGATAATGAAGCTTTAAATGATACTTGTACCAGTAAAAGTCTTCTAGGCAACCTATTATTAGCTTCTCTTCATTCTGAAAACTGACAAGTTTAATTTGGATGTCTTTGGATCCTTTATGAAGTTTATGTGCTATGACCAAAATTTCCTTCCCACACTGATTTCTCACATTCTTTCTTCTCTTTTTTTAAGACTGCTGGAATATTAGTTTGGAAAGCCTAGATAAATTTTATCTCTTCCTGTTTTTCTGTGAAAAAGCTGTTTCTCTTTCTCTTTTCTTTTACAGAGCGACACTGGTTCCTACATACGTATTCTCCTCTGGGCATACTGTAGTTTGCTTTGGGTTTTTTTCAGAAACATGTATGATAATTAATATGGGAAGCTGTAATTATTTTTTCTGCCCACAATGACTTCTTTTCATCTTTAAATATGGGTATCATTCTAGTTGCCTTGGACAGCTGAACTGATGAGTGTATTCCAACACTTCTACTTTCAGCTTGATTTCTGAAACTGCTTCTTTTTTGCAAAGATGACTCCAGAATACACTCACATCCAGGCATTAAATCTGGAAATACTTTGCCCAGGCTCAAAAGAGTCATGATTTTAAAAACCATGTCCCTAAATCTTACACCCTAAGTCACTGTCTGATTTTCAGAAGTGCTTACCACTCATCAGCCACTTCTGAAATCCTTTCTGAAAATCAGGTGATTTATTTAAAGGCATAAACAGGAATATGGAAGTTCAGTTTTTGGTCCTCAGGTTTTAAACCTTGCTTCTTACTACTACGAAAGTTTGCTAATCTTCAGCCAGACAAGGAGATACAACCCATGGGTGATGTCATAATAGATCATGATAGGTCCATTAACCAGCAGAAGGAAATGCAAGAAATTGTTTTGATTGCAAGGGTAGGGAGGGAGTATCATTCATGGAACTGGAGAGCTTGCAGAGCCAGGAGAAGGACTTGATCCAGCTGAAGAAGATGTTACACTCTGAAAATGCCTCTCTCCTGTCACTGACAGAACAAGTACTTAGAAAGCCATCTTAGACTGTAAATAGACCTGTAGGTATCAATTCTATCTCATGTTTCCTGTTTATGTGGAATTTTAATAGGATTTCAGAATTTAACCATTGCAGGCTAAATTACAAAATCTCAGGCTAAGTATGTTTTTGTTTCATTCCAGTTGTTTTTAAAGTCTGTAATACATCTAAAAGCACAGTCCTCATGATTTTCAATGGAATTTGTGTTCTGAAATACTACAAATTATTTCTCCTTTTGTTCTTTTTTAACATGGGCTATGTTTTGATGTGGAGACACTGCAATTGTTTTGTTCTTGAATAACAACTTTTCTCTTGCAGCAGCAGCTGTAAAACATGAACACCTTGTTGGATCACACACCAGAAATCTGAAATGGGAATCTTGCCAAAGCTTAGGGCTTCCTTTTTGTTTTGACTGTTGCATGTCTCTTGCTTTTGTTAGTATCACATTCCTACCACTTGTGCTTTTCAGACACCTATGGCCAGACTCATTCCCAGTGTAACTCCACTGAGCTCAATGGAGCTGCAACATAAGAGAATTTGTCTCAGTATGTCTGTGAATTAACCAGTCATTTAAGCTGGAGAGTGACATTGATAAGCAATAACAGCACAGGAGTGGTGAAAGGAAGATATCTCCTAGTTAGTTTTGGACAGTTGACACTAACTCCATTGTCAGATAAGTCTTACTGACTGTGGGAAAAGCTGAGTGGGAAAAGTCACACTCGCCGCCCGCTAACTGTAGGAGGAAAACAGATTTGGAATGCAGAGGAAATCTTGACATTATCTGTTCCCCCAACCCTACCAGCCAAGCAATCAAAATAACTAGCTGAGTATCAGCTGCCTCTGTTCCAGGCCCAAACAAACGTGCCCTCTTGACAAAGTTTTTGCTCACGGGAGAGGAGGCAAAGAGAAGGAAAGAGTCTAAAGTGGGTGTGGGGGAGTGTTTCCTGTCAAAAACCAGGAGCTGCTTTTCTGTAACTTCTAAAAGGGTAATGATGAAATAAGCCTAGGGCTGTAAACAGAGGTGGCTCTGTTTCCAGAGGACAGCAATGCATACTCGACAATCCCACAGTCCTATGCAACAGAACTCCAGTACTTCATCACTCCACTTGGCCTCTGTTGACATTGTCAAGGACAGTGTGCCCCAGACTCCAGTAAAAGAAGCATCAAACCCAATGGAACAAAACCACTGGTAAAGACTTCTCTGTGCCCATCCTATTTGTGTTGTGTAAGAATAAAGGGCAGCCATTGAAAATGAACAATTGAAGATTAAAGTTATTTCAGCCCCAGGGATCATAAAACACAGGGTCTATCAAGACCTAAGGAAGCACAATATACTATAATTACATCAGTGTTCCATGGACACATCACAGCAAGTTAGAGGCACTCTCACATATTTCTATGTACTCACCTATGTGCAGCTTAACACTCCGGGTATCATCCCTATATGGTACTGCTTAAAAACTTCCAAGGATATGGAGCTTTTGAAGAGAAGCACAGCAACAAAAGCAACAAATAAAAAGGTGTATTTGAAATTACATTACTGAATATTCTGAGTTCTCCAGTACATCATCCAGCCATTGAGTGTGCTGCACTAGTTCTGTCTTATAAATAGGTGAAAATATATAACAGAAGTTTAGTTTAACTTTGGAAACTCATCTTACACTTTTGCCACCAAATGAGAGTCCAGAGAGCTGTAAACTGAAGATTTTGACAACATGTTGGTGAGCCAACAAGAAAAGAAAGAGTGTGAAAAGCAAGGCTAACTTTATGTGCTATATGTTTATAAAACAAACAGATGCCAACATCTGCTAGTGATGCCTGAGTGCCTATGGCCCTGTGCATGCTTTGCTTACTAAAAGACCATGGAAATCAAAGCCAGGGGCTTCTCTTGATGGAGGCCTGGCATGGACAGTAAGGCAAGTAATGCTTGGAAAAGCTGAAAGGAAGACCAATCAGTCTTACAACATCCCCGGTCTGTGGGATGTTGTAATTATTCATTTCTGTATTCCCTCTCCACTGCTTGAATCAGGCACAGAAGAAATAGTTCCCCGAGTGTCTCCTTCCTATTGTTGCACCCCAGATCCTTCTGTCTTTGGCAGCAGTGGACCACCAACACCCTGGCCCTAACCCACTTATGCTCTGATTTTTCTATACCAAGGAGCCTTGACCTGCTTCTGGCTGAGACAATGCTAAGATCTCAGATGAGTGGTCTGGTGTGCATCAGCAGATATGGACACTTTCCATACAACCACAGCACGGACCTAAGTTCCTCCTGGTGGCGAGCTCAGCATGGGCAAAGGACAGCAAAGAGCAGCCAGCAGGATGGGGATTCGCACCTGGACACCAATCAGCTCATGGACCAACACACATGAAAATAAGCTCTTGACAAATGATTTGAATGTTGAATTAGAAAAAAATGTAAATGCTTCAACTGCCACCTTTTGTACAAAAAAGCACTGATTATAATGTAATGCTGTAAGGCTTGTGATGGAAGGACTCCCATTCTGCCTGCACAGTGCACAGAAGGATGCTACTCCAGGCCTGAGGCCCATTGTCACTACCTCAGTACCAACAATTTAAAAATATTAAATAGCAGTCCAAGTAAACTGTAGTTTTAAGACCATGCTAAAAGAACTATATATTTTAATGAAATACACTGTTCCTGAGCTTCTCATTTCCTCAGCTACATACAGGAATTGTTTGATTCTGAAATGCTACAAAAAGTGGAGATTTATTTTTTTTCCTTTACAGATATAAATATTTTCTATCCAGGGATAAATGCATCATTAAGAGACTGATCCTAACCCCACCAAGTGGCTGGTGACTGCAGCTGACACAGGTTCTATAAAGGAAGAATCCTTAATATTCTACAGGATAAACCTGTGAGATTCAATGCTAGAATCATCTACCTTCTCAGAATTAAGGACATTTAAAAAGAAATCAATAAATATGGATTTGAAAACCATTCAACCGATCTAATACCTTCAGTCTTGCTTACAGATGGGCATTTTCCTGACTTATATAAGCAAGTTTTCTCACAAGGAAGTGTTATCTTAGTGTTAATTACATATTACATGTAATCATATATTGCAGTAAGGATATATTTTTAGACCTCCAGTAAGCTAAGAATTCCAGAAAATGAAAGTTATTAGTAAGCCATAAAAAGTGATAACTGTAACTGTTCATGTAATAATAATAAAAGAATATATCTATACACACACATGTATATATATTATCATCAGTTGTAGTTTGTGGAATGAATTAATTTTCCCTCAACTTTGCTTAATAATAAATTCAGCATTTCCTTTTACATTTCCATGTAGAAGTCATCCAAACCAAACTGCAAACATTGCACACTTCACAGTCTGTTCTTCCTATTTAAAAATTTGCAGCTCAGACTAAAAACCTGAATGGTGATCATCAGCCGGACCTATGCCATGCAGAGAGTGCGTCAGCAGCTTCTTAACTGCTCAATACACTGCTTAACTTTAAACCATCATTGAACTGATGCGTATGCCAACTGTGACGTAAACCCATGAGTTTTCACAAGAATTACACCAGAGAAAAAGTTGTCCTCTTGCTTTAAAACAAATTGTCCTGAGATACCAAACAGCCTTGGAAATCAAGAAATATTCCAGGGTAGGTACGTACCTAATATAAACAAGTTTCAAACAAAAGCTTAAAGCCATTACTTTCTTAGGCCCCATGTCAAAAGCCAACACTTCACCAAAGCCGGAATAGTTTCAGATCCACGTCAGATCTCACTATACTCAGCTTTTCCTATTCTACTTGGCTCTTGTCAGTTCACACCGAGAATCTTGTGTTCAGTTTTGATCCCCGTTATGATCCCCACTAAGATGTGGACAGGCTAGGGAGAGTCCAGAGAAAGGCTACAGAGGTGATCAAGGGGCTGGGAAGCCTGCTGTATGAAGAAAGGCTGAGAGAACTGGGGTTGATTAGCTTTGAGAAAAGGTGGCTCACAGGAGACCTTACCACCATGTTCCAGTATTTAAAGGGTGGCTACAAAGAAGATGGAGACTCCCTTTTTACAGGAAGTCACATGGAAAAGATGAGGGGTAATAGACAAAAGTTACACCTGGGGAGATTCCAACTGGACAAAGGAGGAAAATTTTTCACAATGAGAGCAATCAGCTACTGGAATAATCTCCCTAGGGAAGTGGTGAATTCCCCATCATTGTATACTTCTAAGATTTGGCTGGACGGAGTGCTGGGACTTTCTAGTTTAGGTCATGCCTTGCCTAGAAAGGTTGGACTAGATGTTCCTTGAGATCCCTTCCAGCTTGGTATTCTATGATTCTATGACTTAATAATACCCAACTATAAAGCAACCTTCTGGCCATCTGTTTTCTTGAATTTGCCTTTCTTACTGCTTTGCGCTCATGAAGACAGAGCCAAAATCACAACTGACAAATACCATTATATGCAATGAAATTATACATGGGAGGGCTTGCATTCCTATGTAACTCCAGCCTCCTCCTGTTGCTGCCTTTCAGCTATGGCTTTACGGCATGGTGGAAATTACTAATTTGTTTTCTCCTTGTGCCAAGTGCTCACTAAATACCAGCATCCCTATGTGCATTTCTGTCATAGCAACTTGCTGGCCTGGATGGAATCTAATACAAACAACAGGAAGAGACTGGATGGTTTTCAGTTGAAAAGCTTGCTAAAGCAACTCTCCTATTTCTCAGGAAGGTGCCCCTGTAGTTGACATTAACACTACACAGCTCTTTGTCCTCCTCTAGTGGTCCCATTATATTTAGGGAGAAGCTTATGCAGTGATTACTTCTTTGAAGTTAACGTGGTTATTACTCACCCGCAACGTGTTGAGATCCTGCATCCAATTCCAATATGAGCAGCAGTAAAAGGTTTCATCTCTCTGGTGCTCATGGAAATGGAAACTGGTATCCCTGGCTATAGTCAGTCACAGCTACACAGATCCTGTGTCTCTGTGCTGTGGTCATCTCCTCTGAGCAGAGGTTGCGGCATGGCAGGTTATTCAGTAGCATGAAACAGTGGCATGGTCTGACGACGATCCCAGCAAAAGGTCTTATGTTGCAAAAGGTCAGAAGCTGGCTGCTTTGTTTGATAGCTTTATTGCCCCAAATAACTTAGATTAAACATGTTCCAGCCAGAAGCATTTCTCTGTGTTTGGCTGCCTGACTTGCAAAAAAAGAAACAGTCCAGAATCGATCTTGTGTCCTGAGCTTTTCAGAGAGGAGCTACTATCACTCCAGTACAGCACAAAACCTTACTCATTAGGAATTAATCCTAAATGGTTAAATTAAAAAAAATAAATAAAGAACCTAAGAACCCAGAGAACTGTTACATGAGGGAAATGTTTTCTATGAGAAACACTAAAACTGCTGGAACTGCTACCCGTTAGAAATAGTTTCTGTGAAAACAAAGGACTCCTACTATATAGCTCATTCTTCCATGCGCGTGTGTCAGAGCTGTAATGCTTAGTTAGAATTATGCAACTCTAAAGATTCATTTTGCGGCTTGCAAAGTTTAAAACGTCTAATCTTCAAACATTTGAAGTTAAACCTTGCCCAGGAAATAAAACACAAGGACATATCTTGTGCTGTGGCTATCAGAGATGTCTGTGGGAAAGGTCCAATTGAAACAGAAAACAGGAATACTAGATTTTTTTATTATTCAGTGAAAATTTTCCAGGCATTTGTTACTTGTGTAATAAATGTTAAATGCCAAAATGTGGCCTCTGACATGACTCTTTGAAAATGCCAGCTTAAAGAAAGCTGTTTGCTCAGATTCAATGGAGCTGAATATGGCTGGCTGTTTGCAACCTTTGCAAGACATTTGTTCAGTCACAGAAGAAAAACACTTGAGAATCCTAATGTCTGACCTTAGTTACTGGAAACTAACACCCCCTAATTCCAACAAAGGCAAAACTTTACATCAATTTATCAATTTGCATCAGATTGCCATTTACAGCAAGGTTCCTGTCATGTCTCAAGAGTAGTTCCAAACCCAAGCTCATCTATCAGCAATTTAGTGCTCAGCTCTCAGCTCCCCTGAAAACAAAAATGAGTTAGGAAAAATGTTTATAATACCTTCATTCTGAAGCCACCTATATTTTGTACAGTTATTGACTAGATACTATTTTTAACATTTATCAGCTCTTGACTTTCCAATATTTTTCTTTCTTATTAAAAATGTTGACGGAAAATCAAAGTTACAGAAAGAACTATTGAGCAGGGGAAAGGAGGGAGATATTTAGAATGATGCTGAGCATTACTATGTGTCTAAAGTGCCTTTATACATTACTGCTTCACGGTTTCTAAAGCATCTTATATAAAATTCAGAGCATTTCTTAACAGATGAAACTTTTGTCTATAATTCACATGCTAAAACAGTAAACATATATGGTTTTAATCATCACTTCTGTTGTTTATTGGGGTTTTTTTTTGGGGGGGGGTGTTGGTTTTGGTTGGGTTTTTTTAAGAAACAGCAATATCCTGAGATATACATAGTAAGGGTTCTCGTTTTCCTCTTGCTTTTGTGAGCTGAGGATCACAGCTTGCCCTCAGCTGCTCCAATACATCAGTAGAAGTTGAGTACTGAAGATTTGCCTTTCAGAAGAACAAAGAATGGGTTTGTTCTATCATTTCTTATAATGAAAGGAACATGTAGGCAGGAAGTGGCAATCTCAGTGCCTAATTTTGGGAGCCAAACTGGCACTGTACACAAGTTAGAACAAGAGACAAATGAAGCACTTTGAAGCACTGAATGCAGAAAACACACCAAGTCTTTCTACTTCTAATTTGAGCAATACAGAGCTTAACTAGTTAACAGGCCAAGACCACCAAACAGCTGGGTTTATTCACTAGTTTACTTCCACTGCACCACTGCTGAGGAAAACAGCCTGTTCCTTTTTCAGTCCAAAGTAAGCATCTCCACTTTGTGTTGGAAAAATGTCTAAGTAAGTGACCACACTCTGCTTTCTAGTAAATGCATGGGATCATTGGATGAGGATGTTTTATTTTCCCCAGTTATTTCAGGTCAGGTTCTCATCTTGGGTAAACTTTTGTAGCTGGAGTAATGACAGCATGAGACCTCTGCTAGGTCTTGGGAGGGGCTGCCAAATGTCTACCCCAGCTGCTGCTCTTCCCTGCAGAGGATGGGACAAGGGGGCTCATGCCACAGCCTCAGCTCCACCTCCACGTGCACTTGCCAGGCATCTGCAGCATGTGAAAGGCTGAAAGAGATCACCTTCTCAATCTCCCCATGACAAAGAGGAAAATCCCAGTATAGGTTATGGTTCTCTGAGCCACATCCATTTTCCTGTTTACAGCATGATTAACTCATAACTCCTACCCAGGGACTGCAGCAAAGGTAAAATATAAACATGAGCATAAAAATTTTTATGACCAAGAAAACACAAAAATATGTAACCAGTGGGAACAACTGTAAATGGGTTTGACCTGGTGATGAATTAAGCACCTGCAGTTTCTAACAAGATGAAGTTTCACCTCCCTCTCAGTTCCCAGAATCATTCTCTTTGTTGGCAGTTGGTCATATACAGCTACTATACAGCACAGTGCTGGTTTCTTACACTACGGAGACCTCTCCCTGAAGTCAATGAGCATTATGCCTGGACAAACATTGCAGGATCAGGTTATTCGTTAAAGCCCTGGGACCACACCTACCTCTGACTTTTGTAATATATCAGCCAGGGATGCACAATTATCCATGCAGTACTTCTGAAATGGCCAAGGTCACATGAGGATTTTATTGTATTACTGCAGTGCACCATCTTCCTTGCCAGCCCATTGCTGTCTGCTCCAGACTACATTACCATGCATCAGCAAATACACAAGCACACTGCTATATTTAGTGTTTCATACATACCACTAAAATACAGGATGTGTCAGCTTTTAATCTGACCTGAGGATTTTGTCAGCAAAGTAAAAGCTCGTTTTCCTTACCAGTGATGAAGTGTGCTCTGTGTTAGTCATCTTGAGCTATGTGGTGATAACTTTAAAATACATTAAGCAGCTAGAACACTCAAGCTGAATAGGATAATTTTTACTAGGAGATATACTGGGAGATAGTAAGGATGCATAACACCAGTCACCTAGGCATTTATAGTGACTGCTGCAGGCTGTATAAAACCCAGCAGCAATTTGACAGAGGAGCAGCTAACCAAGGTGTTCTCTGAGGTACCACAGCAGACAATTAGGACCACCTGGGTTACGAATCCAGAATAGAGATAGGGTGCAGATGGGTTTTGGTGTTATGTACCTGGCAATGTGAGAAAAGCATTAATGATGATGGCTTGAACAGAGTGGTCCATTGCATGGCAATGGTACTGGACAGTCCTACTAATGACATTATTTATTAATGACAGCAGGACCATGGTTTAATGGTTGGAACCACAGTTACCACCAGGATAGCCTTGTTCATTCTCAAATGATTCAGTGGATGGAGCAGGTGTTTTCACACACCTTGGTGAAGACACAGAATAGGATATTTTTACATATGCACAAAAATTGCTTACTCATTGCTTGCACAAAAATTGCTTTCTCATTGCTTACTCAAAAATTACTTACTGCCATCACATAAAAGCAGTACAAGTGTGAATCGTCTTCCTGTCTATTGCTTCTACAGAAAGCCAAGAGACAACTTGCTAACTGACAGACCCAGGCTAAGTCTGCCTACATGAAAACATGGGCTCTTGCAAGTGTCCCTTGCGCTTTGCTAACTACATTTAAAAGCATTTGGGTGACACCAGATTTGCAACCTAGGTCTAACTCCCAATAACACTGTTTTTACATAGGGGTGTGCAATTATACAAATACATACATTTCCAAGTCTTTGTGGAACCCCACTTCAACCCAACCCAGGGCTGTCCATCTCAGCCCCATGACGCTGCATCAGGGCTGTTCTCCAGCTCTGCCACAGCCCTGCCTGGCCATGGGACCCAACCTGCAGATTGACATCATCCTTTGCCCATCCCTGCTTCCAGGGCCTTATCTGGCTGTCCTAGGGCTGTGTCTGACCTGTTCCCGTGTCTGTCCCCAGGGAGCCACCAGCTCATGCTGCACCCTGACACTATTGAAGAAAACAGCAGCATAAATTCGCGCCTCTGGAGTCACATCTTACCATTCTTTAATATTTTTCCTAATGCTTCATTTTTTAAATGGTCAGAACATCATTATTTCCAGTGTATGCACTGTTAAAACGACCAGTGTTACTACCTCTGGAAATAATAGTACGAGGCCTGGCTAGCAGGCAGCAAAACTGCCAACTATAGTGGTTCTTCAGAGGAGGTTCATGGGGGTGGCTGAATGGTCTGTGCAGCTACAGCTTTTCTTAGGACACATTTCAGTATCCTGCTTAAAATACTGTAAGGCACCCACTGCAAATCCAGAGAAAGGAAGCCCCAAAATATTGCATTTGTTTGTTTTAAAAGGTTTAAAAAAGTAAAATAAAATGGAAGCAAGAGAGAGAACAACAGTCCAGAGGGCAGGGTTTTCTCCTTCACACATAAATATGGTTTACGTGAAGAATGACTAGAACCCAAGGCCAGCCCAGCCCTGGGAAAAGGGCTGCAGGATCCCCCCACCTTGGCTGCAGCAGCTCCAAGCTGCCCTGTGCTGGGATGGGGTCAGAGGGGCCACCTCCATCCAAAACTGCTGATTCTGTATGGTGGGAGGGCAAGATGCTGCCCCACTACAAACCACTAGTACTCTGGGAAATGATTCTTCCAGGCTTTGAGAGCTCCAGTTTGAGAGAGCTCCTCCTAAGAAAGAGGTCAGAGGAAGAAATGAAGATTGCAAAGCAATAAGAAGTGATAATGGAAGAGGAAAATGAGGATGAACTTGAGCAGAAGAGTGCTGAGCTTCTCTGTGTGGCCAGTATGAGCAGGATGGTTCTGCTTCTCACTCAAGAAATTCCAAAACAGAAAAAAATTGTCATCCAGTAAAGAGAGAAAATATCAAAAATGTTTAGGAACTACAGAACTCGAAAGAACTCTGTCCCGCAGTCCAAGGCATAGATTTGGCTTTTATTGTAACTTAAATCACATTTTCTCTCCTTTTCTTTTTTTTTAAAAATGCTTTAACATAACAGATTTCTAGGCCAAAAGTTTCAAAGCCAAAGGAAAATTAAAACTTCTCACTTTGAAAATGGTTTAGATCATTGTATATCAAGAAGTGCACACCTATTTTACAGAAATTATTTGAAGTAGAAACTACAGGATGCTAATCTTTCCTGTAATATGGTTCGGTTTGAAGAAATAAGCATTTTCTGACAGAAGCATTTTAATGACAAATTTATTACCAGCTCTATCATATGCTAGATTTCCATTATTAAAGTTCCACCTCAGTGACCAAACAGTGTCAGAAAATGACCTGCCATTCTTCTTTAATGCCTGTAGTTATCTTATTTTCAGCCATGTTCTACTGCAAAGATAAGTGCTAAACTTCACCTCTTTTAATGACAGTGTTAATGTTACCATAAAAGTAAAGCAATTAAAAAATTAACCACAGTGAAAAATTGGAGCGCTGCTAAAATAATCCATTTCTTTACATAAAGCAAGCCTTTGGTGTCACAGAGCGGTTTTGATCCAAGCAATTAAAACAATAAAAAAAACAAATGCTAAATTAATCTCAGAATTGATGGGATTTGTTTAGCTTTTTAAAAGCACAGGCATATGTTTCATTGGCAAATAACATCATGGAATAAATCCACATACAATTCATAAAGCATAAAAAGTCGATGTGCACAGAGCTTGAATGAACATACTTGTATTTCCACTGTGCTCAACAGCTTCATGTTTTATTGACCCACGTACATGAGGGTGAAATAGCCTATGGAGACCAGTGTCTTCTAGGCCAGGGTTTCTGGCATTTTGCTAAGTCAGCACGTTTGCCAGCAGAGCCATTGAATCGGTGACATCGGCTGCAAAAGGCTTCGTTCGTCTGTTTCTAACTGAATTAAGGTGGCCCTTGGAAAGAACTGAGGGTGCAATTTAGAGCAGAGACAGATGCTACTCTGACCAAGAAGAAACCACTGAGTTAGCAAACTGGCTTAAACTTCAGGCCAAAAAAAAAGATGCAAAGTCATCTAGGGACAGAGTGATAATTACAATAACGATATCCAATTGCTTTCATTTTAATTGACACACACTGCATAGATATTGACTAACAACACAGAAAAAACAGTTGGAAATGAGTGACACTGGAGGTCAGTTGGTTTATGACTAGCTGGCAAAGGCTTTTGTGGGAATGAGGACTCAGACTTTGGGGACATTTCTTATTGCAAAACTGTGGAGCTGTTATTAAATTCCAGTAACCCACATTCTGGGAAGCAGTTTCTTTTATCTGTATTTCTTAATTGTGCTTCATTACAATTTAATAAGGACATTTACCCTCAATCAAGCAAATCATCCAAGCAGTTGCTTATGCCTGGTTGCAATGAATTGGTTTTGTCAAATGAGAGTTTAATTGTATGTTAAGTATCTTGCTGAATCAGGATCTCTGTGTGTGTGTATCTGTCTATCCAAACCTTTCCTTAGCTCCTGGCATGATACGGTGAGATTCAGGGAATCCATGTCTTTAATTCCTCTTACTGAACTGATCGACTCACCTCACATGTGCCAATGCCGTGGCAAGCACTCTAGTCCTAGTCCAACACCAACAACAAATACTTGGTTTTATCCCTGATATTTCATAACTCACCTTGCAAAGTGAAGTCAGAAGTTGCTGAATTACCAGCTTTCCTAAGAACCACGTATATTCTACACCACTGCATTACGAACAACAGCGTGGAAGTGATTGTAGCAACTACACTGACTAGTAGTAGAAATTCCTATGGTTCCTCCATCAATGCATGAGTGTCTACACAAGCCACCAAGAAACTTCAAGAAGTAATACAGTGTCCTACCTGCTTTTTCCTTACACAGCTTCTGAGACAGCACCTGCGAGAAAAAAAAAAAATTCTTTAATAATTATACTTTTCTATTCCCCTTTAAAAAAGTTCCACATTTCAGAATGACAATATATATCATCATTAATCATCACAACCTTACACAAGGCAAAAAATAGAGAGCTCATCAATAAAAATAGTTGTTTTGTTTGCTAAGGACAACCTGCTGCCCATTTTCAAGCCAGGTTCATCTGTTTTGCATGGAGTGAGCTGAGGAATGGTCTCTGGCCCAAGCTGGATATGTCCTAAAGGGATTTGAGGTCCAGCACACTGGAACACGCCTGAAAGTGTCTCACAGTGCTGGTGGAGCTCAGGGAGCACACAGGCCACCAGCAAGATGTGCGGGCAGCTGTACTGACAGGTGGAAAACAGAGGACACTGTGGCTATAGCAACTTAGAGGGGCAGAGTGATGGTTCTTGTCCATCTGTGATCTGGAAAGGGTCCCTCTGCCTGAGGGATATGGCCAAACTGGCTTGTCATGTTGTTTTCTCTATGTTTTTCATCTTCCTGCTTCTAGTCTGCCATGCTGTCTGAAAGTCATACCATTAACACTATATTTGGATGCTCCCATTGATCCATATTCTCTTTAATAAGTTTCAGTACCCAAATGAGGATGTTGTTGCCAGTGATTAAATGCATATCAGCCGCTCTCCTTTCATATGCTGGATCTATCAACTTTCCCAGCCATGCAGGCTGTAAATGAAACCACCACAGTGGGTGAAACTGCACCTAATTATTATTTTTTTTTAATTAAACAGAAGGCTGAACTGACTCTTCCAGATACCACTGAACTCATAGGTGTGAAGTGCCCGGTCTGCAGCCAGCTGAAAAGGCAGACACTCCTGTGCCTTGCAGTGACACATTCCCTGTTCTCGTTATCTACTTGCCCCCGTATGGACAACCATCTGCACCTTTCCATCACATGCACCAAGTGCTCTGTTATCTCTTCAGCCAATATTGCCTCTGCAGCCTTAATAAGAATCTGTCTATAAAAGCACAGTTTTTATTTACCTTTTACTTAGGGAAGAATTTTACTGAGATACTGGAAAATTCCTCCTCTAAGCACAGAACTGAATGGGTTAAGCATCTTTCTTAATAACAGGAAAAACACAGCTTGATTTCAGATGCTTTTCCTTCTGCAAGGAAATTTCATAGTAAAAAAGCCTCTTGCTCCATTTGAAGGTCTGCCTGAGCAGCAGCTGAAGTTAGCCTGCCTTTAGCCAGCAAAGACTAAGTGAGGCAGTCACTTCTAGAGAGGAAAATAATAAGTAGCAGAGTCCAGAAGAGGTTTTATTAAAGCAATTTGTAGCTTTGCTTTAGTTCCAAGTCAAGGCCAGCTCTGGCTCCTGCACACTGCTTGCCTGGACTGAACTGGTTTGTACAGATTTCACCCAGGCTCCCTTTTGATTTTTAGCTCAGTGATGGTGAAATACCTGCAGGAACTGGAGCTGAGCCTCCTTCCCCAGTGAGGGCCCACCAGTGCCAGGCTCTGTGCTGCCTGCACAGACCCTCATGCCAGAACTCTTCTGCTCGTGCTCTTACAGAAGCTGGAGGATTCATCTCCCCCTCAGTCTTCTACAGCCCAGAAAGGGAGAATGTGCTTCTGATTCCCATCTGGCTTTAGAGGAAATTCATCTTATTTCCTAAGATGTTCTACATGGGCCCATTTTGCAAAGATTGAGGAGCAGAACTACAGCACTACAAGCCAAAATTTCTCTAGCAGTATCACTTAAGAGTCAGCGCTGAGCCCTCAAGAGTGGGCTTTAGCAGAAGCATCTCCGATAGAGGAATGGGAAAGTCAGGCACAGGCTGTGTGGGTTGGAAAGGAACAGGCAGGTCCCACATCAGTGTGCTAGGCTTCTGGGATGCCTTTCTGAGTGAGGCAACATCACTTTGTCCCTCCAGTGTGCAGCCAGCCATGTTGTTCTCAATCACCCTGCTGGGGACAGGCACCAGATTTTTAGCATCATGACTCTGGCATAAATGCAATGGAGGCAGGTGCCTAAATTGCCACACTGAATCTTGGGATAAGCACATCTTGAAGAATACATTAACGATATGTGAATCGAAATAAACATGTCGATCCTGCATGGATAGCCAGTTTCTGTGTTCTAGTACAGCCAGAAGGGCACCAGCTATTAAAATCAAACCCAGGCTCTGTTAACTTCCAAAATCTTTTTAGGATGCCACACAAAAAGGCTGCAAATTGTTGCTGGAATGATCCCAAATGGAAACAGAAGGCTGCCAACTAAAAGTGATTTATGGAAATAATAACGATAATGCACTATATAACTGATTGTATAACAAAATACATTTATTGGAGGACTAGCATCCCATCTGAGCAGCATGGCACAATCTAATCAAATATATAGAAACCATGGACCAAAAGAATACAACTCTAGCCAAAAGGCTGTTGCAGCACCTGCTGCTATGAATAATAAAGAAATAATTTGCTCACAACTCCAGCTGTAGCAATTTTGCAAGTGGAAGTGTCAAAGAGAAGCCAAAGACAAACACATTCTGCTGACAGAACCATGTGTTATTTGCTGAAGCATGTAAACCAGCATTCAGGAACCAGAAATTTATGAGGACACTGTGGCCACTTCTCCCCCTTCATCAGTCCTGTGTCTCTGAGAGGCCATTCCATGTTCACCTTCATGAGCAAATGTTCCCAAGAACATCCCAAGAACATGTGGCCTGTGCCACACCACCCTTTGCTTTATGATCAGAGCAGGAGGAGACAATCTGGTGAATCAGACAAGCCTACCCTCAGCAGTGGCGTGACTCACAGTGAAGTGAAGCTCAGAGGGCTCATCTACACTGCTGAAGAGAGTGTGACGAGGCTAAAGAAAGGGTTCATCAACCTGACTCACCAGCTCTGGCTTTATTATGAACTGCACTGAAGAGTTCTGCTTGGAGCCAGCCAGCTATTGGGAAGCATTCCCTTACCAGTGGAGACAAGGGAACACCCAGTTCCAATTGGCCTTGGCAAGGGACTGGTCCCTGGCCCACATTTATATTGCGCTATAAACATCGCCTCTGAATACACAGTATTAAATTTATGGGTCCTGTACAGATGAACAAGATCCTCAGAGAATTGTTTAGAAATCATTACCTGAATCTGAACCCTGCAGAGCAAGATGAAAATAATGTCTCTGTTCAGCAGATATCTAAAACCAGGGACACCTATAAGCATGTGAGCGATCCCATTAAAGCCGTCTTTCACTTACAGGGCCACACATCTGAAAAAGTGCATTTGGAGCACAGAGGGAAGGGAGGGAAGAAAGGCTTCTCCTCCTCAGGAGGAATGTAAATATAGTGCATTTACAAAGAACCTGCAAGATTTTTGTGGAAGGCATTCTTTGTGGAAACAAATTACTCAAATTGGAGTAAGGGGAAGTGAAGGTGGAATCAAAACACCAGCATTATAAACTCAACAAGCAAAATAAACACCCTCATCAAAAAATTGCCTCTCTGATGCGTACATAATCTTTCATGGTTATAAGTGATCAGGACATGGAACTCATCAAACAACTGGATTAAATTATTTAATCGCATCCCAGTAAGCTTATTGTCACATAAAAGCTTTTTTTCTGACACAGAAGATGAATGCGAAACGGTTGACTTCCACAACTTCAAAACCATTTTAATTTGCGACAGCACAGGGATTCTGCAATGCCAGCCAATCCCACCATATCATATACCATTTCAGAGACAAAACCCCACCATTTTGTATCCAAGTCTTTTGCTTCCATCTTCCTCATGAACTCCTATTAGTTATTAGCTATTTCATGCTCTAATTTCAAATATGCCCAAATCTGCCACTGATATTTCAGAGTATCTGTCAAACTGTAGTCATTCATTCTCAGGAAATCACCCTCTCCTTCCCCCCCAGAAAAGGTGTATCTGTCCAGCATGCAAATAACTTCTGGATTTTTAATAAAAAGCCAGAGAATTTATTCAACATAGATATGGTATCAAAAATATCACTGCTATCAAATAAACAGTGGCATTTTGACAGGACCACTTGACATCTGCCTTTAATAAAAAAGGCTTTGGATTCTGCAGCGAGCAACCAGCAGCACCACTCTGAAACACAACACTTCCTTCAGAGGAAAAAAGGATAAATCTGTACAGCTTCCTACTGGTTAACTGATACAGAGGGAAAGCCCTCTGAGCTGGAAAAGGTCCCACAAAGTATGAAGACCGACAATCCTGCTGGTTCATCATTCTAGAAACTTAATAACCTGCTAGGCTTTAATTAAACTGACATATAGACAAGTTCTAAAGGAGGAAACGAGCAATACACATGCAAAACTCAGTCATCTGATTAGCGGGTTTATTACATCCTTTCAGATAGATGCTGACAGAAGGAAAAAAATCCTAGCTATGACTTCAAAATAAAATGCTACACCCCAAAAGAGGAAGTAATAATAATAATATTATGACACCCTGCAACATCAGCCTTAACTTGAAGCTGCCTGGCCCAGCAATGACATCTTTAGTCTGGACTACACTTGCAACTTCCTTTAAGAGTTAGTCAGCCGAGAACAATGGCAATATTGAAGTTATCCCATAGAAAATGCTGTGAAGATGACTGTGTCACAAATCAGAGTTCTCTCAGAGATTTGGCACCAATATTTGGTACAGGCTTGAAACTTCTGCTGGCCTTAGGTGCTTATGTTGTATTTCAAAGGCTGACAACAGGGTTCATAATTGTCCTTTAAAATAACAACTGCTATGGAGGTGTTTTTAGAGACCATGCTTAACGTACAGCCTCAGTGTTATTAGAGAAGTCACCTGGGGCATGGAAGACACAACATGTTTCGCCAGGTTAGGCAGCAGTGGGAAGGGGAAAGTCATAATTTCTTCCACTGAAGCTAAGCTATCATGCTGCAAACTATTTGTGACTGATGGGTTCGAAGAAAGAAGAGTAAACAGATTCCTGCTCTGCAGTTGAGCAAGTCCTCTTGCTCATTCACAAGAAGTGTGGCCAGCAGGTTGAGAGAGGCGATTCTCCCCCTCTGTTTTGCTCTTGTGAGAGACTCTGCCTGGAGATACTTTGTCCAGCCCCAGGACCCCGAAGATGAGAAGGACATGGACCTGTTGGAGCAAGTCCAGAGGATACCATGAAGATTATCAGAGGGCTGAAGTACCTTTCCTACGGAGACGGGTTGAAAGGGCTGGGCTTGCTCAGTCTGAGAACAGAAGGCTCTGGGGAGACCTTAGAGCAGCCTTCCAGTGCCTAAAAGGGACCTACAAGAAACCTGGAGAGGGACTTTTTACAAGGACATGGAGGGATAGGACAACGGAAATGGCTTTAAACTGAAAGTGGGTAGATTTAGATTAGATACTAGGACAAAATTCTTCATTATGAGAGCTGTGAGACACAGGAACAGGTTGCCCAGAAAAGTTGAGGCTGCCCCATCCCTGGCAGTGTTCAAAGCCAGGTTTGCGACAGGGCCTGAAGCAATCTGGTCTACTGGAAGGTGCCCCTGCCCATGGCATAGGGGGTTGGAACTAGGTGGTCTTTAAGGTCCCTTCCAACCCAAACCAGTGTGTGATTCTATTCTGTTCTATGAAGTGGGGACACTTGGGTCCAGATCCCCTTTTTTAGACTCTTTAATAATTGGAATAAGAAAATACTATTAAGAACTCAGTGTTCTTATGCTGTTCTCATCATACTATTTTAAAACAGTGTAAGATATTAAGAACACCCACAGGTCTTCAACCTGTATAAATACAGGACAGTGCATTTGTGTGATAGTTTCTATGAAATATTAACTTTGCAAAGTATACATTTCCCATTGCAGTAGGGTTCAGTGTCTCTTCTGCTGTCAGCAAATGCCCAGGTGCAATTCAGATAACTACTACATAAGCAGCTACACAACTTCAAAGTTCTATGGCCAGTAATCTGCCTTACTTTTTACCTCACCTGCCAAGATTAATGGTATCAAAATAGATCAAGGCAATCTTGTTCCTCACATGAATCTTAACTTCAGTGGGGGTATCTGTTACTGGACTGGACTGAGCACCCTTCCTAGACCCAAAGCCCAGGATGCATTTACAAGCCCTTAATCACCCACACTGTGTAACAGCACCTCCAATTAGCCATCTGCAAATTAAAATTTAGCATAGTTCAACAGATCAGGGACTACTCCCAAATGGCAGAATGGAGGTAGACTCTGCTCTAGATCTGTTTCTTGCCACCCTGCAGAGTCCTCCAGCACCACCTCTGCATCCTTAAGCACCTCCTCATGTGCTTTGTGGCCAGTTTTATAAATGAACATTTACAAATAGTTTAAATTAAAAGGATTTTTAAGGCTTCATCCCCTTCCTAGCATAGCTTATTGAGATGTCTGCTGGTATTTAACCTGCGCTCCAGTGTGCTACCAAAACTGAACCAAAGCAGTCACAAATGAACCCAGTTCTGCAGAAGCACTGAACACGCAGTTTCCAAAGATTTTAAACCTCTGACACTTCATCTTGTTTTCCTGAGAGCTATATGAAGTTTTGTCAAGAAAGGAATGTAAATAAAATAAACTGGGTTTCTCTGTAGCTGACAAAGTCTAATTTAGCCGTTCTAATTTATTTCTTCACTTTAAACTGGTAAAATCATACAAATTGTCTTCTTTCTTTTTGTTTTCTTCCTGGTTTCTCTGAGGACCTGGCATACAGAACCTTTCAATCCTGCGCAAAGAAAAGTGGACTCTAATATTTTATTATGATATTTCTAAAACGACCTGAAGGGATTCAAGCATTAGGAAGAATTCAGAGGATGAAGAAATGTCTTTTGAAAACCATAGACTTAATATGCTAAGTTATATTCTAAAAAGATGAAATACTGTAAATATTGCCTGCAGACATAAAAGCATGTTTTATCATTGCACACAGCTTTAAAGAACATTTAATGAACATTTGAAAATTATTTTCCCTATTTTAGTGTTTTAGTTAGCAAAGTAAGTCTTGCTTTTAAAATGCATTTCACTTTATTCTAAATATTTCTTTCAAATTTTACACCAAGATTAGTGCCAGTTTGAAAAGCATTGACATAGAAAGAAGGATATAGATTCGTAGTACACAGAAGAAGACAATTAAATATATCTATTTTGCCTATGTACTAATGATAAAAGTCCAGAAAATAACATGACATTTCACATGGCTGGAGTTTTGACAGCTTCGAACGAATAGAAAATGGACTGCACTCTATTTTACAGTGAAAAATTCTGAATGACACATTAAAGGAAAAGCATTACACTAAGTGGAGCAGGGCAATAATAAAGTCTGCAACAATGAAAACCATTTCAACAATGTTCAAAAGGAAACCAGAAGAAAATGAGCTGGAAGACTAACGGTAAATGAACATGCATTTTGGTAACTGTAATTTATCATACTTAACTAAAAACCCCCTCACATTATATTAACAGACCAGGGAGACTTTTACTTCTAGCATTTGCTAATATGATTTCAAAATGTCAAGCAATTATGGCTCTTGTGGTTATAACCCAAATTTTTATTGAGGAGGATTTGGTTCCAACACCTGAGGAGCAGCCACCTGCAGTGAGTGTCAAGTTGTGCCTCTGCAGTATTTGTTATGATATTAACTCAGTCCAGCTGCGCATTTTGCCATCAGATTGGAAGAACCCGTTCACCCCTGTGGCTCAGCTGGCCATATCTATTCATCCTGCACCAGCACTGGCACTCATCTTGACAAATGGAAAAGGAAAGCAGCAGAACATTAATTTTATCCCCAAAAAAGTTTTTGCTGTGTAATTTGTTGCTTTCATCACAAGACCTCCTTTACAGTTACCGCTTCCCTTGTCTGACATTGCTTTGATGCAAGAGCTCTGTTTAATATTCTGTAATATCATGTTCTTTTCCTGTCACCATTCTGCACTACCTTTGCTTCTCTTGTGAATTCCTGTATGGGATAACATGACACTGTTTGCTATTCTGCAGTGATCTTTGCAGGTGGATTTTAACCTCCATCTATCACAGCTCTAGCTCTGCCCTCACAGGACAGATGACTGCCATTGTAAATGTTACAGGCTGTCTGAAGCAGCAGCCCTGAAGAGCTAACTCTCTGATCTTCTAAATTCCATTACAATTTTCTTAAATTTTCAGGGATTCTAAATTGTGTCCATGTTCTAACCAAAACAAGCTGTGACAAGGGCTTACCTGTTTTCACTAGCTTGCCCTTTGTGGTCAGCTGTATATACCTGAGAGACAGAATACAGACATCCAACTTCAGAAATAGATGCCCCTTGTTTCTTCAAGCTGACCAAGGCAGCCAAACTGGTCTGGTCCCACCTAGTAAAAAGTGGTGATATATTCCTACCCCCATCACTTACACAAATTCTCCATAACACTTCCCACTTTTGTCCTTTTAAAATAGGCTTTTATACCAGTCAGTATTTTTAAATCTAATTAAAATCTAACCTGACAGTTTGGTACTGTGCTCTTGCACACAAAGCAGGTGCAGCCAAGGAAACAAGTTGAAGACCACATATCCAAGTTTGGTCTACATGGTGCCCTGAATGTTCAGTTCACCCTGCCCAACTCCCAGTACCCACCCTCTGCAATCACTTCCTTACAGGACATAGTTTTGTCATGTCTCAGCAAATCTGGTTCTGTTGAAAAAAACCCATCCTCTTTGTGATGCTTTTACCTTTGGCAAGTCCCAGGAGCTCTTAGTCCTTTTGAACTCTCGACTCTGCAGCAGGACTAACATCAACATGCTCAGAACTGTGCAAATATCAATTAACGGTCGTCCGTTAAGATAATGAGTTATGCTGCTGTATAAACAAAGGCATGACTAAAACCTGGAGATAACATAGCTGTCACAACACGTGTGGGTCAGGTGGAAATGCGATGGGGCGGAGGTGGGAGGAAGAAAGACAAAAAGAAGAGCAGCGTCTGCCAAACGGTGATGGACAAAAGTGAGAAGCAAGAGCAATCCCTGTTTTTTACAATCCTGGAACAATACAGTGAGTCACACGTTGCTATCACTTCTACCCTCTCGAGTAGGAAGAAGTGCTATATCTATTTTAAAGATAAAATGAAGTGGGAAAAGGTACAAGAGGCCATGCAACAACAAAGAGAGGCATGAAAGCTTGGAACTCTGCTATCCTGCTGTGGGAAATTAGTGACTTCTAAAGCAAACAATGGTTAGCAATAATCCATGGCAGAACATGAAAACCAAGCCTTGTGAGCTCTAGAGCTGTGGTGTTATTTTAGCTTGGCCCAGAGTAGTACTTAGCTGGGAATGAACTTCAGACTGCCATTAGCAGCAGTTTGCTTGTTTTCAGTATTGAGTGCCCACAGAAATGGTTCATGACAGCCAGGCTCTAAGTGGATATCAGGTATTCTCCTTCACGGTCAATAAAACTAATTATCATAACACAAACTCAACCAAAAATGCTCTTTTCCCAGTAAGCTGATGTATTAACAATCAGTTAAAATCTTGGTCACCATTTTATGCTTTTTTGAGGAGCACCAAAACAGTAGAGGTTTGTTTAGTGGTCAGTTTTCAGTAAAAGATAAGGCAGGGATAAGTGAAGAATAAAGTATTTTATTAAAAATTTCATTTCAGACATGACCACTTGACTACAAATTCTGGTGTAGCCTGTAAGAAAATGAAGACTTAACTCAGCTGTGACGTGTATCAGCTTATGCTGTTTATTTTCAAAGTGAACTCTTCAGCCTGTATAAATACAGGACAGTGTATTTGTGAGATGGTTGCAAAGTTAATATTTCATAGAAAAGTATACATTTCCCATTGCAATAGGGTTCAGTGTCTCTTCTGCTGTCAGCGAATGCCCAGGTGCAATTCAGATAACTACCACATAAGCAGCTAAACCACTTCAAAGTTCTGTGGCCAGTAATCTGCCTTACTTTTTGCCTCACCTGCCAAGATTATGCAGAACAGTATGCCCATAATGAGAAAAGCTGTGTGAATTTATGCTGTGATAGAGCTGAGAATCCCTTACGCACATGTGAACTAAGAACATGAGAGCTGTAATGTAGCAAGGACCAACACACGTGTATGGTCTGAAATGATTTAGACTAGGCATGCGTGATGTTAAGCATATGCTTAAACACAATTATTTTTATACACTAACTGTGCTGCTGGGCTGCATCTCAGTCTGGAGAGACTGGAGCTGGAAGCCTCCACTACCACGCAAACATAACGCATGAATCAGAATCACCCCCTTTTCACCTCCCCAGATAAGTATATACACACATATACATATATATGTATTTGCCTCTGATTAACCCACTTTTCTATTTTTTTCCCTTCAAAAGTGGCTGAGGTTCTGAGACAGCAGATGTTTGTATACCTATACACTGAAGGTGCTGCTGGCTTAACCTGTGACATCCAGCAAGTCAGTGCAGCACTGACTGAACAAAAGAATGGATGTTCTTCAGCTAGTCACAGGCATCTCCACTCCTACAGTGATTAGGATTACTGCTGCCAAGACCAAACCCTTAAACAGTTTCATCTCTAACTTCTGCATCTGTATCACTACTAATACACATGTCCAAAGCCTAATTGAAAGCCGGAAGTAAGGGATGTTAGGGTATCCACAACCATAACCGTATTTTATAATTTCTAATTTCTTGTCATACAGATATCATAAAGTGTCAGTACAGAAGCATTAACATCTTGACTTTTCTGCATCACACCATGTTTAAAATTATGGCCAAAAATCATAACATGATACTTAGTTGTCTGCATGCATCCTTTGCTTGCATCAGAGGAATGTGGAGATTTGTGATTTGTTAGGGACTGGCTTGAATTCTCTTTGCCACCCCCTTGCACACTCCTGCATAGCCTAAAGCAGCTTCAAACTCATTTAAATATATGTACTACTGACTCAAGCTATTTTAAAGCAAAAAACCTACATACTTTACTTCTTGACATAGAATAAAATAACTATATTCCCACAGAGGGGTTTTAAAACTGGCATGCATTATTTCTCAGCTGTCATGGATAGCCAAACCAAAGATATTCACAGCTATCTCTATACTCCCATATGATGAACTGATTTGATGCTTCTCTGCAATGCAGACAAACATTTCATTTCCCTTTTTTTTTTCTTTTTGGTAGCTAAGCAGTATGATCTTCCTAAAAATACCCAAGGATCCTTCAGTGGAAAGGTCCACAATCTTCTCACAGTGTCATTGCTCTCCATAGCAGTGGATCAATATCTGAACCGAATTTAAGATTATCTAATTTAAAGAAAAAGTGCTGCTAGGCAAGTTTCAGACAATTAAAATAAGAAGAAATATTTAACAAAATTGTCTAACATTTATGACAATATTTGTTACATAGTTTTTATACCACGATATACCACGTGTATCATGGAGTACAAGTAAATGCTGACAGAATTAATGAAGATTTTTCTGTCACCTTGCATATCTTGTTGTCCTTAATCACTGTGAGACAAATATCATCCTTCTTTGTTTTCTGCTTCATAATTCAAGTTAATGGCCACTGCCTGAAATTTGTTTTTACAGATAGATTTAAGGCACTATTCATCTTTTGAAAAGCAATGATTTGACAAAAAGCACCATTGCTTCAGCTGGTCTTAAATCAAGATAGGTCTGATTTATATGAATGGAAAGTCAGGTCCAACAAGAATAAACTTTTAAAGTTAAAATTATTGCTGTCAACTCTGAAAATGGAAAAAAACCCAATGTAAAGGATGCACCTACTGATTCACATCAGTCCTTTGTATAGTTTTACTAACTCACCACAAGGGCTAAAAATAATGCTAATGCACAACAAAACATCTCAGCTCAGGAAGCGGCTATTGCTATTCCGTTTTCAAAAATATTTCTTAATTGGCATATTCTAATGTTCCAGGAAGAATTAGAATGTGAAACATTCAAAAAGGGCCTCTCAGTGATCAAAAATTACTAATAAATGCAAGAAAGGAATCTCACCATCCTATGTTCTTTGGCTGGGCTTCTGGATTATTGTCAAAATGCACATCTGTCAACAACTTTGGTGATACCAGCTGCTGGCAAACTGGATACTTAGACGCCTCTATCGTTACAGATTGAATTCTGTTTCAGCATGGAGACGAACATTTGATTAGCAATGGTTTCAGGTTATTACTGGGGGGGAGTGGTGGTGTTTGTGGGTCGCACAAAGCTTCATGGTTGTAAGATCATTAGCTCTCCACTCTTTGGGGACCTCCATGCTGTACAGAGAACAATAGCTGTCAGTGGCACCTGGACATATGGATGGGGCAACAGCTGTAGGACTTTCCACCAGAAACTCCATCTGTACGGAGAACAGTTTGGGTGCAACCAAGATAGCCACAGTTCTGGAGACAAGCATGTGAAACAACCATGTGTGCAAGGGCTTAAATTGCCTGAGCATTAGTATGATTTTACGGTACATGGTGGAAAACAGCTGGCATCAAGTCATGCTTCCCTTTACCACTTAAACCAAGTGGAAGAAGATGTAGGTAGCTCTCCAAAGAATAAATAAGAAACAGTATAAAACCACAAAAAAAAAATAAGCAAAGAAAGAATAAAAATGTAACACACCCAATTTTATTTGTTACAGGACTTAATGTCTTTCCAAGAAAAGGCCTTGAGGACAGCTCTGCCAGCATGAGTGGCAGAGAGCAGAAGCATTAACAGTGCATGATCAGTAGCTGTTTAGCCACAGAAGCATGTAGCTTCAAAGTAGTTTTCAAAGGCCACTGGCCATTTGACAGCTGACAGAAAAAGTTCGTGGGGTCCTTCTCCCAGGATTAGCTGTAGCTCAGGACTGGTGGCTAGGTATTGACTTAATCTAGGACCTACCACACTCATGAGAACTTGAATGAGACCATGAGATACGTAGGACCTTATAAGCTGCTAGATGTACACTGTGAGTTAATTATAGAAAGTCCACAATTTTGATCTGCTTATTATGTAAGCTCAAATGTTTCATCCCTTACAGCAATAGCTTTGGCTTATAGCCACATGTGTTTCCACATTCAGGGCCCTCCAGTATTTTCAGGCTGTCTTAAAAATGACCGTCACTAGAAAAACCTATTAATGTCTTACTGCTGATGAAAAGAAGAAACATTCAATTATAACATTAAATAGCTAAGTGTTTACACTAAACCAAATACAACAGCATAAAATCAGAATCGAGGATGTACTTTGTGACAGCGTATTTTAACTCATCAAGTGTAATGGCCATGCATTGTGCCAAGCCGCCTTACCGTGTATGTAATTAAAGAATGAAAATATGTAATTCTGGGCAGATGATTTAAGATGGGAGGAGAGGTCTTACCTATAAATTAATTTGACTGTAAGTTTAAAGAATTATCATTATTTCACTGACTTTTTTATATTTCAGAATTTTAGTATCCCTTTAGTCTGAATGCATAGATATGCAAGCCCAATCAGGCAGCAAACACTGGGTGTATGCATTATCATGATATACTACCTGGAATTCCTCTGGTCATCATGCTAAACATTCTTAAGATTCTTTACAGAAAACAGTCTGATTTCTTGCTGCATTTTCTCTACTACGTATTGCAAATATTCACCTTCACTCTACACTAAACCTAGTACAATTCAAATCTAATCTTAGGCAAGCCTAAGTTCATTCTTAACTAAAATACATTCTAGCAACAACACTTTCATTTTAGTAAATAATCAGTCAGACAAATGGCAATTCTAGGATTACTTTTATCTTAAACAGTTCTGGAGAAAAGAAAGAGTCTCAAATTACTTTCTACACAAGCGTTGTTCCACATTTGGTACCAGAATGTACCCATCTCTCTTATCTCCAAAAGTATTAGAGGTTTTGATCCTGTGTTCTGATTTTGCAGTACCATACCTGCCAACTTTTGATAGTGATTTTAAGTACCTATTGAGAGGTCTTTCATATGAGTTCAAGCACCAATTCAAGACAGCAACATGAGAATGGAGGAACTTACCATTAATGTTGTGTTAAAACACTTTATTATTTACATTACAAAACACCCCACATTCAGGATGCAGCCATAAATAAGATCCCTTTTTTTAATAGGAACTTACAAGATCTGAAAAACTATGTGAAAAACCATGCATAAGTATAGGATGAAAACATGATCCTTGCACCATAGACCTTACAGCCCAGTTGAGACTTTCATTCTAGATGCTACAGCTAAGAAGACATCTGACCAAGCAGCTGTGAAGGGAACAGCCATTAGTCAGTCGGGTGCCTGTTCCAAGAAGTGTAATCCAGGCTTGGATGCTTGGATCTCAAGTGGATGGAAGATAAAATGCATGATTTCCAGTGTGGATGAGAAGCTCAGAAACCCCAGGGCTCACCATTTCATACCAGCTTTCTATGCCAAGACAGAGCATGTATGGATGGCTCTGAAGAACAGTAGCTTTCACTATATAGGATGCTCAGGTGCCCACTAGAGATGTTCACCATTTCTGAACCGGTGACAGTGGACGATGGATGCAAAACAAGAGGTGGTCTTCTACCTGCTACTATTTCTGCCTGTAACAATATTTGTAATTAAGAACAGAAACCTGCCATTTTGCATACACAATGAAATAAGTATTTACAGGTGATTTCAGCATAGCACTGATTTTCCAAGATACTCTGTTTCAGCAGCCACTCTAGATCATAATGCATGAGACTATGAAAAAAAAAGCAACAACCCAAACCCAAACCAAAAAATTGTAATGAATTCCTGGCAAGTTTTACATTCCCCTTTAAAAAAATCACATAGACCTTCCCTTCCTCCCTTCCCTCCAGCAAATACCATTCATGTTTAAGATTAGATTATTATTCTCCTGATTCCTCTTTAGCTGCCAGGGAGTGACTCACTGTCAGACTGATTTAATTACAATTATAGACATTGTTCTTCTGGTGTTACAAGAAAAAGCTAGGAAACATAAAGGAAAAGGTCAATACAGGAAGACTCTACAAGCCAGGAGATGTTAAATAGTGCCAGTAGTGATTACTGCTGATTTCAATTGAGTGGTTGTTGCCTAATATAAGATCTTTTTACAATAATACAACAAAATCAGTTACAATTCTCAAATACCTGCCTGAAAGGTTGGTTTTGTTTCTGTACCATGCATTACAGTTCTTAGATCTTGGGCATAAGAGTGAAACAAAAATATAATAGTTTAATAAAAGGGACATTGCTTAGTTACTGTTAGCAGAATAATACATATCAGCTACCCACATAGCACACACGTGTTATTTTCAAAGCTTTATATATTTGGTAATAGGGATAATTTAACATTGTCTGTCCTCTAAGGCATTAACAAAGTGGGAATGTTTTTTCAAAAGATGTTTGCAAAGTTACGGTTTTAATATTATTCTGAAGATATTATAATGTAAGTACACTGATTACTTAAACAGCAAGGCATATTGAACATACTTTGTAGTGTCTAAGCAATGGATATAGTTTATGACTCTAATTTAAACACTTTGAAGGTAAAATTATACTGAGAAAGGGTGAAACACTTTTCCTGAGAAAACACACCTGTTTCCCTTTAAGTTGTAAACTTGTTTCTAGGATCCAAAGAGAAAGGTTGAGTCTACGAATCTTGCATTGTCAGAAAGCTTATTTAGTATTAGCAACCGCAAGCATTTAACTTGTACCTTACTGTAATAACTGTAACAATTTTTGTATTTTTGCATACTTCTCATTTTCAGGGAGAACCTAATTAGAAATGAGGTATTTAACTGCACTATCTTCATCACTGCCTTTGTGCAACAGCCTACAATATGCAGCTAAATAACTTACCCCTGAGAATCTCCTCGATCTGTTTTGAGATGCTGACATGGTTGTAATAAAAAAGCACAGCTACCTTAATGGTTTTGCAGTGGAAACAATTAGTAAACGCTACTGGTCTGGCATTTCAGAATCAATTAGCTATGCTGGAGAAGTTCTACAAACACAATACTGATGCAGTAACACTTTGGAAGACATTATCAATGCCAGAGAAGAAATAAATATAATCAGAATTAAGTAAACAGGTTAAATTGTTAGGGCTATTTACTGATTTAATTTATTCACTATGTTTCATTGGGGGGGGGGAAGTAAAGCTTGTAGTTGCAGATAAGATTTTGCCTATTTTATTTTTGAGAGAATATATCAGGTGTAATAAGTAACATTGTGAGTGGTTAACTAAACAGTTATAATTTTAAAGGGGGCTAGGAACATAAAGTACAGGTCGCCTGAAAATCTGTACTGCATCTCCTGGTATCCTGAACTCTTATCCACAGGGACATGCATGTTACAGAACATGAGCTTCCTCAGCAGTGGCTAGGGCAGTTCCACAAAAGAGACTCAGTTCAAGAACAGAATAGGATAAATGACAATGAGCCAAGACAAAATCAGAATTTCCATTGCAACATTTTTGTCATAAATGATGACAAATCAAATAATTTAAGGCAGGAAAAAAAACCCAACAAACTGATGTTGGAAATGTGTGATTAATTTTTATATTTAACTAAAAAGAAATGTTTTGATATTCCCAATCACCATGATGCTAGATATTGGCATGCGGAACGAAACAAACTTTGAGTTCGTGTAACAGTACATTGCATGGGTAGGATTAATTTTGTCTATTTGTAGGTGTCTACAATGCAAACATTTACAGCTGAGCCAGTAATTCTGGATGGGGTATCAGTCAGCCTACAAAATAAACTTCTGAATAAAATGCTCTCTAAACATGCCTGTTTCGGCCTTTGACTGGGATGACCATCTCCCCTTCTACTGCAGAAACAGCACTTCCCACAGAACTGTAGTTGTTTAGCATTTGCCTTGTCTAGCTGAATAGTCCCATGAATGTCTGCAGTGATACTACCTGATCTCTCTGCAGTATAAAGGTTTAGGGATTACCTAGTAAGTATGAAAAAAAAGACTTAAACAAAAAATCTAACAGGCTCATATGAGGTATGAACACTATAAAAGAGTATTTGAAAGTAGATGCCAATAGCCAAAGCTGCTGATGCCAAGTTGCTTTCTTCAGTGTTAAATACATCTCAGTGAAAAAACTATGTTTGGTATCAGAGCTACCTCCAAGGAGACGGTAGTTTTTCAAAACACTTCTATTTCCAATAGGCTGAAACTTAGGATTTGATTTATATAGCAGAGCTAGCTAGCCCTCACAAACCTATTCACTGAATGCTCAACAGGTGAATTACAGAGGAAGTGATGGTAAAGATGTTGAGAAATAAGAGATGATGTCTTGCAATGCAAAAATAATATGGTACAGGTTGGTTAGTGACCTATACATACTGACACTCATTCTCAGTTGGTTGTGATGTACCACCTACAGGTCACTGGCCCCTGCTACTCAGACACAATCCCCCTGAGATCCTGCCCTCCTCACACATACTCCTACTCACCCTTTCTGTCCCCCCAGGATCTGCTGTTGGAAGAGTTCTCACGAACACCTCCACTGCTACTGCTTCTGAAAAGGCAGTGAGTTATTCAAGAACTACCAATAAAACCATTTCAGCTAATGCAGCTGAAACAGGTTAAAGCATCTTAAATGAGCAGCTTGAAGGTGAGACCTGGGGAGTAGTAACTGGCCAGGTGGTGAAGTGCAGGAGGATATGGAAACATCTGCAGCTGAGATAGCTACAGCAAGAAGAGAAGGTGTTTATTTCCTAAAGAAATGGAGCAGTGTGCCACTATGATAGCTCAATGATACTCTGCTTTCTGGCTTGCTCTAGCCAAAAGAACCTGATTAAGATGTTAGGATACACACAAAGTGGGAAGGAAATGACACTGGTAACACTGTGATGTCTTTCTGTGAATTAGTATGCAGTGTCACATAGGACATCATGGAAGCATTGGCCCATGCATAATCACAAACTTGAAAAGGATTCACAGAAGGACCACTCAGAGTTGTCAAAATCTATGGAGGAAGCATAAAAGAAAGAGATGGCTGCTCCTAGGATGGAAGTTAACAGCATGGGAGATGTTCAAAAGCGCATAAACAATAAAAGGTATATCAAGGACTCTGCCTTCATTTGTAACTCTAGAACAAGAACATCTAAAACTATGATTTTTTAAAATGGTAATAGGAAACAGATTTTTCACAAAACAGGAGATTATACCAAAGCATACATTTCTACAGGAGGTTTTGAGAGCAAGAGCTTGGCAATAGGCAAAAGAACTCAGACGTATTTTGGATATCAGAAATACCCAGATCTACTAGTTTTCAATCCACTGCATTTTGGAAATATAATGACTTGAATAAACCTGTTTCCACATAGGAGCCAAGTTCTTAGGGTTGAGGATGAGAACCATACTGTTAGCAACATATTCCGTGTAAGCCTGCTCACCAGGCTATCTATCTCAGTATTGATGCCCTTCTTTGAAATTTCTGTTTCTGACTAGTCTGAAAAAAGACACTGTGGATGTCATCCAAATGACAAGTCCTATACCTCCCAAAATGTCTAGCAAATGTTCAAGGAAGAGTTAAATGGAACACTAGAAAATACTTTGAAGTTATCATTAATTATAAGTAGGTTTTAAAGTAATAAATAACAGCCATGAGTGAAGCGCTTTAATTTTCCTTGCTTTCATTTTTCATTTCTTTACTTTCCTTAGTAAAAAACCTCTAGATAATCTAGGCTGTGCAACACAATCCACTCATCAAATTAATTACAGTATAAATTTCTACTCAATTTGTTTAACTAAGCATTAGTTGGAAACTTCTTGGGAAACCATTACCATCAGTGTGAAAACCTTCCTTTATATAAATCATTTGAAAGAATATAAGAAAGGGAAGAAATCCATTGAAATTTAGCTCTTAGAAAGCTGATGAATAAGCTAATCTGTTACTGAGTGGCTCAATGTTCAATTGTTTAAAAATGGCATAGGAACAAAACCACAGGAGAATGTCATTATTCTGAGCTATGTTCTTTTCTTAATTAGTCCTAATGCTATTTAAAAAAACCTTTCCTTCTCTTTTTTGTGCATCTCTGAACTGCACACATATGCAAAATATAGAAAATAAGTACCACAAGTAACTTTCAGAGTTAAACCTTGCACCTTAAATTGGACCCGTAGTACTGAGGAAATTACGGAATTTGGCTCCTTTTAGGATATAAATTGAATATGTAAATTTTATTCATCAAAAACAATGGCACAGTGAACATACATACGAAATCCACCAGAAATAAGGGAAGGTCACTGGGCTAATCACTTTGGCTTATTTCCTTTTTCTGCACTCCCAACTGCCTATTTGCTCTGCTCTTTGCATTGAAAGGGAAGAATTTGAACATAGTTAGGCCAAACAGTTTCTCTTAAAGCAAACTAAATAATGCCATGGGTTTTGTCACTGGTGAGAAAACCTACGCTACTGAATCATCATCACAGGGATGGATCTTTGCATTCAGGCAGTGTCGTATGCAGGATAGGTGTCTGTACACTGAGGAACACGTCACCTCACGCCTACGTGGAATTTGTCATGGGTTCAGCAGTAGCAGTCATTTTTCTCCTTCTTGGTAGCTGGTGCAGTGCTGTGGTTTTTGATTTTGGGCCTTGGAACAGCGCTGATAACACCAGTGTTTGCAGTTACTGCTTGGTAATGTTTTGTCTGGCCAAGGACTTTCTGAGTCTCATGCTATGCCAGGGAGGAGGGGAAGCTGGGAGGAAGCAGAGACAGGACACCTGACCCAAACTGACCAAAGAGGTTATTCCATACCACAGCACATCACGCCCAGGATGTGAACACGGAGAGCAGAGACCCAGAAGGGTGTGGTGGTGCATTGGGTGGGTCGCTGCTGGGGGGTGCACTGGCTGGGTCGGGCTTGGTGAGCAGTTGTATTCTCTTTCTTTGTATTTCTCTTGTATTATTACTGGTGGTAGCAGTAGTGATTTGTGTTATACCTTAGTTACTAAACTGTTCTTATCTCAGCCTGTGAGAGTTGCATTTTTTTTTCGATTCTCCTCCCCATTCCCCCGGGACTGGGGGAAGAAAAAGAGAGGAGTGAGTGAGTGAGTGAGTGAGTGAGTGAGTGAGTGAGTGAGTGAGTGACTAAAACTTCGTGCGTTATTAGCCTGGGTGAGGCTTAAACCACGACAGAATTAGAATTAGCAAAGCTGCAGATCAAACTAATAGAAGCAGAAGAGCATATTTCAAGAACACAGTTACTTGGAAGCATATTCTTTCCATATAATTTTGTGCAAATAGATTCAATTCATATTAAAATGCAGTACTTTGCTCTGAATCACGTCCTCCCAGGCCAGCACAACACATGTTAAGTTATTCATCAAAGGTTCTGGTAAAGGAATGTTATCAGTAGTTGAGTTCAATCATTTTAGAGGAAAGAAAACAACCTTAAGTACAGAAATCAAATCAAGTCCTACAGAAAGTACTCTGTTCTGGTATCAGTGATGCCAACTCTTGAAAAGGAATATGTAAAATTGCTCCAGGATGGAAATGGAGCCAATACTGACTGCAGAAACAGGCAAACCTGACAACTCCTTAGAACAGATCACAAGACCTAGTAACATGCCAATCCTGCAAGTAAATTCCCGCAACTGCTCCCACATCAGTTCAGGGGTGACCGGGGCACATGGTCCACAACACTTGGGATGAGCAATGGGGAACCCAAGCAAGAGTCTGAAATTGCAGAAGATCCTGAATTACTGCTTTTTTCCCCAAACTCACCTCAGCAACCCCTGTTTTATTATTTGGGATGGGGAAAGTATAAATAAAAATCTAACAGAGCTTTAACAAGGATTGAATACAGGACAAAGACATTACGTAGGCAGACTTAACTGGAAAAGGAAAATAAAAAACTATAGAGCAAAGACTCTTAAAAAGAACTGCTTTTAGATTTATGGCCCCCCCTCAGAAATCACACCCCAGCCCTGATGGAATTGTCTCTCCACAGCCACTTCCTGTGCTTGGCAGATAAGATGCAGAGAGAAACAGTTTTGGTGCAGTTGCCAGCCTGAATTTTATGGGACCATGCCAGGCTACCCTAATCACATTCATACTGCCTTGCTTTAGGTTTCTGAGGTCTCTAAGAAGCAGGAGGTTTGCGTGCAAGGTGGCCTGATGAAAACTGAAGGAACAGACGGCTTGGAAACAGACTGGCTCTGAAGCAGAAGAGCTGGTATTCCCTGTTAATTCTCATGGATCCAAGGCAAACTTGGGATGTCATCTCAGATTTTCCACCAGGCTCCAGCTAGTCTGAGACAATTTAGCTCACCTGCTTACGCTTTCAGAACTCTGGTGAGATAATCTGATGGTTGCAAACTAAGTAGTTGGTGCTGGATACAACTTTTGTACACATGCACTGGTGTTACTTCTACCACTAGTGGGGTGAGGAAGAGCCCAGCAGGTACTTTCAGAGGCATTTCAAGGCTCACACAGCTATATTTATGTTTCCTCCAAACAGACAACCAGTTTTTCCAAAGGCTGTTGTGGGGGGTTCTTAAACCCTCCAGGGAAGAACTGCATGAGGGCTCCAGATGAAAGGGAAAGAGAAAGGACTGGACAGGATCTCCATTGCTTTTCCTCATTGGTGACTGAAACAGAGACTTATACTTCCTCCCTTTTAGAATTCTGAAATTACAAGAGATCTACCCCATTTGGGCAGTACAATACCAGATGAGGCAGAACAGAATGGCCTAGCTCCTCCAGAAGATGGGAAGAGGAAAGAAAGATACTGCAAAGAAATAGATTCTTCATCTTTCCAGCGCACCTTCAAAGCTGGAGACCATAAATGGGTTAAAGAGATGTGGGCAAAATGTTTATGGCAATGGTAGCTCTATTAGCTTCTCGGACAGTCTTGTCCAGAAGACAAGAGTGTACATTCCATACTAGAGAAAATTCATATGCTAAACTAATCCCATAGAGCAGTCTGTGAGGAGGTGGACATTGAACTTGTCTCAAATACCACTTACATTCCATAGTGTGAGTCAGAGACAAGAAACTGATCTTGTCTCAGCTATCATTTGCATTTGACCATGGGAGGCCTTGAGCATAAACGAAGCAAATAACAAGGATGTTGGCTATTGATACTGCATAGAGAAGATTGTTCTGAAGCTGATGAGCCTCCACAGTAAGGTGAAAAGATGATTTGAGGATGAGCTGGCTCAGAGAAGGGAGTTGAAAAGCAGACACCCTTTCTTTCTCTCTTCTCCTCTTTTTTCATAGAGTATCAACTAGATCTAAGTAAAAACATGTGGCATGTGACTTGCTGATTCAGTTAAAGGTAATCATTGTTGAGTTATTATATCTAACCACATGCCTTGTAATTTGTATTAACAGATCATAGAACTGGTTGGTTGGAGTTATTTCACCTTAATTCAATACAAGGGTATCGTGAAATTGGTCACTAGTCCCAAGGGGACAGAGGTCATCCTAAATGATTCTTTTTGGGTCATAACACAGTCCTATTTTTGTAGTCTTTCATTAAACAAAAGGAAAGCATTATACTACTATGTTATAGTGTGTCACGTATCTAGGACAGCCAGCAAGGCAAATGTGAAAGAGTTTTTAATTCTTGGAGACATACTATTTTCCATTCTCTTCAGAGCCATGCAATTTCATAGTGTATGAATCCTGTCCCAGACAGTGTGCTATGGGAATGTGCTATTTTCTGCTGGAGAAATGCTAATGAGCACAGCCTTTTATCCAAAACATCTACATGTCTGGAGTTCTTGCCAGTTTGTTTGTTTGTTTATTAAGAAATAAGATTGCTCCTCATGCTGAGAAGTTGCAGCAGCAATTGGAGAGGCTGCTGTAGAGGGGAACAAAGAGAAAATATGAGTCATATTTGGCAGTATGTCATTATACACAGGAGAAGCTGCTCTTAAGCCAGTGCTTGCTAAAGCAAATGAACTAACAAAAATAGTCTTATCCATCAGTATCACTGTATAGGTCAGAGTAGGCAGATGCAGCATATCAATTTGACACGAGATGCTGTCCCAGAAGACCTCAGGAGGTCCTTCACGGAATTATTCCAGTAACTATTCAAGTGCCCCAGGCTATTTGAACTGAACAGCAGATGTTGGGATAGATGATATTCCTTTCACGTACAGAATGGATTGACTTTGCTGGAAATGCTACTAGATATCAAAAGAGAGAAAGAGTGAAACAAGGCTCCCCTTTCTCTTTCCCTGCTTTCTGAGGCTACAGTATGGGAACCAGGGTTCAGGTCTGCAATCAGAAGCATCTTTCCCTTTGACCATGAAGGATTCAATCACAACCTGGATCACAGTTCAGGCTGTATCTAGAGTCACAGCCTGGGATTTGGGGCAGAAAAGAAAGGATCTACTTAGAAGAAAACTAGTGCTCCCTCTGGTGCTCCTTTTCTTTCCCTGGTACAAAGCCTGAACATTTAGAGAGGTTGCACATGTCAATAAAAAAGTACTTTTACCAAAAGAAAACCTATAGAACCCATGAAAATACCACAAAACTTAACTGCACAAAACTCAGCACTGAAAGACATAAAAGTGATCAACATCATGGCTTCCTCATAATAAAAATAAGACAAAACAGACCTAAGGTCAACAAACCATCAACAACAAAAAAAGGTACCATAAATGAAGAAGACCAGACCTGAAGACAGGTGAAATACAAAATAGAGAGCATAAAGCTCTTTGATTTTGGTAGTTCTATATAAAAATAAGAGTTACAGCACTGAACCCTAATTTGGTAGAGAAAGTAGGTTTCCCAACCTGAAGAGGTGGGATCTGCAGCAGACAGATAGTAAGGGGCAGTGCTTCTCTGTGGAAAGGCACATTCTCTAGGAAGTGAGGAAGGGAAATACAAAGACAGATATTAACTTGGAAGGGATTCACTAGGACATAAAGCTATCTTATTTCTGTTTCAGAGTCCCTGTATAGAAATATGTATACAGCTGTTGTGTACCATATATTAGCAAAATAGGTAGCATCAATCCTACCATACAAACACAGCAAATTTGACAGCCTTGGGGATGCACTAGACTGAGGCAGGCTGCAGAGCTGATTCACGTAGCCACAGCAAGGCAGAAGAAGAGTGTTTGTGAAGTTCATGTCCAGTATCAGGTCACACACCCTGCAGTCAGTGCTGCTGAGTAGCAGTAAGACAGCACGGGCAGCCAGGAACCCTGGTCCACTTCAGCTGATCTCATTCTGCCGGGACTGAAGTCATGGCCAGAAAAACTGTTGGACTTACACTGCCCTGTGCCTTGGGCAGTCTGGAGGCTGTGTGACTGTTGCCACATTTATCACTGCTGATGGTCACAGAGAAACCAAGTTTGGGGCTTTTAGCTCAATGTATTTAAGTTCTGCTTATATTTACATCCACTGGCTACATAAACTTCATAAAGCAAATTTAGTTTCCTGGATGTCTGATTAAGTGACCTATATATCCACATACACTAATGTCATCAGTGGCATGTTTAGCAACCATTCTTCCCTTACATCTATGTGCACATGTACATACGGATGTATAAATGAGAACCATTTATATCTTCTAGCCTTCTTTCCAGTTATGCAACTGTTAAGCTATGTATTCAGCTATTACCCCTCTAAAACAGTTCTTCTGATCTGAGCTCAGTTACAGTTTGCAGCATCTTGTTTTCATTATGCTGTAAAATTAAGGCAGTGGAGGAGGAGGCTGCAAGAAAACCATTTGTTCAATGAAGAACCCCACAAAATTGCAAAGATGTTTTATTGAGCTCTTATGGTAGAAGCCACGCTCTTCTGATAACAAAGGAAGTGTTCTCTCTCTCCTGATGGAGTGTAATTCTATTTTTAAGCACACACATAGATATCAAAAATAGATGCTGGATTTCATATTAATATAAATCCAATTAACTGTTGTACTATGTCATAAATACAGTTCGGCTTTTATGAGTGTCATATCTTTTGCTGATTGAGTGCCAAAATCTCTTCTCAACCATTTCATTTCCAAGACAAATTGCCAGTATCTCCAGTGCCATGTATTAATTTATAGACGAGCAGGATCTTCATGGGATTACCAGCTGCTGTTCACATTTACATCCTTTGCCAAGAGAATCTTTCATACTGTTTTTTTTTAAGCACTGAATTACATGGAAAAACCTCTGTAATGACCAGGCCTTGGCTCACCTTGTCCTGTGGAAATACTATTAAAGCATAATTCTGTGGGTTGGAAAAGCATACATGAAAATATAAGCGTAGTCCCTGAAGCATTTGGCTCCTTTCACAAGGAACAGCAGGCTCTGCATAGGGCCATATCTCCCTAATAGATTTACCAGTATTGTTATTAGTATTATCATATTTAGTATAGACAAATCTATTGTCTGAAGTACTTTTCATTTGACACATAAAATACGCCCTGTGTTGCAGAAAGCTCTCCTTGTAAGTGTAAAAGAGACATGAGACAACAGCATGCATACAGGAGAGAACACAGAATCACCACAACCATGCTGGGCGGGTAAACTACTGTGTGCAGTGCACAAGTGGCCTAACTCCCACCAAGCTTTTCCAGAAACAGAGTTTTATGAATCATAGAATGGTTTGGGTTGGAAGGAACCTTAAAGATCATCTAGTTCCAACCCCTGCCACAGGCAGGGACACCTTCCAGGGACAGGGCCTTGAACACGTTCAGGGATGGAGCATCCACAACTTCTTTGGGCAACCTGTTCCATCATCTGAGCCTTGGCTGCTTGCAAAGAAATTCCCTAAAGCATGAGGTCCTCAAGTAAGAGAAATCACAAAGGAACTGCCATAAATCTAGGAATTTGGAATTTGGGAATGGAGAGATGGAAGGTTTGGGAATGTGCTATGAAAAGAACATGGCAAGAAAGGAATAGGTTGTTAAACAAGTTGCAAGTGAAAATAAAGACCTTGCATCTAATATAGCAAAAAAGAGAGGCATAGCTTGAGGAATGCAAAAAGAATATGGCTGAAACTATGGATGAGGTAAATTATCTTTGCAGTAACATTTGGTAGACCTGAGTGCTAGGACTGCACTCCTTTCTCACTCTGAGAAGCTCAGTGGCTTTGTTGAATCCAGAGGGATTACTTTAGTGAGTTATCAGTCTCCAGTGTCAGATAGAGCTCTGTGAACTTGATAGTGATTCCTCTTTGGAATCACTATCCAAAGCATTCAGTATTGGGCAATGCATGTCAAAAAGAGCAGGGACAAGAGGAAAAAAACCAAAAAACTGTCATGGATCTAGAAAATGTGAATTGCAAGGAAAATCTGAATGGTAGTAGGATTGTCAATTTAGAGAAGAGTGGTCTGAAACATGAAAGCAGTTTTTAAACAAATGCCATAAACAGAAAGAAAATAATATTTTATCCACATGTGCGGAAGACAAGAGAATTTAACTGGTAAAAAACTTTGGACTACACTTTAATGAATAAACTTTCTAATGTTAACATATCGTGAAGCAGTGGTTGCACAGTGAGATTGTGAGATCTCCATCATCAGAGGTCTTCCAGAATAGAGTACACAAGCATTTCTCAGAATTGACATAGATCGACCTGATCCTACACTGCGGACAAGGAAATGTTTACAGGAATCCTTTAAAGCCTTTATTTTTTTCCCTCTAATTCTATTAACCTTCCAATAACCAGTTTTAAATAAACTTGTAATACAAGGTATTCTTCTTTATTTGATAATACAATGAGATTTATATAATTCTTGAATTTTATATCTGTAACCTCACTTAAAATACTGTTTTACAAATCCAAATACTGTGCAGTGTTTCTTCAAGTGTCCTCCACTGACTGGAATAGAAGTCAGTTAGAGATCTGAGACCTGAAATGGATCATTACTCTTCAGGTCTTGTTTTACAACTACTTCACACACAATGGGCGATAGGACATGTGGTGAAGAACTTTTCGGTGCAGTAAAGTAAAGCAGCGAAGGTATAGCCCCTGGAGCTGTGACAGAAAGAGACAGGTAAAGAAAAGATTGTTACCTGGGATCAGTTTTGTCCTGGAGAGTAAAATGAAAAAATGATAACTCTCCTGCAAGATGAACCACTCTCACAGTAACTGTTGCTGATAGAGAACTATTGCCTTTCCTATAAATTAAGCCAAAACACATACGTGATGATATTTTAATTTAAAAATAACTTTCAAAAAGCTTAGAGGCTACTGGCTCCCAGTATGTTGTGTTCCAATATAGACATGGCTACACTTAACACAGAAATTAGGTATTTCTTGTAGTCTTCAAATGCAGCCTTGCATTCAAATTCTGTGAGCACTATAATATTTTCAAGTTTTATAATGAAGCTTCCTGGACAGTTGGAAGTCATTAACCTTTACGATACTTTAAGATTTTAGCGGGGTTGAGGGACTACAAAAAGCAAATACCAAAGGACTTAAATTTGGAAAACACTATTCCCATTCATGTCACCAAACTCACTACAGACACTTGAAAAGCCGTGATTAAAAATAGCTAGACTAGATGCATGTGTGTCAGGCTGCAAGTGTTCCCAGAGGATAATCGCACAGATGTCCAAGCTCACACAACGGAAATTACAAAGCAGGGTGCTGCCACTAAAGAGACATTTTTCCTTCACACAGAAAATGGGAGACAGTCTTCAGAAAAATGCTGATGCCTTGTTTACACAGATTAAATGTTCAAGTCCCTGAGGGTCCTTATTCTAGCAAGAACTGCAAGATAGAGTATCTGAAAAAAACCCAATTCTTCAAAAAAACCAAACCAGAATTATTGGAAATCTAAATACAAACAAAATGCAACTGAGGTCAGTACACTGCTTTTGGTTCCCATGCCAAATCTTCCAAAATCAACATTGTGGTTTGGCTGTATGTTATCAATAACTGCTTGCCACGCATTCATATGACATGACTCATTGACACTCAGCTTCCTTCCTGCACTTCCTTTGGCTCTCAAACATAGCTCTGTATTCAAACTTAATTACTAATGATGTCACACGCTGGCCTCTCACAGCCGCGACGAGTCGAACCCTGCACTAAAGCAGGCAGAAGCCAAAAAGTAGGTATGGCCACTCAAGTGGGTGCTGTGGTTGATTTTTGAGAGTCTGCCAGGGAAACACAGAAGAGCATGAAGTTATTGAAATCTGAGTTCTACAATAAATATTACTGCTGGCTAAATTATTTTAAAGTGTCCTGAATGATTGAATCTCTCTGCGTGTTTCCAAACACATGGGTACAGCTAAGGAGCCTCTGTCACCAGGCAATGTGGCTCGGGCACCTCAGCGTTTTTACCACCTGGTTATCTGCACAGAAAAGTCTTTAGCTCTCAAACTTTTTATTTTAATCAAGAGCACACGATACCTTTTTTGTGTGTGTGCGGGTGTGGTTTTAAGAACCTCAGATTATGTTCCAAATAGAAGTTTTATGTAATTTCTTCGAACAAACAGCAGAAACCCAGGAAAGCTTGTTGGGACACCAGACAATAAAGGACGCACATTAGGAATGAGCTGTCTTTGCCAGTCTACAAGCCTCATTATTTTGGCAGGCAGGCAATAATGCTATAAAAAAATAATTTAAAAAGCAAGTTACAGCTGAAGATGTCAATGCAAAGCAGTTGCTTTAAGAGGAAATCTATGCTACGCTTTCTGAATACTGACTTCCAGTCTACTTTCCTGAATGGATGTTGTTGTTTGGAACAACTGTTTATTACAGACATGTTCACCAGAGAAATACAGCAAACATCAAATATAATATAAAAACAAACAAAAAATGCTGCATCGCAATTTCTGTTTCTGGAGACAGCTTTGAACTGACTTTGCTACTGCTAAATGTTTAATACCAAAAGCTTTTTAGGTTCATAGTTCTTCACAAACACTATGTAAAAATAGATGTCTGCCCTTGAGTCTTAAGCCAACATAAAATATTTACAAGGATGGCATGACAACCAGTATGCTTCAGTCTCTGGTAAGAAGTTGGAATTCCCCTGATAAGTGAAGCTTCTGTGAAGTGTTATCACACTATTTATATCAAGTGTTATAAATGAAATTCTTAAGCTGAGGTACACGTATCCAAAGAAAATACAGACTACTTAAACAATATTTTTACTGTTGATTTTCACACAAATTAACTTTTTTCCACCTGCCAGCAAATTCTTTCTAATTGTTCTGTAATTATTTCTTACTGCTCAGAACCAGCACATTAACTGCAGAAAAAGAAATTATTTTCCACTGTGAATAAACTGACTCCATGTCTATAAAATAATTTGTAATGGAGTTAAAATGTTAAGGACTCTTTGTTCACAGTTTTTCTGATGGATGATGTGGATCTCAGTGGTGGCCCATGAGTATATCACAGATGAAGCATGGAGATGGAATAAAAAACTTCTCTCAGGTCATACAAAGCCAACTTGGATGTCTGTGTTCTTTATTCTTACATAAGAATCACATGGCAGTATGGTGCAGAGACACCCCAATGGCTCTGGGTGATGTCAGCCAGATAAAGCCAGGTTTGTAATTTAACTCTCAGTCCTGGATCTGTCAGTAAATCTGGCAATGGAGAAGTAAGGAAAAAGGATGGATAGGATGGCAATCATGGATCAAGAAAGATTATAAAGGAGAGATACAGTAGAACAAAGTGAGATTTTTGTCAGGAGGTAAAATTATAAATATTCTTCATCGAGGGGTCAATTATCAAAACGTGGTGAATGAATGGTCCAGGTATATTCTAGGGCTGCTGAGTGTTGCCACAGGCACCATGCTCGGAGGTCTTGAAGAAATTTCTGCAGAAGGACTTCTACTGACCTCCGTGGGAACATATATACACATCCAGACTTGCAGGACCAGAACTACAACTTTCCTTTGCACAGTGTCTTCTTGTATTGTGTTCACACCATTCTCAAATATTCAAGTTGCCACAACTGTGCCTGCTTTCCCATTACAAACAAGGCGATTTTAAGTTGTAAGCATATGTCTTAAATTATTGGCTCCAACAATGAACCTATAATGCAGCAATGATTTACAGAACACTTGCTGGAGCCTAAGAGAACCAGTTAATAACAGGATGTCATATAACGTCAAGATACCCAGAAGCCATGAATCAATCAATCAGAACAAGCCACAACTCTAACCAACATCTTGTTCTTGAGAGAGAAACCCCCAAAGTAACAGAACAAAACAGGAAGACAGTCTTCCAATAAAAGCCATTATGCTTGAAATTCCCCATTCAATCTTTTGGCTTTCAATAGACAAAGTTCATCAAGAGTTCCTTGCATAAGGTGGGCTAAACAGAGAAAATAGATGTCTTCACCTCAGGCATCAGTAACGTTGCTGCATTCTTCAAAGCTCTTGCAGTTTTGTGCCAAAGCCTGCTGGAGCTCATCATGCTTCTACAGGGACTGAACTGCCTCCAGTAAGACACTGTGCCTTATGCTTTTCCCATCCATCCCCTAACAGCCCATGTGCCTACTGCCCAGGTACCTCTATTCTGGAATTGAGATTTTGGTCTACTATACACCTTGCTGACAAGTGGGTTTTGATCTGCACGACATGAGATTCAGGGCATTATTTTTGAATGTAAAAAGCAGAATAATAGCACATTGGCAAAACGTCAGGTAAATATGTAGGAACAAAAGGCAGGCTGGGCTCATTCCCACACTGTGCAGCATTATCATCAGGAGAAGTCTGGGGAGAGGAAACATTGAGAAAGGAAACTCAGAACCAGAAGTCATTAAGGTCATAACTCATATACAAGACAAAGCAAAGTGTTTACTTTAAAAATTATTTAAAGTGAGATACGCCTGAACACATCATTTCCCCAGGGATAGCTGACAGTCTTTGGCAAGCACTTAAAAGATCCATGCTCCTGGGATAAAGCTTTCTGTAGACAAAATGCTACCAATATTGATTAGCATGAGAAGGAGAATCTAATTTATTTTCAAAAGCACAAGATCTCTGACAGTTAAAGCTAGTCAGGACAAGTGGGATCATGTGCCAAATGCTAAGATGGACACTGCTAGGGCATCTGCCCCTGTTTCTTTGGTTTTGGTTAGAATTCAACAGGAGCAGAATTACTGAGAAAATATGTTATTCTGAGTCATTTTATGCAAGGGAAACCAAACAAAACCAGAAGAGAGCAAACAAACCCCTAAATTCTAAGCCATCTCTTCTTTTTTTGTTCTTTCCTTTTCTCTATTTACTGTGCACAAACTGCACTCCATAAAGTTTAAATAATTCAGAAATCAGAATTTGTCTTTTTTATCCTCAACTGCAACTTGGTCTTGTTCTGGGTCCTCCCAGAAGGAAGCCCCATGAGGGATCTTCTCTTCAAAGCCCACTGGAAGTTTCAATGAAGGCAAATCTGCCAGGTATGTAGCACAAATCATGCAATAAGGGCATTTCGTCATTCCTAGCAATCCACACCCCTCCTGATAACCTAGAGGTGTCTATGACTCCTCCATAATTCCTACAGATTCCAGCTCTGCTGGCTGTCACTCTAAACCTCAACGTTTTTTGCACCCGAGGAGTTCTGAAAATCGCTTCTCTCAACCCATCTTCCACATGCACATCCTACAGCGGATGTGGGAGCCGAACATCCTGATGATGATACGGTAAATCTAATTGCATTGTTATAGCCACCTTAAAGGGAAAGCCAAACTTTCATATGCCTAAGGGGAGTGGTTCAACAAATTTATATGCAGATGGAAGCACATTAAGAGCAAACAGCTAGTCATTGACAAAATAAATATTCCCATAATAAGTGTATAACAAGGAATGAAGCTATAGCATGCAAAGCAGATGGCTGATCTGTGCAACTAAATGTGTGGGTCCCAGCAGTATCATTTAGGCTTGCACTTTCTTTTTAGTCTCTGGAGAATGAAAATATCAAAAAAGAAGAAAAAAAAAAAAGAGCAAAAAAAGGAGAAAGAACAGGCAATTCCAGCAGATTAACTGCTGATCCAACTGAATGAGAACTGCCAGACAATAACACTGGAAATCAGGATGCCCCAGAATCTGCTGTGTTGAAATGCCTACCACAAATGTGTACCTTTCAGTCAAACCAGGGAACTGTTACCTTTAAGAGCCTCAGCGGTGTGCCCCAGCTGAGGTATCTTCTTAGTTGCCAGCCTCCTTGATTTGCAAATGCAGGCTTTGCAGCCAGAGCAGGGCGTAAACTGGGCAGCTACTGGATGTCAGCCGTGTTACTGGGATGCTGAGTCACTAAAGTGCAACTACACTGACTTTACTGGGACATCTGTCAACAGTACCTTGAATTGCCTTAAGCAGCAGGGCTCAGGACTTGCTTTACTGTAGTAAGTTTGAAGGAGTAAATGGTATTACAAGGAATGGCATCTTGTATTCTGGGGTAGGTATGGAGAAGCAAAGCAAGTGCTGATGTGAGCATACAAGAGAGTCTGTACAGCAAAGAAGACAATCTTGTAATTGATGATGCAGGACTGCAGTCCAAAAGATCCAGCTGATCCTTTCAGTAATATGAGAGATCTGATGTGGGATGCTGGGCAACTATTTGCATCTTTGGTCTAAAAACCTAAATATTGCAATTCACCTCTTGGCATGTGGCCATTTTTCTCCTGACACAGAAAGCTGGAGATGCAAAAATTCCAGAAGCAGATGAGACGTATCACTGCAGAAATGCCCATCAGGAAATGCTGGATGTGAACTGAGTCATGTTTACAGAATGCTTTCAGATCCCTACCCTAACGCATTAATCAGCATTAGAGTTTATAGTTGAAAAGAAGGTCTGATGAGTGCTTTCGTACAATGAAAAGAATATAATGATTCTCAAATAAACCTACCTTCAAGAAGCAAAGCAGAGTATTCACTTCACTGTTTTGTGCTTTTATTTCTTTCACAGTGGTCTTTCAAAGCTACAGAAAATTTACAGCCTGGTTTGCTGTAAAAACTGTTTTCAGCAAACATTCTCTTCAAATTACTGAATATTTTAGACTTGCCATATGGTACATAATTTTTGTTTCCACATAACGACCCTGAGGTCTTCAGAGCTGGAGAATGTCTCATTGTCTCATGCCGGTAATTCATTCCAGAGCTAGAGGGACCTGTTTAACATAATTTTTAATATCTTAGAGTGATATAAATCTTAGGGGAAAAAAAACTCTCCCACTTTGATAAATGCCATACTCATAGTTGCTGTCAACCAACTAACCTCACTGTCCAGTTGTTAATACTGCTAGGTGAAACAAACAAACAGTAATGGTTCTTCTGCGCACTTACATAAATCTTGCTAGAAGAAAATGAAGCCTCTGTGACAGTGCAACCAGGGGATGGATCTATAGACTTCTTTAAGAATGTCTACCATGTACTGCACTTCCCATCAATGCCTACTCCTGCGACACTAGCCCAGAGGATTTTATTGTCAGGGGAGTCTGGACCTCCTCTAGTCCTTACTGTGGGTTTTTAATATAGTCTGAGCTCATGCATTAAGCCATGGGATTCATCCCTACCACTGACTTTGTCAACCTCAGGTATGGTGAAAAAAGTTCATCTTGAACTTCAACCACTGTGGGCTGTACCTCAAATTTGCTGGGAATACGTGGTACGGTTACCATGCTGGAGGGAAGGGGTGCCATCCAGAGAGACTGTGACAGGCTCGAGAGGTGGGCCAAGGCCAACGTCATGCAGCTTGACAAGGTGAAGTGCAAGGTCCTACACCTGGGTCAGGGCAATCCCAGGCACAGCTACAGGGTGGGCAGAGAAGAGATTGAGAGCAGCCCCGCAGAGAAGGACTTGGGGGCGTTGGTCAATAAGAAACTAAACATGAGCCAGCTTCAGTGTGCGCTCGCAGCCCAGAAAGCCAACCTGTATCCTGGGCTGCATCAAAAGGAGCGTGACCAGCAGGTCGAAGGAGGTGACCTTGCTCCTCTGCTCTTGTGAGACCCCACTTGGAGGATTGTTCTGGTGTCCTCAACATAAAAAGGACATGGAATTGTTGGAACAAGTGCAGAGGAGGGCCATAAGGATGATCAGGGGACTGGAGCACTCCCATATGAAGATAGGCTGAGAAAGTTGGGGCTGTTCATCCTGGAAAAGAGAAGGCTGCGTGGAGACCTCATAGCAGCCTTCCAGTGTCTGAAGGGGCTTACAAGGACACCAGAGAGGGACTCTTCATCAGGGACTGTAGTGATAGGACAAGGGGTAACGGATTCAAATTTGAACAGGGGAAGTTTGGATTAGATATAAGGAAGAAGTTCTTTACTGTGAAGGTAGTGAGGCACTGGAACAGGCTGCCCAAAGAAGTGGTAAATGCTCCATCCCTGGCAGTGCTCAGAGCCAGGCTGGACAGAGCCTTGGGCTACGTAGTCTAGTGTGAGGTGTCCCTGCCCATGGCATGGGGATTGGAACTAGATGATCTTAAGGTCCTTTCCAACCCTAAGCATTCTGTGAATATTTATTTATCAGAGAATCACGCTTACATCATCATGCTTACACGTGCCATGAATGCAGAAGTACCTCCTCTGAGGCCAGTCCCAGGAAGTCCACCCAAACCAGGGATGGAAACTCCTGGGACACCATCACCACAGCCACTGTGAAAATGGTTGAGACAGTCCTTCCACAAGCACCTTATTAAGACTCCCCACTAAAGATCAACCTTCTCCCATGTGCAGTGACTGGATGGGGACCTTGGCCACACACTTTCAAAGAAGCTATAACATTAACATAAATAAGTAAGTAAATAAATAAATCAAAATCATTGTCCCAATGTACTTTGTGTGAGACAATCAACAAAACCCATCGCGCTCTGCTTTGTCGCATCCTAAATGAATGGCATTGCAGGAGGCTGTTGGATTGTAAGTGCATGAAACACATTCCAGCCAAGAGGAGGTGGGCCACAGGTACAATATAGGCTAGCCAGGACTGGGGGGAGAAGGAAAACATTCTGGTTTCCCAAGGGGCACAACCTATTCTTGCTGATGAGATCACAAGTATATTCAAGCTAAATATCCTAAGGAGCACTCTTAAAAAAGTGTATATAAAAACTTCCAAAGAGATTATGACAGAAGGAGGCTCTAGCATAAGCAAAGCAAACAACTGTGCAAACTTCTATTAACACAGAACCAGATAGTCCCAATCCTGGGGTGAATTCTTGCTGTGAAACAAGAACTCAAAGGCAAGTACTTGGTGACGCTTCAAAAAACAACACCCAAAGAAAGCAGGCAAGAAGTCACTGAGGCTTTGGTACAGTTACAGCTTGGGGATTAAAAGTCATTATAACCATTTACTGCCAAAACTTCTTATTTTTTTAAAGCATCACAAGGGCTGGGACTGGGATGAATAAGACACCTTTAATTACCCAAACCAGGTTCCCTATTAAAAAGGCTTAAGTGAAAAGATGGTGTACATTCCTACAGCATTAGACTTCAAGTTTATGTGAGTTGTCTAAGCTCTCACTAAATTCACTCTGCAAACAGACTGAATGACTGGTTGAAAAGCCAGTGCAACACAGAAAACAGTCTGGAAGAAAGAGGATTTGCATCTCTAAATACTCTGACTGTACAGACCAGAATCACTGCTGGTCTAGAAAGACGGTTCTGCTTGACATCAAAGCACAGTTGTGTTAGCATTGCACTGTCTGAACACGGAGTGACGAATAATCTACAGAGCCAGAGCTGTAGACAGACATCTCATTAGGCACATTATAGGAGCTGAAATTTCAAGAACTTTTGGGAAACTATTTTTATATATGAATCGAGGCCGATTCCATCAGAAAAAAAGAAAAAGGGCTTTGGATTTCAGACTGCATCCTAAACTGGTTTGTCCGGAGGGGGATGCAGAGCACTGATGGGAGCTGTGCTCTCACCTCCCTGCTGATGCAGAGGGAAGAGTGCCACCTGCTGAGTCACTCGTGCTGCTTCCCATAGCTTCTGCCTGTCCTTGCATGTCTCTGCCCCACTGATCACCTCTGATCCTCCTCTGGCCATAGGGTATTTCAGATTGCTACTCCCAGATACCTTGTGCCTGTCATCAAAAAAGCCTCCTGCTGCGTTATAATTACTGAGGGAAGCAAGGAGGCATTCAGCTGGGAAATTAAAAGAGAACAGGATTCCCTTTTCACCTGAACCAGGCCACAGATCTCTTGGGAATCACTGTCTGGCAGTATCCTGTGTTTTGATGAATTTTCTATTTCTGTATAGATGAATTTTGTATATCTGTATAGAAATCCCTGTATAGTAGGCAAAAACATGGGTCACATTTGGTGAATTTACACAAACTACAACACACTTCTCAGGACATTCTAGGATCATGTATCGGTATCACATATAGGCAATTCTGATTTTGTACAGGGGAGTAGCCTAGAGTCTTCTTGAGGTCTCTCTCACTTTGTGTTGCTCCAGTTCCTCTCTGAGGCTGAGCTGCTTCAGCCCAGATTCACAGTCCCAGATGCAAACTCCAATTTGTTAGCTCATGTTTTAAGACACGGTACGTACCTCTGGAAATGTTCAGTTCAACTTGCAGTGTGGGGGCTAACCCACAATGTTTTCAAGTCTGCTTCAATGGCTCATCTGAAAATCTGCATCAGGATATTTTGCAATACAGAAGCTTCAGGCACTTTTATTTTCTGAGCACTCTTGGTTTTGTATCAAATGATTAGTCATTGTAATATTTAAACCATACAATGCCAATTTAAAGAAGGTCATAATTGTAACACATGGCTGCTTCAAATAACGTGAACTTTCTCCTAACATGGATTATCAGCAGGCCACATCTAACAACTAGCAGTTCATCTTAAAATCACTACTTTATCACTCTGTGTTCAGTTCTGGAAATCTACCAAAATGCCATCTGAATAGCAGCTAAATAGAAACCTTCTGCAAATAATTTCTCTGAAGTTCTGCCTTCCTCCATACACTAAGAAAGACAGCAGAAAACTTTTCTGAAGCTTTTGCATGTTTTCCATGTGTGCCAGGTGATTATAGCAGCAAGGCTTCCATGTCTGAACTTTCTCCTGTCCAGAACAGAAAAAACTGGAAAAAAAAGAACAGGAAAATTTAAATACTGGCGAATACCAACGTCCTTCCTCATTCTTGCTATGTGTTTTGTTTGAAAGACCTTTTTGGTTTATTATTTTTTTTCTTTCAGAAAAGTCATTCTAAAAATAAAAAACCCTCCAAACCCCAAACCCACAAACCCAACCCTCAACTCGCTTTATATTCTCAGATCCAACAGCTTCAAGCTTGGATTTGCTATGCTTCCCCTTCAGAAGCCTTAACTGGCAGCGCATTTACATGACACTGGACTTATTTCTCTATTCTTCAGGTACTCTCCAGACCTCAGAAAAAAGCAGGGTCAGCTCTATTCTGAGACCAGCTGGGAAAGTCCAGAGCTCCATGAGAGCAATGATGAAGACTGCTGAGGAGCCAAGCTCTCACACTCTGTCTAAGGCATGGAGTATAGAATCCCAGATTGCATTGGGTTGTAAGGGACCTTTAAAGGTCACCTAGTCTACTCTCCCTGCAATGAGCAGAGACACTTTCAACTACACCAGGTTGCTCAAAGTCCAGTCCAATCTGTGTTTGAGTGTTCCCAGTGATGAGACATCTACCACCTCTCTAGGCAACCTGTGCCAGTGTTTCACCACCATCACTGTAAAAAAATTTGTTCCTTATATCTAGTTTGAATCCACCCTTCTTTAGTTTAAAACCATTATCCCTACTACAAAGTCTGTCCCCATTTCTCTTGTAAGCCCTCTTATAGCAATCCAGCCTCTCATCTGGACATGCTTCATGATCCGGGTCAACAGGAGACTCAGGCATGGACCACTGCCCCATACTCCCTGACTCTCATGGGCTCCACTCTGGATCACAGTGTAAGTGCTGTGCAGTGCTGATCCCTCTCTAAAAGAGCTGAAGCCCTGTAGAGGCTTCTGGATAAGCTAAACACAGTTGAGTGAGGCAACACTGCCCAGGAGACTGGCTGCTAGAACCATACAGTGAGGTACCTGTGCACATAGAGTTAGTGTTATAAAGCTGAAGTCCATCAAAACCACACATTATACACAAAAAGTATTTCTATATACATACATGTACATATATAAATGCATTATTTAAAAAAATAGAAAAATGAATTCCAGAAACTTGTAACAAAAGTCCCGGGAACTGATTTGGTACATCTAAAAGATTAAAAAAAAAAAGCTTTCTGCAAAAGCTGCTCAAGTTAAGCAGAATCTTGGGCCATCCTGCAGCTACCAGTTTTACAGCACTTCACTTACACAAAAGGATGCATAATCCCATTTCAGTAGTGTGAGATACTGCACATCTGAGAACACAGGGGTGGCAGTTGGGCAATGATGCCTCCTCCCAACAGAAGCACAAGAGAAAGTTGTACCTTGAGAGGGATTATCTCTGTTAAAGAGACGGGATGCATGATTTGCTGCATTCATTTGCATAAAAAATGCTCTCCCTATGCATTGTGCCAGCCTCTGTCTCTGGTGCGTTATGGATGGAAGTCCCTTCTTCCCTAGCGTGGGAAACAGGAGAGAGCAGTCTACAAGCTCTCCAGAGTACAAAGAGCCTGCAAGCTTGTATTATGAGAGACCTTTGCACCACTGCTTAAGTGGGACCAGGGGTCCTTCTCTACCCAAGCTCCAAAGCACGACACAAGCACTTTGGCAGTCCAGGCAGGACACGTTTTTAACTATACATCTCTGGTAATATTTGAATCTCCACTTTCCTCTTGCTGTGAACAACTATTGTAAAAGCCAAAGACCCCAGCTCAATCATGCGCCGTCTGATCAACATGTGAAGTAGCTGAGAAAACTCTGCCTGAATAAGAATGACACAAGTCCCAGAACAGAGGCCAAGATGATGAAAATAAGTCAGAGGTACACTGGAAGAGAAATGACTTTGATAAAACTACACACATAGAACATATTCACTCATTTTTGTCACTTGTAACAAATATATCACAGGGCCAGAAAAAAAGAGTAAGCTAAAAACTGACATATAGATAGACAGATAAGGTACGACCGTACAGACCTCCCCGGAAAAAAACCTCTGCTCAACAAATCCCACAAACAAAAATAAAACAGAGAGTCTGGTAGGGCCCAGTCTAGCACATGCCTGCCAATCTCACCCATGGGAGCTAGTGTAGTCTACTGCCTGTTCTTTTCTGTGATTGCTACAAAACATAGCTAGAAAATTGTACCCAATTAAATTATCTGTGTGTCGCATATAAAAACACAAGCCCAGCTGCTGGTATAAACATGCAAACAGAAGAAGAGAAAGATAAATTGCTTCCCTTTTGCACTTAATTGAGTATAAAGTTAACTGTATGGAAGTAAGGCTACCTCTCTTTATATTTGCGTATGCATGATATAAATGGCTCCCAATTGCCTCTTGCAAGGCATTTATGGAGATTCTTATTTTGACAGTTTGCATCCCACATCTACTGACAAAGAGTCAGGACATTTCAGTCTGTCCTTGAAAAGCAATGCATTTCTGAGGCTGTGTACTAACGCTGAAATGTAAGTCAGCAATTTTCATGTCTATGATTAATAAGACTGCAGTATTATGAAATGTGACTGTGCTCCTGCAAATGGTGTTATCAGACATACAGCATGAAAAAAGGCACTTGAGAGTACTGGCACCTTGCGTTAATAGTTTCTGCAACAGAATTCAGCTAGAAGATATGAAAATTAACATAACCAATGTCATTATAGAATACTTGATATTTCAATTTACATACGATAGATACATCTGTTTTTATATAGATATTTTATATATTACATATATATTTTATATGCCAAGTAGCATACATAGGCTGAATGTGGGATGTATGTACTAATCAATCCATGCCTTTCTGCAGCTCTCATTTCGTCACTACAGCTGGACCTAGATGGCAAATCTCACTAGGACAGTTGTTATGAGACAGAGACTGGGCTGGCTCAGAAAAGTGCTCACTCAATAGATTTTGCTGGCAGTCTCCGCTCAGGGGGTGTTAGTGAAATCCCGACCAGTCCCAGCCGCGCTGCTGCTATCACTGTCCCTGGTGGACCTGCTGGCTGCCCTTGCAGATGTGGGTCACTATTTCCCAACTGCTCCTGTGGTCGCTCGCTCATTCAAAGCTTTACTTACAACATAAACATTATCAGATTGAACTACATAAATAGCCATGTAATGCTGAGCAATAAAAATAACCAGTTCCAGTCTCCTACCAACAGAGATTTGAACTTCATACACCTTTCAAACTACATCAAATGAACTTCACTCCAAATGAGTTGGAAACTTTAATTTTACTTCATATTGTATGCAAAAAATGCACATAAATTATCTTGTCCACATCCATCCAAAAATAAATACATACTATAAAATTATTTTTCAAAGCCATTTTATGAATATGGGGAAAGAAGTGCTTTCCTTTCTTACAAACGTAACTCAATGAGTGTAAAAGCAACAAAAGAAAACCCACATCACACTCCCAAAACCACAAAACAAAAAAAAACAAAACCAAAAAAGAATCCCATAAAGCATGGCCCTTGCCTCCTAATAAACCTTATGAAAACTAAGTTAAAATACTGAATCTGATGCAAATACTATGTAAAAAGGATACCATTAATATAATTTAAAATTAAATCAATATTTTCATAGATAAAGTGATTTAACTGTTAACAGCTCAAGGTAATTTTAGTTGCTGTATAGCTACATTAGGATCATCACCTTCAGCTGACATCAACATTTTTATCAGAAAGAAATAGAACTGAGCAAATAATTACGGAAAAAAAAAAGTAAGTATTTCACTTCAGGAACACTGTGAAATTCACCAAACTATTCAACTAATACCTTCCGGTCAGTTCTGAAACACACCACAATTTGCTCCTAAATGAATCAAAATGACCTGTAAGATCTGATTTCCTTGGAATTGACACTAACGTCTCAAAAATCTCATTAATCAAGAAGACAGGGGCTTTTCAGTCCAGTTTGGAGTTCACGATTACTGCTACCGAGAAACAAAAGAACCCCTTTGCTATCCAACAATCTGTATGCAGAATAGTTATGGTGCAAGATGTTGGAGCCTCCTCCCTAAAATACTGAGGAAAATTTAAAAGGCATGTGGTAAATCTGAATAAATGAGATGATCTATAGGTGTGCATGTGGAAAACTTTTTGGGCTGTGTGTCTTTGGGACAACACTGGTTTCTTTGGTCTGCTCTTGTACTAGTGAGGACACACAAAAGACTAAGAAAAATCCAAACAAAACGACTCCTTTTTAATTCTAATTAGATAAATGCAAAAGCAAAATTCCAAGGAGAAGATGCAATAACATTAACAGGTAACAATCCTGTCCTTCCTAAAAAAACCAACCCAAACATTTCATAATAATGATACCATTTCTTACTATTATACATCAACACTGCAATGTTGAGTTCCACTTACGATTTCTAAGCATTGTTAAAAGGGACTCACAGCTCAAAATGCCATTTCTAAAATGAAAAGGCAGTGGCCTATCAACTGGCCTTGTGACTTCCTTCTTTACGGTAATTTTAGACATGAAAATGTGCAAGACAAGAATGTGTAAGATTTTGTTGTTAGCCAGTTCCAATAAACACAATAACAGTGTATTATTCCCCAACCTTTTGTAATTCAGGGCTTCCTTCTGCCACCTTTAGAGTTGAACCCCTGAGACAGTCAGCCCTTGGCAGCAGTCCTGTACTATGTACTATGCTACTCAGATACTTGATCTGCCCAGTGAGATGGATTTAGTGTTTGCTGTTTTGGTATATGTACATCTTCTTGATTCACAAAGCCCGATCATGCTTCCAGTGATGTTCCACTAATCTGCAGAGATGGGCAGACTGACAATTTATACCCAGAATTTAGGACTGTTTAGAATATGTATGAGATTTTAATCTGCTAGCTTTCCTTTAAGAAATCTTTTAAAGTTTACCCACTCATGTACAAAATATTAATACAGAGCAAAGCTAAAATTTATACTGAGTTTCTCCTTCCCCTGTTCTCTGACTCATCGTATCATGATTTCAGTATGATGTGTAAGCACAGCGCTACCTGGTTCAAGGCTGACTTTGTGTGAAGAAGCTGATGGGAGGAAGGAATAAAGACAAAAGGGAAAAGAGAAGGGGCTATAATGGGCTCTTATGTTTGCAACCTCTCCTTACTGGGAGATTTTGGCCAGAGTGCTGTCAGGTGCACTGGAAACAAAGTGGATGGGAAAGCCTGGAGTATTAGTTACATACATCGTAATATATAGCTCTCAGTGTTAAAAATGGGGAGAAAGAAAGTCATTTTACCCTTCATTCCTTATTAGCCTGGTTTTTGCTAGAGCTAGTATAGGCTTCTCCTGGGACAGTGAATTCCTCTACTACCCAGAAACTAGTTCATCTTAAAGAGGAGATTCTGTCTTTGAGTAGCACTTGATCATCTCAGAAATGCCCGCAAGTGTAGAGTCCTCCTGGTCAAGAAGAGTAATCTCCTCACTGTATGGACAGAGCAGGGGAAGAATGGAAAGGCAGCTGTTCTGTGGATATGCAAGAAAGTCCACCACAACAGGGTACAGTTGGAAGCAGAGTGGGCCACTTTAGCTGACTATTTCACCAGGCCTCTGTCCCGGTGGCATACTTGCTGTATTAAGTACTGGAAGCAAGAAGAAAAATCTGCAAAGGTGATGTTGCAGGATACTTGCATCTATACTTAGAGAGCCAACTGGCTTACATCATTAATATCAACATTAAAGATACATAGGAAGACAATTCACATGACTAAAGGACACAGTCTGAAAATTGTTTTTGCAAGGATGGGAACAATTGGAGATAGCACTCTTTATGAGGAAGCAAAAACACAGATTGCGTACAGATTCTGTTCTTGACCATGCTGCAACCGAGTATGACGTTAATGAAGCTAATGAGGACCTGATTTCTACAAGGATTTCTGCATCTCTTATCTCCATGAGCTATGCTTGTTTTACAAGCACAGTTGTAGGTATAGAGAAAGAGTATTGAGAAAAATCTTCAGCTCGAACAAAGCCAAATAACTGTGTGTCCAAGCATACCATCTCTTCAAGAAAATGAATTATTGAACGTTATGTCTGTCACTCAAGTCTAGGCTTCTTACTTCATCTTCTTGCTCTTTGTGGGTCATACAAAGTGGCATGACAACAGAACAGGCAGAGAGATCTCCAAGGTAAGAAATCTTTGCCCAGAGAATGCACAAGTCTTCTCGGGGCTTTACTATCAACTTTATCAATGGGGGGCAAGGTCAGAGTAAAGCATGATCTGTCTAATCTTCACCTAGGGAAACACACCTTATTAGATAATGGACATAGCTGCTGCTGTAAATTGCACCATGAACCAAAAAATTTATGACTGCATCCAGCAGTAACAGCACGTGAAACTTATTTCCAAGCTAGGTTATATACACTTATCTTCTAATCTGAGATGTAAAATGGAGACTGCGCTTACATATTTCATGGAGAAATAAAGGATCAGCCTAAGGTTTGTAAATACTTTCAGATCCTCAAATTCCAAAATAGTCCCTAGTAGAAATATAAACTGTTACGTGTCGCCACATTACAGCTTTTTTCTGCACTGGAAGTTGGCAGCTATCTGATAAAAGGTTTGTCACACATGCTCAGTAATGGAATCGTTTCTGATCCCAGCTTGTCCAAGGGCAGCAATATTGAACATGCAGTGCTTGAGAAACAAGATTTTTTCCTTCAGAAGTTCTTATTTTTAAATTTCTCTGGCCTCACAAAATGTCAGAGGGTCAGGCAAGCATCACGCTGCTTACAGAGAGATAATGACTACTATAGTCATAGATTATGGTATTATTAGTTTTACATTTTTAAACAACGTCAGAAGATATCAGACATCTCTGGAACCTCTGATCTACACTCTGAAACACTGTTTATAGCACCAACTAGCATTTCTCAGCAAAGAAAAAAAAAGAGTGTCTTCTTAAAAGAATCAGAAACACCTTTCAGCCATTTGGGTTACAAGGCAGTGCTTTGCTTCCCATTTTCTGAATCAAGTGGCTTAGCACAAATAAACTATAGTTCCACGAACACTCTAAGCTACCAGAAGTTGGCACTGATACTGAAAGAAGCAATTCACCCTGTCTCACCTGCTGCCACTTCGATCCTCTTTTGCACCAATCTACATATTCATGTGGCCAAGCAGTGAAGCAGACTGAGAATCCAGGTTAAAACAAGCCCCAAACCTATAAAATGATTAATTTTAGCCCTGTCAGTTTAATACAGTCTAGCTATTTGTAGAACTAAAGCATGAGAAATCAAAACTATGCTCATCAACTGTAATTAAAAACGTAAAAGCAGATTTGCCACAAATAAAGGAAAAAGTCTACCTTGTTACCAATATATGAAGTTTTATTTCCTTATGGATCCACATCATACTGCAGATGGTACTGTGTTACCCACAAGAGCTACAGGATATTTGCTGATGGTGTTTTTACACCACCTGATATTGGACTCGTAAATTAGACCATGAGGGTCTCAAAGTTTCCTCTGCTCAGGGCACTGCCTACCAAATGCCAGATTGTAACTTACATGGGAGGGATTTAGCCCACTCAGCTCTAACCACCTATGCCTCAGCCAGTCACTACTTCAAATATCCAATCAACCAACATCAGCACTTTGGGAGCACAAAGCACTTCAACCAGGTGACATATATTCAGGCAATTACTTCGCAATGAGGCGGATCTTGCGGTTAAGTGCTTTTGTGTTGCCATTAATGGAATCTCTATGATGTAGACACAGACTTAAGATGCAAGCATTTGTCAGGTGAAACTTTGCTGTTTGTCTCAGGCATCTGACTTCCCTACCTAAGCTACACATTTCCCTTAGTACCCCACAAATAATGCTTTAGCGAAGCAACTCTTTAGGGGAAATGAAGGGAAAATACATAACGTGACGTATCATCGCCATAAACCCATGATTTTCACTATTATTCTAGCAATATGCTGTAATGAGCTATCTTTTAAAAACATATAAACAGAATACCCCCTGTGACAAGCTTGCCAAAGAAACCTTCATTATACCTTCTAAGCTGTCAGCCTAGTTGGTATCCATGAAAGTGTGTAGCTAATGTCACTGCCTTGTACTTAGAATTGAACAACTGTCTCCTGAATAATTTTCTGCATATTATTCCTGAATTACAGCATCCCTGCTATTTCTAACATTGGTCTTCTCCACTGTATTTGCTAATCTTAATAAGTTATGGAGTATTTGGTTCTCTAAATGCCTGGGTATATGAGCTCCTGGTGAGTGGAGACACATGAAGTTCTTTTTGACCTCCTGACTCACAAAAAATTGGAAGAGAAATAAAATGAACTCATCAAAATACAAAGAGTCTGATTCATCTCTCAAGTTATGTATTATACGACTATGGATCATAGTACTTAAACATATGCAAACTGAATGTGACACAGAAGGAATTAGGCCTTCTATCATTTGGATCCATCCCCTTTACTGTTATAAAAGTAATTCTGGTACACCCTTTAAAGAAAAAATAAATGTAAAATTGTGTATCTTAAGGAATAAGCAGCGAAAATCTGGGTAGAGGAGAGGCATGACAGACTCACGCAGGCTGCATGCGTGGAGACAGACATGACGTTATTTGTATTTGCCTGAAATACAGCACACGCACCAGAAGCAGCACTTTGAAGGAAGTAAAATGATCTGCTTTCCTGAATGAAATTTGTGAACACCTAGTTTTAACATTTCTCCCTAATTTAAAGCCCTTTAATTTCTAAAGTAATTCTGCGCCTCCAGTAGGTTGCTAGACTAGATGATGGCCTAAACAGTAGTACTTTCTGCATTACACTGCTGTTGCTACACAATTACAAAAGCATTTGCTGCAATACATGGACTGTACTGATGAAGATTCATGGAACTGCTATTTATTGTACTAGTATTTCCTGAATTTCAGCAAAAAAAGAAATATAAACTTCAGAAAATACCCCCCCCCAAACTTACTTCCTCTGCCTTCTCTCCAACACACTTCTAGCCAAACAACAGTGTTACTGCAACATTACTTCAAAAAGATTTACATAGTATTAGTGGGAATGCAGTCAAGCAAGGATAATTGAACATGCCTGAATATCTGGCCGAGGTAAAAAACAAATGAAGTTGGCAAATATCTTTTTAATGAATTCTACTACCTATTCCACCTACAGCAAGCAACGAATCAGAACAAATTTTGGTGCTTTTGCAGAAATGGAAAAGAGCAAACTTATTTTCTAAGGAAAGGAAATAGCTACTGGAAAGACAACAATGTTTTCAATTAGGAAGCCAGTGGAGCCCATCTTCAAATTTCCGTTTAATTTTCATTTAATGAAATACAGAATTTGTATGATGGCTTGCGTATCATCATTCTTCGGTAGATGAACAGTATGACAGTTTTAGAGATACCTTTAATACAACAGATTTTGCTTTTGTCAAAATTGTGTAGATATCTTGAAATAAGCACCTTATCAGGAGAAAGAAAACTGCTAAGCTGTTGACTTCATGTGTGATTACTGATAATACCTATTGGTTTTGGGATTGGAGTAACGGAGGATCCAAATTTCTGAAAATGGCTCTGAAGCTATTTGCGGAAGAGATGCTAGTTGGACTGACACACATGGCAGAAAATCACCACCAAGTATGCTTAAGAACAGAATAAACACATGCAGAATAACACAGGCTGACAGAGAAATGTAAATGCAGCTTTTGGAGGTTGAGTTCTTTGAATGATCATGCAGGTATGGGTGACACAAAGTACTTCCACTTCAAAAAGCTTCTGATGAAGTTATCTATCAGACTCCAACTACTGTGTCAAGGAGGAACAACAGAAAAGACGTTAAACAATAAAAATACCTTTTAATTGCTAAAAGTGGAAAAAAAAAGTTAGGAATAATTGGTTGTTTCTTTTAAAATAAATACTGTCAAACACACTAACAAACCCGAAACAAACAAAAAACCAACCCCCCCCCAACAAAACAGATTCAGATACTCACTAGTTCCTACAAGATTCAGTTTTTTACAGTGCAAGAATTACAGCCAAATTAATAATGCAGCAAGATTAACAACAAGAAGTAGGTAGTTTTTCACATACTCCACAATTAAACTTTGGAACTCACTGCTACAAGATGCTTTGAAGATCAGAAGAACAAATAAATACAGAAGATACAACTAGTGGTAAAAAAGACCCTTGGGAGCTATTAATCACAAAACTGCAATATAGTGTCTGGCTTCAATGTGTCTGCACGATAAATACTTCAAGGGAAGCTGAGATGGTTTACTGCCTGCTTATCCTGTTCTTACATTTCTTTCCTGTGCATATTACGCTGGCCACTGCCAAAGAAAGGGTACTGGACAGTAAGTACCTTTGATTCAATCCAGTGCAGCCATGTTTATATTATATGATAACCATGGACACTGCTGGCACCCAAGTAATTTAAAACCGAGAGGCAAAACCCATCTGCATTTTGGAACCAAGGCATTGATCCTAAAATAGCTTATATGCAGCTACCAAGAAAGTGAATCGAAGCCTTTTGAGAAAACTCTCTGACAGATTTTAGCAGACTTCAAGTAAAAACTACAGCCTTTCACTTCGTGAAGAAAACAAACCCCAAACCTTCCCAAATAAAAACTGCTATTATTGGTTAGAAAGAGGGCTTAACTAAAGCTCTAGAGCTGAACACTTCTGCTTATAGAAAACGCTAAGTGGAATCCACCCTGAATTGGGCATAATCAACAGCCAAATTAAAAATTCTAAGAGACTAATTCTAAAACAAGCATTGAAGGAAAAGATGAAGGAGTCACTCTGATGCCTGTAATCTATCACATGTACCTCCAGATGAGACTAATTATTCTTTGGAAGTGCCTGTTTCTTTCCATTGACTATGAAGGCAATCCAAATACCTAGTTCAGATGTAAAAGTCTTCACGAGTGCTGTCTAAAATGAGTTTACATGAATCCCACAGCCCTGGAGTCTCATTAACTCGAGACTGACTTACCTTTTACCTGTACCTGTTTTGCAAACTAAACTACTCCATGTACTGCAATATTTGTAAAACAAACTACTTTGAAGAAACACAAGGACGATTTTAATGATATATAGTAAATTTTGAGATTACTGAACCTGAGAGTCAGAGAGAGTCATAAATATGCTGCAGCTACTTACATCAGTTTTAGGTCGTGCTCCAGTTGACACTGGGTAAGGCAAACAGTCTAGCTCCTGGTAGCCTGCTCTTCTATTTTTCCAAGACCCGTTTCCTTGATGATCTCCATAAAAGCCTGTCTCCACTTGAACATGGCACTGTAAGAGAATTTTAAAACCCCTGTAAATAAAGGTAAGTCATAAATATTTTCAATGTGAACCGCAAGATAAACACACTGGAATTTTATCTTTTTCAAGCTTTTTTTTCCTCTGATGTAATGTAAACGTTTGGTCTCAATCTTTTTTTCTTAAAACCACCTGCTGCATAACTTTTACATTTTGCTAAGTTACACATCAAGATATTACGTGAAGTGGTTTCCTTAACAGCTAGGATACAACACTAGAGAATTAATAAATAGTGGTACACTTTCCCAAATATGAAGGAACTGAATCCCTTCTTCCTTAGAAATCTGTTTTATTCAAATTGTTTCAAACTATCTTTTCACTTTATTTCAGGTTCATTTCTATAATTTAATCAGAGACCCAGCAAATCCCCATTTTCAAATTACAGACTCTGAACTTTCCAAACCCACTTTTCTTTGTTCCCCAGACCTGGTGAGATCTCACTTAATTGCTCCACTCCTGCACTATTTTTTTTAAAGGATGCATGCCCTAACTCTGGGCCCGCATGCACCCAACCATACTGATGGGTACCGAATGCCAGGAAGAGACCAACTGCACAACATTCCACCACATAGACCCGGTTTGCCTCAAAACAGTAATAACGTGTACAAGCAAGGATCAACCCATGCTGCAATCCAGCAGGATCCATGCTGGGAACAATCAAGGAATCAGGATCATAGGTACACTGCAGAGCAGTCCCAGGCTGTTGAGTACAATCAATGAAGATCACCCATTTTCTGGCTGCTCCCCCTTCACAAGAGGATGCATTTGCTGCTGGTCTTTAACAGCAACTGCCTAGTTCTCAGTTAGTATATTTTTAGGGATGTAAAAGTAGGAAGCTTTGAAAAGCTGACAAAAGAATCAGCATGTGGCCCAAAAAAGTTTGAAGATAATATACTACTGACAAAGAATTAAAAGAATGCATAAGTTAAAGAAGTTTTGTTCAATGAAAATCATATCTCTGATATAAAATGGGGTAATTATAATCAATTTTTCTGTCACTATCCATGAACGATAAAGGACTAAAACCAAAAAATATGATTCTTACTCTGCTGTTTTTCTGTACTGAAACTGAGCACTTGACATCAAATGGCAATGAAGCAGACACATTAAACAACAGGGAAACACGCTGTTTACAGCAAGAGAGGTTTATCTCTATTGTGTCAAAGTACCTCTTTCTGTATTGCTATGAAAGACTTTTTTTCATAGGAAAGGTACACATTTCAAAGGAGCAGCACGGTTAATTGCAGTTTTCCAAAGCCAGCAGTTTTGTTGGTGGTACATTCAGACAGCCCAGCTTTTTGCTCTTAAATCATGTATTTATAGCGTTGGGGACAGAATGTTTCAAAAAATAATTTGATGACAGGTGATTGGTTTTAGTATCTTTTCTGGATCAGCCAGTGCTACTGCCCCATGCCATTTCCCAGTAAAAAACTGACTGGCTGTAACTTGCAGTTTAAACAGATGTAAAGACAGGCCACCTCCCACCATTCAAGTCACTACATTTAGAGAACACCTTAAATTTATTCACCAAAATACTGCAAGACTCCCTACTCCCACCCAATTAGATCCATAACATTTATTCACCCAGTCTATTTTCATTAGCAAATATTTAGTCATCTTCCCGTGAAATTTCTGTTCAATATTATTAACAGATACCTTCATAACAGAAAAATTGAAATAATAATAAAATACCAAAGAGTTACTTCCAGATGAAAAATCAGATGAAAAATCCTTCAGTAGAAAATCAACTGGCTCAACCTAGAGATTATATTACAAAATATATTCCTGAGACACAGCATTTGCCATAAGCAATAAATACTCTGCCATCTGCTACAAATTGCCTACAACCCTTATGAGACAAATTTTCAGAGCAACAGCTCCAACAAACGCGTTGCCACTTATACTTCAGAGACCTCAGGCCTACAAGTTGGCTTTGCACCTATGAGGACTTCACTCAAAATTCTTTCATATTACAATTTCTTGCATCAGTTCCAAGTTTACAGAATCAAAATAGGATAAAAACATGTAAGAACCCATAAGTGGTTCATCATTTTATAGAAGCCAAATTTACACAGTTACTAGTAAACATATGTCTAAGATAGGTCTTCCTCCTATTTGAGTTTCATTATGAATGACAAGAACAAAACATTTGATATATGTGGACAAAATTACAAGCTGTAACAAGAAATATAGACCAAATGGGATGAATTAATAGAAGATACATCACTCATACAACTTGTATGAAAACAAGAAATTGTTCATTTTTTTCCACTGCAATTGTCATTTTAAGATTTTCAAAATCTGTTTCTTCACAGTAAATTCACAGAGGAATTTACAAGGAAGTATTTCTCTTCTTTGACTATACAAGAAGACTAAGGACAATCTTTTTTTGAGGCAAATTATTTTTAAATGTTTAAATTAGGGCAGATGATTCCCTTGTCCTACGAATACCTTTGCAGGAGATAGCAAAGAGTGTCTCATCATCAGTTCCACAACAGATTGTCCCTGACTCTTTCCTTATGCTGATCTTGTTGAGACCTTTGTGCCAAATGACTTCCCCAGGTTCTGTAGTGGTACCTGCTCTTGGAGATTTAAAAGACATTTCCAGTCTGCCAAATAAGGCCACAATAAGAATGTGGCTAATTCACATTTGCTTGTCCATAGGCAATTAAAATAAAGCAAACTCTCCTGCTTTATAGCGGGAAGATGTGACCTGATAAAAAGGACTGTAACAGCTCAAGTAAAGGAAATGGTAATTCTGCAATTGATGTTAGAAGGATTCTAGAAATATTTTTGGACTGATCCAAACATGCACCTATTGGTAAGGGAAACAAATGTAGCAAGACCAGTGAGACTGGCTTGAAGGTAGGTTTTATCACCATAGTAAGCATGACTATCTCTGAATCACTAGCAGTCTTTTGGTAGGGGTATGTCCCAGCAAGAAGGCTGCATCCAAAGTCCTGGTTTCCACACTCAGAAGATGTCTTGCCAGTAGGCTTCAGTAAGAGAGGTGCAAGCATCTGGGATGCTGGTGCTGGCATTCTCTATGCAACCACATTTGATGGTGTTGTTCTTATGTACCAAAAGCATTTGAAAACATTGTTTATTCGGATTTTTCTGCTCTCTACATGTTACATGCTTTTCACTGAATGCTTCAATAATGAAGTCAAATGCCCCGTGACGTTCAAGTCATCATGGAAACAGAATGATGCCTAGACAAACCATAGCTTTGTCTTAGTAGAGAACAGGCATAGCTGTAAAATTATAAGCGTTTGGATCATTGGTTACCAAAACCAGAACCCCTCACACTGGGAAGTATTTAAACTCTGATGGATTGGATTTTACCTTCAAGTAGGAAAGCAAACTATACTGCCACTGTACTTTGACAAAAGACATTGAGCAGTTTCCTACAAGAAGACAGAACACTGACCGTTAATAGACAAGTCAGTGATGAGATCAATTCAGTGTGCCAGAGCTGGTTCTGACTTGCCAACATGCACCATAACAAAGAAATGACAGAAAGTCACAGCCACTCTGTAGAATATGAAAATGCATACTGAAAAGCACAACACCTAGATGCAAGTTTCTGAACATCCCACCTTGAGAAAAATGAACATTTACACTGTAATCCACACAGACATTTACTTAAAGAGTATACTTTTACAAAATGAAGCAGCATTGAAACAGCAGCGAGAGCAAAAGCATTCAAACAAGCTCACCTTCCAGGAAATTTCAAGCCAGCATTAACATTCAGGCTGCAAATCCAAACAACACTATCTTAAGAACTGACTTTAATCATAGCCTAAAGCAGAGAACAAACACTCCTACTTCTCGCACTGTTCTCTCTCCAGTAACTTGCTTCTATACAGAAATTTGATCATTCAAAAATTACTAAAATAATATCACTGCTCCTTAATCACATTTACCCTCACAATAAATGCTTAGGCAACTGTGTGTTATCAACTGATGACACCTGCCATCACAAAATATTTTCAACTGAAGGAATGCTCTAAATCAAATATTCAGATAAAGAAACAAAATTATAAGTTGAACTCTTAATGAAGACAGTGTCTCTCTTGCTGTTATGTCTTTAAATAAATACAGCAAGTATAAATAGGCTAGCATCGAAACTTTAAATGAACAATAGTCTATCCTGAAAAACTATCCAATCAACTAAAAAAGGAGCTTAATAATTTTAAGCCGTATTGACAGAAAACTTCATCTTCTGACATTTCTGGTTATTTGGCCTTTAGCTAATGAAATTTGATACTTAGTTATTAATGAAATTTGATACTTAGTTATTAATGACAGAAAACTAATTTCACCCTTGAATTTGAGCACCTCGGACTATTCAGAAACACAACCAGATCTGAAAACTATGGCTTCTCATAACTTAACATTATAAAATGTATCATACGACACACACATTCTTACCAGTTGTTTGTGCCTTTTGATAGAAGGAGTACTGGAAGGAGAAGAGCTAGCACTCAGAGCTTCTTCAATATCTAAGTTTAACTGTTCCAGTTTCTTCATAAGACATGACATAGAGTCTGGCCATTCAGATCCTTTTTCTGGTTGGGTCTAAAAGAAATCAAACATATGTGAAGTCTTAAGACATTCGAGCTTTTCATAACTTAAAGGTTCTCATTTTATCTCTAGCCCTCAAGGAAAAAAGCTGACCAGTTTTTTCTCTGTCCTTGAGTAACTTTTCTCCATTTAGAAAGCTTCAATCATCACTCCAATACTGATGACGCATATTCATAGCTGTTCTTCATACTCAAATGATCACACTTCACTTCCATATATCTGAATGGCTTTCTAACATTTCATCTTGGGTGAACCACTGCTAGCTCAAGCTAAGCACAACCAAGACCAAAACCAAAGTAACTAATGTCTCTTCCTTAAGCCACTTCTATTTTAGAATCTTGCCACTGATTGCTTGTTGTCAATCACAATCAGAACACTAAAGGTCATCATGTGCGCTGCATTCTATTCCTTACTGTAATTCCTAACTTGGTCAAGTCTTACAGCTTTCTTCTGCCCACAAAGTGGGAAAACTTCATCAGCCTCAAACACTTTCTGTTTTCATGGATGCACGCTCCCCTTTTACTTGAACTGCTTCACTGTATGAAGAAAATATTAATCCATTGTAGTGCAACTGCCAAAAATACTTTTCTTGTTTCTTATTTTTCTCAAAGTCATTTCCCTTTAAGCATCTTTGCATGGCAGTCCCTGTGCAAGCTGCTGAATTATGCCTCGTGCTCCTTATTCAATTACTTCTGATGACTCACAAGAAAAATACAGCCACACTGACCTCCCTGTCATCACAGCTACTGCTCCCTAGATCAGTCTCTGTCCTGAAGCTACATCAGTTCTTTCATCTTTCTTACTTTCACAAACAATACATATCTTTGCACAGAAGATAATTTCATAGCAAGCAATTTAACAGACTGAGCATACAAACAATAATACTGCATTGCCATCCTGGCGAAATCCTAAGAGCATCATACCAACACTACACAATACCTAGGGGAACTAGATTTATATTGTTATTGTTCCTACCTGATAAATATTTATGGTGATTTATTTCCTTATGAGAATTTTGCAAGAGGGACAGAGAGATAACCGTAATTTGCTCACCACTGTAGAAAAAAGCTTTAGGAATAAAATCCAGGAAGCCAACTCCAGTATTACACTGACATATATTATCACTAACAGAATTGCTCATCTTGCCCTCAGTAAGAATAAGTCAGACATATATTCCCTTCAGAGGGGCTAGTATTCCCTTTGTAGAGGCTATTTTGAAGCACACAAAATTAAATATTCTTATTCTCCAAATCTTTATTTGGAATTGCCAAAATTTTTACCACCTTTCAGTACTATTCCTGAAATGCTGTTAAAAGTGCTAAGCTCTATTTCAAACCTGTAGCTATTAAAATTATTCAAACAGATATTTTATCATTGTTTTCCCAACTATTTTAAAATAACATATAGGATGTTCACAGAAAGTATCATGACTCTTCATATTGAACCTGTTCTGAGATGATGTTACACAGCAATTGTGCATTTTGAGTTTTGTGAGTTTTAGCCAGTGCCAACACTCATTTGTAAACAAAGTGAAGATTCTGTATTTTCCTGTACATATGCTTCTTTATGTACTGATTTTCCCAGTAGTGAAGAATTCTCAAGAAACCTCAAGGACAAAACATACAAACCAACCCAAACTCCAGCACCAATGAATGTAGAAAGTCTATAAAAATCTAACATAAAGGTTCTATTTCTCACCACAGTTAAATTGCAATTTAAGAAAAAAAGAACTGTAAGAACATTCTTTCTTACTCACCAGTGGTAAACAACTCCGAAGCAACAGCACAGGAAAATGAGTAGAATCATAGAATCACAGAATGGTTAGGGTTGGGAAGGACCTTAAGATCATCGAGCTCCAACCCCTCTACCATGGGCAGGGACACCTCACACTAAACCACGCCTCCCAAGGCTCTGTCCAACACAGCCTTGAACACTGCCAGCAATAGATCATTCACAACTTCCCTGGGCAACCCATTCCACTGCCTCACCACCTTCATAGTGAAGAACTTCTTCCTCATATCCAATCTAAACTTCCCCTCTTTAAGTTTGAATCCGTTGCCTCTTGTCCTCTCACTACAGTCCCTCATGAAGAGTCCCTCCCCAGCATCCTTATAGCCCCCCTTCAGATACTGGAAGGCTGCTATGAGGCCTCCACACAGCCTTTTCTTCTCCAGGCTGAACAGCCACAACTTTCTCAGCCTGTCTTCACAAGGGAGTTCTCCAGTCCTCTGATCATCTTCGCGGCCCTCCTCTGCACTTGTTCCAACAGTTCCATGTCCTTCTCATGTGGACGACACCAGAACTGCAGACAGTGCTCCAAGTGGGGTCTCACAAGAGCAAAGGAGTAAGATCACCACCTCTGACCTCCTGATCACACTCAGTTTGATGCAGCCCAGGACACAGCTGGCTTTCTGGGCTGCGAGCAAAATGTATTTGATTACTGTGAACTGTGCAAAACTTGTACCTGTCAGGTGACAAACATCGAAGTCTGGATTTTTGCATTCAATAAAAAGTAGAAGTGAGTTACACAAGTGCAAACAGTCTACTGTCTGTCCCAAAATGGAAAGGAGTATCTGAGTGGGCTGGAGAAGTGTCACTAATTTAGCATTTTCCATAGAAAATACAAAGATGAAAATTCATGAAAATTTTAAGAAAGGCATCAAAATATTTCTAAGACATTCCAAATACATGTAACAACACATGATACTGTTACAATAAAGAAAAAGTACAGCACACATTGCCTTCATCCTAACAAATATACACCTACTGGAACAATACTTCCAGCATTCACTAATACTTTGCAATACATCTATAGGAGTCAACCCCCCTTATTTTTATAAATTTCTTATTTTACTGTAACAGAACTCAAAACTACATTTCTTAAAAATACAAGTTCTGAGGACTTTCCCCTTACTCTCGCAGCTTTCTCCATTCAGTTCTTTTTTCATTCAGTAAAACTCCATATTGTATCTGTTAAGGGAATGAGGAAAAAGATGGGTTTTCATTATCCTTCAAAATAAAGCCAAATGGGCCTAGTTAACAAATGCCATTCACTAACTGGAAATTTGGCACAAAAGCACTATTTAGAACAAATGCTGATTGGCTCTGTATTTCAAAGGCTGCCTGAAATTCCTGCTGAACAGCAAAAACAAGATGCTACTTACATTCAAAAATATACAGCCTGCACAGTAGGACTTCGAACCAGTGAATAAATTCTGCCTAATCCATTCTTGAAGAACACAGCTCCCCAGTGTTCAGCCCTAGTATCTCGGTTGGACACTATCAAAGTGCTCAGAAGTGCTGAGTATCAATGTATCCTTCCATAGCAACTTGCAGAGGCAGCAGGGTGAGAGCATCTTTTGGAAGGCAAAAAAAAACCCCAAACCAACAGAAATCTCACTCAATTATCTAAGAATCATGGTCTGCTTTATTCATTGTTTTTTGCCTAAAAAGGTGTACAGGGAGAACACTTCTTTCCAAATACTCTCAAGGTCTCCTCTGTCGGAGTCATAATCATTCAGCATGCTGTTACCTTTTGAAGAACCTGAAAAATTTAAAGAGTGCTTTACAGAAATATTTTTTGTATGTTACTTTGGACTATTGAATCATAGAATAATTTAGGTTGGAAAAGACCTTTAAGATCATTGAATCCAACAATGAACCTAACACTGCCAACTCCCCTACTAAACCATGTCTCTAAGTGACACATCTACACATCTTTTAAGTATCTCCAGTGATGGGGACTTACCACTTCCCTGGGCAGCCTGCTCCAGTGTATGATAACCCTTTGGGGGAATATCCAATATAAACCTACCTTGGCACAACTTGAGGCTGTTTCCTCTCATTCTATCCTAGACAGATGAGCAAGAGTAGAAAGTGAGACCACAGAATCCCTCATCAAACAAATATTCCAAAGTGGAGCAACCTTGTCTATGAAGATCATGTCACACATTAGGCAGAGAATGAATGACATGTTGGCCTTGAAAGTGGACTCCTTTGCTGCAAGGTTTTCTCATAGTCCATATACTCAGGTTAGACAAAAAAAGAATAGAAATATAAACCAGAAGTATCACTCTCTGTTCTAAATATAAAATTCAGTGGCATGCACTTCCTTAAAGCCATTAGAAATGCAGCTATTAAGCTTCAGATCATGATTGTATATTAAGAACTAACCCAACTGTTTAATATTTACTAAGACACATATAGCAATCAGTCAAACATAAAATTTAGCAGTAGGCTGCTACTTCCTACAGCAAACAGTTTTAGAACAGCAAGCTTAACGTTTTTGTTACATGTACACATTCATATCCAGATTCGGTGTTTACCTACATAGCTGAAATTTCATTACCGTTAACAAATTACAGATGTAAAACTGGGGGCAAGATTATGCTCCATCACCTAAACAATTACTTGCTCTTTCCTTAGTTGAGAAGTAAATATATTCCAGATATTCAACTATTAGTGCCTTTTGGACCAAAGGCTTCTACACCATTTTCAGCTTTCAAGCGCTCTTCACTAATCTTATTCAGCAAAAACATCTGTGATAAAAAGCATATTTGTTTCAATGTTTTGCCCATGAAGCTTATTGCAATAGGCATAATAGCTGCCAGCAAATCTAAACTTAAACTGAAAGAATGCAGCAGAAGTGAAAAAGTCCATATAGAACACCCAGGGGTCAGGGTTAACCTCGCTGCCAGACCTCATCTTATACTGGAAGCAGAAAGACTTCCAAGGGAAGGGTTATGAGAAAATTACACAATTCTAAATTTATCTGATAACTTGCGGCTTTCACTTTAGGAACCTTCAATAGGTCCAACTGTTCTGACAATAAATGTATTGTAAAACTTCAAGTGATAAATTACTAACCCCCAAATAAAAAAATACCAACGCTATTTAGCCCTCCTCCCTCATACTAAATCAGTTTAGATAAAATTCTCTCTGATGTACAGCCTAGATCTGCAAAGAATGACTTTGTGGAAGTATTTCAGGGACCAAATATAGTATTTTGCTCTTGCTGCACTGATGAGGCTCCTCTGTTCTCAAAAGCAGTTCTGTGTAAAAAGTCTCTTGGCCACTGGTGGCTTTGCATACACGGGCTGGAGAACGAAGCCAGATTAGTGTCTCATACAAAATCCTTCTGAAAATGAAGTACTTAGAATAGAAAGGACACTTCTATTCTTACAATAGATTTATGTATGCCTTCTATACTGAAGATAAAATATTGAAGATAAAAGGGAAATTTCCATCATATCCCAGTATGGCGTTGCTTAAATATTTACAGAGCTTTTAGATGGACAAGTAACTTACAGCACCTTCATCCTGGAAAGCAGGTAAAGTAAACTGTGCAGTTAGCAACCTTTCAGCTTTGAAGGAGGTGATCCTGCCCCTCTGTTCTGCTCTTGTGAGACCCCACCTGGAGCACTGTCTGCAGTTCTGGTGTACTCAACATAAAAAGGACATGGAACTGTTGGAGCAAGTCCAGAGGAGAGCCACAAGGATGATCAGGGGACTGGAGCACCTCCCGTATGAAGATAGGCTGAGAAAGTTGGGGCTGTTCAGCCTGGAGAAGAGAAGGCTGCGTGGAGACCTCATAACAGCCCTCCAGTATTTGAAGGGGGTCTATAGGGATGCTGGGGATGGACTCTTCATTAGGGACTGCAGTGATAGGACAAGGGGTAACGGGTTAAAACTTAAACACGGAAAGTTTAGACTGGATATAAGGAAGAAATTCTTTTTTGGGTGCCTACAGGGATACTGGGGAGGGACTCCTCATTAGGGACTGAAGTGATACGACAACAGGTAACGGGTTCAAACTTAAACAGGGGAAGTTCAGATTGGATATGAGGAAGAAATTCTTTACTGTAAGGGTGGTGAGGCACTGGAATGGGTTGCCCAGGGAAGCTGTGAATGCTCCATTGCTGGCGGTGTCCAAGGCAGCGTTGGACAGAGCCTTGGGAGGCGTGGTTTAGTGTGAGGTGTCCCTGCCCATGGTAGGGGGGTTGGAACTACATGATCTTAAGGTCCTTTCCAACCCTAACTATTCTATGATTCTAAGAACTGTATACTGCTGAAATGACCAAGGAAAAGCCTCTTCAATCTCCCAAGCCAGCAGGCAAAACCATGTGCATAGCTAAGTTGCTGGGAAAATGAAAGGTCTTCAGGGACATCACCTAAAATTTTCAGCAATATAGATCTTCCCGATCCAAAAAAAAATACTCCTCTAAGATGGGGTATTAGGATCACAGCAGTTTTCCCAAACAAAAAGCTATGTCTCTGAACAGTGAATATAGTATAATACAGAAAACTATTGTGGAGATGTGAACTGCTAAACACAGAACAATAAGAATATACTTTCGGGTTTTTAAATTACAAGGTGCACAACAGTGGAGAAAAGAGAACCCAAAGATGTGGCACTGTGAGAAAATAATTTAACACAACTTTTACCTCATTTCATGTATTTGACTATTTAACAGCAAACTCATACCAGCTCAAAAACAGACTCAATTACTTTTTATAAGAGTTTTTAATCTCTCCACCACTAAATTGTTAAATTGGCCTTTATTTTGCAATCAACATATTGATCTTGCAGAGTGATAATGTCAACTGCGTAAAAGAAAGTAAAATCCTGCAGTCCTGTCTCTCTCTCAAGGGCTCATTCATCAGTCCTTAAGGACAATCCCTCTAAGCTAGGCAGAACGAGAGCCCTGATACCTTCCAAATGTTACTTTATGGAAATATTTCCCAGATGAAGAAACCTGAGCTATTTTCTCAGTCTGAAGGCCAAACTGTATCAGCAAGGTGCTTTACCCAAGACAACAGAGAGAGAAAAGGGAAACCAAACGCATTTAGTTGTACAAAAGGTGCAGAGCAGCAGCCCAGAGAGCATAGCATGAAAACTGTTGCAGGTTTGTTTCTAGTTTTGCATTGGACGTCTCATTTTTAACATGACAGCTTAAAATGGCATGTAGTTGGTTTTAACATCAAATTGTAATTTGGGCTTGCTCCAATGATTAAATGATTTATTTTCCCAGTTCACAATGCCTACAGCAATTCTCTACCTTCTAACAAATTATGTCAAGCAACACTGGATTTTGAGAACAGGTTGTCTGACAAACCTGTACTGCCGACACATACTGCAGAACTGGCACCCGAATGGGCAGACAAGCTTTCTTAATTGACATCTGTTCCTATTTCAGCACACAAGTTATCCCCTTGGGCTATCTCACCTCTGGCTGCTTCAGAGCAGATGCCAGCTTGTCATTTATCTATTTTATCCACCTTGTGAGGCGGAGGAAGTGAACTGTGCTTCCTGTATCCCAATTTCCTGCTCTGAACAGTAGTCAAATTCCTGATGTCACCCATTCACATTCAGTTTGGCACCACCTTCTTCACATCACAATTAGTGACCATGAATGTCAAAACAGTTTTTATACACAGGTAAGAAGACATGTTTAATGTCTTCACCAGATATTACTAACTTCAAAATACATTAACTTTTACCATGTCTATCTTGGAAAACATAACCAACTTGTGTTGGTTACAGAAGGGCATCTTCCTGCAGTGCTCATTCATTAAGCAGTTAGCATTTCAGACTGGGTTTCACAAAAGCTGAGGGGCCTTACGCCACTAAATCCACAAAAAGCCACATACTGGAAGAGGTAACTTACAGATCCTTCTCCCCTGCGTGTTTGGTTGCACCTACAGACTGCCTTTTGAGACAGAATAGGGCTGAACCTGTTTGTTAAGAAATGGTTTTCTTTTTACAAAACTTTGTGGTTAGTGGTATCCAGGGCATAGAAGAGCTGGGCTCTGCTTTATCTTTGGCCTGGTGCACTTTATATCAGCTCTCCCAATCATTTTGAAGATCAGCAAGGAGAAGAGAAATAGTCATCACTTTAATACTGGAACAAGCAGCTTGCAGCAAGTTCCTCCTCTCCTTCTTGCCAAAGAGGAACAAGCATGAAAACCTACACGACCAGTTGCAGCACCTACCTTGTGAACACATCAGAAAAGTTTTGTGAGCAAAACTATGTTCTATAAAATATGCAAGCTCTTTGATAAGACCAGTATATTGGTCTTCCAGTCCGGCAAGCAGGAATTCATCCCCAGGCCACACATTTGAGTTGTTTCCATCACAGATAATTTATCTGAGTTGTACAACAAATCTTGAATTATTTTTGCACAGCAAAGCTATCAGAGGAGAACCTATGCCCACACAAACAAATCAACAGAAATTCTTCTTGAAGATAGAAAACACAGGGTAATGCCTTCCAAACAGTTGAGAAAGCTGAATCCTTATCTTTTAGGGAAAACAAACCATGAATTATGGAAAATGTAAATACTCCCCCTTCTTTTGGAAGGAGTTGCTATCTTCCTGGTATTTCACCCAGGATGCTTTCCCAGTTCTCAGTACCATAACCTGCAAGTTTATGGCTGCCCTGGCCATGAGGGTTTTTTTTCTAAAAATGTCAAAGTCAGTGTTTCCTTGAAGAATTATGGAATGGAATCTAAAGATTAAGGATAAGACAGAGATCTACTAATATCTGGGAAATTTCTATACGTAAATAAAGAATATATCTTGAGAATCTAAGTGCCAGAATACTTAAAAAAAAAAAAAACCACAACAAAAAAACAAAACCCAAACCTCTGTGTAGATAACTATAAACTTAATACTATTTCTTTCTTAAAATGCTAACATGCGTATGTACCTAATTGTCAGTCACTGTAATTTAGAAATTCATATATTGAGTGAAAGAATTTCCAAGAAAACCAATGACAGAGATCGCCTCCATGTAGTACGGAACTCCAGCTATGTGGTTTTTTTTAAATCATACTGAAGTCATGCTTTGGTACCTACATTACACACAAAACCATCAAAACCACTATTGATATATGTTACATTGGTAAAGCGACTGCAGTACTAAACAGGACAAAAAGGATACTCTTTCCAAGACACAACAGCATTCCTGGAGTTCTGTCAAACCTGACATTGCTCCCTGCCCGAAAGTTCTTGTGATCTACCATTGAAAAAAAAATTAACTTCTAAACAGAAATCTGAAATTCAAGGGAATAATAAAGAGAGGAACTAATGAGTGCTTAAGGACAAAGATGAAAAAGCTTGGCAAAAGAAGATATTTTTGTGCCTAATACGTGGTGATAGGGAAAAGAATGGAACATGAACTATAAGAGAACAAAAAAATGGCAGATAATTGATATAATGTAATTCATACCCTGAACTAAGCTTCATCAAGATAGCAGCAACCAAAGGTCATTAATCTCAGGCTCAGAAAAGTAATTAGACACAACTCCCAGATCTTCACTGGAAGTTTTGACACACAAATATCCAGGTGTAACTACCAGGCTTCAGTATTATGCAAAACCAAGTTAAATGCAATTTATGGGTCTGCCATGACTTATGTATTTACTGACATATTTAAACATATATTTAAAAAAAATCATGACTCTATTAATGACTCCTGGAACTCTTTGGGCTTTTAGTCCAACAAAAGCAACAAGAGTTACATAGTTCGCATTGCTAATGCTATTTCAGAGATTTATGTAATATAAAAATCACATTTTTCTCAAATAAATGCAACTGTAATTGCTAACACATCTATTATTTCACATTACTTAACCACATGCCAAGTTATGCTGGCTCTTAAACCAAAATAACAAAGAATGCTTATGAAAACTTTGTGTATAACATGCATACAAGTTTTGGCCAAGTTTCCCCATATTATACCAATGTAATTCCACAAAAGTCCTTGCGGTTGTCCCAGCATAACATACACCTGCACGTCGTGCAACGCCTGGATATAATCACACCACATCAAAGCCGGCATGTGCTTTAACTTGTGTTTATTTTATGACAAGCACACTGACAATACCCCATTGGAATCAAGACCAAAAAAAAAAAAAAACCCCAACATTTTGAAACAGCAGCTCTAACAGCAGCATGGAACCTCCCTGGATTTTGGACACAACAGTAGCACCATCCTGCAAGAGGCACCACAAAGGCTTTTTCCTCCAAAAAATCATCCAGCAGAGAAACAAAGGAAGGTTTTCTCTGCTTCAGCCTAAAAAGCAGTTTGTCGATTTTGTGACCTCCAAGATACCCGATTTCACTCGGATCCCTCCATCATTTAATCCCAAATAATTTGATTTACAGTAGCATACTGTAAAACTGCGAAGAAATAGAATGTTTTTCCCCACCCTTTGCTTGCAGAAGCATTACTTCACCAAAACACTCAAGCCAGGTCGCGCTGTCCCCACACCCTTGCGCACAACGCGCACCGAGGCTATGGCGGCACCACCGAGGAGCCCGAAGGCCGGACCCGGGACACGGCACAGGCCGGGAGGTCCAGCCGAGGGGGGCTGAGGGGTAGGCACCACCAAGGCACGCTTTCCCCGCTGACTCCCTTCCCCCTGTGTGGCACAACACGGCACAGGGCGGCATCAAAGCACATTCCAAAGCGGACGCCCTCGTTCCCGCTACAGCTGCAGCTACCGCGGCCATTTGTAACGGGCGGCCGCCCAGCCCCTTCCCCCCCGCCGCCATGCTCGGAACGGCGCTGCCGCCCAGCCGCGGGAGAGACGGAGCCGCAGCGCTGCCGCCGGCAGCCCGGAAGAAGCGGCACGCCCCGCAAGAGCGGGCGACAGGCGGGGAGCGCGGGGCGGCTTCCCGCCCCCACCGCCAACAATGGCCGCGGCGCGCCCAGCCCGAGCCCGCCCTTTCCAGGAGCCCGCGCGCTCCGGGGGGAGGGGCTCGCGCCCCGGCCAGCGCCCCGAGGTGCGCGCGCAGCGCCCGCCCCGCTTCCTCGTTCCCCTCCGCGCCCTGCCCCTGCCGTGACGTCACAGCGTGGCGGGCGGAAGGCAACGGCTCACGGGGCGGCAGCGCCACCTGGCGGCCAGCGGTGCGCCCGAGAGCGCCCCCTGGCGTCCCGCCAGGGACGGGCGGCCCGGGCGCGCGCGGGGGAAGGGGGACTCTTCCGTGGGGCTTCAGCGGCGCGGCGCTGGGTGTAGGGCACCGGGTGCCGCTGCCCCTCCGAGCCCCACCGCCGGGACCGCCCGCACCGGCTGTCTGAGAACGGCCGCGCCGGCTGCGCCGCACCAGCCGGAACCGTTCCTCCAGAGGGCGAGGCTGAGCACCAGAGCAGCCTCTCGCCGATCATTCGGGAGCGGCAGCGCCGACCAGACCCCATTGTCTTGAGGGCCGCCGAGGGCCGCGACCCCGGCGCCCGCAGGGGCGACTGTAAGGAGCCGCCGGGGAGCCCGGGCCGTAAGGGAGACGCCGATCTGCCCCCCGCCTCGCTCCGCCTTGGTATAACAACTGTCAGAGCTGGGGCTGGTCTTGCTCTTCCATGGAATGACCCTTCAGTGGGGCCGTGCATCAGCTTCCTCAGTGTGCAAGAGCACTAGAGCTGGGAAGACCTTCGTGCAGAGCTGGTTCGTGGAGCCTGCTGCTGCTGCCTTGCCTGCACAGCCAAGCACGGGTAGACGGCTTAGAAGTAATATAAAGACAATCAACTCTTCAGATTATTTTTTTTTTTGCCATTGCACACAGTAGTGGAAGCTACTGCTTGAAAATCCAAAGCTGCAGCTACAGCCATTCAGGCATTGCACTTGAAAAGGGCTAACTGCACTCCTAGATGGTTACATACCTTCCTGGAAATTAAACCCCCAGTGTTCAGTGCAGACAATCTACCCCCTTGCAATACCTGACACGTGTCAGAATAAATCGCGCTCTCTAGATCAAGGCTGATTCTGTTCAGCTTCAGAAAAATAAGTCCGATCTGAGATCTGGTTAGAGTGCCTTGATTTCAGGAGCCTGATGAAGAATGGGAACTGCATGGATAATACCAGACAGTTATAAATGTAGAATTTACCCATGTTACCCAAGCTGGCAACACTGGCACACAACTCTGAACTTGTAACTACGTTTGAACCATTGCACTATACTACAGTTTGCCCTGGGACAGTTGGTTACTCTTGTCAGTGATGGGACAGCCTGAGCTCAGCTCTGATATTCGAACACAAAAGCAGACTTCAGACGAGAGAAAACTCTCCAAACTCCTAGATTTCAGCACAGCTCAAGACAAAAATGTCTAAAATAAAGCATTTCTGAAAACAAGTTTTGCTTGATCGGTTTGACGTATTGAAATGAGCCTTAGTGGGCAGATTTGGACAGTCTCATTTTTTGTCTTTCTGGTGATATGAACAGATTTTTCTTCAAAGTGTGTTACGTTTTGGAGCATGAAAGGGAAGGATATGGGGAAGGAGGAAGAATATAATCCCTAGATGCTGGAAGCCAAACTCAGGCTGCAATCACAGATCCTTTAATTACCAAGAGTAAAGCCTGGCAAAGCATCAGATCCAGATTTGGAGGATCAGCTTCCTGTTGTGACATCATGACACTCCAGAGAAAGTGGTAGAACAGAGAATCAAGGCTTTGAAGCCTGAATTTGAATCATGTTACAGTACAGCTCCTAGTGCCAGAGGAACTTAACTTCAATTTTGGTCCTTTGTCATTTGGATCAATACAAATGATAATAAATAAAATGCCAATTTGTATTCTTCCTTAATAAATAAAAAACATATTGGAACACATCAATCAAACTATTTGTATTTTAGAAAACAGTTCTCTTAATTTTTCCTTTGGGATGGTCTAGTTTTCTAATTTCATTGACATTTTGTAATAGACCTTTTCTAAGTATTCATTATCAGAATGTATAGTTTTAATTATAATGCTAAATGTATTTTTTCCTCCTTCCATCATATTTTAATGATACTTATATGTAAAGTAATTATACTTTAAGTAATTATTTCATATTTTCTTTTTTTTTTTTTCCCCCCTGATGTTTTAAGAGAACAAACTCATACTCTTCTCTCTTGGTGTTGCTCAACTGCTGTGACATTTTCCCCACAGCTTTTGAGTATTTTCAATAGTTTCAAGACAGTTTGACAGACGGGAAGAAATATCAGAGAGATTCAAACTTTTTCAAACTTTGATCAAAATTTCTGCCTGGATAGACACAAGAGACTCAAATGATGGCCCACTATAAGCTAAGGATGAGCTGTCAGCCCATATCGTTTCTGAGCAGCTGCCAATGACTGACTGTGTGCTAACTGTCCAGGCAGTGAAAAAAATACTGATATCTAAAGCTCATGTTGTCTCTTGCCAGATCAGGAGACTTGGGGCCATTGTGGGGAAAGGGAAATAGAGGAGACATCGGTAGGTGTGGAGAAAATAGTGGGAGGGGGGAACAGGAGGTAATGCAAAAATGTAAGGGAAGGACTGGAGTATGACAGAAAAGCACTGAGAGGTGAGGAATAGATCAGGGAGCAGAAGGTGCTGAAAGGGGTGAGCCAGGAAGCATTAGTTCTGCAGAATGTGAGTGTGGTAATCCTAAATCTGAAAACCACTTTGGAACAATTCTTTACTTTTCTGAGAGTATCGTGGGGTGGTTAAGTGAATTGTGCAGAAACAGTAGGACAGTAAATTTTCATGTTCTACCCCGAGGCACTTGATTTTATAAATGACATTTTTTCCATCATGAGGGAAATTAGTCCCTGATCAAGAAATAAAAGAAAAATACTTTGTGAGGGAGGTAATAGGTGGTTCAGTTCTGATTTGATGATTTTACAGGCTTTATGTCACTCATCCCACGTGTTATATTTTGGTTTGGTTTTTTTAGTTGGGGTGGTTTGTGGGTTTTTTTGTTTCATTGGTTTGGTTTGGGTTTTTTTTGTTATATTTTTTCCAAAGGGCTTTCTCAACACCTCCTGTTTAGGTGCCAGCCCTGCCAATGTGCTTCTTGCAGAGCCTCCATGAATTCAGTCAACTTCATGAGAAGCCCATGTATAGTGGCCAAGGATCAAGACAGAGATGTAGTTAGTTCCTTTCTGAATGTCAGCCAGGGCAAAGGGTAGTGGGTTAAGAACAGTCACGTAGAAGGAAAAAAATTATTTTATGTGGCAAAATTGCAGGAGGTAAGTAAGTAATTAAAGACCTTTTTCTAGAAAAAAAAATCATTGGGAGTGAGGAAGTAAATTAAAGACACCTGTAACTAAACTGTAACTAAAGATACAGTTTAACACAAACAGGATGTGTTTTTTTAAGAAAGGAGGTTTGAATTGGCTGAAGTTGAAGGGAGGTGGGAGTAAGTTTGAGTATGCAGTTGAAATCATAAATATCATTATACTGGGTGACTAGATAAAACTAGCTCCAAGTACCATTTCTACTACATGTACATTGTTCATTTTTAATGTTTTGTATCCCATGTTTGATAGGGCTTACAAGTTGCAGCATTTCAATTATAAGAAGCCTGTCAAAATGACACAAGGACACTGATCACAGAACAAATAAATCTCCTTGTGTAAATTTTTGGAAGTGAGAGAAATCAGTGAAGAGGCACATTTTTCTTTTCATTGTCTAAGTCTCTAAAATGACTGTACTTAATCAGATGGGATCTCCCTCTGGAGCTCTTCAAAGACATCAATGTCTTTCCTGTGACTGTGTAAGGAATTTATGTGCTTCATTTGACAGACTGCTTTCTCTATAATGAGGAAACTGGATACATTCCCTAACATCTAGATCCTGATAATATTCTGCTGATGTCTTAACTCCATGTTGAAGCAAGACCTGGTGTGCACCATCTCTACTCCCACTCCCTCTTGTCTTCCTCCCACATCCCTAGTTTATCTGGGAAGAAAATTTAACTATGAGAGCAGCCAGCCTACTCCACCAGGCCCAGTGGATGATTAGGAACCACAGATATTTAAATATCTAAATTTTAGTTTAAAATTAATTGCCTTAATTATAGAGATCAGATTTCACTTCTCCCTCCCTGATAAAAACAGCAACAGCTTTCAACCTGAAGAAGCGTATATTCTTGTAGATAAAGTTTTGAATAAGCCACAGGATGACACTTACTGCAAGTTGCCTCTCTGTGCTTCCTTCTTTTTTCCACCACTTTAAGTTTGGTAAACTGGTATATATGTTTCTGCTGCCTGCCTATGCTAAAAGCTGGATTATTGGTTGTGCTGTTATAATAATCTGTTGTATTTTATGCTCTTTCTTTTTCCTCTAAATGGGAAAATACCCATTGCAAATGTAGAAACTAAGAATCTGAAGGAATTAGGTGGAGTTTAAATGCTGAATTTAAGATCCTCACATAATGCACAAGAACAGTCATCTGTCTGTGCATGCATGTTCCTTGATCCCTTTCTAATTTATGTAGTATGTTGTCCTGGGTTCAGCAGCAGCAGTCATTTTTTCTCCTTCTTGGTAGCTGGTGCAGCGCTGTGTTTTTGATTTTGGGCCTGGGAGCAGCGCTGATAACACCAGTGTTTTCAGTTACTGCTTGGTAGTGTTTTGGTCTGACCAAGGACTTTCTGAGCCTCATGCTATGCCAGGGAGGAGGGGGAGCCGGGAGGAAGCAGAGACAGGACACCTGACCCAAACTGATCAAAGAGGTTATTCCATACCACAGCACGTCATGTGCAGGATGTGAAAATGGTGAGCAGAGACCCGGAAGGGTGTGGTGGTAGAGCATTGGGGGGTTCGCTGCTGGGGGGTGCACTGGCTGGGTCGGGCTTGGTGAGCAGTTGTATTCTCTTTCCTTGTATTTCTCTTGTATTATTACTGGTGGTAGCAGTAGTGATTTGTGTTATACCTTAGTTACTAAACTGTTCTTATCTCAACCTGTGGGAGTTGCATTCTTTCAATTCTCCTCCCCATCCCCCCGGGACTGGGGGAAGAAAGAGAGAGGAGCGAGTGAGTGAGCAAACTGGCTTAAACCACAACATATGTGTTTTGTCTTACATATTTAATTGTTAATCCTAGTTATCTACTTACAGTTTTCAGAATTTTAACTACATTTCTTCATTCAGAGATCAGAAACAGACACAAATACCACATGAGTGATCAATAAAACTTCCAGAAACTTAATTCATGACATTTGTAACCATTAATGGTATTTGTAAACAGCTGAAGCCCTGTCTTGCTAGAATACAAAAACCCAAACAAAACCTAATGGTGAAGAATGCAGAAACATTGTATTATTACTGCACAATAATTGACTTTTGTATTTTGCTCCCCTTGGACGTCTTTATGAATATTTGTTTTCATGGCTTTTTTAATCATAAACAGAAATGGAATAGTGATTATAGATTTTAGCATGTCCTTTTTAGCTCGGTAAAAAGAAAACTCCATTGTCAAAATCAGCCATGTTGATTCTGTGAAACAAATCTCTTTGATCTCAAATTTCAAGAGAAGTTGCTTTGATAAAGCAGCCTTAGGCATCATTCTTGGAGGAAAAGAATAATTTCTGCATCCCCAGAGAATGTAACCACGTTGCTTATACCATATAAATATTTTTGTAGAGCACAAAGGTTGGAAAATGTGGTCTAGAGCTCAGAAAAATCTGTCTTACTGTAAGAGTATGATGGTCACTATATAGCAACGACTACTGTTACCAGAACCTTGAGGTTCAGGCATGTTGCCCATTCCTTGCTTCAGACATCTGCTGCTGCAATGAGGGGTGTTGAGAGGGAGGAGTGATCTGCAGCAGCTACTTCTACAAACCTACAGGAGTTTTGCAAAATCTTCAAGACACAGATGCACTAAAGATGTTCTGAGGCAGATGAAGCTGTAATCATAAGCCTGTCCCAGTGTTTCACCATGCAGAGGTTTAGCCTAACAGTTATTGACTACCAGTACTAATCATAGAATCATAGAATAGTTAGGGTTGGAAAGGACCTCAAGATCATCTAGTTCCAACCCCCATGCCATGGGCAGGGACACCTCACACTAAACCATGCCACCCAATGCACTGTCCAACCCGGCCTTGAACACCACCAGGGATGGAGCATTCACAACTTCCCTGGGCAACCCATTCCAGTGCCTCACCACCCTCACAGTAAAGAACTTCTTCCTCATATCCAATCTAAACTTTCCCTGTTTAAGTTTGAACCCGTTACCCCTTGTCCTATCACTACAGTCCCTCATGAAGAGTCCCTCCCCAGCATCCCTATAGGTCCCCTTCAGATACTGGAAGGCTGCTATGAGGTCTCCACGCAGCCTTCTCTTCTCCAGGCTGAACAGCCCCAACTTTCTCAGCCTATCTTCATACGGGAGGTGCTCCAGTCCCCTGATCATCCTCATGGCCCTCCTCTGGACTTGTTCCAACAGTTCCATGTCCTTTTTATGTTGAGGACACCAGAACTGCACACAGTACTCCAAGTGAGGTCTCAGGAGGACAGAGTAGAGGGGCAGGATCACCTCCCTTGACCTGCTGGTCACGCTCCTTTTGATGCAGCCCAGGATACGGTTGGCTTTCTGGGCTGTGAGCGCACACTGCCGGCTCATGTTCATTTTCTCATCGATCAACACCCCCAAGTCCTTCTCTGCAGGTCTGCTCTGAATCTCTTCCCTGCCCAAATTTTTAATACTTCAATGTTATTTGCACTTGTGGGGCTCTTTGTGAAGGACCATAATGAAAAGCATTTGAAAATTCTGTTTATGCATGTTTAGGTATTTGGTGAGCTTTATTTATATTTAGAAAAATAATGGTTGTTAAAAAGAATGGCAAAACATTGTCTGGGCTTACTCAGAGAATTTTAAGAAAGAGAAAAAAAAACCAATTCCAACCCCGCTGGGAGATGATGATCAGCAATGATATTTTCTATTTGCAATTACTTCAGTTCCATGTGATATGAAATATTTTAGCAAAACCCCATCAACCACAAAAATCCAAGTAAAAAGATCTATTGACATAACTCTGGCAAATAACTGAAAAGAAACTATTCCTAACCTAATTCAAGGTGGGTAGGATTTCAGTTAGTTTCTCCAAACAAGTACTTCAAACAAGGTTTAAAAAGCATATTTTGAAATACAAGACACTTAACAATAGCAATTATAAGCAAAATCTTCCTAGCAAAATGCAGTATAATGTAAAACTGCAAGATTTGCAAGTTTAAGAAGATATCCTTGTGGAAAAGGCTTTTTGTGCTGCATTAGCACTTGGGCCACATCCAAACATTCCAGGAGAAAATTTGGAAGGACCATAGTTTGTATTTTCATAGTTTGTCTTAATCCACTTGAGGATGTTAAAACAGTGGCAAGCTCTTCCAATGGCTCTTCAATCCTGCTCACCTGTGTATAGTCCTGTTGTGATATCGGCACCATATTTAAAGAAACAAAAAACAGAGACCCCAAACAACAAAGGAAATGGGCTACAGCACACTTGAGAGTGAGAATGTGCATAAACTTATTAATATATAGTTTAGCTCCCTTGGAAATAAACCTGGGTAGACAATGTAGAAACCAGCCTAGTTACAGCCCACCTAATATGTGCCTGAATATAAAATTTAAAATGCCAAAGTGATAGCAGTTTCATTTGGGATCTAAGTAAGTGATGAGTTTGTTTTCTTTTAATTTAATTGATATTTGCCAATTCATCAAACTTGAATTACTTTTCAAGGACAACTTAATCTTGACAAGCTTCCTCTGGGGAAAATACCTTTACTTGCCAGTTAAGCTACACAAACCCCTTAGTAGCCCACCTAACAAGCTGCTGGAGGCTCCTGACATATCACACCCCAGATAAGGAATCATTCACTGTCATGGAGAATTCTGGATCTTTGGGGAGTTTTTTTCTGAACTGGAGTAGCCCCAAATTTAAGAATAATTACTTCTACCTTTACAAAACTGAATGCTTTTATCTGCCACACTACCTAAAACGTTTGGGGTTCTTTTGTTATATACTGCCGATTTTAAATTGGATGCAAAACTAAATTTTCCTTCTTAATTTTGTCCAGTTTTCAACCTCATACTTCTGTGCTCTTTCAAATTCATTTTAATTTGCATTGGGATTAGACATTGTGTGTCCTGAGCTGCTTGTGTGACCACTCCTTAGCATTTGCACACGATTTCCAAATAAGTAAAGAACACACATCAAGAAGATCTAGTCTTTTTTTACCTTAAATATCTGCATTTCATTTAATGCAACTTAAACCCATCTTCATAAAATCTTTATACAAAACTGGAAACCCTGTGCACAAGAGAAGGTGATCTGGGATAAAGCCTGTGAATATATACATTCCAACTTATAGCGATTCTGACTATTTTAGGGTTTGCTGTTATTTATTGTTTGCAGTAATGGTAAATTCTTTTATTTAAAGAAGTTTTATATGAGAACATCGAAGTGGCACATTTATAGAGTTTGCTGTCTGTCATTCACATGCAAAATACAGGCTTTGTCATGTCTGAAAAGTTTAGTTTCAAAAGCCTTTTCTGAACCTGCTTAATGCACTTTTGCCTTACTTCAGAAAGAACTGAGTTTGTCCCTGCTTGCTTGGAATACTGGGGGTTTTCCACGAAGGCTTTTGAAACCTGTTTCTCTCCTTTAGCATTCCTTTACTTATTTATTTATTTCTATTTACTTCAGTGGCGTTGTGTGTCCCTCAAGATAAGACTAAAACTGTTAAGTCTTTACAAGGCTTGGACGAATCAAGATAGCAGGTAATCTGCACTATACAAAACATAAAGTGGATGGCTGTCTTGATAGCCCTCTTGCATAAGAGATACATGATAGTATTGCAACTTCCGTTAAAAAAAATACAAACAAAAACATAAACAAATCAGAGTTTGTAGAGTATTTCTGTCTTCCAGAGGTAATCTTTTAAGCTTAGTCATCTTCTGTTTCTGAAACATGATCTTTTTCCGTATATCTACAGTTATTTATAATATCTTAGTAAACTTTGATAATAAAGCAAATAAAAGGTACACCTTAAGGAAGACTCTCAGTGTCTACACCCTTAGTTGCATGAATACCAGGTACTCTGCTTTCTCTCAGTACAAGCACTGACCTTGGTGAGGCATGATGTTAATAAAAAGCAGTCTGTAGTTCCTTTTTTCTAGTTATTGGCTTTGTGCACTTTTCGTTGATGTATGATATACCTATTATAGAATGAAATACATACAAGTTGCAGTGTTGTTCCTTGGCAGGCTTAGCAGCTTTTTTTTTGACATTTTAATTTAAGGAAATCCATCCCCAGACTAACTGCAAAGGCTTTTGCTATAGTGCAAAATCATCATTACATTGCTACTGAAATTTCACCATTATACTGTTTGAATAGGAACAATAAATACTAACTGCAAATCTTACAGTGGTTATATACCATATCACTAACTACTTCATCACAAAGATGAGATTAAGGCCAGGCAACATTTCTTTAATACGCAGCATAAATAAGCTGTTAAATCTCTGACACTGAAAATTACCTATTCTAGGCCTGATTTTCAAAACACTGGATTGAAAATCTAACTGCCAGAGACACCAGTAAAACAATCCAAAAGTCTGGTGAGATATTACTGAAGTTTATTTCTGGAAGAAAAATGTTCCAAATACAGGGGCTGGCCTCAATGTCCTGTTCATTTTGTGTCTGGAGAACTCCCAGCTAATTCAGAGGAGGTTTCCCTTTGCTGCACTGCAGAAGTCTTAGCTCTGAGATGATTTAAAACTGAGCAAGACTTTTAGTTTTGACAAAAACTTGGATAGGTAAGAGCTCTCTATGTCCATTTTTATTAGAATTCGAAATATTCCGCAGTTAGAGTGATTGTTAAGAAAACTCTTGAGGGTGATGACATTCTCTTCTACACAAATAACCACACAAGCATGTCATAAAATGAAATCTCAGGTACATGATCCGAAAATTTCTACAAAGTTTGCTACATTTTTAAAAGTTGTTATTTTTTTCTGAATTTGTTCCAAGCATGGAACTCAGCATTAGCACAGGTCTCTGGTTATATGATAACTGGTGATGTCGCAGTACCAAAATGATCTTAGGTCCCTGGGTATGTAAAATCATGACAGTCTACGGTCCCATAGTACTACCAAGGAAATATGTCCATTACAACATCAAGCTAACATTATTTTATTGGAATTTCACACAAAGAAGGCCAGAGGGATTCTAGGTATATCACTAGAGTCTGATTTTATTAACTGGGCATGAGTTACCTGTATGTCATATAGGAAGTGCCACAAAATTTCAAAAAATCATGAGGAAACTTGTAACTCATTTTTGTTATTCTCGCTCAAGAATTTTGACACATTATGAAATATGTTGCAAGGTTGCTAATTCCTAACATTCTGGGGTTTACGGTTTGGGAGGTTTTGTTTGTTTATTTTTCGTGGTTTTTTGCTATACTGCAGTTCAGTTGCTGGACTTGAAAAGCATACCAATTCCTCACCTATCAGCCAAACAAGCTTGAAAATACAACCCAGCCTGGCCACCTCATCTTTGCTCAAGTTTCCAGTCTCACAAGTTGCTCTGCTTACTGCCCATCCCACAGTTTATCCAGAATCTCCATCTGCACCTTGAAAGAATATCTTAATTTCAGTGATAAGCAGATTAACAGATTCCTGCATGTTTCTTCTGGCTCCCCCCACCTATGACCCAGTCTGTAATTGTCACAGGTGCCTGTTCCTGTGCTCTGACAGGAATGTGTTTCATCAGAGCCTTGACTTAGATAGGGCTTATTGCACTGCTTCTGCAGAGCTATATGAAACATTTGAATGGTCTTACATGGCACAGGTTCCAGATATTTGAAAATACTTGTAAAGAAGAATCTTGATAGACTTCTTTCATGGGCTTAATGCAACCATAAATGTATATTATTTTCATGTTTTCTGGCAAGAGCAATAGTAATTTTGGTGTTTCCTGAGGTGGTCATGTGATTCTGAAGTATTCAAATACACAACAAATGAAGGAGTCAGTATCTGAAAAAATCATAACCCAAGTTACGCACGATGTATACTCTCCCCCTGTAGTACAATACATCACTTGTGTTTACTATTTATTTTCCTGAAGCTTTATATATAAATATAAACTATGCACTAATACTTATGAACAGGCTAAACCAGGAGTTCCCAAAATTTTGTTCATGGGGCCCCTTAACACATGCATGTGGAACAAATGAGGCTGTACAGCATGATTCTGCAGCAGCACGGTATCTTCTCAGTAGGATAGCTACAGCTAGGATGGGCAGAATAAAAGCTTTGTCAGACATGAGTGGCAAATAGTCGCACTTTGGAAACTGATAGCCTAAAAGATTTTTCATAATGTTATGAAAACTACTTAAGGACCAAAGTTCTACATGTTAACTTGTACAGCACGAGGGTTTCACGCTGCAATGCAATGCAGCTCAAAAACCTCACTTTCTGTAATTTCATGTTACCTAATTCAGCAGCAAGCTGAAAAGTACTTTGTATATTTTCTGAAGGAGTTTGGAAATCAAGGGGAGTTGTCTTTTTGACTAATTATCTGATTTTCGTCATTAGTCTGTCCAGAATTTTAGCTTTCTCAGAATCTCACTATATGGGTAATATATACCATATACACCGTATGCTATACATTTTTGGAGAGTGATGGTGTTCTGCACCACAGATTATTTCAAACTGCATGAAGGGTGAACTGCAGAAAAGCCCTCTGAGTTTTCTGAGTGCTAGTCCTCCCGTCACATGGAGGTTTATCAGCTTTGCTTTTGAAAAGGATAGATTTTGTCCCCTTGTATTACAACTTTTCTTTGGGATTCCCACTCTGGGACTGCTGAAAATAGTTCATAAGACATTTTTTACAAAACCAGAGTGCTTGTGCTTTCTCTGAAGTCAACCCAGCAGCCATTGATACCTGCTGAAAACAATCTTGTGATGTGAAAGTCAGGCTTCTACTGATGGCAAGAAAGTGCTCTTTTTTAGGAGAGTATACTTTTGGTTTTAATTCTCTAATGAACAGTGAATGATGCATGTTTATTAAAACATGCAAGCAGCATGCAAGTACACTGAAGGGATAAAGGGCACTCATTTTGATATTATCTACGTTTTCCGACATTATTCCAATATACCAATTCTCTTCAATATGATCTTTCAGCATATCTTTAAGTTACTGTTCCTGTTATAACTTTACTGCTATTTTCCAGAGTTCCTATAATTTCCCAGTAATGCAGCTAATTTCCACTGAAGAAGCAAATTTGTATAACTCCATTCATAGTAAGTACGACACAACGTATTAGAGAAAAATGTACTCTGTACAAAAAAATGCTGTGTTCATCATTAGTCCCTCAAATTTGCAAAATTAGTATTTTTTTTGACCTAATAATTAAAGTCCCTAAGTCAGCATTCATCTGACATTACTATTAAAAGCTGTTGTAGCAATGTATTGACTAATAATAATGCATCATTGCTAAAGTAACCATCAGTTCTCCAACTCATTTTCCAAGCAGGCAGAAAACAAGCATAAACACTAGAAACTTTGCAAAGTTCAACTCACAGTGTCTTCACCTATGAGCTCTAGAGAATGTGTAATTCTAATACAGAAAGTACAAACCTCACAGACACACAAATTAGAATTCACAAAGCTCAGTGCATCACTCCTGTCTTAGACAAATAATTTCCCATTTTCCTCCCCTCAGCTGCTACTCTGTCCTCATAGATATTGTTATTTCAGCACTTAGCTCTCCTACCTGGATAGATATCCCACGTCTGCAGAAGATGAACAAAAAGGAAATAATAACAACTGTATTATTCGTCATGAAGAAGTCATGACAAATTTGAAACCCTTCTCCTCCCCTGGTTTTAGAGTCTCAGTTTCATAAGGTAAAGAGAAGAAAAAAACTTCCGAAGTATGGGAGGAATGGGAGAAGGAATTTGTGCTTCACTCTTCTGTGTTCTTTTCTAGTTTTTGGTCTTGTACAACTGAATTGGTGAAGAAGAAACTGTTGCAGGGCAATTTTCAGATAGCTTAAATTCCACCTATGTTCCAGTGCCTCATTAATGAAAACAGTAAAGTACCTCTCAGAAAAGTGCTTCAGAGGGGCTAAGCAAGACACTGAGCAGGAATACAACAGGTACAAGGATTTAGCAGAGTTTAAGCTATTCAAGCATAAGGGCAGGATGCTTACTTTGGCAGGCCCAGTTACTGGTCATAGTTGTAGGCTTGACTGCTGCTCTGTTTTGATCATGTAAATTGAATGGACTCAATCTAATCTGAATAAAGCAAATTCATTGTCAAAGACCTAAAAATTTCTGATTCCTTTCCCACTGGGTATGATTACTTGATTCAAATAGTTACAAGCCACACAGAAGAAAACATATCATCAAAGAACATGGAACTGTTGGAACAAGTCCAGAGGAGGGCCATGAGGATGATCAGGGAACTGGAGCACCTCCTGTATGAAGATAGCCTGAGAAAGTTGGGGCTGTTCAGCCTGGAGAAGAGAAGGCTGCGTGGAGACCTCATAGCAGCCTTCCAGTATCTGGAGGGGGCTTACAAGGATGCTGGGGAGGGACTCTTCATGAGGGACTGTAGTGATAGGACAAGGGGTAACGGGTTCAAACTTAAACAGGGAAAGTTTAGATTGGATATGAGGAAGAAGTTCTTTACTGTGAGGGTGGTGAGGCCCTGGAATGGGTTGCCCAGGGAAGCTGTTAATGCTCCATTGCTGGCAGTGTTCAAGATCGGGTTGGACAGAGCCTTGGGCGACACGGTTTAGTGTGAGGTGTCCCTGCCCATGGCATGGGGGTTGGAAGCAGATGATCTCAAGGTCCTTTCCAACCCTAACTGTTCTATGATTCTATGATTCTATGAATATGGCTTTGAATAAAATTTTTGTGTGTTTATCTCTTCCTTCATGTCTTGTCTATTTATCTTGTCTTGCTCCTTTGGCGAATTTCTGGTGCTTGTGAAAAGAAGAATGAAAACACAAGCCAGAAGCAGACAAAATACAGGACAGATGCTATGGAAACTTCCATATTACATCTCAGCAAATTATTCCAGCCTGAATCTGAACTCTCATGATCTAAGCTGATATAATGATTATTAAACTTGTCACTCATTCGTGATTGTATAATAAGGATAAAATTTACCTAACTGTAGTACAAGGATGGAACGAGGAAATTAATGAAAATAAGTGAATAATCAAGGAAAAAGAAACTGGAAAGACAAATCACCCATCTTCCTGCCAGTAAAAGGCTGTTTTCTGTAACCATTTCCAGAGTTCAGCTGCCTGAGCTTTAAATGTCAAAAGCAATGGAGCTTTCACAAATCTCCTTTAGAATACTCCAGTTTTACTTCAAACAAAGATTTACTCATGGTGAAAGGTGATGGCACAGCTACCCCATTATCATTACTCAGTGCTGTGCACAGAGACAAGGTCTCCTGACACTGTACTGGCCGCTCCCGTGACTGTGCAGCCTCCTCCAGAAGTCTTTGAGTTTACAGTCTGAAGGCCAAGTCCCAACAAAGATAGTCATTGTGAATACCACCTTAATTACCTAAATTATCTCTTTGGGTCATCTTGTCTCTGTTACTCCCAGGGAGCGGTATCTCACTCTTTGACCCAGTGAACAAGGTAATACCACAAATATTAGACCATCAGCACTGTGCTTTAAACCAACAAGCAGGTTTGGTTTAGATCATCTTAAGTGTGTTGAAAAAGGCATGATGTACATATGTGTACAACTCAAGCCCCATAAAGGTCTCTCAGGCTCCTGTGTAAGGAAGGGCTAGAAGATTTGATGCTCTGGAGCCTGACACACAGCTCACCAGCTTACACAGCAGAAATAGTAGAGTGCAGGGGAAAGCAGTATGACAGATGCTTACTTCACAGATTTCTCCTTAAGCAGGAAGGACTCTTGTTTCTTTACGAAACAGTCATTTTTCTAGGGTTCTCCTGGAAGTTACACCTATATACAGCACTTGCCAACACTTAAATCTTTAACCTTTCCAGATGTGTTTTAGAAAGCAGTGATTGTGTTCCATCAAGCAGCAGCTCTGAGAAGAGGACTCATTTGGAGAGTCCTGAAAGTCTGGTGAGAGATGTCCAGCACGTGGTCCTGGCACAGACACCAAGAGGCTGCAGAGGGACTGTGGAACACCTGCCATGTCCTGATGGTTAGCTCTAAGCAGTTTCCTTCCAGCATCTGGGCTTCCTGGCTTGCCCTCCTCTAATGCAATAAAGGAAGCTGTGACAACTCACTTAATTGCCCTAAATCATATCAACAGTGAAAGAAACCTTTTTGGCAGTGACAATAGCTAATACAGGCTCCCCAAAGAGATGCTTTGAAACTGTCCCAGGGAGAATTTCCAGTTTGCTGTCATGTTGGTAAGACTATGCTTGCCACTTTGTAGCACCTTCTATGATTTCTATACCATCACTGAGGTGAGGAAAGATCCATGACAACTGACTTTGTCAAGGGTATGATTTCATAATACTTCTTTTTGTATAGTATCTGTCAAATATCTTCCATTTCTGACTTGTCTGAAATGCTACTTCTGGAAGTAGCATACTGTTTTGAGACTATGTAAGCATAGGATTAAGATTACTGATGTAAAGTTGCATAGTAGTTCCTGGTTAAATGTGGTTATCAGCAGTGTTCTGCTCAGTACAGTTAGAAGAAATGGCAATCTAGAAAAATGTGATGTTTCAGAAGCTATTGTAAATACTTTATTGCCATTGCTTACTGAGCTGGCTGCATGCATAAAGAGAGTATGTTGTTTAATATGAAGACTTGAAGTAAAACTAGCGGGGTGAATGGCTCAAGATACTACTTCAGAGTTGCTGAAATAACCTCTGGACAGAATTAAATAATCAGGATCATAGAATCATTTAGTTTGGATGAGACTTTTATGATTGGGTCCAACCATTAATGCTGCTAAGTCTATCACTAAACCATGCCCCTAAGCACCACATCTCTGTCTTTTTAAATACCTTCAGGGATGTCTTAACAACAATGCTATCTAGATCACCATCCCAAAAAGAAAAATGTGAACAATATTTCAGACACGTATATAAACTGGTTTTTAAATCTTCAAACTTTTGTTTCCTAGTTGAAATAAATCTTATTTTTAATTTAAGAACTCTATTTGGGCATTAAATGTACCACTGATTATAGACTCCTGACAAGGAACAAAAGGTTGCCCAATTTAGAGTTGATGAGAAAGCACAGGAAATACATATGGGACTGGTCTAAGGGTAGAAACTTAGGGATCACACTGAATTCATAAATTGAACAGAAGTATCATTTATCTTGTACCACTTTGAACAGGCAGATGCTGTATGCCTTTGGAAAAAGAGCTCTTTTTAAATGAGCACCATTGCATGAATTGTTTTCAGCAGTTTCTTCTGCTTGTGAAAAAGTTGGGAGCATATATAAGTTGTCTTTTTTCCATCTTCCTTCTACTTGTTTACTGTTCAGTGTACTCAGATATTTGTCTCTGTTTATACATTAGACTGAAACAAGAAGTTCAACAATTACCACTTAAATGCACGTAACAGATATTTAGGAGGAGATTTGGACTGGCTTTGCTCGAACTGCTTGCAAGGGCCAGTGCTCTGCAGCCTGGAGAAGGTGACACCCTTTCCTCCTTTCTAGACATAGAACAGGAGATTTGCAGTCAGTAACAAGTGCATTTACTTAGGAATGCCCCTGCAGGGTAGATCCTAATCACTATTTCACTGTGAACTCTAGTAGCAAGGACCTAGCTAGGATCACAGTCAGGGTGTGAGAGCCTGTATTTGTATGGCCAAGGTAATCTTTGTTATACTATTTTTACATCTTAGGCTTAGCAGTAATGGTTGCTTTTGACAGCATTTTTAGACCAAGCTGTCTTTATTTAGTTACTTTCCACTAGAAATACATTTTTCCATGGCCCCATTTCTAAATAATAGAAATAAGTAACTTGACAATGACATACATCTGCTTCAGCCAGAATCATGGGGAGAGTTTCAGTCCGAATAGTAATGCATGACTGCTGCTAAAATTTGAGAGACAAGATAATCCTTTTTTTCAAATTGTTGGAGGCTTTCCTAGAATGATGCATACTTATTTACATAGAAAAAAAAATCAAACCCAGGACTGCATCATTGCATCCCTACAGTTTTTGAAATGTTTTGACACATTCACTGAGATTTACTAGGTAATTTCACATGCTTGTCTGGCAATTTATAATCCATTATTTTGCACCTACAAGCTGCATCCTTGAGTTTATTTTATGGCATAGACCTAAAGGAAACCAAATGACAACAGCCCCTGGCCTCTCCCTTTTATCTATGGGAAGGATCTTCAGTAAACGGAATCCAAGGGAAAATGCATATGCATTTTGATATATATTTTTATTAATGGGAATGTTTCTGATTAAACGAGGAAGCAAGACTTGGCTTAGGGTAGAGTGACAATGTGATTATTTAATAAACCATGTGTCACACCAATCTCTCAGGGCCAGTACTGCATCAAAATGTGCACTTTTTAAAAACCATCTTTGGGCCTTGTTTTCATAATGTTAGCTGCTGAAAAAATAATTTAAGAATCTGGCTTTCTTCTCTGTAGGCTGATGTGTTTCTGCAGTGAACTTGGGATATGTATGAAATACAGCACAAAACTTCCACTTAATTAAGGGCAGAATTAGTCCCTCCAAATTGGAAATAGATTAGTATTAAAAGGGAGAAGTAATTAAATATTGTGTACTGTAATTTTGATGGTATTGTGGACATTATGGATCAATACTTCTTTCATTTAATCAAAAATCGATGAAGCAACTCTATGTTATAAAAGTAAAGGGAGAACTGTAAATTGAGAAAAATAAACCACACTGGAGAAAAGATATGGGATCCACCCTGATTTTCAAGGCATAGAGCAGACTTACATGGAAAATAACTTTAAAAAGCTGGAGGAGGAGAAAAGAGAGAGGAAGGAAAGGTATGCCTGACTTGCAGTTTTAGATTAATTTCTGCTGCAAGGTCAGGAACGTTGGAATTTTAAGGGTTTGTTTTGCCCACTATTTAAAGTCACTTCATATTTTTGTACTAGAGCTGAACTTCTCCAATGATAAATATGTTCAGCTCCAGGCATTTGGTTTGTCAGGAGCTGGGAGCAGGGGTAAAGCCTTGCTTATTTTCCACACGCATGATAACTCCCTTGGAGAGCTGCTATTCCTCCAATTCCAAAACCATTTTTTTTTCTGGAAAGGGTATAGTTGGATGATTGTTATTACAGTGTGGTTTTAATTTTTTCTTGAATCTTCTTATGCTTTTGTTTTGGACACAGGTCTGTAGAGCATCATGAGGTGTACCAGCACAGATACAAAAGAACCTGTTTATTTTACTTTTTATATATAGACAGATTGTAACCTGCCTTCCATATTTTTTTAATGAAACAAGAATAGAGAAAACAGTATGTTGTCATGGGTTCAGCAGCAGCAGTCATTTTTCTCCTTTTTGGTAGCTGGTGCAGCACTGTGTTTTTGATTTTGGGCCTGGGAGCAGTGCTGATAACACCAGTGTTTATAGTTACTGCTTGCTAATGTTTTGGTCTGGCCAAGGACTTGGAGTTTCATGCTATGCCAGGGAGGAGGGGAGCCGGGAGGAAGCAGAGACAGGACACCTGACCCAAACTGACCAAAGAGGTTATTCCATACCATAGCATGTCATGTCCAGGATGTGAAGACAGAGGGCGGAGACCTGGAAGGGTGTGGTGGTGGACTGGGGGTGCACGGCATGGTCAGGTTTTTGGTATTGGGGGGTTCACTGTTGGGGGGTGCACTGGCTGGGTGGGGCTTGGTGAGCAGTTGTATTCTCTTTCCTTGTATTTCTCTTGTATTATTACTGGTGGTAGCAGCAGTGATTTGTGTTATACCTTAGTTACCGAACTGTTCTTATCTCAACCTGTGCGAGTTGCATTCTTTTGATTCTCCAACCCATCCCTCCAGGGACTGGGGGAAGAAAGAGGGGAGTGAGTGAGTAAGTAAAACTGCGTGGGTGGGGGGCTTAAACCACGACACAGTATTTAGCAGAAGCAGTGCTGTGGGTTAGGCGGTGCAGTGCTACAGTGCCACTACACTAAACCTCAGCTCTATCCCTTTGGAACAGTCCATAGACACAGGGAATATACGCTGTACGTGGCATGACCTATGATCTTGTAGGAGCATGGGAAACTGAGCCAATGTTCTCAATTTAAAAAGCAAGGGAAAACAGAAAACCAAAGTTTGAATTTCAGTCTAATATAAGTGTGGCCAACCTGAAGTAACAGATCTATGCAATAAAAAAAAACTAGTATACTTTTACTGAAGGTTTTTATCCTAAATTATATAATTCACAGTTAATTACCACTGTATAACAATTTGCACAACTCCTCCTCTTCTAATAACCTTAAGTTATACCACTTATTTAAAACACACTTGGAACAAAACAGTAGTTTGCATTACCTCCAGCTCCATGTGTTTTTCTTCCTTGTCATGGTCCTTCAATTCCTTTTCAGAATGATCACCACAGTTTTCTAAATGACAGATGTGTGGATCCTTGGTAAGTTCATGTTTAGCTTGCTTTCTTTGAGAAACATTCCTTCCATGAAGACAATGGAAAAACGCCTCATACAGTGGCAGTTCTGTAAATGCATCATCATGTCTACCATCCGCTTCCTCCTCTTCAGATGAAAAATCACCTGCTTCTCCTGCCTCACAAATATGGAGTTTAGTGTTACCTTCATGTGATAAAAATTCAAAATCAGAAAATGTGATAGCACTTGGTTTGTGTTTTATGACTCTGATCTCATGACTTCTTTCTGGTTTCTTGTCTGAATTTCTTTCTGTGAGGACTGGCCATTCTGTGTGCAAGGGAAGGTGCAAAGGATCTTCCCTTGGCTTGTGCCCTGAAGAACAGAGTAAGTCTTCACAAAGGTGCTTTGTCTCAGGCTGATCAGTGGCACAGACACACGCTGCAACTGTGTCAGATTGCAAGGATGTCTCACTGAGATCTAACAAGGATGACGCAGACAGCAAACTCAACTCAGGTTCCAGTAAAACATTCTGAAATTCAGATGGACTTGACTGTTTTTCTACCTTTCTTTGGTATTCTTCATACTTTGCTTCCTTCGGAGTCCACAGGCATTTGGCAGATGTAAGATAAGGTGAGCCCTGTTCTTCCTCATAGATATTAGTTTCCATTCCAATGAGTTTCATCCATCAGAGATCAGTATGACTTCATTCTTGATTTTCTTAAGAAACATAACTCTGCATGTGTAGCCAGGAAATCTGTTCTTACTTTTTCAAAGCCATGATCACACAATCATTATGAAAGCCTCAATTCTCATACAAAATGTCCAAATCCTCTCTGCTCCTGAAAAAAAATTAAAATAAAATTAAAAAAAATCAATGGTAACCTGCTTGCATTGGAGTGCAGCAGCAAAAGGAATCCTGAAACATGAAATTCCCATATCAGATTTGCTTACCGGTCTCTTAGAAAATATGTGATGTATGCAGATTAAATGAACTTAAAACATGAGAACCTTGACTTGTTTACCTAAGAGACTAGGAAAGAACTGGCAAATGCAGAAATGGCTTTTAAATATTGACTTCATGTGGATTATTGACACAATGGTTCAGAATCATTCAAAGTGATGTTAGATATCGTTACCAAAACATGCCTCTGTTCACTATATATTTGTTGTCTGGTAAATCCCCAAAAGCTACTAAGATGTCATAGGGAAGAGCAAGGAACCAATGTAATTGACAGAAAAAAGCTTTCAATATAGGTAGACTTTTCTGTAAATCTTGATATCTGTGAATTGCCAATGTAGTGCAGCATCTGTCTATTTCCAACGAATTTGCAAAGCAAAAAGAGTAGGCTAAAAATATCGGACAGCTTCAGTACTACATCAGAGTTGGCCGTGTCTGGTTTAAATCAGTCTTCACTTGTGTGCTTACATCTAGGCTGTGCACCTGCAACACATGGGAAGAAGGGAGCAGCTCAGAAACCAATTCTGCATCACTGAATAGCTTACATTCACCCATACATGCAATTTACTTCTTGTGACAGACTGAATGTTGGTAGCATTTATTTTAATGATTGTTTCAGTACTCCATCTGTGAGAGAGCAAACCAGAACAGAAGCTTTTAAAAATAAAAGAGAAATGCAAGCCTTTGATGTATGTGGCAAACTTGACAGCGATGAGGGAGACATGTCAGAAGGCAGCACTCTGATTGTCAAGGAAGGCAGCAAGCAAAGTAAGATGTTGGCATGTGATGTGCCTCTCACTGCATGTGCCATAAACTGAACAATGCACAGCAGCTCAGCATATTTTAGTGCTGGTTAGCTTTTATTTCAGTGTTACAGACATATTAGCTAATAGAAACAATAATGTTACACATACAGAAAATCTGGATTTATTACCTTTGTAATTTGTACTGCATCTATAAAAGGTGTGAGCACACAGGTACACACTTCAGGTAGACTTCCTCTCAGCTATTGATATCTATTTAAAAGTCAGACATTATTGTAAGCTGTCTAGCCTCCTCCTGGAGTTAGTGGAGATAGAAAAATGCTTCCAGAAGGTAAATGCTCTCACTTCTCTTGGATACCTGTTTTGACATGGGAAGAGTCTCCCTCCTAGCATGAGTGCCTTATCCTAAACTATGGAGAATTCTAGACAAAAAGTTTATATGAGTCACCCAGCTTTTAGATTTTCTTCAAAGCCTCAGCTTAGCAGAAATGACTTCATTTTCAGAAGTCCTGAACACCTTTTGTTCTCCCTAATGTTATGTGAACTAATTGAGCACAATGTTTATGAAAAAGAAGACACATTCTCACATTTGTAGGGAATGATGGGAGTAACTAACATTTTTTATAGTATTTTGTACATTGTGGTCACAGTGAAAAAGCCTCCTGCCATTTCAGGTGGGTATTATTATCTGTGCCTCACTATGAGCCTTTGTTTTGCAGTCCCTGGCACCCTGTACCCTACAAGAAAGCATGCTGCTGACACCCACACTCCCACCATGCAAAGCTAGGTATAAGTGAAAAAGATTTGACTATTCTAGAAGACTCCCCAAAAGGCAGCAAAAGAGCTTTGGCCTGGCTGCTCACACCAGCATGGTTGCCACCAGGTGAGAAGATAATTTGTGCTCACCAACCATTGCTTCTGGTGGCTAGTTGCTCACCTATAGGTAGTTCCAGCAGGAGTAGCAATACTCAGGCCTCCGGGTCTCCCCCACAGACTCTTTTTTAGCCTCACCCCTTCCTATTATCACTCTCTCTTGTCTGGCAGAAATCACTCATCCTTGGCATGTTCCCTGGACCATCTTTAGTTCTTGTAATGCTGGCAAGCAGGCTCTGCTGTGATGACATCTGTAGAAATACACTTCTGTGTTCCCAGGAACATCCTCGCTGTAACAAACCCAAAATACAACAAAAAACACTCAAGAAGAAGCAGAATTTTTTCAGTAGTCAAGTGTGGGATAAACGAACTATGTATTTTTTATTAGTAGTATTTTAGAATGATGCTTTGGACTCTAAACCACAAATTATCATCCCTGAAAAAATCTGCATTTTTTTGTTGTCTCTGGATATTCCTTCCATCTAGAATCAGTACCCCACTTCTTTTAAAATTTTGCCAAGTTCTGTCTCTCACATGAGTTTTGCTTTTTACAGGATGTGGTGTAAAGCTGCAATTTTTACAGTTTAATTACAAAAGACATGAAAGAGTCTTTCTGTTTATTAAATTTGCTTACTCCATTGGACTCTCTTATTTTTCTGGGATGAGACTGGAACAAAGAAAGCACACAAAAGCAGGCTGGTTTTGTGCAAGTATGGCAAGAAATCTTGAAGGAGAAGTGGTAAGAAGAGAGAGTGTGAGTTTATCCTTATTCATCCTGTGGAACATCTCTCTTTACTCAGTCTAGTAGTGGTTGGAAAAAAAAAAAAACCCATGCACTTAAATAAAATATCGAATTCCATATTTTATAAAGAGTTACTCATAGACATTTATAACTCCTACAAAATTTTTGGCAGAGCTGTGGATTTGGAAATCCTGCCCAGAGCAAAATGTGTAACTCAGAGAGGTCTGAACATTCAGAGCTAAATCTACGTGTCGTAAAAGGCTTGTAACACTGCCCTGCAAAATAATGTCATTCTCACCACACTCTGGATGTATGCACTTACAAGTTCTGAAAAGTAATAATATTTCTGGAAAAGGTCTTCAAGACTTTATAAATAGGGAAATTGCTTTCATATGCATACATAATGCTAAATATTCTGTGGCATTAACTCTACTTGTAGGCACTAGTGTAGGTAAAGATATCAAATAATAAGTCTCTTGGGCATAGACATGTTTTTCCAACTAAAAAGGGAAATGTAGGTCTACCACAGCTAACTAACTGTCCAACCAAAACTGACTCCAAACAGCTTAAGAGTGAGCACACACACACAAAAAAAAGCAACACAGGATAGTTTTTTAAGCTAAAACGTGAAATGCATATCTGGGTGTAGCAACTTCAGCTTTTTACATATGAGTTGAAAACTTGCAACCCCAATTTTATTTATTTAAGGAAGGCTCCTTACAAATCAGCAGTAAATGAATGCATATTTGTGATACAGTTAGAGAAAGGCTATGGAAGGAAAGTTCTCACATAGTCTGGCAAAAGAAAATGTGTATGTGCAGACTTACAGGTAAATGTTTGTATATCATGCCCTATTAGCTTGATTCCCCTTTGCCCAGATAACCAAAATTTGTATTAAAACTCACTAAGTTTTGCATAAAGATCACACAGAAAGAACATATTATTCTTAACTATTAAACAGGAGGATTTTACAAATACTTTAATATTCATAGACTTATTTCTATTTTCTTGAGTCAATACAAGGAGAATCATTTCCTGGGGCATACGATTTTGCTTTATTTCATAGCGCTACAGCAAGTCACCTAAACTAACTTTCCAAACATTGCTAAAATTACTGCATTTCCATACCCATAATGTATTTTGACATTAGAGAGTATGGGAATGTGTGGAACTTTCCTACTTTAAATTCAATTTAAACTTGAACTGACATAGTAAACCAGCAAACCAAGTCCTGATCTTGACTGGAACAGTACACCACTCATTTAAAATAACGAATTTTTACCCCTCAGCCTCTAATGAATTTGTTTCCCTTTCACAATGGCTTTGCTTAGTATTTCCCGCTGACATAAAGAATCTTCCCCCGAAAAATTAAGCAAGCAAGCCGAAAGAATGTGAAACACAAACTAAGAGCAAATTAGAAGCCTAGGATTTTTTTTTTCCCTAATAATAATTTTACCTGCTTTGCAAGGTAACCCCACATTTTTCAATTCAGTTAATTTCCGTAAGTGTAATAACAGGAACTCAGTAGCCAAAAGATCCTCCAAGTGCTGGGGCAGAACAAAAAGAGAAGTGATCAGTTCCTTAACAAAAGGCATTTCAGCTTGCTTGCTGCATAAGAACTCTGTCAACAGAAATATGTGTGAGAATCCCTGGGGCGAAAACAGCCCTCTGCAAGCAGTGGCCAAATTATTCACAGAAAAGGAAAAAAGGGAGAGGGAAGGAAAAAAATGAGAAGAGAGGGCGAGAGCATGCTTCACAGGAACACCAGGCGCTTCTAAAAATACAGTGTGACCTCATTCTTCACATTGTGCCAGACCTTAACACTGCGCTTTGCTTTATCACCTGGAGCACCTGGAGTCAGGTTCCCACTGCACACACTCGAGTTTGGATGCTGTCAGGTTTTGGAAAGGTAGGCTGTGAAACGCCTTTTGATGTAGCATAAAGCCAATAAAAAGGAATACTGAAATTTGCTTTCCATGTCACTTGCAAATTCTAATTATTGTTTGCCTGTGTTTCTTCAAGACCTACTGCCAAAGCTTCACAAGTCCTCCCTTTTATGTACATTAATAGGATCATAGCTCGCAGATAGACTTTCTGCATATGGTCCAAAGTGTAGGTTTTGTGTAGGTTACTGGACATGTGAGTTTCTGAGTGTGATCATAAATCAGTTATTCGCAAATCTAGCCTGGAAAGGAAAGGATGAATTGTCACTGGAAATGAGGGGTGAGAAGACTCTGAGTTATAGTTTAAATTTGGAAGTGTTTTTCTATATTGCTTTTGATTAGAGCACACAGCAAAAATGAAAAAGCTGCAAAACCCTTCTACTCATGTATTGGATCCTGCGTGCTAGTAGTAGCATATTACATTTTTCACCTTGAGATATCCAGGCACAGATATCTGGGAGAGATGCTGTCAAATCTACATCCCTCCTGACTCATTTCAGAGAGGGAGGGAGGTGGCACTTAGATGCTGATTTCTCTTACATCTCATGTACCTGATGCCTTCACTGAAGTTAAACAGCATTTGAGTCAGCAAAAAAAATGGCATATTTATGAATTAGTTGCTCAGCAAATGAAGCCACATCCTGAGGCATCCATTTTAAGAGAATTACTTTATATGACAATTTTGTGAGGATTGTCTCAACTTAGAAATGTTTTATTATCTCACGATAACTGTACTCCTAAGCCTATCCTTTGACTTTGCCATGTCTGTCCCCACCTTCACTATGGCAGAAGCTCATTTTACATTGCCAAGGAAAGTAAAATATTTTCTCAAATGAAGCAAGCTACAATGATGAAGAGACACTTTGCTAATTTATCTGTGCTTACATTCCTGTTTGTCTTAGGTGCAACCGCTGGTTACAGATGTGCTGTTTTCCAACCACCATCTTATCTAATTGAAGCTATGTTGGCAATTTATTTACAGCTGGACTGACCTACTTGGCAATATATGGGAAAGACTCTGCTCCAGGAGGAATCATTGACACATTTCATGCCATTAGCAGAACCGAAGGTTGAGTTTAATCCACCTGAGGTGGCAGCATCCTGCCAGTGTGCTGACTCGACTGTGTTTAGGTCTTAAACATTATTCTCAACACTATCATTGTCCCCCTACCACCATGTGAGAACAGCGGTTTGATTGCAAATAAAATGAAAAAATACCCTCTGTAATACAACTATTGCCATTTCTAAGAACTTAGAAATGTTTAGTTTCTAAGTCAGTTCCACAGGCAATGTTTAGTTCTAGTTTAGTTTACATAAAGTGGGCCTAGGCTTTGCAAATCATGCTACTGTCTTCATCATTTGCAAATCCATCTGCTGTTCTGTGCACCCGTGAATAGTATGGTTATGATCCAGAGCAAACTCAAACAGCAGGAGCTTTACTGGTGTGAGTACCATTAAAGTGAAGGACTGGACATGGTTCTTCGCACTTGGAAAGTCTCATAACTCTTGCATACCTGCTTACATTCACTCGAAAGAAGGTACTGAAAAGGACTCAGGTATGAATGGGGAATGAGGGCATATGTCTTCCAGCATGTCTATGAGAACATGAATGAAGTATCTTTAAAGAGTAAGTTCTGGCTCTCCTTTTGCCATGAGGCTTCTTTTAGCATTGCATTCGATGCATTGCTTTTCTATTCCCTGTTCTGCCTCACGTATTTTGTCTTGCACCTGTGAAAGGCAGCATCAAGCTTGTGATGAAATACTGGCCAGAGGTTGTTTGACTACATGCTTTTAGAAGGCAATTTTGAGTGATTTTAAGATTACACACTGAACTACTTGAGAAATTAAACCTGAAGTTGCTGAAAATCCTAATACTCACAGGAAAGAAGGGGTGAAAGGGGGTATGTGTGTGCATAGGCATTCATCTAAAATCTGAAGTATTAAATGAAACCCAGGATTTTTTAATACATTGCTCTAGAATACTTTGGCTTTGTGTTTATATGAACTGTGCAATCAGCATGAAACAGGAAGAGCAGCCAGTCTTACACAGATGCTGTTCATAAACACAGGCCCCCAAATAAGCCAACACCTAATAAATAATTTTAAAATAACACTGAATAAACCACAGGAAAAAAAAATGTCTGTCTCTCACTTTAGGTTGAGGATCTTGGCATTGGTAAGATCCCAGCTATTCATCTAAGCACCCGGTCCAAATCAAAGTCAGGAAACAGCCTTTCTGCAGGCAAAGACACACAGGTATGAGCTGCTTCTCTCTCCAGTTTAAATACTACCACTTTTCCTTCAGCCTGTAAAGTGAATTACATTACACATGTTCATGGGATGCTCAGTGGACTGGCTGGAAATTAATCTTCATTTTGCACAAGAGGTAAGAGCCTGGAAGAACCAATTTTCTTATTGGATGATATCTATATTAATACAGATGGCTTAAAGGTCATATTGACATCTTTTTTTTGTTTGTTTTTAAGCTGATGAAGGAGGAAATGACACATGACAACTCCTCCTCACTCTACAAGGTAGGTTTATAGCAAGCAGCTTGGGTTTGGTTTTGCTGTTTAGCTTTTGTCTATTGAAAGTTGCATATCAGCACAAAACTTTCCCTCACAGTAGCCTGCAAATGGCTTCTAAAATGGCACACACCCCTCTGAGAAATCTCTGCTGAGCCTGTGACCCCCACCAGCAGCCAAAGACACGGGACAAAAGCAGTTACTTTGGCACTTCACAGGGGCACAAGCTGGTATGGTCTGTGTTTATTGTATGGTTCATAATTCCTTAAAATGGAAGAAATTCAGTTCTTTACAGTTACTCCCCTCTTTGAAGAAGGAAAACATATCACTGCCTTGGGAGTCTTCATGAGAAAGTATCAGTTCATATAAATTTCACTTATAGTCATTATTCACCATCTGCATGAAAGAAATTTGACGCTTGGCATCTACTGTGACCACAGAGCCAATAGATGAAAAGAGAAATCAATGGGATTTTATCTCTAAAGCCATGTCTTAATCACGTATCATGTTCCATCCATAAAAATTGCTTGATTTACTAATTTTCATGATTGAACTTGCATAAAGAACATGAGACAGAGGCTTCAACACACATTAAGACCAAAGACGAGCACCTGTTTTAATAGGATGAACTCTTCTTGCTTATTCTACTTAAGAGTTTTATTTTACCAGAAATATCAGCCCTTGTTCCCCTGAGCTGGGTTCTCTTAAGCAGGGATAAAACAGTGATCTTAACCAAACCACCACCTCCACAAGCCCTTGATTTTCCCAGAACCTATTAAATTTCCCCAACAGCTCCAACAACATTCAGTAACTCTTCAGTGCCCTGCATTTGCTTCAAGCTTCCCTCACGCAAATAAGTTAAATTTCTAGTCATGATCATGCTCTTCAAAGTTGTTTTGGTGCCTTGACTATTGCTTCAGTTCTCTCT